>CM053783.1:526134490-527334490 GCA_028749045.1 Cupressus sempervirens | reverse complement strand
TATTTCCTTCTAGCATCATTCAACTTTTCACTAAAGAAAGCAACAGGCTTACCTTCTTGACTTAATACAGCTCCTATTGCATTACCACTTGCATCACATTCAAGTTGAAATACTTTGTTGAAATCAGGTAAAGCCAATACCGGTAATGCTGCAACCTTTTGTTTCACAGTCTCAAAACTCTTATCAGCTCCATGTGTCCACTTGAATTCCTTTTTATCTCCCCTCATTGTCTCAGTCATAGCATTGCAAACAACACTGAAATTCTTTATAAACTTTCTATAAAAACTAGCTAAACCATGAAATGATCTTACCTCACTCACATTCTCAAGTGTAGGCCATTCCAAAATTGCTTTAAGCTTCTCAGGATCCATCTTCAAACCATCAATTGAAATCACAATTCCCAGATACACAATCTCCTCTTGCATAAAAGAACACTTTTTCAGATTAATCAACAACTTTTCCTCTTTCAACCTCTGCAATACTTATCTAATATGCTCAAGATGTTCTTCCTTAGTCTTACTGAATATCAGAATATCATCCAAATAAACAATCACAAACTTACCCAAAAATCTTTTCAGAACTTCATTCATTAACCTCATGAAAGTACTAGGTGCATTAGTCAAACCAAAAGGCATAACCAACCATTCATAGAAACCATCTTTTGTCTTGAAAACGGTCTTCCATTCATCACCTTCTTTGATTTTGATCTGATGATAGCCACTCTTCAAATCAAATGAATAACTAGGGCCAAAGGCACACTCAGCTATCCAAACCACCTTGCAAGAGTTAACACAACGGAAGCAAACACGAGAAACAACGCCAAGGAAAGAGAGAACAAGGATATATTTATCGATTCATCAAATATTCAGTATACATGCCTAGCTGTAAGGCCTTCTGGGTTACGGCCAATTACAAATGTACAACTTCCAGATCTCCAAATCAGCTTTTTAAATCCACATATCTCTTTTCTTTTGAACTCTTCCCAAAAATCTGCCCTAACCCTAAACCTAAACACCCTACTTATACTTGCCAAAATGGCTTACAGATAATTTTAAAACATAGAGAAACCACAAGTCGGCCCTCATCAAATATAATTAACTATACCAAAATTAAATGTGAGAAAAGTCGGCCCAATTGGAACTAGGCAGAATGAACTAATGTGCAGGATTACAAAGAAATTGAAAGATCTTTGATGGATCTCTGCTACAAATCTGCTGTAGATTTATTTTATTTTTGTTTTTTCCTGTTTATTAATGTTTTCTTGTAGAACTAGACGGAAATGCATAAGAGTTTGTTTGTTTTTGTGTTTTTGATGATTATTCCACATAGAAATGAGAAGTAACAAATGGCAAGAAAAGAGTCTGAAAATAAATAACAATATGCAGTAAAGTCAGAGTCGATACAAATCGTACCAGGCAGATCTCTGAATTAAAGAGCCAAATAAAAGATCCAGTACATTTCCTCTAGCAATGACGCCACAACTGGCTGATGAAAACGGCTGATAAGATGCAAGATTCTGCTGCTGAGTAACCGATTTTTCTATGTATCCAAGTGCTGCAAATGACAGAGTACGGCTACAAGTACGGCTGCAAGAAATGGCAGTGTACGGCTGTTAGAATTCACCTCCCATACGCCAAAGAACATGCCCAACAAAACAAACTATAGGCCTAAATTGAAGTGGCGTCTACCTTCCTCCTGAATACTGTTGAAACTACTGACAAACCAATACCCAATGCTGCTGAGGGTTACATCCCAGCTAGCAATTACCTTGGGGTTTGCATCCCAAAATGCAAATCGCTCAAGCAGAGCAAATCTGAAAAGAAGTGTTTGAAAAATATGCATAATCATGAGAAATGGCGCCCATCTTCTTATAACCCCTTGTAAAGCAATTCGAACCCTAAAGTGACCCCCAATTGGCGTTGGCTATAAAAATGAATTAAATCTTATTTTAAAGTGACCATGTCACTAGAAAATGACCTTTTCCACCATAGTAATAAATCCGCTCACCGAATTGTCCTGAGACCAAAGAGAAAGATTTAGAGAATTTCAAGACCTTTCCAACGAGCTATCATAACATGGGATACGCATCCAGATGAGGCCAAAATTCCCTTATTACTCCAAAATGGCTATTAACTTAGCCTTATTTAAATATTAAACGCTAACTTAGGAAATATTAAAAATATAACCCAAATAGCCATAAACTACCCAACTGACATCACAAACCATAAAATCATCCTGTCCCCTGTCTGTGACTGAAGTCGAAAATCAAGGATCCACTGGCAGTCTCATCTCTAAAATCTAGAGATGCTCCTAAAATTTAGGAAACAAGCCCTATCCCTCTGAAACTGAACCCAAAGGGTCATCTCATGGAAACCTAGCCCTGGGCATGATCATACCTCCTAAAAAGTAGGAATGAACCCCATAAATGTAGGAACTGCCTCCTAAAAACAAGGAACGTCACCCAATTGATCAATACCCACTAGAAAACCAAGTCCCCAACACTGAATAACCATACTGGGTCTCTATCCAACCTTGTTAGCTTACAAGACCCCATAATAAGTTGACTCACATGTCTTTGTTAGACTGAGCTAGAGTGGGGACATGACAGTCCTCCCCTCTCGGAGATGCTTGCCCACAAGCAACTGTAATGCAGGATGCTGTAAAATGCTCTCACCCTCCCAGGTGGCATCCTCTATGGGAAGATCTCTCCATCGAACCAAATGCTCTCGAATCAACCGGCTTCTCAGCCGCCGTTCCCTCACCTCAAAAATCTCATCAGGGACCAAAATCAATTTACCTTCCTCATCCATAGGAGGTAATTCGGGTGAAACTATAATATGCTGTCCAAGGGCCTTTTTTAGGCAAGATACATGAAATACATTATGAACTTTGCTGCCATGTGGTAACTCAGCCTCATATGCAACCTCTCCCACTCGCCTGAGTATCCTGTATGGACCATAAAAACGTGGTTTGAGCTTCTCAGCTCCCCCCCTTTTTAGGGTGCTTTGCCAATATGGTTGTAAACGCAGAAAGACCATATCATCCACCTCAAATGCCCTTTCAATCTTGTGCTTGCCAGCATACATCTTTTGCTGATTTTGGGCCTGCTGCAAATTCTCCCTAAGAGATCTCATGACATCCTGGTTCTCTTGTAACCAATCCTGAGCCAAGGGAACTCTACTGTCACCAAATGCCAAGTCAGTGAAAGATAATGCCTCATATCCATAGAGAGCTTTGAAAGGCGTCATGCCAATGGACATATGATGCGTAGTATTATAACAATACTCGCCCAAATGCAGCCAACGCACCCATGCTTTTTGCTGCCCTGATACATAGTTACGCAAATATCCCTCAACCCATTTGTTAACTATTTTTGTCTGACCATCCGTTTGAGGGTGGTAACTAGTACTAGGTGTTAACAAAGTACCAGCTAGTGTAAAAAGTTCCTGCCAGAAGGAACTCATGAATCTGCTGTCCCTATCACTCACAATGGTTTTGGGAAGACCATGAAGTCTAAACACCTCCCTGAAGAACAACTCAGCCACCTGTGATGCTGTAAAATCTAATGCAATGGGAAAGAAGTGGGCATACTTCGTTAGCCTATCCACAACAACATAGATGCAATCTTTCCCTTGAACCCGAGTAAGACCTGTAATGGAATCCATGGAAATCCCTGTCCACTTCTGTTCTGGTATAGGCAAGGGCTGCAATAATCCTGCTGGGTAGGTATGCTCCGACTTGTTCTGCTGACAAGTCATACACTCATGGACATGGTGTAAAACATCATCTTTGAGACCCTTCCAAGAGAATCTCTCACGTACTGCCCTGTAAGTCTTAACATATCCTGGGTGTCCGGCTGTAGGAATATCATGGAGAGCATGCAAAATTTGTTCCTTCAACTGAGAACCTAGAACAAGGTAAACTCTGTCTTTATAGTAGATAATATCATCTACCACGCTGTATTTGTCATCCACTATCAATCCCTCCATAATCTCACACATCCGTAGAGTCCCATCCTTCTTCTTAACAAGCACTACAGAAGAAGCAAAGGGGCTGGAACTAGGTCGAATGAAACCCATGTCCAATAGCTCATGAATAGTCTTCTCAATTTCATCCTTATAGGCTCTAGGATGACGGTATGGGGTAGTAATCACTCGCTTCGCTCCCTCCTCCAACTCTATACCATGCTCAAACCCTCTATCTGGTGGCACTCCAGGAGGTATATCACCAAACAATCTACTGTGACGATCCATCACTGACTGAATGTCCACATGAAATACACGGCCATCCTGAGATATGGGTGTTTTGGATTTAACCAAACAGTGTGTAGCCCAAAGCACATTATTATGCCTAAGGATGGTCTCCATCCTGCGAGAAGTCAACTCCCTGGGTCCACCATCTGACGTTGCCCTCAAAATCACCTTTTGCCTGCCAAAAAGAAACTCTAACTGCATACAGTGGTGATCAATAATGTAACGCCCAATACCCTGTAACCATTGCATGCCCAAAACCACATCATAATCTTCTATGGGAAGCACATAGAAGTCATCAATCAAAGTATAATCTCCCATCTGAATAGTAAGCTGTGGAATCCGCTTGGTACAACCCAAAATGGCACCATCAGCCACCTTCACTCCAAAACCACCAAAATCCTTGTACTGTAAGCCACACCTCTCAACTAATTTTTGATCAATAAAGTTATGCATAGCACCTGTGTCTACAAACTGGTGATCCGCTTACCCTTAAGTGTACCTTTCAACCGGAAGGCATGAAACTTAGGATAACTGGAGAGGGTAGCCATAGCTACTTTAGTCGATGCCACAGGCTCAACGGTGTCTAACTGCAACTGTGTCGAAAAATGCTCAACATCCTCTATATTATCCTCAATATCAGTATCAGGAACCTCCTCATCTCCTAACTCAGAAGTCACCTCAATCAAATGAAACTTTCCTTTACCCATGCAATGGTGCCCTGGTTCCCATGGTTCTTTGCAGGAAAAACACAACTTTTTCCTCCTCAATTCATTCCTCGTCTCCTAATTCACCCAAGGAGTTTTAGATGAGGTCCCTCCTTTGTTCTGTGTCGTATTGGCCTTCTGTGTAGGCCGTGAATCTCTAAATGGATTCTTATCTGCCTGATAAGAAGTGGGAACAGTATCCAATCTCAATGTCACATCAATAGCCTCCTTAAGAGTAGCTGGTTGGAAAGCACGTACCAATCCTTTTAGTCTATCCTGCAAACCCTCAATGAACAACATCGCACTACGTTTTTGGGGCATATCCGGTACCATAACTGCAATATGCTGGAACTCATTAATATAGGCTTCTGCATGACCAGTTTGTTTAAGGTGAGCCAACTCCCTGTAATAAAGTTCTGTATCCTTACGGTCAAATCGTGCAATGAGTTGCTCGGTGAACTCAGCATAGGAGTGAACTAAGGCGTGATCCTGGGTGACCAATCCATGGTGCCACCAATCATAGGCAATCCCCTCTAAATGCAACACAGCAAACTGAATAGCCTCACGCTCAGGCATGGGCCTCAATGAAAGGTATATGTCCAGCTTGTGGACCCAAGCTCGTGCACTAGTGTCTCCTGAGCCATTATATGGGGCCAATGTAATCTTCCTAGTAGCTCTATTGAGGTCATAATTCTGCTGCTGTTGTGGTAGTCTATTACCACGATCTCCCCTAAACCTGGTTGTATCTCTACGCTGTGCACAATACTGGGGAAGAGGGAAGACGTCCCTAACCTCAGGAGGTAGAGCTCTCCACTCAGCTGTGGCTGTCAAAACTGACTCCTGAAACCCCACTTCTGGTGGTTCCACCTGCGCTGGCCGTTCACCTGGTATGACTTGGGGAAGCAATGGCCTATTCGTAGTAGGTGTACGATGGCGATGCCTCCTACTGGAATGAAGGGAGCTCCCAACTGAAGAATGGGACTGATGGCTGCGCTGACTACCAGCCATTGAAACTGATCTACTTTGCCTGCCTCTGTGTCCACCCATCTCCAAATGCTCCAAGGTATCCTGTAACCTGTCTAGAGCATGAGCGATCCTGGGCTGAGTAGTGAATAGGGTCCGCACCATCTCTCTTTCTTCTGCCTCTGTAGGCATGCCGTCGCTAGCAGCACCCTGTGCCTCACCCATAGCTGGTATCTGTGCGTCTTTGGCGGCCTCTGCTTGCCACTGGTTTCTCCTGTGCTTGTAGAATCTGTGTATTTCTCCACCAGGATGCATAGATTTGTATTCAATCCACCAACTAGTGACTACCCAGATGCTGAAATGATTTATCAAAAACTTTTATCCAATACCCAGATGCCAAAATCTGTTGTGACAATTTCTCACAAACCCTACAGGCTGGCAGAATGTAAGCTCTAATACCACTGAAAGATCCCTGATGGATCTCTGCTGCAAATCTGCTGTAGATTTATTTTATGTTTGTTTTTTCCTGTTTATTAATGTTTTCTTGTAGAACTAGACAGAAATGCAAAAGAGTGAGTTTGTTTTTGTATTTTTGATGATTATTCCACATAGAAATGAGAAGTAACAAATGGCAAGAGAAGAGTCTGAAAATAAATAACAATATGCAGTAAAGTTAGAGTTGATACAAATCGTACCAGGCAGATCTCTGAATTAAAGAGCCAAATAAAAGATCCAGTACATTTCCTCTAACAATGACGCCACAACTGGCTGATGAAAACGGCTGATAAGATGCAAGATTTTTCTGCTGAGTAACCGATTTTTCTATGTATCCAAGTGCTGCAAATGACAGAGTACGGCTACAAGTACGGCTGCAAGAAATGGCAGTGTACGGCTGTTAGAATTCACCTCCCATACGCCAAAGAACATGCCCAACAAAACAAACTATAGGCCTAAGTTGAAGTGGCGTCTACCTTCCTCCTGAATACTGTTGAAACTACTGACAAACCAATACCCAATGCTGCTGAGGGTTACATCCCAGCTAGCAATTACCCTGGGGTTTGCGTCCCAGAATGCAAATCGCTCAAGCAGAGCAAATCTGAAAAGAAGTGTTTGAAAAATATGCATAATCATGAGAAATGGCGCCCATCTTCTTATAACCCCTTGCAAAGCAATTCGAACCCTAAAGTGACCCCCAATTGGCATTGGCTATAAAAATGAATTAAATCTTATTTTAAAGTGACCATGTCACTAGAAAATGACCTTTTCCACCATAGTAATAAATCCGCTCACCGAATTGTCCTGAGACCAAAGAGAAAGATTTAGAGAATTTCAAGACTTTTCCAACGAGCTATCATAACATGGGATATGCATCCAGATGAGGCCAAAATTCCCTTATTACTCCAAAATGGCTATTAACTTAGCCTTATTTAAATATTAAACGCTAACTTAGGAAATATTAAAAATATAACCCAAATAGCCATAAACTACCCAATTGACATCACAAACCATAAAATCATCCTGTCACCTGTCTGTGACTGAAGTCGAAAATCAAAGATCCACTGGCAGTCTCATCCCTAAAATCTAGGGATGCTCCTAAAATTTAGGAAACAAGCCCTATCCCTCTGAAACTGAACCCAAAGAGTCATCTCATGGAAACCCAACCCTGTGCATGATCATACCTCCTAAAAAGTAGGAATGAAACCCCATAAATGTAGGAACTGCCTCCTAAAAACAATGAACGTCACCCAACTGATCAATACCCACCAGAAACCAAGTCCCCAACACTGAATAACCATACTGGGTCTCTATCCAACCCTGTCAGCCTACAAGACCCCATAATAAGCTAACTCACATGTCTCTGTTAGACTGAGCTAGAGTGGGGACATGACAGAAACCCAGGATGCTCCTGCATCACTTTTAGTTGAACAATGCGAGCATCTGGTAGGACTTAGTTTTAGTAAAAAACATATGACCAAACCTTCCATCTTTCCTTGAAGTGCATTTTGGAATTTTACCCTTCACCCATAGAGGTACATTTATTTTTATTTAGTATGATTGTTATCCGGCCCAAAAAGCATTGTACAAAATTTTAGAGAGTAAGTACCCATTGTGCGAATTAGATAGTTTTTGTTTATTGGGATCTTTCTCTTCTAACTTAGAGAATAGTTACACAACACATTTCTTACATGTGCAGTTGTGTTTCTAGGCTAGGATTGTGTGTAAATTTTTACCGTCAACATATCAGATCATAGTCCATGATCCATCATCAGGTGAGAGATTGTAAGAATGCCAAAATGCTAACAATCACCTAACCATTCTTTAACTGAGATACATTTGACCAAATATAGTAGAGGAGAGCTTCTTGTCTTCAATTTTGACATCACAAAATTGAGCAAACTCTATGCAGTTTTCTCATGGATTCGTAGATGCATCCTCTTTGTTTTAACTCTTTGATGAGGCATCATGAAAACAATTCATTATCTTCAAATTGTTCTTTGTGCAATCTTGTCTATGTGTTCTTTTGAAGGTTTTCTATTGAGATTATCCCTAATTGTTTGTTGGTAAGAGTTTTCCTTCTCGCATTGCAAACACTCGATTTTTGGTGAACTTTCATATCTTTTCTTTGTGTTGTAAATAGTTTTTTTTTTGTTTTTGCCTTAGGTGAATGGCCCTTGGAATTTTGCTCGATTTGCGCTATCTTAGGTCCACATTGGAGTTGTCTAGCTCAAGTTATAGGGAAAAAAGTGGGGTTTTTCAGGTGAATTGCATATTTTTATTAAAAGCCTCATAAAAGTGGGCTTTCTATTGGCAATTACATGACAAAGTTATATTTAATTTTTAAAGTGAATTTTGTGGTCCTTTTTAAAATTTCAACTTATTCTGAGTTGATTTGACCATAGTTTTTTATGTTTTATGAAAATAGCTTATTTCTTGGCTATTTTTCATGTTACTTTATTAAAAACTATAGTTAGATATTAAATATAATTACATGAGACAATTTAAGTGTGTAGAGTGGGATTTTTATTTCATATTGCATATATCCACATGCAAAATACTTCATGAAAATCCACTCCCAGTAAATTTTAGGTCTGAACATCATTAGTAGTGTGCTTTTTAAATACGGTTAAATATGTTACTGTATTTAACTTCATTTTTAATAATCAAAGGCATATGTATTTTTAAATTGTCATTCAAGTGGGTTTTTAAAATTGATTTGCATGTCTTTATAACATGTAAATGTAAATTTAAAATGAAGTTTTTATCCACATTAAGCCAAAGTGGTGATTTTGGACCAAAATACATATGTTGATGATTAAAAATACATTATTTGATCAGTAGGAGATATTTCCACACCAAGTCAAATTGTGATATTGCTATCAGGATTTTATTGTGTAGTTTTTGAGTCAAATACATTGTTCCCTTTAGCTTTCTCCAAAAGTGGTGATTTTGAAGCCTATTGCATATGTTTTAAAAGAAGTATGTTAATGGCTTCTAAAAACGCGTCTTCCACTAAGTAGTCTATCTATTCCTTTTAAGTGGCATTTTTTCAAGAGATTGCATATATCAAAACATGCAAAAACCTCTCTAAAATACGTTATAAAGAGGAATGACGATTTTTAGTAGAAATACATGCTTTTAAATACATGTTATTGACTTTTCATAATGCGTTTTCCTCTATAAGGGCGAAAGTGGTGAATTTCGATGCTATTGCATTCATTTGGTGTATGTATTTTCTCTCCAAAAATGCGTTTTCCATTAAGCATTTGAAAAGGTCTTCATTTGGTGATGATTTTTGATGTTTTTGCATGTGTAAGAATCCATGCTTTTTCTTTCTTAAGATGTGCTTTCTTTCTAATAGAAGAAAGTGGCAATTTTCAAAGGGAAAACATATATGTTTCAAACACATGTAAACAATCCTCCAAAATGCGCTTTTGCCCTAGGCGGCGATTTTTGCCAAGAAAGCACGTTTGTGGTGATATGTTAATATCTTTCTAAAAGGCGTTTTGTTTTACATTTCCATACTAAGCGACCAAGTGGCGATTTTTGTGAAGTCATGTGTTTGGGCAAAAACAACCCATTTTGGGCTTGATCTCCACTGAAATACCTTACTTTCACTTACGTTTTGGCATTGAATCTCTCCAAGGAAGCGTTTTAAGGTAAGGGTTTCAATTTCCCGCTTGTTTTCATCGTTCTAACAAGCTAATCTATGCCCTAGATGCCGTTTTTATATGTCTTTGCATTTGGAGTTGCTAGGTCAAAGTTTGTTCTACGTTTTGGACATTTCATTTCTCTAACCATCTCCACATGTCGAAATTCGAACCATGTTGTGTGGATTTCAAAATCTATTTAAGTCTTTGGCTTTGGACAAATATGAAATCCTAAATCTCCTGGATTTATTTCAGATTTGCTCAAGTTTTGGATAAAGACCTTTTTTTCTCATTCTTGGTGGAGTGAAGGTAAATTTTCCTTGGTTATTTTTCTAAAGGTATTTGTATATATTTGTTTTGAATGTTCTTGCAAGTCTTTGTCATTTCCATTTTCAGATTTGCATATCATTTTATTTATGTGAAGTTGCTCCTTCTATCTTCTGTCTTCTTCTCCAAGTTGCGTATGTAAGGTCTCATCTTACTTGCATATGCAGTTGGGTGTAAAATCTCATTCTTAGAAGAAAGGCAAGTTCATTTTTTCCTCAGATGCGAATGCAAAATAAAACCCCACCATTATGCATTCCATGTGTTAGAGTGGGGTTTTCGTTGCACCAAAAGACCGATCTTTCAATGCCCAATACAACCACTCAACTTATAGTACACAGGGGTCGGTTAAGCCCTTGTCACGATTCCTGAGGGGAGTGCTGAAAAAATTTCTAACAATCTCCCCCTCAGCCTTACCTGAGGGTTTGAGGATTTGAATCTGTGACCAAGCTTTGATATCACTTGTTAGAGAGGGGTTGTCGTTGCACCAAAAGACTGATTTGTCAATGCCTAATACAACCACTCATCTTATAGTACACAAGAGGCGGTTAAGCCCTTGTCACGAATCTCGAAGGGAGCACTGAATGAATTTTTAACACCATGTACTTCCATATGGCTTCCTTATGGTTGAAGTTTCTCCCACATGCTTACTGGATAGGTTACTCGTTTTCCCCCTTGCTCACTTAATTCCAAGCTTGCTGGTCGCATATGCAATTCACTCCAAAAAACCCATTTTTGGCTATTTTACTCATTTTAGCCATTCTGAGCATGACCCATTTGTTCTTTCTTTGTCCATAATCTTTCCATTCATTTTCCATATCCATATCTTGTTCAAAACTTGTGTTTTTACACCCAAAATCTTGTTATGTGTCCTTCACATGAAGATGTTCTCACATTATGGGATTTTCATGTGACAGTTGTGCAGACATACCATTTTGTGATGTCAAGAGAACCTACTCCAGCAAAGGGAAAAGACAAAAAAAAAGATGAAGTATCAATACAATCAGTATCATAATTGTATTCCCGTGACAAGTAACTTCTTACTGTGATGAAGTGTGGGATACTGGTATATCTCACATGAATATTGAAGATTTCCTGGCTAGAGTCAATGCTAAAGCTACCGAGAATATGGCATGGATCAAGTGAAATCATATTCATTTCTTGTCTACTTTCCCCTTGGAAACACATGAGCCGGAACTCATTCTTGCATGTGCTAAACACTTTGATGCGTCCTCTTGAACCATAAGAGACCAAGATGACAATACTATCATTAGCCTCGATCCTGAGACTATTGATCGTATTTTTCATGTTCCTTATACTCCAATTGTTACAAACATCACAAAACAAAAGGCTTTGGAGTGGTGGAACGAGGACACTGCTTATTGTACCAAGTTTTTCAATGATAATTGGTTGACCACTAAGAGACTGAACCTTGTTAGATGGCCAATAAAGGGCATGAGCCAATGTGATTTCAAGGAAGAGATCAATGATCTCATTACATTGCTCAGTCGCTTGGTAGGGCTCACGGATTCAAACACCTTCGAACCTTGGATGTATAAGTATATCTCACTCATAATAAGGTAACAAAAGAATGTGTTTTGGGCTAAGTTAGTGAGTGATTCAATATGTGAGTAGTTGATGAATGTGCTGACTACTGCTGAGTTCAACATGAACTCCTACATGGTATATGTTGCTGCTGCCCTAGGCACTTTTCTGGTTCATCAACGAAAAATGACTGGTCTATAGTTCATGTGTGTGAGTATTATGAGCAGTTGCCTTTGAGGCAAAGTCAAATACACTTCCGAAGGGTTCAAGATGCCTTCTTCGGGCATTTCATGTGCTTATTTGATAAAGAACTTCCAAATAAGCGGGTCTGTAATGAAGCATGGAACAAGGTAAATGAGTATGGTTGTATGTTCTTATAGTTTCTTAACTTCACATATCTACGAGTTGGATGCTTCAAGGGAGAACCATACACATTGCCAAGGTTTCCTACTAATAAAATCATACTCATGGAATTGGCAAGACAACTCATGGAGGTACATGCTTATCAAATCCAATTTTCATTGGCCAAGTGTGGAGATCTCATCACATAACCCATTGAAGATTGGTGGGTACTCATTGGATATTGTACCTAAAGCAAAGAACATTGAGTTTGAACTACAAAGGATCATGCTGAAAAGAATTGTAGCTAGGACTTGTTTTGACTAGAGAGGACTACATGATAAGATGAGGAAGCAATTCTTACACATACACCATCTAGAAGATCTTTGGATTGATGTACGTATTGAGGTGTATATTTGACACATGGACTATACTCGGTTGACTGTAAAACAAATTGTGGATTTCAATTTGACATCAATCCCCTGGATTTAAAGATGACAATTAAATTCTAGATCCTGAATATTTTCAGCATGATGTGGAGAAGTTAACTATTCTTCCTCCTACTTCGTCATGTAAGTAAAGTACTTCAATTTGGGATTGTTTTCAGTCTATTCTTACACCAACACTTGGATGAAAAGAAGGGGTCTCAAATGCATTAAAATAAAGCTTGGAAAAGATTTTGATCCTGCTGGTCCAATCAATTTGAGATCTAAAATAAAGGGTAAAGGTAAAGGTGGGACATCATCATCTACATTTGAACCTCCTGTTCAGAGTTTTCCCAAGCTATCTATAAAAGGAGGAAAGGATTCAAGAGTACTTGAGGTCAAGGGGATTGCAACTCAATCAATTCAAGTTGACTTAAGTGATGATGAAGCAAGGAAATCAAAGGAGCCTTCACCACTAGTTTCATGTCCTCTTGAGGTTCTTGCTGCAACTTCTCTTCCAGATTCGACACTGGTATCAGATGAATCTCATGATTCTCCTTTGGGCATGGCTACAGATGCATTTTCTACAGAGCATCAAACTCTTGAGGATCCTGTGACTATTACTCCAGTGTTGCCCATGTCCTTAGCTGCACCTGCATTAAAAACAGGGGGAGATCAGTATGATTATGAGAGTGTCTTTGACACATACTCCTTGTCAATTCCTTCTGCCACAGTTCGTTCTATGACATTGCTTTATATGACTTGAATTCAGTTTGAGCAATTCATGACTGAAGTTACACACAGTAGTCCTACTCCTGTGGCTATTCAAACTAAGGCACCTGCTATAGTCACTACTGTCATGTAGGGCAATCTAGAGTTAACTTTGGTGACTACCATTTCAGCCAATACTTTTTCTTTCAGTCTTCCTCCATGGCTGAGTATTGTTACGCAAAAGAGGAAGAAAGAAGAGATCCCACTTGAGGAGTTTGACAAACAGGTGACCAAGCCAAGGATTTTGAAGAATAAGAAAGCCAAGATAGTTTCTTGAGTTGTGGTTGATGAAAATTACAATAAATATACTGAAGCAGCTGAACCAATTGTGGAGAAATCTACCAAAGACATGCAACCTACTGATTACAGAATTACAAGAGTTGAACTTGGTAAATAAACCAGTCTGGGCTATCAACAGGATGAATACGAGGTTGTTAACTATACAAGGTTGTTAACTTCCTAACACGAAAGAATGATGAACTATGGGACAAGAAGAGAAAACTCAAGGAGGAGAATGCACGTCTCCTAGGGACCATTGAGTAATTGAAGGAGTCTTCTTCGGGTACTGAATCTGTTCAAATATTTGAACTGAGAAGATCAAAAGAAAGGCACAAGTTGTAGATCAATGGGTGGTCAACATTGATTCACAAGGTTATCAACTTATTCGTGATATTTACAGGATGTTAAGGAAGGGAAAGGAAGCTACTGCTCAATTAAGTATATTCAAGGGTCACTTAAGCGATAATTAAAGTTGTTGAATGGGGACCTTGGTGCTTGGAAAAGTATGATGAAGCTTGATTTGGATGGTTTGTGTGATTATGAAGTCATCTCATCTATTGAGATGTATCATGATTACGCGCATTTGATGATTAACAAAGAACAAGTCTTGCAACAACTCATGCAGGATGCAGAGGCAATAGTATTGAAGATTGGTGAGCAAGAACACATGATCAACAAATGCTACAAAAAGATGTCACGTGGAGTAATCATTAAGAACAAAGAACTCAAGAAAGAGGAATATTCTTATGGGGTTCATTGAAGCAATTCGCTTACAACTTGAAGCGGATGATTTAAATCTTAGTATAATGAATACATTTGCAAGCTGGAAGTGTTCACTTGACGAATTACAAAGCAAAAAGGAAATTTCTATCAAGGAAATTTTAGAGGCAGCAACACATATCGAAGGATCATAATGGTTGCTGAGTACACTGGTGAGCCCGATGCCGAAGTTGTGTAGAACTCACTGTAGAAATTTGCAAAGATTGTTGAGACTCTATGAACATTTCAATTTTTCATATGCTTTAAGTAGAATAGTAGTAGGAAAGCTACATGTAAAGAACATCTATGTTGTAAATACATGATAACATGTACTTGTATAATCAGCTCGTGTAGTTAAGTTGTAATCGCATTAGGCGTGCAACTTGAATAAAGTCAAAGTAGTTAGTTAGAGACAAGTCAAAGTGGTTGAGGTTATTTCACTTTTTCCTCCACCTTTCTCTCTTTGTTTTTCCTATATAAAGGAGAGCTCATTGTAAATAATCATCTTTTGCTTTATAGGAGAAGGCTGAGCTTGTGACTAGAAGGATTTGTATTTCTTGTTGCAAATCTTTGAAGTGAATAAAGAAGCAAGTTTTTTCCAAACTTTGTGTTGTGATACTTGGAGTTAATCTTTGTCTCTTATGTTGCATTGATTGATTCATCTTTGTTACTTCTTTCCTTGTGAAGCATTCGAGAAGTTAGTGTTGTTTTTGGAAGACTTTGAGCTTTCAAAAACATGATTGATATAGTTTGATAGTGGCTGCAAGTACTAAGATTTGAAGACTTTGAGCTTTATTTCTTTGTATATTATTTCATATTTGGATAGTTAGCAAAAGACTTTGAGCTTTGTTAGCTGTTTGTCCTTTTGTTTCAAGAAGATTGCTTGTAGGAAACTTTGGGTTCTTGCTAGCAATCACATAAGTTAGAACTGCTGTCTTAAGGTTGTTCTTACGTCAATTCTTAAGCCACCGGTATTACTGTAGTAGTAGATTCCTTTTGTTAAATTGCAAATAGTTGTTGTTAGTATAAAATCATTCTTGAAAGAAGAGGAATTGATCTCGTGAATCACCCATTTGTTGATTCCAGTTAGCTCTCTGTTGTAGCCACCTAGGGTAAGAAGGGAGCCTCCCCCATTGCTGAGAGGAGAGATTTATCTCACTACACCATTGCCTAAAGTTCCTATTTTGTAAGTGTGGTTACATTGGCTTACAAAATATTTAGCCAACAGAGCTGCAACTGAAATTGTTTTTGAGTTGGCCATGAGAGACCTTACTTTTGTGAGTATTTGTTTGGATCCACTATATGAGAGCTGTCCTATGAACCCATCACTACACATAACCACCTTGCAAAACCAAAGGAATAAATACCTGCTAGGTGAATTAATGATCTTAGCATGCACCTCAAGGAAAGACACAGCGATGAGCCACCACAAGATATGAAACCTTAGTTGCCGATTCGTGACACGAATCCGATTTGGGCACGTGAATCGGATCCGTGGATTCGGAATTTTTTTTTTTTCCCAATTATGATTCGTGGAGGATTCGTGCATATATATATATATATATATATATAAAATTATATATATGCATTATATATACTAAAAAAAAGAGAAATATACATAATTCTAAAACTAAATCATTTCATAGTATGAATCTAGTATACTTGATCAATGACATTGATAATTAATCTATTTTCACGATTATAAAGAAAATCAACACATTCACATTGAATTACTGAAAGTAAAAGCTTGTAACATTCAAAATATAGATCATTAAACTTAAAGTTTATAACATGATTTACTCATAAAAGAGTCAAGAGTCAACACTAAAGTTTTTTATTTAATCATCAAATGGATTTTCAAGAAAATCCGCATCAGAGGGGTACTGGTGAGTTGCAAGTGCTGCATCTGTATTAGTAGAGGAACCCAAACCACTAGTAGTAGAGGGGATTGTTAACTCATAATCCTCCTTCTCATCATCCACATCAATGAAAGTGGATCTAGCAAGATCTCGGATGGTCATATCTAAATCAGGAGTCTCGGGTGCTACATCCCAAAGCTTTTCGGGCCCCTTCTTGTACTTAGGATCCTTCCGTGACAACAAGCGCAAATTGTTGTGAATGAACACAAGGTCTTCTGATTTTTTTGGAGCCAACCGGTTGCGTTTGATTGAGTGGATAAAGGAGTAAGTACTCCAATTCCGCTCAGCGGCAGAAGAGCTGGCAACCTAAAGAGAAATTAAAAATTATCAATACAACAATCAAGATAAATAAATTAAATAATAAATTCAAGGAATTGAGAATGTTAACCTTAAGCTTAATTTTACAAACTTACTTGGGATAGGACCTTTATGGCAAGAGGTTGGAGGTACGTGAAGGCTTGCCCATGAAGGTACCACCATTTGATGGCACCCATCCTGCTTTGGTCTGCTATGGCAATAGGGTTGAAATCCTCACCTGAGTTGAAAGCAGCAAATTCACTCCTCACAATTGCCCCAATCTCTGGATCTTGGAATATCTTAGCTAGTGCCCTCTTATACCCATCTGCAACCTCTGCATCTCTAAATGGTGGCACTCTACCTGGAAGGCGAAGTACATCTGCACTATAGTACCTGGGGATAACAAAAGACAATTGAACACTATCAAATATCAATAGCACAAACATTGGATAAAATAAGCACAAACATTTGATAAGAACTATAGTACCTCGGGGATAGAGCATATGCAAGGAGGTGCAAAGGTGTGGTCATCTTGTTCCATCGATGATGAACAATTTTTTCCACCTTCTTGTAAAGGGTGTCCTCAGGATCATTCTCCCTCCTCTGTATGACCTAAGATATGAAATATGAATAATAATTATAATTAGTGAATATGTCAATTTAAACTTTAGAATCTAGATATCTCTCAAATAAAAAATTGTTGTAAAAGAGCGTAAAACTTACCATTTTAATTTTTTCCAGCATACTATCCATGGAATCATAAATATCCCCAAGGCATGGCTCATCACTATCTGCGAAGCGAAGCATTGCCATTATTGGATCGGTGATTTCCAACACATAACTCACAAGACCCCACCAATCGTCATCTAGTATCATTCTTCTCACATTTAAAGCCCTTGCTGTATTGGAATTCTTCCAAATGCCCCATTGGGGGCTAATGACCATATGCTTCAATGCTTCTTTTACCTTCACAAGTCGTCTCAAGACGATTGTGTGAGAGGCAAAGCGGGTTTCAGCAACCTAAGAACATGTTAAACTCAAGTTAGTAAAACATTTAAAAATTAAAACATGTTAATGTAAACAACAACAAAAATTAATAATTGTGGAATCCAATAATATTCAATTATATATTAAATATAAAAATTTACCTTCAATAACTCCAAGTCCGAGAAACTCCTAAAAATTGCTTGTGACATGTGGTGATTTGTCACAAACATTTGAATCTCTTCAGCTTCCTCATATATCCTTTTCACCCAATCTATTTTGGTGCCAATTGCTTTCATCACTAAATTGAGAGAGTGGACGGTGCATGGTGTCCAAAAGATATGATCATATCTAGACTCTACAATTATCCCTGCAGCTCTGCAAACTTTTGCATTGTCCGTGACCACTTGAACAACATTATCAGGACCCACTGACTCTATGGCATCAATGAGAATGCGTGAAATAAATTCTGCATCTTTCACTTGCCCTTCACAATCAACTGCCTTCAAGAACATTGCCCCCTTAGGGCATACAGCAATAACATTGATCAATGGACGGTTTCTACAATCTTTCCAACCATCCGAAATAATAGACACACCCGATTGAACCCAAAAATCTCTTATTGGTTGAAGTTGAGCCTCTACATTTTTCCTCTCATCATGTAATATGGTAGTGCGCAACTTCTCATAACCAGGCGGTTTGTAACCATGGGGTGCATCATTTATTGCTTCCACCATCTCCCTAAAATGAGGTGATCTAGCAAAATTAAATGAAACACCATTTGCAATTAAACAACGTCCAATTTTGTGATCAGCAATGTCTCTCTTTTCAATTTGGAATGCCCTATCTAGTGGGCCTCTCTTGCGGGTGAGTGGAGATGGGTCTTCATCTTCATCATTTGTAGTTGGCATAGGCAAAAAAGGATGTGTTCTTGTGTTTATTTGATCAAATGATGGTGTTGGTATATTTGTTTTTTGGGAAGCACCACGTTTTGCTTTTGCAACTGCTCTATCAGCATCATCTTGCTCTTTTGCTAATGCTGCTATTTGTGCAGCTGGTAATCCCTTCTTATCACTACCTTGACACATGTGAATTCCTTCACCCGCAGGGCCCAAAAAATGTAGTTTCACTCGGGAATAGGAGCTTCTATGTTGTATGTTGCAAAAATTACATTTCCATATGTATGCCCCACCCCCAGGACATTGTGCAACTCTTGTTGTGTGTCTCCATAAAGGAGACCCCTTATCAATTTTGAAGCTTGGTGATGCAGCCCCACCCCCACCCACTGAGCCTTGACTACTCATTGTTCTATTCTTGCAATCTAGAAAAAGTGAAAGATAATGAAACTATTCACACACTTGCATGTATTGAAGACCATCATTCACCTACGCTTCTACCCTATGAGTAAACTAAACCATCCTCTAGTTCCTATGCTAAGCAACTGGCACTAACTTTATATTCTCATGTGTACTCACCACATAAAACCATACGATGCCATCCATTTCCTTGATGTTCTACAAAAGGGAGAACCAAGGTATACAAATGAATAAGCACAACTGTGATCAGAGTCAACCTTCATGCATGTGAAATCCATTCCATTTTCAGCTAATCAGTCTGTCTCTTGACCTGTCCACCAACTTGAGCAAGAGTGAGCTTTTGGCTTTCCACTTAAACATTTGATTTGATAGGCATCCAGATAATGTCACCCTGTCAAAAATCCAAACCTGGGTCATTGTTATTCACCTTAAATAACAAAATCATATATTTTGTGGCAATTGCCAGACTAAAGTCTTACTTGTGGATATTGAGCACCTTCTTCATCCTCGTTAAAATTATGAAGGGAAAACAACTAGCATTATCACATTTACAAACTGAATCTGTCTAATAGGATCCTATTCTGAAGTACCTTACTTCTTCCAGTCTTCTTTAAATCGTTCCTCCTTTGAAGTACGTTTTGATTTTGATTAGTGTTTTTTTTACATTTTGTCTGTCTTCTTTGATTCCCTGTTTTACTTGAAGTGTTGCCACAGGGCATCCATCTGAGATGTAAAACTTTTTCATAAAATATTTATTTTATCTGTAGCACTTAAAACTCTGTTCAGATTTCAAGAAAGTTCGCTTACTGATCTTTGTGATCTTATTGCAATATTTTTTAGAGTTTTATCAATAGAATTAAATTTCTATTGCCGTAAGATGCTTTTGATGACAATAACAAACTTGTTGGGTTCATGCGCAGGTTCATTATTATTCCTTAAGAAATTTGATATTGAATCATTGGACATTGGGGATTATCTAGGTGAGTGATGCAACTTGAAACATGGTTTGAGATTTTGTTATTATTATTTTTCATTGCATTGTAGTTGAGTTGAGCTTTGTTTTTGCAGCCATTGGAACAATATTCTCTGCCACAGACTCAGTTTGTACTCTCCAGGTAATTGTGCTAGGAAGGGAAGACACATACATTGTGTTTTTTTTTATGGTAGTATTGGTGCTATGCTTACATTTAGCTTCATACAGTTGAAGATGGTTTTTTATAAACTAGTGTGGTGCAGGTTCTAAACCAGGATGAGACACCTCTACTTTATAGTTTAGTGTTTGGAGAAGGTGTTGTAAACGATGCTACCTCTATCGTACTTTTCAATGCAGTTTCTAATGCCAATCTCAGTGATATTGATGGTATAGCAGCCCTGAGATTGTTTGGGAATTTCATTTATCTTATTTTAACTAGCACTGCACTAGGTGTTGTGGTAAGTTAAACTAAGGCTCATTTCAATTTTATTTTTAGTTTTATAAAATACATATTGAGGAAAAAACTCTTCTCTTGTCTGAAATTAATTTCTCTATGATAATTTTCATTTGTGACGAGTTTCTATATATTGAAAAGCTGTGTGGTCTTTTATGATGTTGCAGGCAGGCCTTCTAAGTGCTTATATCATCAAAAAACTGTATTTTGGAAGGTTTGATAGGAACCAAACTGCATATATTCATTGTTTTCTTACCACTTAGATTTTATCTGTATTATGATATTTTCTTAGTGGCTTGCTATTACTTTGTTCAAGGTAGTGCACATGAGATGAACTCAAGCATGGCCATTATTCCCATTTTCTTTCTCATAGTTTAGTTTTCTTGTCTGACACTTCTTTCCAGATCCTAATTGCTTGATTTCTTTATTCTAATACTGTGTATTAAAAGCTAGTAAATCTATGAATAAATATTATTATGGTTTGCGCTTTTCTTCAGCTTCTCAGATGTAAGGTTATGCAAAGTTGTTATTTCAGTGGTTTTAATGGCACTAAAATGTCTCTGCATTTCATTATATTCCTGTTGATATCAACTTTATATGCAGGCATTCTACTGATCGGGAAATTGCAATTATGTTTCTCATGGCTTATCTATCATACATGCTAGCTGAGGTAACAACATCCTATAAAGATCTTGTGCATGGTACTCGCATGTGGAAATTAGTTTGTTTTGATTTAAAAAATGAGAAATCATATGTTTTGCATTTTCCTATCCGAGTTTTAATTTAGGAATCATTGTGGCAGCTGGGCAACTTGAGTGGGATTCTGACTGTTTTCTTTTCTGGAGTTGTCATGTCTCATTATACTTGGCACAACGTTACTGAAAGCTCAAAGATTACAACCAAGTATAGTACCCTACCCACACTGCTAGGATATTTCTTTTAATTATGTATTAGCAATTGTATTCAGTTTTTTTTGTGACTCAATTGTTTTCCATGGCTGAAATAGGATTTATCAATAATAAATAATTAATATAATGAATACAATAATAAATAATAATATAAGTAGACTTATAATAATAAATCTATTATTAAATATGATATATTATAATATATCATAATATGATAAAGAAATAGTTATTGTAATAATACATCTAAATAACAAATATTAAGTAGATCAATATAATCTATTAAATATTATTATGAACTAAATTACATAGTAAATATCAAATAATATTATATAAACTTTAAATACATTTATCATAATATTATTTTAATCTATTTAGCAACTTCAAAAGAGTTGTGGCCTGTCTTCCGGCACAGGTCTAAGGGGAGGCAGCGACCTCTATAAGATGGGGGAAGATATCAGTTTGGACAGGAACGGAAGGTACACTCAGCAATAAGGAGCAATTTCATTAGACAATTTCATAAGTGACCAATCATTTGATACATATATTACTGGAGACTTCATGCCAAGCGCTGTATTAGGAAACAGAGATAGGCTTTGAACATCGATCTGGGACAAACTGGAAAGATGAGCGGAGATTTATATAACACAAACCATTCAGCATAAAACATATTTGGACCTGTCAACCAAAAGAGTATGAATAAGCAACGACCAGCAAGGACTTTGGAGTGTGAGAAGAATACATAAGTGTATCTGATGGGCATCCTTCATATTTGGCTGACATCAGACGACCATTCAAAGTTTTTAATGAAATCATCAGGAGCCAGGCTTACATCCAACATAACCGGTAGATGCCTTGGTGATATAAGACATAATCATCGTTAATCAGAAAATCTGATTGTCAGTTCTATATGTGGATCTGATATAGAAGCTATGTAAGATGCGATCCTTGTTTTCTACACCGAGCTAGATACAGTAAGGAGGTAGCATGATGGTTTGCAAATATCTCATATAACAACTCCAGCGACACATATAATAAGTCTGACAACTACCAGCTCTAGTGTAAGAGAGAGGAAGTTATTTATTAATTTGCACTCTTCAAGTCATCTTGATTATAAGTCTCTAAAGTTAAATATCAGACAAATTGATGTTGTAAGAGCATAACCTCAAGACCCTCAGAGATTACATACGGGAACATTACAAACCATGAACATATTAAAGAAGTCTCTTGCAATTTCCTTTATAAGAATCAGTCTAAACTCTAAGAGATGGGATATGGGGACATTATGGAGCAATGGAGTGATGCAAATGGATAGCTGTAACGTATAGACTCAACAGTAGACACTACAGATTACAACCAAGTACAGTACCCTACCCACATTGCAAGGAGATTTCTCTTAATTATGTATAAAAGCAATTGTATTCAGTTTTTTTTTAATGATTCAATTTTTCCATGGATGAATTTTAATTGAGCTCCACATTCCCTATCTTGTCATGTATACCTTCTGCCATGATATTTTTGTTGCTCAATTGAGAGACGTTTTACATTCTTAAATTATTAAATATGAATAAAACACAATTAATTAAGAATGACTTTTCCTCCAAACTTTTGTTGCACGGAAATTGGAATGTCTCTTTATTCCCTTTTTTCTTTTCCTTTCCTCTAGAAAAGTCACCTCAATGATTTTCAGTGAGAACATCTCTTAAAATATTGAAAGATAAGCATATAATAAATTTGTAGAAGCACCCATATATCATCTTATTACAGCAGGGTAGAATGCATCTCTCGACCTAATGATTTTCTTCCTTATTGCTATACCTAATAAATTACATACATTGAATAATAATAAAAATGACAGTGCATGCTAGGGACAACAGTAAAATATATCCTTATTTGCTCATGAATTCATTACAGAGAAGAAGAATAGAGATGGTTGGCCAAGGATTAGAATTTATATGACTACACCATGCTACCTTCCTTGGAAGTAAACAACATATGTAAAGGATCTGTCAGTTGCCAAGAGGAAAACAACTGCCAACCAATTGACACATGCAACTACCCAAGTGTAACATATGGATTTTCATATCTAAATCAAAGATGGTTTAAACTAAAATCCCCCAGCATTTTTAAATAGATAACCAAATCCTTTTCACATGACATTAACTGCTTTTAACAATTAACAGAAAATAACTGAATCACATTCAATTGAAATAACTAGATCCATGATTAACTATTCACAATTGTATTCATGTTCAGCTGAAATAAATAGATTAACGATTAACTAGCATAATTCTATTCCTGGTCAACTGTAATAACTAGATTAATGATTAACTATTCATAACTGTATTCATGATCAGCTGAAATAACTAGATTAACGACTAACTAACATAACTGTATACAAGTAAAGTAAATGCTTAACAAGAAAAGAAGTAATGGAATGTACAAGTATCATTGGAGGATCTTTAGCTAGTTGTACAAGCCTCGGCTTTGGTGAGAGGAGAAACATTGACATAGGCTTAACCTCCCAACCTCGGAACATACTTATCCCCATACATTCTATCAAATTAGAATGACCCTTCCTACCTCGGGACCAGGCTTGGGATGTTCTTCAGTCCAGCCACCTAAGCATCCTGGTGTTTTGAATGTCCGCTCAGTTATGAAATGGACATGTTTACATAATTGGCATTATTGACATTAGGTGATCATTAGATGGTACACATGCCTATAAACTACCTTGGCCAAGGATTTCTATTGGGTTCATCGACGCGATCACCACCGCTCGACTTGTCAACAAGATTCATGATAGGAATGAGCATGAGCTATTAAGTATATTTCATTTAAGTTATTCATGTTTGATTCCTCTTTTGTTTTTTTGTAGATTTATTCCACTTCTTCATCATTCATGGCTACACAACCGGTGATTCCTAGGTGTAATAAAGAATATGAGCTTTCTGCCCTTTTTACTCCTCTTCACCCTTTGATGGTGAATCCTAGGTGTTTTATAAGATTATGAGCATTTTGCCCTTGATTTTCTTCCATCAAGGTTTGTGACATCTTATTTCTGAGATCAACAATATTCATACAATTTCTTATTGTATTTAAAAACTCTCTTTGGTATGCAATACCATTCAACTAGATAAATGAAATTAAGAAGAAATTCTTTATAAATCTTCAAGGTTCATTCAACAAGTTAAAGTAACATGAATATAGACATAGGAGAAAGTTATGATCCTAGCCGGCTGCTATAGAATTGCATTTAAAACTTGGAAGGATAAATTCATAACCTGTTAAGTATTTGATATTGTATTGAAGGACTCGAACTCTGTCTGGTCCTCTCTTGTTGTGTTGAGATGTTACTTGTAGAACATATGATCATAGATCTTTAGCCGGATTATTGCACGACAAGGAGCAGAATTCAAACCGCTTGACAATGCTTGATATGGAAGATATAATGGGTGCGTGGTGGGACAGAAGTTTGTAAACTTGGCATCTGATTTGGAAGTCTGCTCTCCTTAAAATATTGCAGACGTATCTATTGCAGAAGATTTGATCCTCAAAGACTGGGTGTATCCGGCAGGACTGTTGCTTGTAATGGACGATTAGATTGGTAAAAGAAAGGGATATCCGACTCTTGGAAATGGGTGTAACCAGGTGCTAAAGGTGGCAGAGATAATAAGATATGTGGCCGAGTGAGGAATGAAAGATCCCGACCCCTCTTACAGCTTTCAAATAAAGAACCAAGCCACGACTTCTTGGCTTCTACCAGTTTAAAAAGATTATGTGTCAATTCGAATTCCCAAGTGTTAATTCGATTAAAAACAAAGAAGAGGAGAGAAAAGATTAAAAGGTTGGAAGGATTGTAATTTCAATTGTTGTTATAATATATACTTATATACGTTCATGTAAGTATATCAATGGGGTGACATCATTAAATTATGTTATTATAATTTATTGGTGCCATTTCATTTTTATATTTATATGTACGTATGTAAATATTTATTATAATAATATGATGAAAATCAATTAAAAATCCTTTGAGGTATGTTTAATATTTTAAATTAGATTATTTTATATGTTCTTAGATTATTTTCTTAATAGCTCATGTGGGTCTCAAAAATGTATCCTGTGATCAAGTCGTTGCGTCCTTTCCAAAGAAGTTTAATGTCATACTTGCCGATCCTGATGACCGAACTAAGAGAACATCCCATTTCAATGATTCCATTGAGCAATGCTTCCCCCCCTCTTCATCTTCTCCTGTAATCACCCATAAAAACACTTTCTACCATAATAATAATTCTATGATAATTCATAAAAACATAATCGATATTTTAAATCAAGCAACTGCTAATCATCTAATAACAGTTAATAGTTAACAACCATCTTTATTAACAATTAATACAACGTATACAAATAACTACCTATTTCACATGATCATGAAAGGATAATCCGTTAATCCAATGGTTATGAACAAGTTTAAAATTGGGTCAAAATTTTGGGATGTAACACCAAGAGTGACAACTAACTTAATACAAGCAATTAATACATTTCCGAAGAACCAGTATTATTAAACATAAATATAGACATTGTACACTGACTACATCACCCACTCACCCCAAAAGGAAAAATCATCTTATAGAAGACAAGTATACAATGAGGATCAAGAAATATTGCAAAATACTAATGGCAAGCATGTAGATAATGCATGTACTGTGCAAACTCAAAGTTCTAGTGTACTTCAAAAATAAAATGAGAGGGTCTAGGGAAAACACCCTTAGTTGGGACAAGGGGCAACACTTGTTGCGAGGATTTGGGGGTAGTGCATCCAATAGGTTTGAGGGGTAGCACCACTCACAGGGTCCTAGGGTGTGCTACCTATCGCAATGTAAAGATCCTTCCTTTATTCCATTAATTTAAACCATTTAGCTTATACGAATTTCATCAAACAATTTGCATGCAATCTGTGAACTAAGTTCTATTTGGATTTTTTGCAAGCTACAATGTAGTAATATTTATTGCTATTACTAAACATAGGACCACGCCTTGGTGCATTCTTATGAAGACTCTATTGAGAAACTCATCACCAAACTTGACAGGAAGGATGTAGAGCTCTACTTTAGGGAGTTAGCACTAATAAGGAAGACAAAACATGTAGAGGTTTATATTAATGAGTTCTAGAGGGTGCCAATTATGGTTATGGAGATGTCACATATCCAAGTTGTCATGCTTTTATTGAGGGATTCCAAGGGAGAATTAAGGGGTTGGCTCCTGCATTCCAACCCACAATCCTTAAGGAGGCTATTGACACCACCCTTTGCCTTGACACATCACCATTTTCATCTTCTTATCATCAAGATAAGAAAGCATTCAGGAATCCCAATCCTTCTATAAGGGTTCTGCTCAGCAAAAGAGTGCACCACCTCCACCTCTCATATTAATTCAGGAGTCTTGGAATGAATTGAGGAAGCTTTGTTTTACATGCAAAGAATCGTAGGATCCGAGTCATAATGCCTTAGGAAAGGCATATCTTGTATAGGTCACATCTGATGTAGATGATAAGCACGTGCAGGATACAACTTCAGAGATTAGTGGTGCAAAGGATGAGCATGAGGTACAACAGGTACAGGTTGGTGATGGTGATTCAATACCACACAAAATGAGGAGTTATGGCTACTATATGTGGAGTTCTTAGGATCCATTCCTTTGCCTTAAGGGAGTGATCAAGGAATAACACATTTCAGGTTTATAGTGGATCCACACATAATTTAATAGATGAGGGATTGATTTCCAATCACAAATTACAAGCGAAGGACTTCTCGAGATAAAAGGTGATTTTGGAAGATGGGTTTACGTTACATTTCACTAGGAGAGTTCCATAGTTTAGCATAAAGATGGGTAATTATACTCTTACAAATGATTTTTATGTTTTTGGACTCAGAGAGGTAGATAGTGTTGGGTATTCAATGGTTGGAGTCCTTGGGTGGGTATGTGTAGGATTTTAGGAGGATGCAACTTGAGTTTATGTTAGATGGAAGGAAGGTTGTACTTAAGGCACTTTCTAATGTGGGTTTGATGATAGTCTCATCTTGTAGGATGCAATCCTTTTTTAGGCATGATGGTGTGGTATGGGTGAAAGATTGTTTGATTAAGAGGTCATCTACATCACAGGATGATCACATTTTTCATGTGGATGTGTAGAGGATCTTGGATAATCGCAGTGTTGTTTTTGGTGACATTCCTCAGGAGTACCACTAGATTGTGTGTTTGTGGATGTTACTGGGCTTGTGGAGTACCATCAGATGAGTACCACACTATCATCATCCTCGGAAATTCAAGGATAAGATAGAAAAGACTATTAAGGAGATATTAGATATGTGCACATCAAACCTAGCTCTAGCTTTGTTTCTTCTTCCGTTATATTGATGAAGAAGAAGGATGGTACTATTTGCGTGTGCATTGACTGCCATGCACTTAATAAGAAAACAATTAAAAACATGTACCCCATCTCATTTATTGATGAGTTGTTAGATGAGCTAAATGGTGTAGTCACCTTTTCGAAGATTGATCTCTGTTAGGTTATCATCAAATTTTGGTTAGAGAGGACATACATAGGATTGCTTTTAGATGCCACTATGGCTATTATGAGTTCTTGGTGGTGTTGTTTAGTCTCACTAATGCACCCGCCACCTTTCAGTCGTGCATGAATCACATTTTTAATAAATAGTTGCGGAAGTTTGTATTAATATTTTTTTGATGACATCGTGATATATAGTAAGTCATGGGAAGACCATATGAGGCATTTGGATGAGGTACTTGGCAATATGGAGGATGAGTCTCTATTTGCTAAGATTCCCAAATGCGAGTTTGGGCTTATAGAGATATTATATATGGGACATGTGATTAGCTAGGATAGAGTTAAGGTGGATGAGGAGTAGATTAAGGCAATTTGTGATTGGCCTTCCCATAGGAACATTACAGAGCTATAAGGATTCCTTGGTTTATGTTCTTATTACAAGAGGTTCGTTAAGGATACTCACAAGTTGCAGCTCCATTAACAACTCTCACTCGAAAGGGAGCCTTCAAATGGTTAGAGGCAACGCAGGTGGTATTTTGTCAGACTTAAGGATGTGATGAGCAATTGTCGAGTGTCCGCCCTTCTAGATTCTTCTTAACCTTTTGTACTAGTGTGTGATGATTTAGGAGAGGGTATCAGTGTGGTTCTTATGCTGAATTGCCATCTTATAGCTTACGAGAGTGCGAAGCTAAGAGATAACAAGAGACTATACTTCATTTATGATAATGAGATGCTCTCCATCGTGCATGTGTAGCGAAGTTCATATAGTACCTAGTGGGTGGTAATTTTGTGGTGAGGTCAAACCACAATAGTTCGAAATACTTCCTTGAATAGGAGCTTGATGACATAAAAAAAAGTATTTGAGTAGGATAAAGGCTTATGATTTTGATATAGAGTATGTGAAGGGGAAGAAAAATATGGTTGCTGATGTACTTTCGAGGAGGCCTTTAAATGCTACCCTTTGTTTTTTGAGTGAGATTTTTGCTGATTGGAAGGCTAAACTATTGGTTGAGTATTCCAAGAATCAAATTTCTTGTGGGATCATGGATGGATTGATACAAGATGATAGATATATAGTGACTGATAAAATGATATATAATAAGAACAAGATCTACTTAATTGCAAGATCAACACTTAAGGAGCAGGTATTTTAATCTTATCATGACACACCAACTGCAGGACATTAGTTGTACTTCAAGACTTATCGAAAAGTAATAGAGAGGTTCTCTTGGAAGGGCCTCAAGGATGATGTTTTGCAGCATGTGTGTGAGTGCATGACTTGTCAGTAGAACAAGCCAGAGCACACCTTCCCAATTGGTCTTCTGCAGCCATTACCAATTCCGAAGTAAAATTGGGAAGAGATCTCGATGGGTTTTATCATAGGGCTTCTGATGGTCTAGAGGAGAGACTGCAGTTATGGCATTGTGGATAGGTTAACAAAGTATGCACATTTCTTGGCTGTTGCAGCAGCCTTCACAACTTTACAGGTCGCAACATTGTTCTTTTGTGAGGTGTTCAGATTGCATTGGCTTCCCAGGATGATAGTGAGTGATTGAGACAATAGATTTATGAGCACATTTTCGTAGGAGCTATTCAAGTTGACAGATACAAAGTTGACACCTAGTACCAGGTAGCATCCGTATACAAACTGACAGACTTGTGAATAAATGGCTTGAGGGTCATCCATGTAATTATGTCTCAAGGCAGCAGAGCATGGGTGCATTGATTTTATTTGTGAGAGTATTTCTATAATACTACATACCATATGTCCATTGGTATGAGTCCTTTCAGAGATTTGAATGGATACGACTCTCTTATTTGTGGATTTAGCACTAGGTGACAGTAGAGCCCCTAGAACACGAGATATGTTGTAGGACTATTAGGATATGCTCAAGGTGTTTAGGGATAACATACAACATGTGCAGAACTAGAAAAAGATATATGCAGGCTGTCATAGGATAGAGAGGTCTTTTGAGGTGGGGAACATGCCCTTTCTACACTTTTAGTCTTATAGACATAGTACGCTCAAGAGGAGTGGGGCAGGGAAGCTCAAGCCAAGACTCAATGGTCCCTATAGAGCAGCATAGAGGATTGGAGAGCTGGCTTATGAGCCTGAGCTACCTTTAGAGTGAAGGATGCATAATGTACTTCATCTTTAATGCTTAGAAAGGTCATTGGGACAACATATTATGCCTCCACTCGAGTTACCTCCTTTGGATGATGAGTACGGATTGATATTGGTGCCTATAGAGATATTGGATTTGAGGGAGAGGAGGTTGAGGAGCAGAGTTGATAGGGAATATTTGATATGCTGGAAGGATTTACCAATAGAGGATGCCACTTGGGAGGGTTAGTCCATATTGCAACAGCCAGCATTGCAATTGCTTGTGGGCAAGCAGCTCTGACAGTGGAGGACTATCACGTCCCTTCCATTGCCTATATGATATTTATTATTAATAAGGAAACTAATATTATTCCCTAAGGAGGTTTGAAAAAAACTATAATAAGTGAATTTATAGTCACTATATTCAATAAATCTCAATAAGTGAATAATTAAATTCACTTAAATTTATAAATGAATAAAGGTGAATTATATATTCTCTTTACTAAAGAATAAATTATGGGACCAATTAAACTAAATTAAGGCTTCTTTTCCTTTTTCAAAAAATAAGAAAAAAATAATAATACATAATATATATAATAATGGCTTGGCACGAGGAAGGCTTTTGACAATAAAATAAAACCAAAGGGGCCTGATGATTTTTATTAAAATACATGGTTTGAACTATGGGGAGGAGGAAGCAAATGTTTAAATAAAATCCCAGTTCTTTTTCTGAGAATGATCATGTACAGAGGAAGATTAACAATTTGGGACTCCAGAAAACTATAGTCAAACTTTAGCAAACTCTTAATTCTCCACCATGATTGGAGGATGAGCGGCTGGTGCTGCATAGTAAAGTACTAAAGAGACACATGGATGCCATTTCTGGATGGGAGGAATTATTTGGAAGAAATTTTTTAAGATACCTCTGCAAAGAGAATTTGCAGGAGTTAGGGCTTGAGGAGGAAGATCTTCAGGTTCAGAGAGTTGGGATGTAGCCCCCAACACTCTAGTCATTCCGATTTTGCCTTGAGGAGGAAAAATTGATACAGCAGCTGTTGAAACAGCATTTGTCTCAGATCTCAGACCTACTGTCAACAGGAAATTTCATACACTATAGTTCTGAGGCAATTCTGGTTAACATGATACTGCTTGGAAGCCTCTCTGTCAATCACATGCCCTCAGGATTGTTTTTTGCAGCTGGGTACTGAGAAAAGAAGTCATTACTTGCTGCTCGGATTGCATGTTGAGGACAGATTTCACTATAAGAGCAGTTTGTAAGTCCACCACATCAACAGCCCTTAAGAGAGGGTGTGCATTGAAAATCAGTCTTAACGTTAGTCCAAAGAGTCAGCATTACCAATCGGTCATTTGTATCTGTACAGAATTTACAAGCACCGGAGTTCATTCTGTACTCATTCATCATTGACTTGATTGCTGGCATCAGATTGGACGACCATGCTCTGACCCATAACTCAGTGTTTTAAACCAAAGGATAAAGTGCAATGATTATTTTATCTTTCCAACACATTCTGTTGGCTATTCTTCCTGGTACAATTTCTACAAGTCATTATATGGTACGAAACTGAGAAAGATGGCATTAGAATTGTTGTTGCATCCAGTTAGTGTTGAAGTTTTTGAAAGTTATTCATTAAATTAGCATAGTATTTCTATCTTCCTTATTCCAGGCATTCATATCTAGTATTCATCACAATTGATATTGAAAAATAAAATACAAAATAAAGTCCAAAACCACAAACTCGAAAACAACACCAAGATGCTCTCCAAGAATTTGATTACCTGGTTGGCATCTTTCACAGCAGTATTCATATTTATATAAAATGATTGTTTGTATAATTGTTTGGAGATATTTTCCATTGTATGTGCCACAGTCATAAATCAGATATTACAATTGCAATTGTCTATTTACAATTTTAGAACACACATTATTATTATACAATCATTGCAGTTTGCATCACATATACAGTGACCATCATCATAGATATCAGACACTGTCCAATTGAATAGATCAGATCTTACGCTTATCTTTCATTATTTGCTTAAATTCATGTCCATTTAACATGGTAAGTAGGGAATATTGGAATAATAGTCCTAGCATTATGGAATATTTAAAAGGGGACATTACATGCCATGGGGAGATCTAGTGTGATTGCATCAGCATAAAGTGGCTATGTTTCCTTGTGAAAAAATCCAGAAGTTGTAGTTCTAGTCTTGTGTGAAATCAATAATAAATAGGGTAGTCATAGGGATAGATGGGCCAAAGGGGAGGAATGTAATATGTAGTGTTTGGAAATAGGATATATAGTGCTTTAAATTAGCATAGATTGACTGGGTTCCATACATTTTTGACTGATCCATGAGGCATGTAATTTTTCTGCATATAATTGAGATTGTATTTTACATATTTATGGTATTCTTCATTACTTGGTGCTTTTGTCGTGTAACTCTATGCACTTGTTAGCTCATTGCATTCAATTGGCATCATAGCAACAGAACAATTTATTGGACATGAATCTCCTTAATATCCGCTATGCAAGCTTAATAAAGTGTCTGGTAGTGAACATATTCTAATTTTGGGTTGTGTGCCATTGTTAGTATCCCACTATCTTAGGATCCCTTCTACCCTCATTTATTGAAGGATAAAAATATATAATATTAGGAAATTTATATGTATAATACTATTTTAATTTAATAAGACCCATAATTCTTATAGATATATACATAGCTAACTGTATTAATGGACAGGAAAATAAAAAACTATATTGATTATAATTTGTTAGTCATCCTCGGTTAAAGTTTAGGAATGGAATTGTTTCTAATAAGGTTCTATTCCTTTAAACCGATCCTAAAACTATGACCATATATAACATATTAGGCTACTTTTAAAATATTGATTTTTGATGAGATGCTCTTTGTGATGTGTACTCCTTGCAGTCATTTCCTTTTTTCTGATTATTCCCATTGATGAAATATATAAGGATGGATTGGCTCTTGAATAATATTATTTTTGTATTTATTTTATAAATTTATTGCAGTATTTGTATGGATGCAGGCATGCATTTGCAACTATGTCCTTCATTGCTGAAACTTTCATCTTCCTCTATGTGGGCATGGATGCATTGGATATTGATAAATGGAAAACAGCGCAAGGCAGGTAAGACTCAATTATTTGCAAAAGCTCAAGAGCTTATTCATGGTCATGGCTTGTCAGCCATTGAGTATACTGTATACATGCATCCATAATTGTAGATGTTTGAATTTTATATTCTTCCTTGAAAGAGAAAGGCTTTCTAAATGAATTGATTATTGGATGTGGAGGTTGTAAATAGGACATGCTTTAGCCTTTTAAAATGGTATTCCTATGAACTTCAACCAGAAAATTTTCTGCAGAATTCATGAAATTTGGAACATAAAAAATAATACTTGTGTTTCTGTAGGTTATGAGTGAAAGGTAAACAGATGAATATGATGATTTGACACAAATTCTAATTTGATTGTGATGTCTTAGTAAATTAAAACCAAGAAATTCTCACATACCTATACTCTTCCTTGAAAGAGAAAGGCTTTCTAAATGAATTGATTATTGGATGTGGAGGTTGTAAATAGGACATGCTTTAGCCTTTTAAAATGGTATTCCTATGAACTTCAACCAGAAAATTTTCCCCAGAATTCATGAAATTTGGAACATAAAAAATAATACTTGTGTTTGTGTAGGTTATGAGTGAAAGGTAAACAGATGAATATGATGATTTGACACAAATTCTAATTTGATTGTGATGTCTTAGTAAATTAAAACCAAGAAATTCTCACATACCTATACTCTTCCTTGAAAGAGAAAGGCTTTCTAAATGAATTGATTACTGGATGTGGAGGTTGTAAATAGGACATGCTTTAGCCTTTCAAAATGGTATTCCTATGAACTTCAACCAGAAAATTTTCCCCAGAATTCATGAAATTTGGAACATAAAAAATAATATACTTGTGTTTGTGTATGTTATGAGTGAAAGGTAAACAAATGAATATGATGATTTGACACAAATTCTAATTTGATTGTGATGTCTTGGTAAATTAAAACCAAGAAATTCTCACATACCAACACTAACCAAGTTGTCCCCAAAAATTATAGAACATACAGGATATTCCTACATGGTTACATGTATACAAAATTGCGTTGTAAATCTGATAGATCTTACAACAAATTTGTTACCCAATATTAACATGATAGTTTTCAATATTTCTTTATTATCTCTATCCACTTTTTATCTATTTTTAGGAGGACTAATGGCTGCAAAGAGCTTGATTAACATACTTTTTCTAGAAGCCAAAAATTGTTATAATGTACTATTTTCTTAATATGATTTTTGCTATTTTCCATTTTCTGAGCAAGGGACAACAAATTGGGAACAAAATAAAATGCTGACAATTTCTGTAGATAGCTGACTGATTATTTGAAACCCTTATCAGGAAGTAAGTATGAATCCCTCATGTACTGAAAATTGATCATATATGACCATTAGAGTTGATAACTATGGTTGGAAAATCGTACAGCGGGTTAAAATGTCATCAAACTTTAGATCTGATATAGAAACATCAACACAGGCACGAAATGAATGATATCATAATATTTTTGAGTTTTCCTACACCAATTCCCCTACCAAAATCTAGAAATTAAGCAAGTTGATACTGAATTATCCTAATTGGCCATCAGCATGTAGATAAGCTTTCAAAATGCTGTCCGTATTGGTGGGCCCTTACAAAGATGAGTTTGAAGAAGACGGGTTTTAAGCCTTTCAAAATACTCCCAACTACCCCTCCATAGTATAGAGATCCTTTGGCTGAGGTATGGAAACCTTAAAGTTCTTTGATTCTTTTGTTGATGACTTTATTGACCACTTTTTGATTCAACTGACAATTGAGTAAGAGGGTTTCAGCGAAGATTAAGAATGGTATGGACTTGGCTGGTATGACAGGGCAGAATTTCAGTATAAATAAAATATCTGAATTTTAAGTTGTTTTCTTTCTTGGCACCCACCATAACAATCTCTTGTGATCTTGCAAATATTCAAGATAATTTTACTTTCCTCCAAGACTGATCAAATTACTTAGTCTTCAATCATTCTGCACCTACATGAAATCTATGCGATTCCATCTGCAAATTGGCTATGGTAGATGTCTCACCATTCAAACCAATCCCCTTAAGGCTTTTGTCCTTAGGATTTCTCTCACCGGAAGCTTCAAGTCTGCACAAAGTAAGTAAAACCAAGCATATGCAAGTGATCTCCCAATTCACTGTTTATGTTTTTCCTGTGGAATTAACCCGAAAGTTTTTATTTTTAGTTCCCACTTTAAAAATAAATTATTTGAGTACATTTATAAAATGACATTATGATATTTAACCTTTAAAAATTAGAATAAAATCATCTAGAAACTTTTTTATTGGACAACTTTATTTATTTAATTACTTTATTTCCAAACAGAGCCCAAAAGTAGCCTATGAGAATTAAATAAGCTAAAAGGGACAATTCTGACTTCTCTATGGAAGCGGAGATTAGAGCCGCACTAACTTATCAATTCACATTATGTGAATATATGTGAGAGCCCTGCTGGATCACACTAAGCAATGCTGGAGAACGTATTTATTTATTTATTTTTTATTTTTTGAGATATATGGTTTTTAAAATTTTCAAGGTATATAAGAAATGCTGAATTGAAACACTAATAAATTGCTAGTAACAATGACAAACTTGAACCAGTGGCTTGCAATTATGGAATTCGCAAGTCATTAGAATAGCTCTCAAATAAGTTGCAATTAAAATGTAGAACCTGGTTGGTATGGCATCCAAGTTTTCTGGCAGCAGTTTGTAACTCTCAACACCACATTATGTACGTGCCAAGCAAGATGGGTGGCATTTCTTGCTATATGATTGAGGCACTCAAACCAGTCATGAAATGCCTCCAAATTCCCAACGCAGACCTTTCTTGTCTAATCGCTTCTTGATACAGGTAGATCGCAGCGCTTAATTCAAGCTTCCTAGTGATGTTTTGAGGCATTCACAATCACCACAAAGAGCGGATATTAATGACATCAAACAGAATTATTTTGTGACACTAAATTATGGAAGCCAATGTCACAAACAAACTCCAATTCTGGCCGCCCAAGTTGAAGAATGTTGTCGGTAAAATGTATAGTGTAGCCGAAAGGTAGAGTAGTATCCGAACAGGTGCGTGACGCTTCAATCACCCCTTCGGAAAGGTATATGTACACATCTGAGATGGACTTTGGAAGGGGGAGATATAATCGATTGATCATTGTAGTCATTGTAATCAGCAAGTGCCTACATGAATAAAGTACCTGTTCTGAATTGAATCACGTTATACATGTGTTGAACTTCTTACCCTATGCAGTAAACATTTGGCGTTGTTGCTAGACGAACCTGGAACGAAGGAATGATATGAAGATTGATGCCGAATTTGCCAAACAAAGATCAGAATAAGGTGAAAAATAAGAATGAACTAAGTACAGCAAAAGAAATTTTAATTTTAACACAACAAGCAGAGCGTAGACAGAGACTTGAGCAGATTGCCGAGGGGCACCGAAGGGGTGAAGAGGTACCGACGGAGGGAGTGCACTCACCTAGTAGGCTGAGGAGTGCCGAGGAATTGCTGAAAGAAACTCGACAAAGCTTGAATTTGGTGGAGGAAACAAGGGAAGAATTCCTTAACCTGTATACGTCGAGGGGTGAGTGTCCGAATGGAAGGGAAGCAACTCGCACGGCTCGGAGTGCCGAGGGAGCATGAGCGTGGAGGGATCTCTTCGTTCCTGATACACCGGACGAACGGATACAGACGGAGAATAGAACGTCACTTGAAGACTTTTCACCAGACAACGCAGTTGTTGGAAACAAGATTGTTTTCCAGAACAGCGCGGGAACACAGAACAGCGCGGAAGTCCAGAATAGTGCGGGAACACAGAATAGCGCGGGAGTCCAGAACAGCGCGGGAACATAGAACAACGCGGGAGTTCAAAACAGCGCGGGAGCACAGAATAGTGCGGGAGCTCAGAACAGCGCGGGAGCTCAGAACAGTGCGGGTACACAAGTACCTCAGAATCCAAGACAAGTAACGATGGCTAGCCCTAAAGAAAAGTTACCCAAGTTTCACGGTGATGGTTTAGCAGACCCTATCAGACATTGTAAAACGTGTGAAACCATATGGACGGCAAATGGTGTGACGGATGAGGATGATTGGGTAAGAGAATTTCCAGCGACCCTACGGGGTGTGGCGATAGATTGGTTTTCTGACACTAGTCCTCAGAAACTTGATACATGGGAGAATATTAAAAAAGAATTTATAGCAGAATTCAGATTACTCTGAGATGATAATGAAATAGTGGCAGAAATCTACAGCACCAAACAAGGAAAGAATGAGACAGTCCGAACCTATGCTAGGCGACTGAAAGAATTGATCGGAAAGATGGAAAGTCAACCAGCGGATGGGTTGAAAAAACGGTGGTTTGTGGAGGGGCTACGACTGACTCTTAAAAAGAAAATGAAGATTGTACCACCATCATCGTACACCAATGCATATATGTTTACCATACTGGTAAAGAAATCAACACATACAGACAATAGAATAGAATAGCAGAATTATATTCGCATATGCTTGACATTACATTATGCTTCATAAGATAAGATCAATGATAAAAGATGATTTACAATGATCCCAGACGGGATATAAATACTATCCATCGAACCTTTTCGAAGGAGTCCGTCGGCCACAATCATTATGTCCGCTACAAACTATTTACCCGTCGGCTACAAAATACAAAACACCGACGACAATCATTCCGTCAGCTACAGAAACACCGCTGGGACCATCCAGTCGGTTGACACCATCCCCCCCCAAAAAGAAAAGTCATCTCCGGACGACAATTACAAAATATCTGAAACAAATTAACAAACAAAATACATTAACAGAGTACTAGCCAATAGTGGCATATTGTGATGGTTAAGTTGTTGTGTTGTTATCCTTGCCATCAAGGTTCAAATCTCATGGGGATGAGGTCTCCCGTTTGTGGCCTCACTGGTTCATAGCTCCAGGTCAAAGCGTTTACCCCTCTTAAAATAAAATACATTACCAGAGTGACTACAACAAAAAAATTGCTTCTGTCACATCATTTCCACATTCATCCCGTTACATTTGTAGCCTCTGTTAACACAATACTGTCTCCTCAAGCTGACCTTGATAGCCACCCGTGCTGCTTTCTTTGCTTTCAACACTGGGTCCACTAAGCTAAGTGTCGCTGCACTACCTCCAACTGGATGATTAGCTCCTCTCGAGCTCTCTACGCATCCACCAAGACAGCCTCCCGGCCAACACCTACTCCCAGTGCCTCTGGTACACAGAAAGTCCATGCTTGCAGCAACTTCAACTCTTCTCAACTGGTCAGACTCCCACGACTGATATCCGCAACGACTGGGGGTCCAGGGAGCAACACCCCCGTGGGGTCCTGGGGCAGCGCCCCAGGTGTGCTCCTTGTCGCAGTACAGGGCGGGGTTGAGGGGCAACGCCCCTCGCCGCCAAGACCAAATTAGCACTCCGGAGCCCACACAAAAATTCACGGAACAAACTATTTCTATCATTTTTTGCCGATTCTACACTCTTTCCGGTAACCACTGCTACTTCCCCTTCCGTTTGGCATCGTCTGTTACTCATTCCGAACAACTTGAATCTTTCGTCGTTTTTTTTTTTTTTTGCAAACCCTCCTGCTTCTGTTTGTTTGTTGCTGTTTTGACTCTCTACAGTTGTTTTCCGCGGCCATGTTTTGTGCACCCCGACAATACCTCTGGCTTAATATTTCTTTTTCTACCTCAGAAGCTTAAAACGGTGTGAATAACCTACGGAAAGAGGACCTTGGGACAGGTTGCCGCGGACAGGTGCTTGCGGAGCACCTCCCGCGAAAAAGGTCCGCGGAACACCTCTCGCGGATAGGTGCCCATGGGGAACCTCTGGCGGAGGAGGTCCGCGGAACACCTCCCACGACCAGGTGCCCGCGGGGCACCTCCGCGGAGGAGGTCCACGGAACACCTCCCGTGGCCAGGTGCCCGTGAGGCACCTCCTGCGGTTCTTTTCTTTTCTTTACTTTTTTTTTTTTTTCAAATTTTTTTAAAAATAAAAATAAAAATATAGAGGTACCTCAATTTTGCCTCCAGGCATCGCCATTTTGCAACGACGATGATGAGGGAATCATCTGACCATTCTGCAATGGTGATGGCGATGCCATCTCCCTGGCACGATAGGATCCGTTGACTGCGCGAGGTACATCTTGCCCATCCAACGTCCCCAATTTTATCACTCGATTGTCGTCGACCTCTCGGATCTGATATGATCCAACCCATCTTGCCTTAAACCTTTCCTGTTTGATTTCATGCCGACCGTCATACATGAGTACCAATTGCCCCGGTGAAAACCTGTTGAGTCTGAGAGGTTTGTCATGCCACACCTTACGTCCGTTCTGTGTCACCTCCGTCGCCCACTATGCCTGCGGTCGTCGCGCATCTAGCTTATTTCCTTGCCGTCGGTACCCTTCAAGTACTTTTATGGTGCAATGCGTTCTTTTCCTCTTGTGTGGTCTGTTCACCATGTATCGAATGGTGGGATCTTTCTTTTTTCTAGGTCTGTATTGTATGTCCTTCCCTTCTTCAGTCGTAACCTCCTTTGTGTCATCTGCTTCTCTGTATTCCTCCTGACACTCATTTTCCTCCTTTTTCTGGCCTTCGTTGACCCTTAGCATATTACAACTCGGAAAGAGTTCGTAGTCTTCTATTTGCCAATGGTAAAGGCCATTCACCGAGTCTAGGTCGTCGTCATTCGATCCTCCGTCTAGTCTCAATATTCCTTCTTCGTTCGGTTCCATTCTCCTCTTTCCTTCATCATCATTTCTTTCGTCGTCACTGTCGCCTTGAACTTCTAAGTCTGACGATGCTGCCTCCTCACCTACCATTTGTGTGTGCAGGTCAATTATGAATCTTTTGCCTTCGTGCTCCATTGATAGTGTATTTCGTTTCCAATCATGTTTTACTTTTGCTTGCACCAACCAATCCCATCCCAAAATAGCATCATATCCTTTTCTTTTCAATGGAATGACCACAAAATCCAATAAAAATGGTTGCGTACCAATGGTTACGGGTTGCGCCCTCAAGGTTCCTAACGGTTTGATCTCGTGCTGGTCCGCCATGAGCAACTGGAATGTAGGTGGCCACAGCATCGGCTTTCCCAACTTCTTCCAAGTATCCTTCGGCAACACATTCACGCCGGACCCTCCGTCGACAATAGTGTTTGTCAGAACATTTCTCAAAATCCCCATCTCGACGACTGCCAGATGCCGTTCGGAGGTGAGTGCCAGGAGCATTGGGTCTGTTGTCATCACTTACCTATTGTCTCTTCCTGTGTCCTCCGTTACTTTCGAAAACGGTGTATGATTCAGAATGGCCGTCCGTAATTGGAGTATTGTGAGAAGGTCACTTATCTTGACCGTTATCTCCGTTTGTAAGATCTCGTACAATGTTTTGTTCTGCGAAGTTCCTTGCCAAGGTGCTGGTGATGTCCTTCAACTGAGATGTTCCTGCCGACGATGCCTTTGCAATTTTCGTTTGCGCTTCCCCTAATTTTCTCTTTTCCTCCACTTGCCTCCATGTAATTGCCAAAACCTCCTCTACATCCGTGCCGACAGTGATCAAGTTTACTCCAGACTTTGGACACTTGGAATCTTCGTGATCGCCTGGTCTGCACCATCTGCATAATAATTTCGGTGTGTTTGCCATTGTACAATCCCGCGCAAAATGACCCCACAAATTACATGCTTGGCATTGAACGATCGGTCGTTCGTTTGCATCATACTGAGTTTGACTGCGACTCCCACTATTATTGTTATTATTTGTATTGTTGTTGTTTTGCCTTCTGTTATTATTCCTATACCCTCCGGATGTGGCACCTGCACTATTCGTATTTCTGCCACTGCCTGACGGGGAAGCCTCCTGTGTAAGAAGCACCTACGGAGATCCTCTTGTCTTCATGTTAAAGGGGCACTCCTTTGTCGAATGGCCCATGATCTGACAAATGTCATAGAATTGGTTCTTTGGACACGATCCTTTAGTATGACCGTCGGTCTTACACTCCGTGCACCATAGCTCACTGCCTTTTGGCTCCTTCTGCATGTTTTTAAACTCCTTCATCATGCGAGCCATATCCTTCTGTAGGGCACGAACTTTCTTGCTGCTGCCTTCGTCGTCGCTGCTATCATCTCCGGCAGGCTCATCGTCATCAGAATCAGAGGAGCTAGTTTCCTTCTTCTTTGTCTTCTGCTCACTTTCAAGGTCCAGTGCTCTGTTATACGCGTCCACATATGACGACGGTGGCACAATTTTCATTTTCCTCCACAATTTCGAGCGTAGGCCATCCACGAACCATCTTTTCTGCAATCTGTCCGCCGGCTTGCTTTCCATTTTGTTTATTAAGTCTTTTACTCTCTTGGCGTAGACGCGAACAGTTTTGTGCTTCCCTTGTTTGGTATTGAAAATCTCTGCTACGATTTCATTATCATCCCGCAAGAGTTTAAATTCCGCTAGGAACTCCTTTTTAATGTTATCCCAACTATTTAGCTTTTGTGGATCCCTATCCGAAAACCAATCAATCGCCACACCCCGTAGGGTTGCCAGAAATTGCCTGACCCATTCGTTGGCATCCATGATTCCATTTGCCCGCCAGATTGTTTCACATGTCTTACAATGTCGGATGGGGTCGGCTGTACCATCGCCCTCAAACTTCGACAGCTTTTCTTTGGGTCCCGCCATCACAACGGAATTCGGTAGAGGCGTTACTGGGTCCTGCGCTGTTTACTCGAACACCGGAGGTCTGCACTCCCACACCGGTGGTCTGCACTCCCACACCGGTAGTCTAAACTCCCACATCGGCGGTCTGCACTCCCACACCGAAGGTGTCGACAGCTGCGAACCTTGGTGAAGAAGAAGGATCTTCTGAAGTTGTTTCTCGCAGAAGTCTATCTCGGACGAAGAGGTCACTCCACGCTCGTGCTCCCTCGGTACTGCGAGCCGTGCGAGTTGATTGTCTTCCGTCTGAATTTTCTTCCGTTGGCAAACACAAATTCAAGAACTCCTCCCGTGCTTCTTCCACCAATTCCACCCGTTGCCGAGTCTCCTCCAACAATTCTTCGGCGCTCCGGTTTCCGTCAGCAATCTTCTGAAATCTCCGTCGGCGTTCGGCTTGCTGTGCCCGAATTAAATACTCTTGCGCAGTACGGATTCCATCCTTTCCCTTGACCTTATTCCGATCCTTGTTAAGCTGATTTGGCATTAATCTTCATTCCTCCCACCTTCTAGATTCATAAGGCAACGGCGCCAAATGTTTACCGTATGGTAAATTAAAACAATGCATACAGACAATGGAACAGAATAGAAGAATTATATTCGCATATGCCAGACATTACATTATGCTTCATAAGATAAGATCAATGATAAAAGATGATTTACAATGATTCCAGACGGGATATAAATAATATCCACCAAACCTTCCCGAAGGAGTTCGTCGGCCACAATCATTATGTCCGCTACAAACTATTTATCCGTCGGCTACAAAATACAAAACACCGACGACAATCATTCCGTCGGCTACAAAAAAACCGCTAGGACCATCCAGTCAGCTGACAATATACTCGTGCCATGGATTTAGAAAGCGAACAAAAGACGAGTAAGAAGAAGAAACATAAGTCCTCTGATTCAGATGATTCATTTTCGGAGAGTAGTAGTAGTGATAAGGAATCAAACAAGAAGGTGAAAGCTCTACAGAAAGACATGCTGCGGATGATGAAAGAATTCAAAAATTTGAAAAAAAATTCGGATACAGTAAAAGGAGAACTATGGTGTACGGATTGCAAGGAGGACGGCTATACGAAGGGTTCATGCCCGAAGAAGCAATTTTGTGACATCTGCCAGGTGGCGGGGCATTCCCTGAAAGAGTGCCCGTTTAACTTGAAAACAAAAGGACACCAGCAGGTGTTACTAACGCAGGAAGCGTCGAACAATAGCAACAACGTCGGCAATGATGCAACTTCAGGTGGATATTGATATAATAATAGAGGCGGAAGGGGTGGAAACAATAACAATAACAATGGAGGCCGAAGTAGAATACAATATGATGCGAGTGGACGGCCGATGATACAGTGCTGGGCATGTAATCTTTGGGGTCACTTTGCGAGGGACTATACTACGAAAGAGACGCCGCAGCTACTGTGTAGATGGTGTGGTCCGGGGGACCATGAAGATTCAAAATGTCCAAAGCAAGACATAAATTTATTAAGTATTGAAACATGTGATGAAAACGTGTTGGCGATCATGTGGGAGCACGCGAGGAAGGCAAAATATCCGAATGCGGAAGAAGAGAAGGAGAGGTTACAAAAAGCCCGAACAGAGATAGAGAAGCAGATGAGAGCGGAGAAGTCACAAGTAAATGACACTGCTGAAACTTCGAAAAGAAACTTGGCGGAACAAGACATGGTGAAACAGATAATGCAAATGGAAGTGCCAATTAAATTAAATGATCTTCTCACCATGCCACAATTGCGTACGGCTATTATAAATATGACATCGTCCTCGAGAGTAACGGAGGAAGCAAAGGATAGTACGGAAACAACCACAGCAGCAGCAACAGAACCGATGTTATTAGCACTTACAACAGGTAGACACCCAGCAGTGGTGGAGATGGGCATTCTGGGCACGGTGCTAACGGATACAATAGTAGATGGAGGATCGGGAGTGAATGTGATGTCGGAAGATATTTGGAAAAAACTTGGACAACCAACACTATGGCCACCCACCTTTCAGTTACTTACAGCAGATCAACATGGGATAAAACCCTTGGGCACTCTAATGGTGCAGCCGGTAACAATTGGGACACAACCATTTTTACTGGATTTTGTAGTTATTCCATTAAAGAGAAGAGGGTACGATGCCATCCTAGGACGGGGGTGGCTGGTGCAAGCTAAGGTAAAGCATGATTGGAAAAAGAACAACCTGTCAATGGAGAAGGGAGGTAGGAGATTTATAATCGATTTGCATACACAGATGGTAGGAGAAGAAGCCGCGTCATCGGACTCGGAAGGCGGTGGCGAGAGTGATGACGAAGGGAAAAAGAGGATGGAACCAGATGATGAAGGGGTGCTCAGAATAGGAGGGTCAACTGATGACGACCTAGACTCAGTAAACGGATTGCTACATTGGCAAATGGAAGATTATGAGGTCTTTCCGAGCTGCAATATTTTGAGTATCGCGGAAGGAAAAGAAGGCCATGAGTTTCCGAAGGAGTACAATGAATTGAAGGAGGGAGAAGCGCAGGTGGATGAAACACCTACCCATACGTTCAGTAAAGATAAACCAACAAAGTATGAAGAGCCGACAGTGAAAACAATGAACTTGGGTGATGAGAAAAATCCGAAGAACATTCGTGTAGGTGATGATTGGAACCCAGTATTGAAGGCAACAATTTGGACGTATAAAGACTTAAAAGAAGTACCACTAGAACTATGTGTCCATCGGATACCATTAATCGAAGGTGCGATATCTGTACGGAAGCAGTCGTACCGAAGGAAGAAGAACTATGCAGCATGGGCCACGGAAGTTGCACAAAATAGGTGGAAGGTATGGCATCAGAAACGTTTAAAATTAAACAGATTTCAACTTGGTTAGTTAGTACTAAAGTATAATGGACGAAATGAAATAAGGCTTGGAAAATTTAAAGTTAAATGGGTTGGACCGTATAAGATACGGGAAGTTGGATATAATGGAGCAATTAAATTGTGGACACTGGACGGAAAAGAAATACCAGATGCCGTAAATGGATCAAAGTTGAAAATATATAGGGAAAGGAAGGATCATCCGTGCGCAAGGTAATGAATGAAGAAAAGATATCTGTAAATAATGTACATATGTATAATATTAAAGTCGAATATAGTTAAAAAATCAAGTGATAAACTGTAAAAGTATGAAGTGATAAAATGAAAGATGAAGCATAAAACGTATTGGAATTCTGGAGGAACAAAAGCTTGTAGTACGACTATAGAAAACATCATCAGATGAAAAGTATGCAGAAAATGGAGCAAAATAACAAAATGATAATAAAGGGAGGAAATTTTAATAAAGTGAGTTCAGAAAGAATCGAAAAAGGAGTCCTTAATGACCGTACGGCCTTCCTTTATGACCGTACGGACTTGAGCTTTGTAATGCAAAGTTAAAAATATATATAATACTATACTACCTTAAAGTAATAAAGTTGTAAATTATGAAAAGAAAGGACCATACGGCTGTTGATGCCTAGAGAAGACTAAGAAAAGACCGTACGGCCCCTAGGAGACTATAAAAGAAGATCGTACGGTCAGACCCAGCATAGAAGAGTGAAATGAAAGACCTTACGGCCCTTGGAGACACAGGGAAGCTAAATGGAAGACCGTACGGCCTGAGAAAGACAGAGGAGAGCTAAATGGAAGACTGTACGGCTTGAAAGAAAACACATTGTAAAAGGATGATCGTACGGTTTGAAAAACTCGCATAGGCTAGAGATATAAGCCCGTACTGTGATACCGTACAGTGAAGAGTAGTGACTGTACGGCCTTGAGGTTTTTTGTTTAGTTTATAAATGAAACCGTACTAGACTGTACCGTACGGAAGATAGACTGTATGACCTCTAGTGAAAAGACCATACTGTATGGTGGAATAGTGAAGGATACAAAGAAAGACCGTACGGTCTTGAGGCAAGTCGAAACACAAAGAATCATTGATGTCCGTACGACCCAGAACATAAGCAAGGAATAGCGTAAGAAGACCGTATGGATTGGGTGACCAGAGGAAAGGGAAGAAGGTCGTACAACGTACGGCAAGGGAGAAGCTAGGACAGCCGTATGAAGGGTATCAGTGAAGGAAGAGGAATTGCTATAGCTGATTCACAAAGCAGGTTTGTAGGAAAGAGGATGTGGAAGAGCAAACAAAAAAAAAAAAAAAAGACAGATTGAAATAGTTCGGAATGAGTAATGCATGATGCCAAAGGGAAGGGTAGACATAAGCAGTTGCCAAAAAGAGTGTGGAATCGGAAAAAAATGACAGAAATGGTGTGTTCTGTGCAGTTTTGTGTGGGTTTCGGAGTGCTAATTTGGTCTTGGTGGCGAGGGGCACTGCCCCTCGACCCTACTGGGGGTGTTGCCCCCTAGACCCCCAGTCGTTGCGGATATCAGTCATGGGAAGTGTGACCAGTTGATGAGACCTAGAGCTGCTGCTGTAGGCATGAGTGTTTGTGTGTCAGAGGAGGCACTTGGAGTAGGTGTTGGGCATGAGGCTGTCTTGGTGGATGCGTAGAGAGCTCGAGAGGAGCTGATCATCCAGTTGAAGGCAGTATGGCAACACTTGGCTCAGTGTAACCAGGAGTTGGAAACAAAGAAAGTAGCACGGGTGGCTATCAAGGTCAGCTAAGGAGATAGTATTATGTTAGCAGAGGCTACAGATGCAACATGGGTTGGAGACCAGTTTGGTGCAAGCATAGGATGAATGTGAAAGTGATGCGATAGAAATAGATCTATCTATAGCAGGCCTATGTGTGCCAAAGTCCTCAGACAATTGGCCTTCAAAAAAATCATAGCTTGTAATAGATTTTGAAGGCACTTAAAACACCCAGCTATTCTGATCAATTTGCAGCAAATAGAGAGAAATTTTGGCATACAACACCACCAAATTGTGATCAGAATAATCAGAATAATTTACCAGACAAACAGACCACAATTGATCACAATATCTCAGTGATTCAAAGTGCAATTTGAGAGGATTTCATCCTCAAGAAACCCTTGTTGAAAACCCTTCAACAACTGCACAAAACAATAAAATCAAAATCTCCAAGAATGGGTCAATTTTCTCCATAATGGCTCTTTTATAATACAAAATGAAGTGTGGCTTCTCCATTACACTTTTCACTCCAGATGTTTCTTGCTGACACTTTCAAATTATAACAATTAAAAAATAAAATAATTTATTAAGATAGTTTTAATAAAAAAATCATAATATGAAGCTCAATTAATCGACCCAATCAGGCACTGATGAAGCCCAACATCTCGTGCCTCCACTGCATTGTTAAAAATAGCAATCCTCCAAAATTGACCTACTATAAATACAATGTCCAACAACAAAGACCCTCAAATCAATCTATCAGCTCACGAGGGTTGCAATGATAAACTAACTAATCCAAGCTACGGGAACTTACTAAAACAAGGATGTTACAATATACTAAATAATTTTACACAACTGTCGAGAAAACTCTTTGTTTGAGTATTTCACCATTTTTTCTTTCTTAGCCACTGCCAAAATATTTTGCACAATAATTTACTCAAAACAAATCAAAATAAGCTAAAAGTTAATGGTAACTTACTATAGTCTTGTAATGTCGCCTTTTTCCGAGACATTAGAGAATTAATAGGCCAACCCATATCTATTTTAATATTGACTTATGGAGGGTTTAATGCAGAATTGTTTAAGTTAATTTAATATTATAAAAGGGGTTAATAAGAGATGAATTGGCAAAAGGACAAGGACAGGAATAGGGAAGTTGAAGTCACGGGTTGGGTACTTAAAAGGAGTTCATTTTGGACATGCTTGGTTATATTTTTATTTGGACCTGATTTCTGATTTCTCTTGGAGGAATTGAGAAGTTATAATTTTTTCCACAAGATCTCGAGGACAAAACCTTCAAGCTCTTCTTAGTTGATCAGGCGTCAACTCGGTTCATCTTGGAGTCGATTCAAGATGAAATTCACCATTGTGCTTGTTGATGTTTTTCCCAGAAAATAGTGATAAACAACAATAAGAAAATTAGAATAAAGATGCACAAATGACACAGGAGATTATCCTGTAGAAGCCCTTCGACTTGAAGGGAAAAACCTAGCCACACTAGAACAATATCTCTTATATTGAAAATAATAAATGTTCAAGTATAATGCTTTTATTTATGCGACTTCAATAGATACAAAACCTAATATTTACTTAAGAAGTAGTGATACACACAAGCAAGAAGCATTGTTATGAACATATGATGCGAAATAGGTTATTAAGAGTCTTGATGTGATAGCAGTGTATTCTTCAGAGAATTGTGTGCCAGTTCTTGATGCTACTCTTGCTTCTTCCCAGGACTTGGGCAAAGGCATCATTTGATTCGGAGACGAGCTCTCATGGGGATTTGTTTCCTTCTACTAGATGCAAATCTATTACATCATCTCATACAACTAATAGCAGTAGACAATTGGTAGTGCCATAGTTTCAAAGGGATCAACTATGGATTGCAGGGGGTAGGTTAACGCTTCTTCATATAATTTCCACTGCACAAAGTCATTTATGGAGTATCTACTTGAGGGTCTTGAATTGCAAGAGGTACCATAATGAAAATCTGAGGGTACTCTCATTTGGGGTTCTCCCGATATTCGATGTTTGGTGGGAAACCTTGTAGAGACTTTGGCTACATTGCTTCCCTACAGGGATTTTGTGGTTGGGTTTCTTGAGAGGGTTAACTTGGATCCTGACCAACTAGTTGTTTGGGGATGGAGATTGGAGCCATCTCTTGGTCCTTGGTTTGATGATCATAAGCCTTTGGCAGAGATCAATTCCGTTTATTGCAGCTACATAGTGAGGAGTACTCATCATTTTTGTTTTGACCCACAAGTAGAGAAATTGGTTTCGGGCAAGTGCGGGTTGGCACTAGGTTCATACCATCCTTTATGGGATGGGTTTGCACTATCTGCAGTTGATGGGGTTAGTGGTTGCAAGCTAGTAGGAGGCTACTTGCAGATTCAGCATATCCACGATAGTTTTGCAGATGATGGATATATGGGTTATGGTTCAAATGCTTTTGGGAGTACTAGTTCCTGTTGCACATATAGACTTCATACTCGTGGCGAATTGGTAGGGTGTGCAGGGAGTTTTGATGTAGCAAATGATATCAAATATTCAATTTTTCCTTGTTAGGGATGGATGTGAATTTCATCTCTACTAGGATCCAGATGGGGATAGGATTAGCATGATAGATTGAATGAGTCACCATTGTTGGTGTGATGAAACTATATTCAGGATAGCTTTGTGCATAGTGTTATCATCATAGGACTTTGCAGGTGACGCCAGGGACATTATACATATTTATCCTTGGGATTTGGGTGGATCATTGTGTTTCTTTGATTCCTATGATTGTTTGAGGTCAAGTAATCTTGGGGAGGGAAGGCTGTAATGTCCCCTTTTTGGCGTGACCATGATGGTGGATGGATTTAGCCTATTACTTGGTTCTTGTAGGCTAATAATGGTGATTAAAGGACCTTATTGAGGGTTATTGTAACAACCAGTTTTCCTGGGTCTTAATTAACAACTAACATATCCAAGAATTATAGTTATTACTTCATTTTCATAGGAAGACAATTAAATAAATTTCGTTCATATGAAAGAGATTGACAGTTAAAATCAGTTAAACAAAATTTCTTAACTAAGAACTTAAAACACCATCAATGAATTTACTATAGAAATTAAAATACACATACCATGGAATTTGAACCAAGAAATCATTGTAGGGATGCTTCTGCAACCACCCAGGTTAGTCTACAAATATCACTATAACAATATTAAATAACAACTACCATCCAATACCGTTGTATGAGAATCAAATGAGGATTACCATTAGACACCACTATGTATTAAATAACAACTACCATCCAATACCTCTATATTAGAATCAAATGATGATTACCATTAAACAACACTATGTCAGTTAGGGCATCACATACCATCGTATCAATTAGGGCATCGATTACCATTGGATCATTTAGGGCTTCAGATACCATTGGATCATTTAGGGCTTCAGATACCATTGTATCATTTAGGGCTCCAGATACCACTGAATCAATTAGGGCTTCAGATACCACTATATCATTCCTTTACTTCCGATTTCTTATCTATGGCAATAACTTAAGATTAGAAGATATGCTCATATTCAATATTCATATAAATGAAAGACTGAAATAACAATCCATCTGATAAATCTATTTCTCGCAACTAAGTGTAAAATAAATGCAACGATTGTATAACTCAATTAATCTTACCTTCTTGCATATCCTTCATAAAAGTAACAATACCTGTTTCCGAAAAACAATTGAATGCATAGCTTATCTTTGTCTGATGCATGTCCGACATCTTGTGGAGAGGGGAAACATTGTCAGGGGCTTAACCACCCAACTTCGGACCAAACTTATCCCCACACAATCTCCAACGAGAAGGCCCTCCTTACCCAGAATAGACATGGAACACCTTGTCATCCACTGAGCATCCTGGTATCTAAACACGCCACTCGACTTGACAGCAGGAGGATACAATAACAGGATCATGCATGAGCTATTAAATGTTTCCTTTTAAAAATAATAAACATTGTTATGTCATAACTGATACTGTTTCATGTTGTTGCAGATTCCTTTCTCTCACCTCTTCACCTTTTTCCTTGGCTATACGGTCAGGTGAGTCCCAGGTGTTCGAAATTCTTAGAACAACTGGTTCTTTTTGTTGATCCTCAACTGTTTCATAATTAACTATATTCTAGCTTATCGCAATCTGTGATTTGAGAGATTATAGTCTTTAAAGATTTCAGAATTTGATTGTTTAATTGTAATATCTAGTGACATAATGATTTATGGATCCATACTTTAGTTACTTGGTTATCACTTGCCATGAACAAGGCTAAATTAAAGAAGTTCAATCTGTAAATTCAAACAAGATATCATCATGATAAATGCTGGAACTTGCTGCAATATCATCATGATAAATGCTGGAACTTGCTGCAATCTGTTATATGCATAGATTCGCTACTTAGTATGCTTATCACAACTATAACTAGAAGGATTATGTTCTTGAGACTATTTGGAAAATATCATTGGATAGTATATTTCATTCCAGATTTTATTGCATTTGGAAAAACGCTTCCATAAGGGTTGTATCTAATTTACTATGAAAGTTTAAGGAAGAGGACTGTTAACAAAGGACATTGAGTATGTAGCAAAACTCATATTTGTATCTTGAAATAAATCTGGAAAGAGAAAGTCTTAGGAGCCTAATTGGCTGTTATGGGAAACAATAAAATAATACTGAAATGACATTACATAACTTGATGTATGTACTGAATATGTTTCGATCCTTGGAGTCCAAGTTGAAAGTATGCTCTCCTTTAGACGTTGCAGACATATCAATGCAAAATACTTATTTGTCAATGGTCGAGTACATACGGCAAAGTTGCTGCTCATATTGGACGTTCAGACTGGAAGAAAAGAGACTTCTGCACATGGGATTATGTGAAATTGTGTGCTGAAGGTGACAGAGTAAATAAGGAAAACGCAGTAATACAGAAAGGTAGTCAAGTGATTACTAATTTTTTTATCCACCGCAAGGCAATCGGGCATATATAAAAGGTGTCTGACTTCATTCACAGCTTCAGTTTTAAAAGAACCATGCCTTCTTGGCTTCCGCTGGTTTAAAGATTATAAGACAATTCAAATTGCCATATATTAAATTAATTTTTAAAGAAAAGGGAAAAGTAAAAGGTTGGAAGAAAGAGTTGGAAAGATTTATAATTTCAACTATTATTATAATATATACTTGCATACGTCCATGTAAGTATATCAATGGGGTGACATCATTATATTAAGTTATTATAATATAATGGTGCCATTTCATTTTTATATTTATATGCACGTATATAAATATTTATTATAATAATATGATGAAAGATCAATTAAAATCCCTTGAGGTATGTTTTTATGTTTTAACTCAATTATTTTATATTTCTCAAATTATTTATTTAACTAGCTCATGCGGGTCCCATAGATGTATCATGTTTTCAAGTCGCTAGGTCTTCAACCCATTTGCTCAGTGATGGTGATGCGCCTGCCTAATTTTTTTCTGACAATACTTCCACCCCTTCGACGTGTTTCCTACAAGGAAATTCTCCGCAGTTAAATCATATTACCATAACAAGTTATTTAATCATAAATAATCATAATGGCTAACCACCTATTCAATTCCATGAATTCGTGATAAATAATTATAATTACTAACTGTTTTACCATTTCACAAGATTATAACAAATTTAACTATCAGCTGACTTCATGTGAACCTGAATGGCTATATTTTAAATTAGGTCAAAAATTGGGATGTAATAGTTATGGCTCTATTTGGTGGGACTTACTATTTATAGTAAGTCAATGGATGGTTCCAATGAGCTTTAGATGAGTTAGAGGAGTTGAATGATGCTCTCAGTTTTTATTTTTGGGTTCTCATTGAGCTCCAAGAATCTTGGAGGGAATGTCTATATTTAGGAAGTCACTCCGTCAGGTTTATTCATTGTCTTTCTTCATTAAGATCACTCATATGTTGTCAGATTTTGATTTTGATGCTTCTTTAGTCATTTTTGCCAAATGGATGAATTATGATTATTATTTAATTAAATACATTGAGGTTGCTATTTTTGCTGGTATTTTATATTAGCCACCTTAGTGTCATAGCTTGTTAGGACCGGGTTGAAATATTTTGAATCTTGGGTAGAGTAAACAATGACCTTGTGTGTCAAATATCATAATATTGTCGAAAAAGTCATTGTTTGAACCAAAGGGAGGTAATCAATTATATTATTCAATATATGCATAAGCATAAGGCAAAGGGCTTTTAAGTGAAAGGTGTATCTAAAAATCTACATGGTGTTTGGTGTGATGGTGAATTTTTGACCTTTAAATGTTATAAAAAGCACTCCATGAGAAGGGTCGATCATTCATTATACGGTTCCTATTAATGAATTTTGTAAGTTTCTCCAAGAGTTTGATATTGCTGCTGAAAATACTGATTTCTGCAACTCTCATTGCATTTTGAATTACTTATGTATACCAATGAATTGTGCCTATCATTCCTGTTGTGAGGTTTTCACACCATCGACCCAAAATTTTTGGGGACCCCCTTTTTTCTAATTGCCTTGGCAAATTTTTGGATTGTCCAACAATTTTGAGTTTTGAAAAATTTCACGCCTTGGCACCTTCAGGATAGATATGGGGAGGCTTAGCTTATTTTCACCCGGTTTTCTTAACTTGATTTTCCAGAGCTATCAATTTTATCCCTAGGCCGAATAATTTTCTAAGTTAACTTCAACTTGGCAGGATAAAGTTGTGAATTTTGTACTTAGGCGTTTTCTTTTGAAAATTTGGTCTTAACTCTGTAAATTTGGATAATTCTCAAAAGAGAAATTTTAATTAGACTTAAGTTTTTGGAAAATCTCAAATTTTTCTTTGGTGAAATTTTTTTAATTTTGTTGAAATGAGGAAAAATGCAAAAAATCGATTTTTGGTTCTAAATGCAATTTTAATTTTTTAATTTTTAGCTTGGCAAAATCGATTTGGTAGAAAATTGCAAAAAATTGACTTTAATTGGATTAATTTGCCTTGAAAACTTTTAAGTTTTTAATGAATTTAGTAATTTATTATTGAAAAATAACTTTTGGTTAGCCAAAATACAATTTTAATGACGTATTAATTACTAAATCCTCATTAAATGAAAATATTTAACACCCTCAAGGCACCATTTAATTTCGTTTTGCAATTGGAGCTAATTGGTAAATTTAAAAGTGCAATTTTCTTTTTGGCAAAATTAATTTATTTTAAGCTAAGTATTTAATTGTGGGCCTTAACTTGAATTTAATTTTTGTTTTTTGTTTTCTCCTAGACCATGTAGGCCAACTTTATGGAGAAAGAAAATTGGCTATAAAGGGAGTCTCCTCCCCATTTCATTTTCACAAATCATTTCTTCCTCTCCATGTGGGCGAATTTTGTGGAGGAGCAGATTTTTTTCAGACTTGGGCGAAATTTGTGGGGGCCGAATTTTGTGGGAGCCGAAATTTGTGGAAGATAAAATTCTGATTTTTTTTCAAGAGGCTGCAATTTTTGCCCTAGGTTGGGTAATTTTATTTGGAGATGAATTGCATGGTAAATTCCTGATTTGCAAAGGGATTTGAACTTCTTGAAAGTCATATCCTAGGTTCCGAAAGGTTGCTGTAAGTTTATCGGTTAAGGTGAATTTTCATCATCTAGAGTTGCAAGGAGTGCTTAAGCTAAGATATCCATCTTTCGTTTTAGGCTAAGGATTGCTCCGCTCGGTTCTTCTTGCCTTTTGGTCAACCACTCTACCATCCCGTAATAGGGCGACGAGCATGGAGGATGATAGTGCAAGTAAGAATCCCAAGCGGGCGAACACTAAGAAAGACAAAGAGGATATGACGCCCAATACTTCCTTCTTCTCGAAAATGAAGTGAATAACCGACACCAATATCTGTACAGTGGACATGATAAGGATAAGGGACAGACTGAAGGAAGGACAATCCCCCTTGGCTATAGGTAGAGGTAATTTCAAATCATTTAGAGTTGTGAGGAGTGCTTAAGCTGAGATATCCATCTTTTGTTCTAAGCTAAGGATTGCTCCGCTTGGTTCTTCTTGCCTTTTGGTCCACCACTCTACCATCCCGTAATAGGGCGACAAGCATGAAGGATGATAGTGCAAGTAAGAATCCCAAGTGGGCGAACACTAAGAAAGACAAAGAGGATATGATGCCCAAAACTCCCTTCTTCTCGAAAATGAGGCGAATAACCAATACCAATGGTGGTACAATAAAAGGATATACAAAAGGCAGTTGCACATCACGGCCTAGGCATCGACACTTCCACTGTGACCATGATGAGCGACAACGGCGTAGCCCTTGATTTTGAAGATATCAAAGAAGAGGATGTCAATGAGACAAATTTTGGATCGAGGTTGGATGAGTTAGGAAAGGTTGCTATCAAGAAAAAGCATTCGGGCACCCTTCCCTCTCTTAGCGCTTTTATTGGATTTGCAAAAGAATATGAGAAGGATCATGAAAAAAATACTACAAGCAGCGAATAGCATGGCAAAGACAGTGGAACTCAAGGCGCAGCACACACACCTTGTCCTCCTATGGAAGAAGTTAACGAAAGGCTAGCTAAGTTCATTTCCTTAGCTAAGAAAATGAAAGAAAAGGGAAGATTTATATTAGAAGATCATTTGATGTAAGCCCAAGTGGCAAATTTCCCCTTTCTTCTAGAATAGGACAAGTGTCTATTTCTGATTGGCCACCATTCTGGTGCCTTCTCATTGGTTGCCACTTTTTGCACTTTTTTCATTGGTCCATTGATGAGGTGGCAGCTTCTCATTGGCCGATGGGGTGGCAACCCTAATTAGGGTTTTGAGGATCCAATCTGGATCGTTGATCTTGTTTTGATCTCCACCGTCCATTGTATTTTTGGCCTCTATAAAAGGCCATTTGCTCTCATTTGTAAAGGGGTCGGAGAAATTGTTGCAAAGATAATACCAAAATGCTCTCTTTTTCATTGTTGTGATTGGCATGTTAATCAAGAACATTGGGTGTTATTGCATGTTTTCTACTTCCACTTAGTTAGATTTCCTTTCAAATTGTTAAAGTTTGTTTCATTTCAAATTGTTTAAGCAAGAGTAGAGTAGATGGATAGTTGTATGGTAGCATTGGTAAATGTTTGATAGGGATCAATACTAGGCCACTAGCATCCTAGCGGCTGGTTGGGAAGCTTTGTGTGGTAAACTAGTTTATTTTTCCTTAGAATCATTGCACCTGTGGAAGTGAGGCCGCTGGTCAACTCTCATTAGGTTTGATCCCCGTCCATTTGCTAACCTTCCATTCATAGGAGTAGGAGTAGAATAGTAAGTAGCTGGGTAGTCGAAGCTTAGAGAAGCAAGTTAGAGTAGATCAAGTGATAGAACTCATCCATTCACCTTCCACAACCATCGCTTTCCCATTAACATCATCATCGGCAGCCACACCCTCCATCATCGTGACCATCAACATTATCTGCCTCTGCACATTTCACAAACCGAGTTGTCATCTCCATCATTCCACCAAAGTTCAAGTCATCCTCGAATGAATAGCGTAAGGCCGCCTACGTGATTACCAGCAAATCACATCGATAAAACAGAGCGAGTATCCAACGGTGTAAGGAACATTGGAGCTATTGCTTATGTCTTCATGAGTAATAACTTTTCAAGAGAGGAGTTGTATGTTTGATATCCTGTATCAAATATTCAAATCCTAATATGTTATGTAAGTGATACAAAACTCGCATCAACAAGTCCGATTACTGGTATGTAATTGATGTGAGGCTTTTGTAGACACATTTGGGCTAAAGTATAAATAAATTACTGCTGCAAGCGAGAGGAACAAGGCAGATATCATAGGGTATCAAAGATCTGCAACTAAGGAAGACAACTACACTATCTGAAGCACTATTTCGGAGGCTGCGATCATAATAACAAATGCAGCATGGAATTCCCAGTAGCTGTGTTATTTATTACAGGTCACACCACATTTTGTTGGGCTGTGATCACTATTACAAGTTGTTCAGGGGGAAAGTGGCATCAATGAGTCTGATAAAGCAAATTAGAAATGACAAGTTTAACACTTTCTTCATAAGCCATTCAATAAAAAAGAAAGAGGGGCTTCCAAGCATAACTCTCAATATAATCTAGGTTAGATTAGCAAAACCCAAGTTTGATAAAGGGTTGCCAATACTAAACCCAAGTTATACCAAGGATGTACACGAGCAAGGCCTCTTTCAGAGAATGTAATTCAATTAGAGATATCCAATGTAAGTGCAAAGTTGAACTAATTGATTAAATGAGAAGTGTGATGAAGCCCAATTGTCTGCAAAATTTAGGATCTTCATTTGAGAAATAAGGGTGGAAAGACAAAAATTATTCAGATTGTTTTGATTAAGTAAAATTATTCAGATTGGTGATGTGAAAGTTCTACAACAATTAAAAGATCATGGCAGACCTGTTAGATTGGTGAGATATGCACCTCAAGACAAACTCCATCTGCTTTCTAGAAAGAGATGACAGCTTCGTCAAGTAGTGGGATGCCACAAGAAGCAATAAGATAATAAAAGTATGACATGGGTTAGATGAGGAGGAATTTGCTTTATCATATGGAGTGACAATGTGATGTGGAATTTTCTGAATCTCTATATTGCAGCAGAGTACATCTACAAAGTATGATACAGTGGAAAGGGTGAAATCCTTAAAATTTATCACTTCTAAGTTGAGGACTGAGACAATATACCAGATTGAGCAAGAGTCACTGCAATACCCAGAAATTGTTTTGTGTATAGAGTTTTACCCCCACCAAGAATATCTGGAAGCCGGCTGCATGCAGTCTTGAGAGATGAGTTATATTGCTTAATGGATCAGTTGATATTCTATTTCATGGCTAATGGGAAGAGAGAATTTGTGTTTACTTGGGTCACTGTAAATGAAGAAGGCTCCGAGTTTTTCTCCTTCTGAAAAGATGTTAGTTTCTCATAATCAAACGTAAATGTTCTTTTCCTCAGGAACTATACAGAAGATATGGGAATTAACCAGTTGCATGAAACAATAGTTTTGCTTCTCGTCAGTCAAATGAGTGAACATCCATACCATATACTGGCAGAAATATATTTTGCAAATAGTGACAATTGTTTCTATTAAATGACTATATTATATGTATATGCCAAAGAAGACCATTGAGGATATCATCTATGGGGCTATTCATTTACTGGATTTACTTCAGGGGAGTGAAATCTAGAGATGTTTTTGAAAGTATACTCATGGGAAATTTGTAATGTCTCAAAAAGAATACTCATCACGATCCTAAAGGCTTTATTGTTCACGTTTCTTTAAGATTTACTGGGATTATCCTTTGCCAAGAGCCAATGGCGTCAGCCAAGTATATAATATCCATATGAGCCAGGCTCTCAAAAAGCATCAGATTGATTAGTTATCAAGGCAGTGGCAAAATTTGAAACAGTTTTATGACTGAGGCCGTCACATTGATGTATCCTCTCTGTATTTCAGTTGTATTATCAAATATATCTCCCCAGAATGATTGCCCTTTCTAGGATCAATTAAGGTGCAGATGATGGTAAAATGGTGAGAACGATATTGGACTTTTGCACAAGCTTCAAGTCTCTCAAATCTATTGCCAAAATGAACACATCAATGCATCAAGCAATTATTTTTATGACCAGGAACATATAAAGTGACTGCATGTTATTTGGACAAAGATATATTGTGCGGAGATCTGGAAAATGAGTATGCCATTACCTTCAAAGCTTGTCTCAGACATATCCTGTTCAGATTGAAATAATGCAGATATGTTATTCCAGGACTTTTTGTGATGATCAGTTAGATGTTTTTACAGAACCGTTTATCAAAACCCCAATGAAGGATCTTTTGTGTTGATGAACTCACTCTTGAAGCCATTATCTGGTGAAAGAGCGACAGTGAAGCTATTGTGTGTATTCACTGTATCGAAAAGTGTTGAGTTCCGTCAGAATTTTGGGAGGAATGCGAACTATCTCATCCAGAGGGTAATTTATGTCATTCTTCAGAGTTGGTTCTGAGCCTTTGAGAATATACAGACAGCACTCACGCACTTCGTCTAAAACCATTGGAAATAAACACTTCTCCCATGCGATTGTTGATTTTAAATTCATTTCTGCATCTAATATTCCTCTGACTTTGTTGCAGGGATATACGCAACAGAACGATGTATTCCAGCCTTTGAACAGTGACAAATTAGTATGATGCGCAGGTATCAGGTGTCTTTGTGATTTGGGCATATTCATGAGACATGAAAAAGGATACCGTGTCCCCATGGTGTAAGGTTTTGGTAAAACTCTTGCACCGGTGGATGAATGTGACTTCTACTCTCACTGCGATTCCATTTATCCCAGCAGACGGAGCAGCACTTTATCAAAGATTGCTTGGCATACAGTGACATCAGATCTGGTTATACAGAGATATTACAGAATAGGGACTTGAACTACTTATTCAAGGAGGATCAAGTGGAGAGAACAGCGGCTCTGATTATCAAACTTCAGCGAAGGAGAGGCAAGTTAACCAAAACTGTGTAGATAGATTAGTTTCGCTCCTACCTTGGGGGGTGATTGTGTCGGTGCTATAGCCTCGTGGATGTCATTAAAATCTATCATGTCATATGATATCACTCCTGATATGCAGATTCAATTTCCAAATTTTGAGACGCATCATTACTATCTCTCCTATTATAGGAAGAGCTCAATGTTTCTTTTAAAAAACATACGATTGCTTGACTTGACTAATCCACAACGAATTTGGGTGATACTTTAATTTATCAAGAATGTAATTTTTGCAATTTAGTAGAAATGTCGAGTAGTTTCTAATTATGAGAGAGATTAGGTGCCCAAATGGATGTGTCCATTCACCTACGCATCTTTTCAAAGTTTATAAATATATGATACAATTCATACAAAAGACACAATTAGATATACAACTTTCTAAGTTTTTACATACTCAAGTTATATGCACATTTGATATATTACGTTCTTTCATTGGTAAAGAAATGCATTTTTGAACTAAGCTCATGGATATTGAATCATTGGGTGAATTTTTTAAATGCGACCTTGAGACTGAATTGTAGTGGATCGATCATTAATAATGAGTGTCTTCACTGCATTTTCATTTTTGGCGTAACCAATAAGAATGTTCATTTTATTTATATGGACAATGCTTTAGAGTTTGAAATGATATAAAGTTTTGTTCTTTATAATTATTTTTTAAAATTCTATAAATAATTTATATGATAGATAAATGGACAAGGTCAATTATAGTTTTTTAAAATCAAATATCATAGATATAGTGAAATGTTTAATTGTTCCTATATCTGTGTCAGGTTTGTCTCCCAACCATAGGAGTTAAAGTGCATTCTAGAGTATTTTAAAATCGCATCTAGATATTTGATCCATCACGTCTTAATTACTAAATTGTGTATAGTTGATGTGCATAGAATTTTATAAAGTTGTACCTTTTAAACTTATAATACTGACTCTATCGCCCTTTTAATTTTGGTATTGGTCTTCATGTTATTCATGATTCACAATCCATATGCTGGCAATTATTTCATATCTTTCCTTTGAAGAATCAATATATTCATTTGTTACAATAATCATTATTATTATTTTTTAAAACACTCTCAAATTCATGCATTCATTTATTATTCTTATTTCATAATTTGCAAGTTAAAAGCTTTCTATAATTCTTGCAATTTTGGAAGCTTTCATTATATTCGTATTCTAACTATTTTGCTATAAGGATCTTGGATTTAAGTGATTTATTCAAGATTAGGTACACTCGCTTTGGCTTTGCAGAATCAGAAGTGCAAAAGATCGCATTGATTGGTCTTGTCAAGTTGGCCATAACCGGTTGGATATCCCAGCATTGAGTTGGCAAGACTCGTAGGAATCCAATTTGTGGTTTTGGGAACCAACAAAATGTAAGATAGATCTAGGTGCCAAATGTGTGTAATCAATCCAATGAAAATAGGTCTATTCTAAAAGGTGAAATAAATTATAAAGTACTTACCTCGAGACTTGTAAGGGAATGTGCCTTGTAACTCTGAAAATCATAGGTTTGAGACTGTGGACGAAGTTCTGATTGCAACCATGCCAACTATTTACTGCATGGGTAAATAGATTAATGCATACAGACAATGAACAGAAACATGTAACAGCCGTACTCCTTTTATTATTCGCATATGCCAAAGACATTACATTATGCTTACAATGATGATTATAATGATTTCCCACGGTTTATATATACCATTCTGAAGAACCTTCCCAAAGGGGTCTATCGGCTACATAATAAATCATTACCAACTACATGCTAATCTACCTGTCGGCTACACAATATTTATAGATGACATGAACCCGTTGGCTACACAATATCTACCGACGATAGAGACAAAGATCATATCTGAACATAGCATAGAAAGCATACTAAACCCTCAAGGCTAAAGTACTTTGACCATCTTTATGATCCCCTTGCATCTCCATGGTGTCATGTAACGTTTGAATGCTTTAATTGAAGAAATGTTGATGAAGATCTCACTTTGGAATGAAAGAATGAGACTTAGCTCTTAGCTTCCACCTTGCAATTGCTTTATGTTTGATTGGGGTTTCCATGTGTGCTTATATCTCTCTTCCATAATGTGCAAATGAGGCATTTGATGTATTTTTATAGAGAACTTTTGAAATTAGCCCCATGGGAGTTGATTGCAATGAGCAAGAACTAATAAAAATATGAAAAGGGACCAAGACCAAAATTGTTTGACCACCAGGGAACAAGTTGACCTAGGTCGACCTATTCCTCGGGAGGTTAGTGTCTTGGGTTTGTAACCCTGGCTTTCAAGACTACAGAGGTTCCAGGTGTAATACACATTAGTGGTCGATAATTAGAGGTTAGATTTAGGAAATGGGCCTAGAAAGAGGAGGATGCATAGGAATAAGGTCCTACCTCAGCTCGTGAGTGAGAAAAAAGGAAATCAACGATGATGTGTTAGGTCCTATGCCAATTTCTCCTAGGAAAGAGAGGAAGAAAGAGGAAAGTGTGTGCTCCAAGTGCAAATGTGCAATGCAAACACACTAAAGAGAAGATAAAAGGTCATAAATTGAAGTGTGTCTAATTAAGACGATATACAAGTGACATTTGGTATTAAAGAATGCATTGTTAGGCTTGGAAGCTAGTAGCAAGTAGTGATCTTACATCTTGTAATGCCCTGCCCGAAGATCCTTGGAAACAAGGATGAAATACAAGCCAAGATTTTTTTTATTTTTTTTAACAAGTATGAATGCACATGACAACATCATACAGGGATCACAAAGATCGCAACGAAAGACTTCACCACAATCCCAACAACCAACAGATCTCCAAACGCCACTACCAAACTGACACACGCGAACAAAAGCCAACAACCACCACAAACAAGATGAGGGCTCAAGAAATGACCACTCATCAACAAAACACCAAGGTGGGGTAAAAATGCAGAATTCCAAAATTTGGCTAAGCCTAAAATCCTGAAGCCCTGAAAATTGGCTAAGTCTGGATTTCTAAAGCCCTGAAATTTCCTAGAATCTTTATCTTATCTCCGAGAGGTCTGAAACCTGTCTCAAAAGATTCGTCGCATATATTAAAATATATCTTAAGTATAAGGAATATACGTCAACTTATACTTAAACGATATATTTTAAACCCCTAGGAAGCTGTTTTGAATTAGGAAGGTGAAAAACCCAAAAGGGTGTCCAAAACCAACTTTCGAATTTCCATCCGACAAGCCTACATAGCCCCTGTTTCTCGCGCGATAAAGTACACTGGTCTCAGGTTTCGCGCGTGATCTTGCACCGCTGCGCGCGAGAAAGTGCACGGCTTCGCGTGAGGACTCTTGAGCATTGCGTGAGGGTTTAAATTCTCACGCGAGGATTCCTTGCACATCGCGCGAGGAAGTGTATTCTCTCGCGCGAGGAAATACATTCTCGCGCGAGGAACTACCTTTCCACGTGAGAAAACGAATCAGTGTGACAACAAAATGTAAATGAAAAGCTTAAAAACAAGGAAACCTCCACACCGGGGAGTACCGGATCCACGTAAATCGAGGAATGAACACTCGAGTGCACTAACAGCAAGAGAAGAGGAACATCTATCCATTTAAAACATAATAGCAAAGCACATACTGAAATAAACATCGCAATGTACAGAAATACATCTCAAAACTAAACAACCAAATAAGTGTGCGGTTCCTCCCAACTGTCAATAGCATCATAAGACCATCGTGGGTCCTAGCCATCCCCTGCGCGTAACATCCCAAGCCCTCGATCAGATTATCGGTATTGTTGTAATAGGGACATTACTACTAAAACATGCTACAATATAAGCATAAGGAAATCTAACATGCTAGTAGAGAAGCATAAGATAAACCTACAGTAGATAACGTCACCTATCACATGCTAAACATCAATAAGTAACAGATATGCTAATACAACAATTCACATCATCTAATCATATGCTAAACATCATAATAAGGGAATGCGTCAAATAAACTAACATCATCTAAACATGATATCCAAACATTCCAATGAAAGCATAAATCACAAGAAAGCATACTCCGGAACCCGAAGTACCAAGTGAAAACATCCAGCAATGGTCGCACTAGGATGAAAGATCATCTCTGTACACCAGTCCCTAGCAGTGGTGAAGGTAGCTATGCCTCCCAACCACGTGGCACCCATAGGTCCACACCCGCCGTGCTGATGGAGATAATGATCCAACGACAAACACACATAGAGCACAACATCCAAGGTTAACACTCACACCAGACAGTATGATGGCTGTAACCAAGAACCTAAGACAATGCAAGGAGTACAGGTCTTGGTCAGACACTCAATAGGCTACTAAGTAGGGGCTGACATCATGGAGAGTCGCTTGGCATCCAAAAGCCCAAGCTAGTATAGGCAACTACTCTTCTCAACAAAAGGCGCACAACCTAGGGCAGCAACTCTTCATGACGGAAGGCGCACAACCCACACATTTTATTATTTTAAGTTTTATTACCAGTCACATTTTATTTAATTATCACTTATTTAAAACTTCCTCTGCCAACCCTATGGGACTGAGGTCACCAGGTTGCAGGATAGAAGCCCCTCCATATGCTACCCCACCCTACCCTACCCATGCTCATCCTACAACAAGTGCCCATGGGCATGCATATTCCCATCCCAACCCCAATGATCATAACTTTTGGAAGTACCACGGAAGATCGGGCCTCGCAAGTCACCCAACAAATGTACGCGCACGTACTCGTGTGTGGCGCACCACCATCACGAAGATCAAAACACAAGGATAGGATGAGAACACAATGCAAAACAAAACACCCAATTGAAAGCAACTCAAGAGGACGGATTCTACACGAATCCCAAGCCAATAAAACCATACATCATAAAATCACTCAACCGGCCTCAATCCGAGAATATGGATTCCACACGAATTCCAATGATGCGACAAGACCAACCATCATGAACTCACTCAACCGGCCTCAATTCGAGTGTGGATTCTACATGGATCCTAGCGCTCATGAAACAAAAGCAAAGGTCCAAAAGAAACCATAACAACAGGTAACAAATCACTCAACTGAACACAAAGTCGGGAGTATAGGTGCGACACACATCCCAATGCAACATAAACATGCAAAAGTGGTCTGACTGATATCCAAACGGATCATCTAAGTCCACAACCCACATTGTGCCAAGAAAATTCGAGAAAACAGGGCGGCACGCAAAATGAGGTGAAAACCCCAAATTTTGGAAAACTTTCAAAATTAAAACCCATTTGACCTTTGGGCACAAAAATTCCAAAAATCCAAAAATAAAAGAAATAGGACACCATATGCAAAAATGGCCAACACAACGGTGCAAAACTCAAAACCCTCATCCCGAAAAACAGGAAAATGTTCATACCCGCCCAACCGGGTAGAACTAGCATACCGAAACGGAGTGGAACACTACTTCTCAGCCTCCAAACAAACGGCTACCAAAAACAGAAGCAGAAACAATAAAACAGGAAAGCCCTACCTCACAGCCAAAAGGGCAAAACGGGAATCTGAACTATAAAATAAATATCCCACAGAAGTAGCTGAAAATCGCGGCAATCCAAGGTTTCCCCGAGCTGGATCCAACGAGCCCAACCTTGCGACGATCCCATGCCCGTAGCTCCCACAACAAACAAAACAATAAATCCTCATGAAGAGGATTTTGGGTTTTACTCTCCAACTTTCTAATTCAAAAGTGAGAAGTGAGGAATTAAATTCCTCTTTGGATACTTATTCACTTTTCGAGTGAATAATCGATTAGGGCAAATAACCAACCAACCTAATTAAACCCCGAATCAACCCAAACGAAAACAGGCTATTCCTATAAATAGGAATTCATCTATGGCAAAGCTGCCAAAAATTAAAATAAATCAATTAAAAAGCCCGAAAACCCAAAAACACATAAATCTCCTTAAAACTTTCGCGATAATGCGAACCTCTAAATGCACAGACACGCTCACTAGTCTAATCACATAATGCAAAAGAGTTCGGATTTAATAATCGCCGAAAGGTTTAAATTAAACATTTAATTAAGGATACGTCGACCATACGAGGACGACATTGGTAAAATATGAAAGGCTGAATCACTAACTCCATGTGCCATTGCCAGGGATATAAATCTTGCACACTAAACAACACGATCAAGTGCAATTGCATATAATAACATAGCCGAAGCAATAAATCCATTAAATCACCTAATTTAACCATTTATTTAATTATATATTAAAATAATCTATTTACATCACTCACGTTCGCATAAAGCATAACAACGCAGGAATGAAGTAAATAACCATAGCATTAAATCCATCACCTAACATAATCAGAGGTATGTCCAAATACCAAATAACTAGATATCATCATAAAACACACTGTCATCTCAAAATGGCATCATCATGCAATCTGATTAACTGAACAGCATAGTAGTCTAATATCTATGATACTGAAATCAAGGTATAACATCTAACCCTCGAGTCGTCTCAAATGTAAAGCATCACATGAGTAACAAATATCTCTCTAATCAGAAATAATAAGGTAAATGTCCTCAACACAACCAAATAATCCAACATGAACAATCCATTTTAATTACTTAAGCATTTAATAATGATTGTTTAAACAACAATAAAAAGCACTTAAAACACATAAGCAACCACAGTCATAAACATGACTAACCATTGCTACAGGGACCTAGTCCAGTGTAGCACGGTAATAGTACACAGTGCAATCTCTGCACACATCTCAGGGTAATCACGGAACAACCTCATGATACCACATCGATCCTGGTAACTACTGGCACAAACCTCAGTGAACCATAAATCAAATCATAATCTCATAAATCAGTCAAAGCATAAACAAAGCAACTGATATAGAAACATAAATCCAAACACCTCGACGGTGTAGACCACTCAGGGTCACAATCATGATCCCCCACAACAAAAGATCAACAAGGTTGCATCCATCAAGATGACTTACAGAAGTCAAATGGGAGAGGCACTACACATCTAGATGTGAAATTATCTGATTTCCAGCAGTCATAAAGATCCAACATTGAACGTTCTCTTTGCTAAGTTCCCTCATTTAATAAGTTTATGCATAGTATTTGGCATTGTAATTACTTGGAATTGTTATTGAGGGAGTAAATTTGGTGTTGAAATGTAATTGTTTATTTTGCAATTCAAAGCATTGTTATTTGTCTATATTCTAAAAACTGCAAAAATCATATATCTCAAAGCACAAGAAATATATGATTTTTGAAGAAAAATAATTATTCTTCAACATAGTCAAGAGTGAGCCAACAAGGTTTATTACATAATAGGCCAAGGTAATTAATGAAGGTTTGTGATCAATTAATTATGTTTGAATGCTTGATTAAGGATTTTGATGAATTGTGCCAGTGATTGAATAATCATACTTGCATAATTGGGGAGTAGGTCCTGATTTAGATAAAAGAGGACTTCTAGTTTACTAGCCCATTTTAGGGAGATTACATTTGCCCCTCTTTGAATCGATGTGCAAGCAATGCATTTGTTTAAAGAAATGATGACGTTAACATAGAGAACAATTGTATACGGAGGGATGAAACCATTTCTAGTTTGCAGATTGAGAATTTCAAGGTTGATCAAACAAAATTCAATTGATTGAATGAAATGACCCTTGCCAAACAATTCTAATAATGTACTAGGAAATTTAAATACTTTAAATAAGCAAATTTGTGAAATGGGGATTATGGACTAACTTTGTTATATATATATATGGTAAATAATTTAGCAAGCACGGCAATGCAGTCTGCAATATTTTCTTACATATATAAACCTGTCATTTCATAAAAAAAAAACACAAAATAAACTTTTGGAACCTGGCAGATATATGTGCCGAATTTACATGGAGTCGTATTGAGGCAAACAATGTCTGATCCCTGCTGCCGTGGAGTTGTGACAGACGTATTATGTAGTATGTAACTCGCTATAATCAAGTCTGCAATGCCCTCGAATCACCCGTCCTTAATGATCCCATCTGTGGTGTGGTTGCCATTCATGCCATCATAACGTCTCGAGCCTTAAGGTGCGTTGCAAGAAAAATCTCCTGACTGGCCCTGAACACGTCTTTCCTCTTTTGAAGGAACACAGGCTGCTGTCGCCGTTTTAACCCGTGTGGAATTATTTCTTTTTCAGCGGATGAACTGGTCGGATGGAAATTTGCAGTTATTTCCAATAGTCCGATGAAACACCTTATACATTATTCCTTGCAGAAGATATATCGGCACCTGCGAGATAATTCAGGCCTGCGACCCCCATATAGAATACTGCCGCCGGCGTTTTAAATTTCCACATTCATATGTAATACCATCGGTCTTGCTCGATTAACAACCTTCAAACCAGGTTTGATGCGAATGGGTTCCTCCTGTGGTGAAAGTAATTAACCCTTAGACGTATGCAGATTAATTTGCCTTCAGCCCGTCTATCTGTATCAATGATGTATATAATCGTGAGCGCTAACAAATAGAGTATCAGGTTGTCTTCTGCCGCTACTAGTTGAAAAGGAGAATTTCATTTGCAAACTTGGGTTTCCCTCCTTCAATTCGGCTGATGCCTTTAACCAATTTTTTTACTGCTACCAGACTTCAATGAGTCGTACCATCAGAATTGGCCCATGGCCACGAATTTTGCCCTGATGAAATGACTGCAGCGTCACCTCCAATGTGCAACCCTTCGGGGGATATTTCACCTCCTCAGTTATGCAGATCCAAGGGAGTTTTTGTTCCCAAAGACCTAATGGAATTTGCAGACCAAAGACCGCAAATTGCTCCAATATGATAAATAGTAGAATCCACAAAATCGCTTGTGCAAATGGGTGCCCCATGTCCTCTATTTATTCACTTTGTTGAGAAGTTACTGGAAGTTTTCTAGAATGGTCTTTTATAATGCACTTTATTATTAATCTTTATAAAATTAAATAAATAGCTTTGTAAAGTAAAAGTACAATCTCAATTTAATATTAGAACAAGTAGGCCCCACTTACTGAATTATTATTCTCCGAGAGCAAGAATGCAATCATCTGGAAATAAAATGACTCTCTTTCCAAAATCATTTGCCTACGAGAGTCGATGATAGGCAAATCTCCGATAAGAGTTATGTCACTAGAAAGGGGACATGACATTGAAAGTTTTAAGCCATTGATTGAACTTGATGGAATAAGAATTGACCATATCGACTCCAAACTTGATGGAACGAAGACCACTAAGAGCTAACCAGATTGATTCAAAAATATTGTTTTCAAGCCATCGATCTTGAACTTGATGGTACAAAAGTCAATAAGAGCTTTACCAGAATGTTCATTTTGATTTGAAGTGATGAAATTGATCAATGTCAAAAGATATCAAAAGCAATGATGCTTGATAAAACATAATAACTAGTTTGATTTAATGTGATGAAACTGAACAACTATAAGATGATTTGATTTAGACACAGATAATCAACTTGATATGATTTGATGAAGTCAATTATCCAACAGTCCCAACTTGATGGAAGAGAATTGACATGCCCCTAGTGTTGATAACTAATTTGATTGATTGATTGTTTGGCTGCTTCTGGTAAGATCCCTAGATAGATTTGGTGACAAACTGATTGATTTAGGAATGATCATGCCCCCTCGGGAGCGAAATTGAAATTGACGAAATCCTGATTACAATCATTGTTGATGATGTGTAACTGATAGAAATATGATCTGGATCAAGTAGAAGGTTATTAGAATCAATTAGAATCTGATAAAAAATGATTATGTTGAGAAAACATAGTTTGACCATTTTTTTTGGATGATTCGGACCATCTAATTTCAATTTCGGTCCCGATTTTCTATTAGATGTCTGATATACCTGTGATAGAATTATTTGGTTTTGGTTTGAGCAAACAATCAAACTAGGATTTTCTGATTTGTTCTTTTAGATTTTATTGTAGGTTGGCAATCTCATTTATGATAGAAACAAATTTAAGCTCAAGTAATCCATTCAAGCTAAATATGTATGCGGCTAGATTATCTATGAATGCAGCTAAACTAAAACCTCTAGGACTTGTCAGTGGTCATTCAAAGTGGATCAAATTTTTATCCTAGAGCGTTTGGTAACAAACATCATGATTAGAACAATCTTCATTGATAGATTCAACAATCATGAAGATATGAATACCACATACATTGGATGCAATGTTGAAAGTGAACTTAAGCATCAAGGCATACAGGCCAAGACTTGTTAGTTACTTCCTTTTGATTTACTAATCTTTTTTCGTTCGTGTGTAAAATATGACTAGTAACCCGTAATGACCCTTATTTTTGTGTTCATATCCTTTGATACATGATCCCACATACACATTTACTAGGATGTTGATTGTAAGGAAACAAACAGACAAGGAGAATGATCCAACCTCACTAAAGATTTCACTTAAAGAAGGTTGAGGTACATGTGTCCATCTATTCATGATGGAGACACTTCCGATGGACACCCAATTTATGTGAAACCTTAGGATCATTGGAATAATTACTGTAGGCAAAAAAAAAAGAAAATGGCATGCCTCCAGTCCTTGCATCCCTAGTCATTTAGACGTACTTGAGTTGCTTAGGGTTTAAGACAAGTGAAAGTCAGAAAAAATGCAAAGAAACTTCAAATGTCCAGCAATGTTTATCTAGTCCAAAGACATCATAGAGACAGACAGAAAGATATAAAGCAATCAAAATTCAAATTGTGAAAATAGTTTGCATTATGATTTCAACATGTTTAGGTTTCTTTATTTGATTGTGAGTGTTTGTTTGTAAATAGTGTTAAGAAAAGCTTTTGTTTAGGGTCAATGTCAATTGCGATCCGATATAGTGTTGAGAAAAATTACTGATTAAAGTGTTGAAAAACAATAGTTTTGATGTTTGTTATAGGTAGGTAGTGTTAAGAAACACCTTTGCTTATGAAATTGATAGTAACAATTTTATGTGTGTTAAGAAACAGAGTATTATCTCAGTGACAAACTTTACTAGACCATGACCTAGATTGACAAAGTTTGGTGGACTAGTCATGATTGATAGCATTGACTTGACTAATAAATGGATTACTGGATATAGTGAATGACTCCGCTTAGGATGATGATTATTGCTGATTAGAGTCAACCTCTATAGGATGACTAGGAACTTACCCCTAGTAAGATAGGATGATGCAAAGTATAAGATGTGGATAAAGATTGATACAAGATGTCACACAACTGATAAATTTAGGACTAAGCTTGAGATTTGCGATTTTTGGGATTTGAGATTTTCTGATTTGTTTGGACTTTTAGAGATTTTATATTTTTTGGATTTTTAAGATATTTAGATGTTTTAGAGATTTCTTCAAGAACCTTTTTCACCCTTTTGTTGGATTTTTAATAAAATACCAATGTTCAAGCAAGATCACATTGTTTTGCCCTTAGTAACAAGGTGTAGGAAATGATGGATTAGCAAACTGATGAATGAGATGTCTAGGTAATGATGCATGAAGGAGGTGTGATCCTTAAGGACAATCTCCTCAAATTTACCCAAGATAAGAAAAGGGAAAATAGCCATATTAAGCATGTTTTGGATAAGAAATGGATGTCAATGAGCTAGATAGCATATATGACAACAACCTGATTTCATGAAAGCAAGTGGTCCTAAAAGAGTGGATATGTCACAAGGTGTTTGGGAACCATGTTTTGCTTCTTTATTTTGATTAAGACCAAGGGGTCAGTTGGATAGGGTAGTGATTGGATAGAACGATCATTATGGAGCTAGTTATGGAGGCTATGAGTAAATGATTTGGGACAATAAAGATCACGATAGGGTAGTTGATGGATAAAATAGCCAATGCTCATGGATAGCTCAACATTGTCAAGATCAAAGGGGAAAGAGGGAATAGATGGGTGATGGAGGATTGTGCATGATGCCTGTTTGCTAGGTTTTCGTCATGGTACTTGTCCAAGGTGCCACAAGACATGGTTTTCGCCATAGTACATATTTATTCTCTTTACTTTTTCTACCAAGGTGCCTATCTAGATCATTGTTGTTACTTGTTTCTTCACCTTTTGGATATTCCTCTTGACATGGAGCCACTTCTAAGGACGAGGGAGTATCTTGGGTTTGCATGATGGATTCTTGATGAAGAACTACTTGGAGCATGCATGATAGTCATGGTAGTGCATGAAGGTTTGTGATCATTGATTTTAGAAGCTTTGAAAATATTTGCAGCCAAATGCAGATTAGCTTGGATTTGTTTTAGTGGTAGCCCTTGAGGGTAGACAAATTCAGTATTAAAAACATTAGGTTCTCCATTCAATGGAGTCATGTTGGCTAGGTTTGATGCTTTTGGAGATGCATGAGTGCTGCAAGATTAGAGGCTACAAGAGAACCACGACTAGACATTAGATGAGTCATTAGGATTTTCAATTTCAATTAAGACATCATCAATAAGATCTTGGATTTGATTTTTTTTCCCATGCAATCTGATATTTTATGCTCATTAGTTTGGTGATATGCACAATATTTGCCCAAGATCGATATTCCACATGAGGTGATTTGAGGAAACATGATGAGATTGTTGTCAAGAAGTTCCTTAAAAACTAATTCATTAGATTGTCCCAAAGGAGTTCTCTCTAAGGAATGATTAAGTTCTTCTTGATGTTCTTGTAGATAGAGAAGACTCTCAAGTGAATAGGATATATCTTTTTCTTCATTTTCTTGATCAAAGATAGGCTCATCTTGAGATTGTGTCATAGCCTCTTGATCAAAGATTGGACTGTCATACCTTGGTGTTTTCGTGTTTAAAGATGGAAGAATGTGTGAATCATGAACAAATAGAAAAGGACAAATTGTTCATAAGGAATACTCATTTGATGGGTCCCCTTTCTTTATTTCTTGAATTTCAAATTAGAAAGCTTGACATTGCTCAACGAAGATAAAGATATATTGATTATCAATGTCTAATTTGTTATCCCAGTCATACTGATGTTGAGACATAGTTGTAGTAGTTCTAAGTGTTGTTTCTTTGAGTACTTTGAGTTTCACTTTGTGTAATAGGTGTACTTGATCCTAATGGAGTGCGTCTTCTTGAGGTCTCACCATATTTAAAGGTTGTAAGTCTTGGTATTTCATCTGCTTGTGCGAAAGAATTGTTGGTGTTTAGATTGTATGCCTCGGATCTTGTAAAGAACCATGAAAGCCTAATATGTGAAGTGTCAAAGTAGAATGTCCCATTGTCAAAAGAGTTATAGTGTTTATGCAAGTGTGTTTGTCCAAAAGGGATTGATAAGTGATTATGACAAAGTTTTCTTTGTGATAAAGATTTGATAAGTTTCAACTTGAGAAGGCTTGTTGCCTTGATGTTAAGTTGAGAACCAATTGGATTGAATCATTGATCCATAGTGACAAGACACACACAACTTGGAAAATTGATTTGAATGATTGACAACGTAATTTGGATAAACTTGAAAAATGCCTAACAAAGACTTTCAGATTTGACTATTATAACAACTAGGTCTGACAGAGGACCCAAAAGGGTACTAGAATATGTAGAGACCTTATCGAGAACATGTGCAAGTACTCACTGTCCCCAAAAAACTAGAAATGACTTTTTAGACAAGTTTTTTTTATAGCCTATTGGCGACCTACAAACTAAAAACAAATTAGGATAAACTAGGAACTACTCATCTCTTTGTAGAAATGACCTAGGAACCAAAAACGACTCAAGATTAACTAGAAATGGCTTAACTCTTTCTGGAAATGACCCAAGGATCAGAGAAGACTCAGGATGAACCAACAACCACTCAACTCTTCCTAGAAATGACCCATGAACCAGAAAAGACCTAGGATGAACCAAAAACTACTAAGCTCTTCTAGGAAAACTAGAAATGACTCATCTCTTCTTGGAAACGACCTAGGAGCCAAAAATGACCCAAGATCAACTAGAAACGACTCAAGATCAACAAGAAATGACTCAGGATCCACAAGCAAGTTTTGACACAAGTTTGCCACTTTGTAAACATGTAAGGTCAAGTTTGTGATTACTAGTTGGTTTGATTGTCTAACGTGAATGTCTTAGTAGGTTTGATAGTGTTACAAATGCCTCAGAGGTTACTCATTGAGGTAGATTATCATAATTGGTAATTCAAGCACATTAAGTAAGTTGTTAGACCATTAATGACACCTAGCCTTCCCTATTGACCTAGGTAGAGGCTTGAAACACTTGTTGACTGACTTAGGAACACACCCAAAGACTCCTTAGCTTATGGCAAGCCAATCAACACACAGTGGATAATGACGGCCATATTCCCAAGTAGTAATGTCAGTGGGGTCTCAATATGGTGAATTTCTTGGGGCAATTACTATTCGCCTTGCACAATTAGTACCAACCTTTTGGAGGTGATTTGGCCGGCAATGTAGCTTAGGTTTTCATCTTAAAGAGAGCATCTTGATTAGTTAGATGAAAGGGATGGTGTCCAACTATTCTCACTTGGGTCATTCTTGGGAACTTTTTATCTCAATCAACAAGCCCTCTAAAGGTAAAAGAAAGAAAGTGGATTAGATCCAAGGGTATAAGTTTCCGGTTCTCTCAAAGGGAGAAGAGCATACTCCTCTACCTCTTCACATTCCCAAGACACATCAAGCAAAGTTCATTTATCTTAGCTAACATGCTTATGAAAATATCTAAAGCTTCTAGGTTTTTGATTCTTTCAAAGAGAAAAGAGTGTAATCCCCACTTCTGACAAGATCACTCGCAATCAAGCCCTCGTTGCCTCTAGGCACACCTCTCTCCTAACTTGATCTAAGTTTCAAATTCTACTCAAGAAAATTAATTCCTAGAGAGAAGATCATACTCCCCTTCAAGTTATCAAGACGGTCAAGGAGCACAATGCTAATTACTAGGTCCCTACTAAAACACTAAGCAAGCACAATGTTTCAAATCTGCTTCAAAGGCATCTGCAAGCCAAGCATGAGTAGTCATGATATTTTGATTAGCAATCTTTGACAAGCATTCTTTGTCAAGCTTCTTGAAAACAAATGTTAGGTTGTATAGATCAATCAATTAACATCAAATCAGCCATTAGCTTTTAGTAAAGCCTCAAATATACAAAGTAATCAACCAAGAACCATTAAGAAGTTTCCCCAAAGGCTATATTTACTAGAAATGGCTAAGGAATCCCCAAAGGCAATTGAGAATACCTAAAGGAGAGCCAAGATTCTCTGGAGGAGAGATTTCATAGAAAAAACTCTGCTTTTCCTAGAAAAGACCCAGCTCTTTCAGAAACTAGAAAGGACTCATCTTTTCCCACATTGGGCGCTAGATATGTGTGTGAGAATTAGTGTACCTGCAAATAGGACACAACAATTCAATAAGACATTTGTTTGTTAGTTCATAAACATCAAATCATGCAACAAATGAACATAACAAAAGTGTACTATTGCTCTCTATCTAAGAAGAGTATGATGAAGATCCTTAGAGTGCTCTCAAGACTCAAACCCTAACTAGTGTCATTACAATCCTAGAATGAGAGATTTCAATTCCATTATAATTCAATTATCATGCACCTAAGATGAATAAATGAAAGCTAGATTCAGTAATTACATTATGCAGTTTAAGTGTGAACTAATTAAGTAAAAGCAAATGAACAATTGAGCTATGTGAGTAAAAATTTATACAACAGTTAATGTGAGTGACTGGGATCATTTGAGCTTCAAATCCCTCCTTTTATACATTTTAGAGGAAATGAGTGGTGTAGAGTCAAACTTAAGGAGTGATTAGGATTAACCCTAAAGTGATCCATGTGTGTCAACTCCCATTGCTCCATTCATAATCGACTTGTCTCCTTGTGATGAGTTGTAATTTAGGAGATTTATTAATTCCTTTTAATTAATTACTCTAGTCAAGGGGATTTAATGGGTTTGATGTAGTTAAATGGGCCAAGGTAATTAATGAAGGTTTGTGTTAATTAACGATGATTGAATGCTTGATTGAGGATTTTGATGGTTTTGATGAATTATGCCAGTGATCAAATAATCATACTAGCATAATTTAGGGGTAGGTCCTGATTTAGAGCAAATAGGGCTTCTAGTTCACTAGCCCATTTTAGGGTGATTGCAGGTACACGAAAGAAATAAAATGGAAGATTGAACTCATTCAGGAAGAAAGGATCAGGGAGTACAGATATATTTAATATTCTTCAGATCAGCAAAGAATGATGAAAATTACTATTTCTAATTGGTGTTCATGAAAGGAGATGAATCATATCATATTGCAAGCGAGCATCTATGAATTACATACCGATTTACAAAATATTAAATCTGAAGACATTATTTTCAATGATCATTATATAAAAATATTAAATACATGAGTGAAATTAATTATTAAATCAGTGTCTGATGTGTTGTTATGTTCTTCTAGGTGCTATTACCATTTTAGTATTTGCAGTCAAATTATTGTTTAGGTTACATTTTCTGTAAGAAAGAAATATATAGATAAAGAGTGGGCATTAGTGTAGACATATTGATCAATATGTATATGAATATTTATCTGCACTTAAAAATACTTTTGAAATTGGTGTACTGATTTTCATTTCTACTGCAGTCCGGCTAAATCTATTGAAATTGGTGCCATTCTCTTGTGCTTAATTTTAGTTGGAAGAGCAGCATTTGTCTTCCCAATTTCATGGTTGTCAAATTGCTGCAGAGCACTTGATGCGAAACTTGAGTTTAAACAACAGGTAGAATTTCTTGATGTGGCCTTCCATGATACTGCTGTGATATTGAGTTCAACATGACAACTTTTGATTTTAATGTGTGCATCCTACTCATCTTCTTATTACTCTTCTAGATCATTATTTGGTGGTCTGGTCTAATGAGAGGTTCAGTTTCCATGGCACTGGCTTATAAACAGGTAAGCTTATGAATGATACAGTCAAAATGTTTTTCTCGCCAATATTGGTGAAATGTATTTGACATGGATGAGAGTTTGCAAGATTGTATTGCTTTACTAAGCTGATCAAAATAGTGTCTTTCTTTGTTGGATATTGAAAATACACATTTCTGACATATTTTACAACTGTTTGCCTCTTAACTTTTGTAGTTTACAACATCGGGAACGACAAAGTTACAAGGCCATGCTCTTATGATTACAAGCACCATAATTGTTGTAGTTTTCAGCACAGGGGTATGTAGATCATGACTTTTTGTAGTTCTCTACATCAGTAGGATTTTCCTTCAATGCTTATTTGGTTATATTTTCTACCTAGCTAATCATGCCATTTATCCCTACATTTTTATATTTACCTAAATAAATATTAAAAAAGAGTAACTATATCTGTAATGTCCCCATTTCAGTACATTAAGATACACGATTAAAATAAGTTTTAATTGAAGATTGAAACTTATTAGCAATTGTCAAGCCATGTCAACAATACCAGTGCTATTCTGTAAGAATCAGTGTCAACATGAGAGAAGATTAATCAATACAGGGTTAACAATTAAAAATATGTGTTTATTATAAAAACCAGCCAATGTGAAGACCATGGCTGATATTAATTATAGAAGCCATGAAGGCATTGGTGATACCAAGAACAGCAACTTAAGGATTGGTACAATTAATGGTGGTCAAAGGTAAAAATGAAATGTCTGCAGAGAGAATAAGACTAAACATATGGTTATTTGTGCAATTAGTCATCAACACAAATAATAGCCAATGTCAGGTAAATCATCAGTAGTAACACAAAATTGATTATGGTGGAGACTGATATCAACCAATCAGCAATGCATATGGATTGCCACAGATAAACATACTGATTAATAATAAGCCTGTCATATTCCATCAGTGATATCTATATTACCCTCTTCATCACTCCTACTAGCATCCATATACTATCATGCATAAATCCATAACAGTTTGGCATCATACATTCATCACTACACCTGTATAGATTGCATCACATTTTCATTACCATTATCAGCATTCAGAGTAAGCAAAGAATATTATTCATAATAATGCAGTTATTAGCTAAGCCGATAACTAGAATAATCATTCAATAACTAATGTTGGTTGTACATTGATTAACAGAGGCATCTCTTCAAGACACACCACTTTCTCCCTAAATCACACATATATTATGATGATTGTATCATTCGATCAAGGCATGACTTTGAGAAACTTATATATTTTGTATCCTGTAAGTACCACTCTGTAATAGAGCATATTGCCTTTCACATGCATTTGGTGCAAGCACAGAAGCTTACAATCAGATGTGTCATCACCATTTGAGCATATTATTATTGTTATATCACAGACAGCCTACAACATTATTCAGAGCATACTTCAAGGAGATAAATCAGAGGCGATCTGCATAATTTGCATATTCTTAATTGCATATCAGATACAAGTAGTACAAGGTGCTGAGATTTCCCTTAATCATTGCATGTATTTCCTGTACATTAGAAACAACAAATATAACATCATAATTTTGATTTTTATGCAATCACAATTAATTTGAATGTGAATTATATTGCGTATGCATTTGGAATTGAGCCTCATTCAAGTATTACCTAAATAGTAGATTCATTGAGAGATTATTTATATATTCATTATATTGTGAATAATTCAAGGAGTGTCTCATAATTAGAAAAATGGGTCATTACAATTGGTATTCGACCTGACGAACCTGCCAGCCTATGGAGATGAAAACAATTAAAGAATTAGCATTAGAATTCAAGAAAAGACAACAACAAAGACTTCAGATATGGAAAAAGATTAGAAGATATGGGAAAAGATTAGAACTCTACAACTGCATGCATCAATACATGGGTGAGAAACACAAAGAAGAAATTAGATCAATTGTTGGATTTATCAACACAAACCATGATCAATAACGATCTTAGCAAAACGGGGAGAAAAAAGAGGAAATGATCTATGTTCAAGACATCATTCCTTGATACTTAGACCAACATTACCTACTTTCCTTCCAAATGAAGAACAATAAGAAATCAAAGAACCTACTGTAGTCAATCTACGTGAGCAGTGGTGAATAGATTGTTTAAATAGAAGTCTTCAACAAAATATATCTTTAGAGGACTGCATTGAATAAAGGAGGAAGCACCAGCTAAGGAGAAAAGAATTCATCATTTGGACCTAAGAAGGGGAAGCAAAGAACATAAATACCTTAAGGATTACAAGGTGAATACAACAATTGCATCAGAAGTCCCACATCAAATAAAGGCATTAAAAGTGGTAACATCAAAAGAAGAAAGTGCAGTTACCAAATATGAAACCTACAAGAGGTCAAAGTGAGTAATGATCATCAAACACCACAAGTGCAAGGAAAGGGGAGAAAAGGGCAATTGACTCTTCATGTATCACATGTGAACTAAACACAGGGATTTATGAGGACTAGGAGATTACTCCCACACCCTCCCACGAATCATGCATTATAGATGGTACGATACCTAAGAATCGTAATTCAGGCTTGGTGGAATTTTCACATCTTAACCAGCAGATGACAGACCATAACAACCAATATCTGAAAATAATATTTCTAATATCAGTGAATCAGAAGTTACATCAAGTGTCCAAGAGGGTTAGAAATAGAAAGCTGAGATATCAGTAACCAGCTCAAAATCTTATATCAAACCAGCTCCAAATCTTGTCCCAAGTGATTGAATGCTAGAAGTTTGAGGGCATAATAGTTTGTTAAAAAATAAATCATTTGGCTTGTCAATAACCCCTTGTTTGAAGTGGAAACCAATCAAACCTTTTGACTACCAACCCTTTGAACTAAATAAAGAGATCGATTTGAAGTCACACATAGGAGAAGATGGAAACAAATTTTGTAATCTCAGTGCATCTTCAATCAAGAAACAATTAAGATCATTGTGGAACAATATGTTGGTTAAATTTTTTGTTAAGTCACTAAGACTACAACTTACAAAGTTGTAACTTTAGACAATGTACACTGAGATACATCTCTCTTCTCAGTAATAGAGGAGGCTCCCGTCTTACCCTGCGTGGCTTCAATAGAAAATTAACTAAAATCACACAAGGATGGTTCTCTTAATCAATTCTTCTTTTTTTCAAGAATGATTTTCAAACAACTACAACCTTCAAGCTTAACAAAAAGTGTTTGATGCTACAATAATACAAGTGGTTTGGTGGTTAACTTAAGATCAACTCCTAAGACAACAGTTTATGATTATATACAGTAGATCAAGAACAATATCCCAAAGTCTCTTCTGATTGACTTGATTCAAGAAAGGTTCAGGATAAATAGCAAGACACAAAGTCTCTTACTAATTATTCTTAAATATAAAAAAAAACTAAAAGTTGAAGCTCAAAGCCTTTCACTCTTAGAGATTACAACCACTACTTATTTATAACAATTTCTTTCCTTAAAGCACGAAGTCTTTAAGAAAGGTAAACTGAATGCTCAACTGATCACACAAGTGAAGCTAAAATAAATTCAAGAGTGATTAATCGATGCAACATAAAAAAGCATTAACCAATCCCAAGACTTGAAACATAAATTCTGGAAAGCTTTGCTTCTTTTATTTAATTCTGAAATTCGTACTATGAAACACAGTCCAAAATACAAGATCTCCAAGTGTAGCCTTCTTGCTTAAAACCAAAAGATGAAAGTATACAATGAGCTCTCCTTTACATAGGAAAAGAGGAGAGAAAAGGGTAAACCCTCAACCACCTTGACTTGTTCAACAACTACCTACGACTTATTCAATGTTGTGATGCCTAATGCACTTGCAACCTAATTGCATGGAGCGACTGTATAGGTTCATGTTTTCTTGTATTCACAAAGATTTTGCTTCTATATGCAATGTTTCATACAATCTACACCTATTCTTTTAAAGCATAGATAAATAGGTGTCTGAGACACTTGAGAGATGTCTTCATAGAGTGCCAATGAGTTTTCCAATCTTCTACAGAGACTCTCATACAACTGAAACATCTGGTTTACTGGTATGTTGTGTGATAATGGAATGTTCATTATTGCTCTTTATTAGAGTTTGGTTGGCACACTTACTATCTATAGTAAGTTACTTGAGAAAGTCAGGGTTATTATTTTTGGTAGGGCACTTGAACTTGTTGTGGTAGTGTTGTCTTGCATTTTGTCACCACAAATGTAGGTAATAGTACAAAACTTTTTCGACTTAGTTTCACATTTCTGTGAGATTAGTTCATTATTAAATTGGCTGACATTGATCAATCAATTGACTGCAATTGGTATAATGAATCCTTTTACTGAAGGTTTTCGTCAAGTCTTTTTCGTTTTCGTTTTATTAAGCTTATATGTGATCTTTGAAGCCTTCACTTCCTTTTTCTTGTTTCTGAGTTTGTCTTTGTTTTCTTTTGATCTTTTGGTTTTGTTCAACTCCTTGCTTTCAGGTTTCCCTTCATTTCGGTATATTTGAGGGCTTAATTGGACTTGACAGTCAAAATATATGACCATTTAAGTGCCCAAAAGGTGGACTGTCCTGATGCGATTGCATAATTTAAAATATCATGCTATATTTTAATGTTGACATTCTCTTTTAAAAAAATAAAACATAAATTCACTTTATGTTATGTTTTGAAGTTACTTTATCACTTAAGTGACTAAGAGCACTTTATGTTATATTTTAATGTTGAGTTACTTTATAATTTTCACTTAAGTGACTTTATTAACTATATAGTTTGATTTATTTTTGAGTTACTTTATGTTTTATTTACAACATCAAAGTTAAATATTGCTTTTTGAAATAATATTTGCACATGATATATTAATTATATAGTGTAAATGTTATTTTTGACCCAATTTAGTGACATTTACTCAAAAATCAATTAAACATGTGCCTAATTGATCACTTAAGTTGTGCAAAACCAACTTTCAACCCATTTACATTTAATTTCCTTGAGTGTGATTTGCACTAGAAAGGCAATTTTAAAACATTTAAAAGTTTAAAACAAGTAAAAGCCAAGTTTTTAAAACATGTAATAGACACTTAGGACTGCAATTTGCATGAAAATGGTCATTTACATGTTAAAGTGTTTCATGTAAACGCATTTAGAGTTCAGGATTTTTCTTTCCAAGACCAAAATGCTCAATGCATATTACATGATGCATACTGTAAAAATATGTAATGGACAATGGAGAGTGCGATTCACATTCTTATTCATATTACATGTTTTCAAAATATGTAATGTAGCCCAGAGAGTGTGATTTGCATTGTTTGTTATATGTGTGCATTTTAAAACATGCAATAGCACATGGAGAATGTGATTTCCCTTCTTAACCAAGAATGCATCCATTTTAAAACATGTTAAGGCTCCAATTTACATGCATTTTAAAACATGTGTTTGCCCATGGAGGGTGCGATTTTCTTTCCCAACCTTCAAATGTATGCATTTTTAACATGTAAACTCCTCCATAGAGTATGTTTGGGCATTTTAATACATGTAAATGCTATGGGAGACCACGATTTGCATTCCCAAGCCAAAAACGACTCAAATACATGCATTTTTAGGGCACATTTTTGCTAAAAATGCCGAGAAAATAGGGTTTTTATCCACTTTTTTGCATTTTGGAGCCACATTTCTGCATTTGGATCCATTTTATAGCATTTAGGGAAGACGTTTTTGCACTCACAAATAAAAAACGACCAAATATATATGCATTTTGGAGCCACGTTTTTACCAAAAACGCCCAGAAAATGGCATTTCCAGCCCATGCGTTTGGATCTAGAGGGCATGTTTTTGAGTCTTAATGCATACTCATGCATTTGGAATACATGTTTTTAACCTTTTCATGCAAAAATGTCTCATTTACATGCATTTGGAGGGCACATTTTTACCCTAAAACATCCCAAATACATGAGTTTCTCAAAAACGTTTTGCATTTCGAGGTGTTAAGAATCATGTTTTTGCATCTACATGTAAAAACACCTCATGTATTTGCATTTGGAGGATCACATTTGCAAGCTTTGAAATAGTCAAGAGCTGTTTGGGAAATTTGAATTTGGAGGAAAGTCATTCATTCTAACTTCTCCATCTTCCACATTTGGCTCTTTGAGCTCCAAGTAAGTAAGAAGATTTCAACTTTTCTCGTCTTTTCTTACTTACTTTTCTATTTTGTTGCATATTTTGGCTTATCTTTGTCCATTTGTTCAAAGTCATACCATATATTTTGTAAATTTTCTTTAAATAAGATGAAATCTTCACTTTTCAAGTGCTTGAAACTTCTCCAAACTCCATAAACAAAATTATATGTAGAACATTTTGAAGTTTTTCAAAGTTTGAGTCATAGCAAGAGGTATGTTTTTTTTTTGCTTGTTTGTTTGCTTGCTTGTTTTGGTTTCCTTTTTTGGAAGAAAGTTGAAGAATCCTACCCAACAACGCAAGTCCATCCACATCCTTTCACTTTTCACCTTTTCATGAAAATGCATACTACATCCATTTTCCTATACATGTAATTATGTCCTCTGAACACAATTGTATCTAGAGAACCCAATTTTGGCAAAGGCCACACTTTTAAACACCAAAGACACCATTTGTACACATCCATATGCATCCCAACTTGCATTCTTGGTCATCCCAACAAAAACCCATTATTGCTCACATACAATCCATCCTTCTAAGTCTGACTTTGGCCCTTTCCATCCAATTACATGTTCTTTCCATTTCATTTTTAGCCATCATATGTGTTTCATAAGTATCTAATCCATACTACGAACACTCATCCCTCATGGATTCGTCGCTATAACTCAAATCCCAAATTTTTCATGGACCCAATCTCATTAGAAGGTGTTTTCATCTTCATGTTGCGGGACACTCTTCAAGATGTCATAACTTCTTCGAGAACAAAGACATAGCAAGAGGTATGCTTTTTCTTTGGCTTGTTTGTTTGCTTGCTTGTTTTGGTTTCCTTTTTCGGAAGAAAGTTGAAGAATCCTACCCAAGAATGCAAGTCCATTCACATCCTTTCACTTTTCACCTTTTCATGTCAATGCATATTACATCCATTTTCCTATACATGTAATTATGTCCTCTGAAGACAATTATATCCAGAGAACCCGATTTTGGCAAAGGCCATAAACACCAAAGATGCCATTTGTACACATCCATATGCATCCCAACTTGCATTCTTGGTCATCCCAACAAAAACCCATTATTGCTCACATGCAATCCATCCTCTAAGTCCGAATTTGGCCCTTTCCATCCAATTACATATTCTTTCCGTTTCATTTTTAGCCATCATATGTGTTTCATAAGTATCTAATCCATACTGTGAACACTCATCCCTCATGGATTCGTCGCTGTAACTCAAATCCCAAAATTTTCATGGACCCAATCTCATTAGAAGGTGTTTTTATCTTCATGTTGTGGGACACTCTTCAAGATGTCATAACTTCTTCGAAGAACAAAGACATCCCGTCGAGAAGATATGCTTTGATCCTCAAGAAGCAGTAATTCTTTTGGTCTCCACTTTCCTAGTGGCTGGCCTAGAACTTGAGTTCATGTGAGAATGCACCAAACACTTTGCTTCAAAAAAAAAGAGTTAGGTGCTAATGGAAAGTTGTTCTGAGTTTACATCCATACACCATCAAGAAGGTTTTCAAAGTGTCAGAGACTCCAAAATGTGTCAATCTCGAAAGGAGAATTCACAACAACTCGAACAAGAAAAGGCTTGATCACATCAAGTTTTTAAATAACAATTACAAACTCATTAAAGAGAATGTAGTAGTGCAGAATATAGGAATTCCCGATCCCGCACTCATCACAAAGAACAAGGCTTTTGCTGATAGTCTACAGAATTGATTCACTTAGAATCAATAGTTTCAACATCTTCATCTTTTATTCAAGTGTAGTTTTCTTCTTTGTAGATGTAGAAGATGAATTGCATGTAATCCAATCGCATGTAACTCAAACGCATGTAATCCGATTACATGTCCTTTAGACATGTAATCCAATAATTCTTCTTTCCTAGTTAGACCGGGTCAAAGTGTTTGAGTTGCTTCCCTTTTTCCCTTCCTTTTCTCACTTCTTTTCCTATATAAGGAATGCCCCCCTCATTGTAAAAATCATCTTTTGTTGTATGCAAGAAAACTCTGCCAAGCTTGTGCAAGCATAACTTCGATTGTGTAATACCAATTTGGGAGAAAAGTGAATAAATGAAGCAATTGGATTCGAAGCTTTGACTAGAAGCAATTGTGATAGTGTAAATTAGAAGCTTTGACTAGGAGTGGTTGTGGTAATAGATAGACTAGAAGCTTTGACTATAGCTTGTATTGTCAGCTCAATTCACAAAAATAGTTAGAATACCCTACTTCTGGAAGTCTTTGCACCCCAATGGTACAGATTATTCTTATAGAATAGATTAAAATAGGACTGAGAGCCAAATTAGTACACTTTTAATTAATCTTTGAGTTGGTGTTGGTTTATTAGTATCACCATTTTTAGCTATTAGATAGAAGTGTAGTTAGAGATTTCATCTTGCCCACTACTTGCTCCGTGGGTACGTGGATTCTTTCCCAAAAGCTAAGACGAAAGAATAGTGATAACACTCTTCACAGATCTCTCAACTTCTTTCTTACCTTGTGTTGATCCAAGGAATGGGGAGAAGGGGGAGGCTTCCTTTTAAGGTAGGAGAGACTGTCTCATACGTTGTGGCTGGTCATCCAATTTTGCGACTGGATTTTAACAAAATTGTCGGTTACAAAATATCCTCCCAACAGGTAGTAGTATGGAGTTGTGGAGACATCGACAAAGCTTCCAGTTTGGGACTTATTTGTAACAACCCTAGACTAGTTATGGCTAACAGACCACAATTCCTTCCTCAATTCATTGATTGGACATTACGTCAAACACTTGGCAAGCAACTTGATATTATTGATATGAATTCCAATTACAATTTACCCCCAATTGCAAATAAATTAAAGTAATTTTCTGGATAACAAGGATGATTGTCAAACCAGTTCAGATTTGAAGAAAATATTTTGCTATGCCAAATGAACACTAGAATTCTGAAATTAAATCACAAGTGCAACCGGTATATTATTATTCTAAAGATTGCTTACAATAAACATCAAAACATGAACCTAGAGATTCTAGTTGGGTATCGAGTAGTGGATTGGCATTTCTATCAAATGCAACTATAACACCTCTAAGTGCCAACAACAAGACTCCCCAACTATTGTAGGCATCAATTTGTGACTTTAGGACCTTAATTTCATGAAACCGACCCTTACTCATGTTTGCTAGACATACTATATAAGTCACAAGCTTGTATGAGCCACAATATTGAGATCACAGGTCTCTAAGGAAACAAACATAGGCTTTAGCAAGCACCCACAGGTTAATTAGACAAATTACAAGCCAAGAAAATTGAATTCCTCCCCTGAGAGCATGTCGCAGGTCCCTCCAATTGCTTTCACAGCCTCTAACTGTGTGTAGCAAGCTTCCAAAAGATGAATGTTGGTCCTTTGTAGTGTGTATAGATCTTCTAGATAGAGTCACAACTCCAACTATCAAAAATTCACTACCTAAGAATGAAGTGACAGCCCTCCAATCATGAAATGCATGGAATAGAATGAAATTCAATTCAGTCTTTGTCTTCAATTTGCTCACCAATTTCTAACTACAATTGTATGCACTAAGAAATTTCTCAATAACAATCACCACAGAAGAGAAGCTTGATTCAATTGTTATACCTCAGTAGCTATTGTATTCTTTGAAGCAACATGATTACAAAAATGGAAGAATTGAAACAATTCTTAGAAATAATTCACAATACCTCAGTTGTGAATTACAATGCACTTCTCAGCTAAAAACCCTTATACTTCAGCAAGAGTACAAAAATCATCAACCTCATAAAATCTCACCATATCAACAAAAACAAATTAGATAATCAGATGCTTTTTTCTTCACAATGGGCTCATATTTATAACACCCAAATGGCACTTAGCTTCTTCGTCACACTTTTCACTTAAGAAGCTTCATCAACACAATGTCATTTTATAACATTAAATATAATAAAGTGTCATTATAATAATGTAACCTTAATAATTGATTAATAAATATGAACTTGTCTATTAAATATCCTCATCCAGTGTAGGTGATAATGAACTGCCAGCACCACCAACTGTACTGTCAAATATAGCAACTGCCCAAATTGGACTTACTAAAAATAATAAGTCTACAATTGAGACCCTCAAATCTCACTGACAGGGATTGCTATGATGAACTAACTCAGCCAACTACAAAGACTCCGCCAACATGGGGACGTTACAGTCCTCCCTCCCCAAGATTGCTTCTCCTCAAGCAATCTGGCAACACACTAAAACCTCCACTTGGATCGCATAAGAAGCACTTGACATCCCTGTCATCACTAAACCAACTATGTACCATCATCATCATCAGAGCAAACAACATAACTTGTAGCATAGCACCCAATACCTGCATTCTAAGTCACAAGGTTTGAATCAAGTTCGAGTTCAACAACCATTAAAATTCGGATGAAGTATGATAATGGTAAAAATTTAGAAAAAAAAATCGTATTAAATTTGTCTTTTGTAGTGCTATTTATTTTTAAATATAAGCAATTTCAATAAGTTATCAAAATAGTTAACATTGCTAAAAAAAGTTACGACTTATTAATAATAATCTTATAAACATTTATTACTAAAAATTAAAATTAATTTATAAAGAATAATTTTTTAAACATCTATTATCAAAAATATTTATATATGTTTATTAAATCTAATTATTAGCTTTATAAAACATTAAAACTATATTTATTTTAAATTAGTATGACAAGTTATAAAGCTAACACATAATAATTAGATAACACATTTAAATTCATATTATTAGAATTTTTAAATTTTTTTTTTGGCAAATGTAGCCAGAGCTACCATATATAAATATATAAAATAAAAACCTAATTCAAGGGCTCCACAGGGAAAGAACTAGGATGAAAACCCCATTTCACTGCCCAATTACAAGAAAGATGAGTCCAAATAATTGCCATTATCCATCAGCAAGATCACCTTTCCTTACCTAACCATTTCTCACTTTTTAGAAGATCAACGAGCCCTTTATTCGAACTAAAACAATCAACTGTAGAATGGGCTTCCAAATTAATACAATCACACCCCAAATTCGAAAGGAAATCAGCAAAACAATTGCCTTCCAAATATGTATGACATATTGTACAGATGTCAAAAGTATCCAAAAGTCTCAATATTTGGACAAAAATATATGTCAACTTACGTTTAAAAGCTGTCCTCTTAATACATGCTTGAATAATAACCAATGAGTCACCCTCGACATGAACTTAGGAGATCTTCAAGGAGCTGGCCAGAACTAGTGCATGCAATAAAGTTATGGCTTCAGCAATATTATTTGTGCTTGGTGGAATAGCTGAGGATTTCAAAGCAATTAGAATCCCAAAATGATTTCTAAGACAGATACCAATACTTGATTTCCCCGGATTTCCTCTTGAAGCTCAGTCAAAATTAATTTTAATAACTCCATACTCAGGGTGGGAGCCATTTGATCTTAGTCCCGTCCGTGCCTCGCACATTACCATTGAGATGCATGAAGGTTGGGATAGAAATAAATTTCCACTCATTAAGCATAGAATCATCCCAACTGGAAAAGAAGATACGCGAAGAGTTATTCTTAATATTAACTGAAACCAATTCTGAAATTGACTTTTCAATGTTTACAACAACAACATCCACTGAAGAGGAGGATTGTCTAAAAATGCGCTAATTTCTTTCCCACCAAATTGCCCAAACAATAATAGATGGCGAGCAATTCCAAGTAGAGGCCAAGAGGGAATTTGAGTACAAAATTGGCCAAGACTCGAAGAGGTCTCACAGTGAGTTAGGAAGCGGCATAACAAAGTTCAGCTTTCTCAAAACGAACTTCCAACACAACTATGCAAAATCACATTGAAGGAACAAATGATCAGCATCCTCAATAAATTGCTGACAAAGCAAGCACTTAAATCTTTTGGCAATATTAAAATTTTCCAGCTTGTCACTAGTCAACGGTCTCTTTCTAAGGGCAAGCCATGAAAAGCAACCATCTTTAGGTTGTGTGCAATCATTCCAGCAAAACAAAAAAAGCTCTCTTTTTCATCCTAAAATCCACCATTTTGCTGAGTGCAATCGGCCTTGCCTTGACTGAATATTTTCCATCATGTGCCGGGGCCCAAAATACATTGTCCTCCTGATTTTGGAAGAAGACTAGTCAATCTTTCAGAATTTCCTTAAAGAGTTTAGCAGTGGAATCAGAATAGGGAGAAGGCTAGGATCTTTCCATATGACTACTTGAGAGTGATGCTACACATGAGTAACATAATGAAATTTTTTTCCCCCCAGCTGGTTTTGAAAATTTGTATTGCCTTTGCAAATTCAGGGATCCTTATAAGTGGGGGGAAGCCTTTCCAAGAGTCTTCCCAAAACCAGGCCCTCTGACTATTACTAATCTCCCAAGATACAAAGTGATCAATAATTTCTCTCGAATCAGTAATAAAGTTCCACACCTCAGAACCATGTGGAAGAGTAGATGCAGAAATAATGCGGATAGGATCCATAGTATCCAAATACTTCATTTGCATAATGCTACACCAAGTAGCATTTGGCTTTTTAATCATGTTCCAAACCAACTTACCTCCATTCACTTTATTGCGGATTGCAAGATCACGGAGGCCAACACCACCCCTATGTTTATCTAACACCTTTTCATCTAGAGATATAAGGGGAAGTTTCTTTGCCCAATCATGTTGTTGCTCCATAGAAAATTGCAGATGATCTGTTTTATATATTTAAGAACTGCTGAAGGAGCATGAAGCACAAAGGTAAAATAATTAGGAATCGCAGATAGGATAGATCTAATAAGAAGAATTCTCCCTGATAAGGAGAGCCATGAAAACTTCCAAGCTGACACTCTGCCCTTAATTCTGTCCACTATAGACTTCCAATAAGTTGACTTGTTATTCCCAACAAAGAATGGAACTCCCAAAAAAATTGAAGGAAGGAAGGTCTTGCTGAAAACCCAAAGTTTTAACAATCTTGGAGGAAAGCAAGGCATTAGTAAATAAAATATAAACTTTTGATTTAGGAGCACTTTCCTTTGACCGAACACTGAAGTGTAGAGATCTAACACTTTCTTGATAGTTCGAGCTTCTTGTAGGGCAGCATGCCCAAACAATAAGGTATCATCAACAAACAGAGAATGTGTTACAGCAATAGAAGTTCTAGGAATCTGAACACCCTTCTACTGCATTTGTACATGCCTCTAGGTAATCATCCTGCTAAAGGCCTCAGCCATAAAAATAAACAATGATGGAGAAATTGTATCTCCTTGTCTTACACCTTGAGAGGATGAGAAGGAACCCCATTTATGATAACTGAAAAAGAAGCTCCAACGAAGCAAGCCTTGACCCATTTACACCACTTTGGGGAAAAACCATATTTCAAAAGCACTTTAATAAGAAAAATTCCAGCTAACTTTATCATATGCTTTCATCATATCCAGTTTAACTACAAATGATGGAATCTGATGCGTGTTGATAGAATGGAGTACTTAATGAGCCACTAAAGCTATTATTAGAACTTTATATATCAATATGCTATTTGATTTTTGCTTTATAAATTCTATGAAAAATATTTATATATTGTAAAGTTTTAAACTATCTAAAATTAAATAACATACTCTACAAAGCCAAAATAAAAACAAATCAAAGGCCATCGTCGTGGAGGACTGAACACAACACAACGTGGGCGAATTTGTCTCTTAAGTCTACCTTCCTCAACGCAAGGTCTGCATCTAAGTCACCTGGAACAACAGCCACAGATCTCTCTCAGGCCGCACAACACATAAATGGAATCAATCTTCAAATTGTAAATGACTGAATAAACCTTCAGATTTTGCCTTTGTTGAAGAGTGCAAGACGGGTATGTGCATTTAAGGGTTTATAAATGGTGTTTACAGCTGATATGGTTGGTTAATCCAAGAATAGCCTTTGCATAAGTGTTTAGTTTAATGAAAAAAACTGCCAGTTTTCCCCTACGAACATAAGGCGAATTTAGTCGGTTTTTTAAAGGAAGGGCAAAATCCGAACTTCATGGTTGATATTCGCTGAATGTTGTGACTTAACGACTGCATTGATGGTGTAGGAGTCAGTGCAGCACCAAAAGACAACTCCATAGAAGATCCTAGCATATTCTTCTTCACTATACCCATCGAACCATTCTGCCAAGAACCCAGCTTAGGCACAAACAAACTCTGTGCCCAATGCAAATCCTAAACATGTGAATTTAATATAGGACTATGATTGCTCACTACACTATATACTCTACTGCCACTATGACCATCTCTATGCTCATCCTCAGGCTATTGTGATAACTTCACCTCAATCTCATTAGTATAAATCCACATAGCACGATTTACAGCCGCCTTTGGCCTTAGTGCGCAAGTATGACCTTTAGAGAAAGACCCCTTGCACCAAAAACAAAGTTGTCTCCTTCGTAGGTCCTCTCGAGAAGCATCGTCAATCTTCCCAGCTGATGTCCCCTTGACCTTGACAACTAGCTAGGACTCCTCATCAATAAGAAGAGGAACAAAAGACTTTGAAGTAGACTTGCCTCGAGAAGATAACTCTAAATCTCTTGCTTTCCTTATCGCCTTCTGTAAGGAAGATGGGCCCAATGACTTAACCTATCCATGGAGTGGCTCAACCAATCCCTCCATAAACAACATCACAAGCCTGCGCTCTAATATATCATAAACCATAATTGAGAGCCTCTAGAACTTACTGATTTAACTCTCTAATCCACCAGACTGCTTTTGCTGAGCCAATTCATGAAAGTAAACCTTAGAATCCCTCCTATCAAACCTCTGGACCAAACGATTGACAAATTCCTGATAGGAAGTGATCTGATCATGTTGCAAAGAGACTAACCCATGGTACCACCAGTGATGGGCCGCTCCTAGATGTAATATTCCAAACCTAATGGCATCCTCCTTAGACATAGGACGCAAAGCCAAATAAGTGTCAAGCTTGTGGTGTCGTTGGTAAAAATTGTGTATCAGCCGACGGGTCCCTTCTGGAAGGTTCTTGTTATGTAGCGACATGTTGTATGTGGTCAACGGACCCCTTCGAGAAGGTTCTTCAGAAAGTATTTATACACCCTCTTGGGTCATTGTAAAGAATCTAATCATCAGATATCATATCATCAAGCATAATGTAGCGTTTTGGATATGCGAATAAATGAAGAAATTCTGCTATTTCCATCTGTTGTCGGTGTGCATCAATCAATTAATCTATGCGGTAAACATTTGGTGCCATTGCCGGGATATGTTTACCGCATAGATTAATTGATTGATGCACATCGACAACAGATGGAAATGCAGAACTTCTTCATTTATTCGCATATCCAAAACATTACATTATGCTTGATGATATGATATCTGATGATTAGATTCTTTACAATGACCCAAGAGGGTGTATAAATACTTTCTGAAGAACTTTCCCGAAGGGGTCCGTCGGCCACATACAACATGTCGCTACATAACAAGAACCTTCCCGAAGGGACTCGTCGGCTGATACACAATTTCTACCAATGACACCACAAGCTCGACACGCGCCAAATGTTTACCGCATAGATTAATTGATTGATGCACACCGACAATAGATGGAAACATCAGAACTTCTTCCTTTATTCGCATATCCAAAACATTACATTATGCTTGATGATATGATATCTGATGATTAGATTCTTTACAATGACCCAAGAGGGTGTATAAATACTTTCTGAAGAACCTTCCCAAAGGGGTCCGTCGGCCACATACAACATGTCGCTACATAACAAGAACCTTCCCGAAGGGACCCGTCGACTGATACACAATTTCTACCAACGACATGTGGATCCAAGCTCGAGCTATAATTCTCCCACTATGATTGAAGCACCCGAATGTCATCTTACTGGCAACCTCTCGCAAATCAATATGTCAAGGCCTCTGTCTCTTGGGTATTAGCCTTGCTTTGGAATGATCTTGCTTATGAGTCAGTAACCTATCAAAATTTAGATGCTTCTTTATCGCTTGTGGCAAAGCATCGCACTCCACAAAGTGTGCCACAACGTCATTAGCAAAAGGAGCGGCCTCAGGCTCAACACTAACCACATCTACCTCACCTCTCATAAACGTGGGCCTTTTTGACCTATCATATGTTCAAGTCTATCTAGTCCTGCCAACTATCCTGCCCCCCGATCCTCAAGTCTAGCCTTGTTGCCATCTTTGTATCTATCATCTACACGGGATCGGTGTGAACTAATAGAAGCATCACGAACACCTCACCCCTTGCTTTGACTTCTAGGTAAAACAATGTTGCAGCGTATCAGAAAGCTGCTGTAACACCTCAACAACATGGTGTTGACCATGCGCTAGCTCCCGAAATGTCTGCTGGGCTTCTCTATCCACCTTGGAACCAATGTTAGCATCTCTAAAACCTGTATCATTTGAACCACTCAGACTATCAGCACCTTCGTTGACCACAATACCAAATTGAATCTCACGATTGCCACCTCTAGGTGGAGAAGTGCGACCTTTGCGGGTATAATAAATGCCTATCGGAATGAATCTTTTGAGCCATAATGCTAAATATTAAACCAATGAATAATGAATCACTCAATAAAGCACTGAACTAACTCAGAATAATATGATGATCGCTATGTCCCTGAATAATGTACTGAAAAATCTCTGTCACTAAGCTCAATTCTTGCAGGTTGGCAGGAAACCGCTTTGATACCATTGTAATAACCCCTAGACTAGTTATGGCTAATCAACCACAGTTCCTTCCTCAACTCATTGATTGGACCTTACGTCAAACTCTTGGCAAGCAACTTGATATTATTGATATGAATTCCCATTACAATTTACTCTAAATTCCAAATAAATTAAAGCAGTTTTCTGAACAACAAGGATGATTATCAAACCAATTTAGATATCAAGAAAATGTTTGCTATGCCAAATGAATATTAGAATTCTGAAATTAAATCACACGTGCAGCCTGTATATTATTATTCCAAAGATTGCTTACAATAAACATCAAAACATGAACCTAGAGATTCTAGTTGGGAATTGAGCAAAAGATTGACATTTCTCTCAAATGCAGCTACAACACCTCCAAGCGCCAATGGTAGGACTTCCCAACTTAATTGCAGCCCTCAGGAAGGAATCGCAGGGCTTCTATTCCACACACCAGTCTCTAATTGTTGATCACAGGCATAAATTTGTGACTGCAGAACCTTAATTTCATGAAACCGACCCTTACTCATGCTCGCTTGGAAAAGTAGAATTCCACCCCTGAGAACTTGTCGCAGGTCCCTCCAATTGCATTCACAGCCTCTGATTGTGAGTAGCAGGCTTCCAAAAGATGAATGCTAGTCCTTAGTAGTGTGCACAGATATTCTAGATAGAGTCATAGCTCCAAATATGACAAATTTGCTGCCTAAGGATGAAGTGACAACCCTCCAATCATGAAACATGGAGAATAGAATGAAATTTGATACAGCCTCTGCCTTCAATTTGTTCACCAATTTCCAATTACAATTGTATGCACTAAAAAACTTCTCAATAACAGTCACCACATAAGTGAAGTTTAATTCAATTCCTATGCCTCAGTAGCAATTGTATTCTTCAAAGCAACATCAATACAGAAATGGAAGAACTTGAACAAGTCTCATAAATAATTCACAATACCTCAGCTGTGAATTACTATGCACTTCTGAGCTAAAAACCTTATACTTTAGCAAGGCCACTGAAATCATCAACCTTGGAAAATCTCACCAAATCAACAAAAGCAAATTAGATAATCAGATTCTTTTTCCTTCACAATGGGCTCATATTTATAACACCCAAATGACACTTAGTTTCTTCATCACACCTTCCACTTAAGAAACTTCATCAACACAACATCATTTTAGAACATTAAATATAATAAAGTGCCATTATAGTAGTGCAACCTTAATAAATTAATTTATTAATATGAACTTGTCCATTAAATAGCCCTGTCCAATGCAAGTGTACCACTAACTGCATTTCCAAATATGGCAACTGTCCAAATTAGACTTGCTAAAAATAGTACGTCCACAACTGAGACCCTCAAATCTCACTGTCAGCTCACAAGGGTCGCTATGATGAACTGACTCAGCCAACTGCAGTGACTCACCTAAAATGGGGACATTACGGACATTACTTTATTTATAACCAGAGCTAATATTGGCAGGGCACCTTGGCATTTCAGTCAGGTAGTGAGCACCTAGATTTGAAGTGAGTCTTTCAGAGAATTGAATGAGCTATTAAATTCATTCATAATCATTAATAAAATTTCATTTGATTAATTATAAAATATAAGAGTTTATAATATAAGTGTGCTCAAGTGCAGTATTAAATGTTATTTAATTATAAAGTGATTTGGTGCTTCTTGTTGAAGGGAAATATTATAAACTATTATATTTCAAACTTTGCAAGTAAAAAGCCAAGATGAATTCAAAGCACATATGAGTATCTTGCTGAAGCTGGAGAAGCTAAGGATCGGTTTGCATTGAAAGATTACTAAGGCACAAGGATGAAATTAGACCCTTACTTCTGCATATTTTGATATCTTGTGTGTGGTGAACAGTGAAATAGAGACTTCAGAATTTTTGAACCTGTAGAATTTGAAGTTCTCAGAGTTCTGGTGCACTTTGAATTGGCTGGTTCTGCCAGTAAATGGTCTTTTGAGGCATCTCATTACAGAGTCATCATTGTGCTTGGAACTGATCAAATTGGGTGTGGGAATCAGCTTATATTACCAGATTTGTTGCAGAGCTGTGGCGTGGTCTTGTATTACAGATTGCAGCTAATAAGGAGGCCACGTCTAGGGAATTTGACAGCTGCATGCCTCAGAAATGAGCAGGCATTCAAGTTTGCAAGATGCAATATCAAATTGAGGGCTAACATTGATTTTAGAGCGCCGGTTCTTCTCTATATGTGTCGGCGCTTCTTGGTTCAGTATCCATGTTAAATACAAATCCCAGGAGGTTGCGATCACTACACAAGTGACAAAAGTTAAATGCCATCGCAAGCAGTTCGAGGTTTCTTAGTTTATTAGTAATACATTTTGAAGCATTCAATTTAGTATTTGTAAACGGTTGCATACACAAACTAGTGGATGAAATCCATGAGTGGCAAAGTGGATGGAGATTGAGCCACAAGGACTTACCGCAGTTGTCCCAGTAGGACTGTTGTAGCCTAGGAAAAGATTGCACTCACTATGTCAAGTGACTCATGAAAACCTCTATCTAATTCCACATGGTGGCAACTGTTTGGAGGGAGACAAGATATGATTGGGGAAAGTAGATACAAGCAGCCAGGAAAAGGGGTTGTGGTATACTTTCCTCTTAGGCTTGGTTTAGAATTGGCTTTGGGCAAACCCATCATATCTCTATCCCAATATGTTTTCTAATATAGTTTGACTAAATGATGAGATATATGGATGTATATGTATTACATATGTTTTTATCATTTTGGTCTGCAAAGTCTGAATTCAAGATCACAATATCGAGGAAAGCTTTATTTGGTAATCCAACATCCTAACCCTGTTTTGTTGCAATTGTGTGTTTAGGGAAAGTTCTAGGGCAATCTAAGAAGGGGACCTAACATTACAGAAACTTTGCATAATTGTCTCATTCAATTTGTTTCCTAAGCAACAAGAGTGGCTTTGCATTTTAAAAAATTTCCTTTAAAATCACGCTAAGTATTATAGACATATCTATAACCACAAATCTATTATCAACACAAGGAAACAAAGTCCAAGTTAATCTTAAATATTTTCCAAATTTGCCTTCAAAATCATGCTTAATCTAACAGATCCATCTTGCAAGTAGATTGTTGTGATCAACAAGAGGACCCAAAGTCCAAGATCGGTTCCACAACTTCCTCTTGGTGTTTAATAGTTGATACCTAAAATAATAACAAAGACATTGATGTACTTTACATGAAGTGCACAGTTCTATAAAATTTCATTCGACCTAGGCTTTTTGAAAGTAGACTTGATCATTTCCACAATCATTCACAATTTCACATCATTATACCATGACTTATTTTTAATATTGAGTAAAGAGCATCATTAGATTCAACTTTCTTTACTCCCAACCAATGGAGGGAGAGAAAATCTATCGAATCATATATTTGTAAATTGTATTTTGTAACTTTTGTCCTTTTTTAAAAGGCTAAACAATTAGGCACAATTCGCTTAAGCCTTATATTATTTATGAACTCAAAATGAATCCTCGAGTGGTAAAGAGGCACCATAATTCTTTGAAAAGTTTTTTAAGGAAAGACTGTATTTTCTCTTGTCGAAAAGAATGGATGAACGATTCTTAAATCTTTATTAATATGCACAAATCTAAGTAATAGATAAAAAACAATGTTCTCTCCTATTGCATGGTTTGACACAAATGTTTATTTATTTCCTCCATCAATATATCTTCATTTTTCATTGAAGCTTCTTTGTCATTTGCAACATGCCTCGTGAGGTGACAATTTTTTCCTTTATTTGTTAGGCTTAAAGTTTAAAATTCTCACCTATTATTATTCCACTCTTATTAGTCGCTCAAGATGGCATCTTTGTATAGGGTAAATTTAGCCTCTTTCATCTTCATCCAGATGGACTATTTTTCCTTCAGGAAAGGTGTTGAAAAGTTTATCTTGATATACGAAAATGAATCATGGGCTTTTCATAAATGTTATTAATAAACAATCTTGAAGTGCTTTAGTAGTTTAAAAAAGAAGTTGAATGATGATGTAGTCATAAAAAGAAATCAATTCATAGACTCAGTTTATGGGAAAAAGATTCTATATTTAAATTGATACAAACTGACAATCCATTTATTTTGTATGTTATTAATCTTCCAACTTTTTCTTTTCATTCTCTAAAATGCAAATAAATAAGAGGTAAGATGGATCCAATTTTAACTTGCCTGTGTGTTTTGGCATTGGGAAACTTGATCATAAAAAGCTTTTTGATATACCAATTGCCATAGGTAAGATATTGCTTTGAGTATGAAACCAATTGCTTGTTCTTTTCAGGTATTTGGATTTATCACAAAGCCTATGATCAGATTCATGCTATTTCGAAATGTGAAGGACAGGCAAAACAACGGAGAAGAGCCAGTTATTCCAAAGGATTCACAAACTCCACTTCTGAATAATGACAATGGAGAAGATCTGGAAGCTCAAAATATTGGAAGAAGAAACAGCATTCAGGAGCTCCTTCGAGCTCCTACATCTACTGTGCATCACTGGTGGCGCAAATTTGATGACTCATTCATGCGTCCAGTCTTTGGTGGTCGAGGATTTGTTCCTGTAGAACCATCTTCTTCATCTCATCTCAATCAAAACGCTTAGAACTCATCATTAATGTAGGAGAGATTGTATAAATTTTTTCTCTCCATACTTTGGAACATGATGATCCCAGTTTTGACTCTGCAGTCTCCTATGCATCACTATACGAATTGCCTTGGTCTTGTGATTTGTACATTTTATCTATTGTAATTAGTAAAATGGATATATGGGTCGGACTTCCTATTAATTCATTTAATTTTATTTTTGTCTAAACAATAAGATGATCAAAGCTTAATTGGTCTATTTCTGCATGGAGTCAATGTCCATTTCAAAGTTCGTTGAGTTGAGAATCCTGAAACGATTGCAAATTGCCAATTTGGAATTTGATAAAATTAAAATCCAGCTTTTAGTGAGTGTTATATTTAAATTTTGGACTTGGATAATAGTCTGCCGAGTTTTTCAGTAATATCAAATATGTTTTCCCTTTTAGCCATTCAACAAAAAATGGATTTAATATAACCAACCCATTGTCTTTGTTAATGGAGTCATACAATTTTCCTTAAAGACGTTTTTATACATTAAGTGGTTTAAATATGATGCAGAAATATAATATTGGTATTTTTTTTTGATGTAGTGGAATTATGGATGAAAATTAGTTGAATATTTATTTTAAAATATTGTGTAATTTCATGATGATTGTGTTTTCTCACTGGATAAATGAATTTGAGAGTTAGCTATCAATATATTAAAAAATAATCCTACTCAATATACTAAAAAATAATCCTATTATTTCAAAGATTTTAATGTAACTTATATGTATTTCATCTACTTACTCTTTTATGTTTTGGTATTGAAAATATTTAGGTTTATCTTAATCTTTTGAAAATCTATTACAACTCAACTCACTAGGGGCATTTGTAGGAAAGAGTTAAACATAAAAAATCTTAAAATAATGCTACTGAATATTACAATCTTTCCTATACATAGTAGAACATAGTTAATTACAATCCATCCATTGTGGATAATAGGAATCTTCCTATTACAAAAGTAATTTTTTATCTCTAACATTCTAGCTTCAAATTGGTTCACAACATTCTTTGCCTTTATCTAGTGTTGCATAGACTTTATAAAGTTTTTTCTTTGAACTTGAAATCTACCATGATCACAAACATTATATATTGTTAAACATACAAATCCATTTGTGGCTTAATCGTATCGGTCTTAATAGAGTTTTTCATCAATAATTTACTGCTATAGAAATTATTATAAACATTTTAACTTCTCATGCAAAACTGCTTTCTAATCTATAGAAATAGTGTAGTCCTCACTACATCATAGTTATCCTTGAAGTAATTAATAATACCTATGATCACATACAATTACACATTACACTCAACATCCCAAAAGTGCCCTTGATAACATATGCATTATGCCCTCAAATGAACAAAATTAGAAACAATCTCACTGTAATAGCTACTATTGTGGCATATACCAATGTGTAAGCTTGAAGGGTAAAAATATGCCTCAATACACGTAATATTATAAACTAATGTAGTCATTAGTATTTTGAGAACTCCTATTATTTAGCTATCAACTATTATTATAATCATCCATTTTTAATCATCCATAAATGCCCAAGACTACCAATACATCAATTGCAAGAATTCCATTGAGAACCCAATCAAGTTAGCTAAACATCAATAGATTTCTCATGTCAAAGAAATAAGTAATTAGTGCATCTAATAATCTCTTCTAGATACTCATATAAATGGAGAAAAGAAAAGGTCATTTTTCAATCTTAATATTAAGGAGCCAAAAGTTATTATTCATCAACTATCACCATGAGATCAACCATCCAACCATTCAACAAGCAAGTAAGAAAAGACTTGGGAATATATGTGCCTATGTGTGCACGCACAATCATAATTTGCAAATTCAAATACATCCATATCCAAGAAATAAGAAATAATACTTAAAGTAATCATCTTGTGTGATTATGTGTGTGTACACCTATCCCAACACATACCAAATTATTTAAGTGACTAATCTATCCACATGCATAAACACTGAGAGTTTTATAATATAATTGTGATACTTATCTATACCAAAATGCAATATATTTTAGTCAACAAATTGGGTAAAATAGTTTGAATGCTATCAACAAAGTGAGCAATAGTGTTTTGATAAGGGCATAATCAAATGATACCCCTAGGAAAATAAAGAAAAGGACACGCGTGCACGCGCGCGCGCACGCACACACACACACACACACACACACACACACACACACACACACACACACACACACACACACACACACGTGCACGCATGCGCACATACATGCGCGTGCGCGCACACACACATACATGCGCGTGTGCGCACACACATGTGTTTGTGTTGGATAGGTGTGTGTGTTGGACATGTGTACATACACATAATCACACAAGATGATTACTTTAAGTATTACTTCTTATTTCTTGCATATGGATGTATTTGAATTTGCAAATTATGATTGTGCATGCACACATAGGCACATATATTCCTTGGTCTTTTCTTACACACACACACACACACACACACACACACACACACACACTTGTGCTAAAGTATGGTATTGAGTGTGATACAAGTATTCAAGTGTGTGATATGTGAAGTATTTGATAGTTGTGAGTAAGCAATCCAAGGAACTATTGGATGGGAATTTGGTGATCTGGTATCAAAATATGAAGAGAAGTCTAGTTAGAGGATAGAGAAGGAGCTATACATTTCTATTTTTTTGGAAGGAATAATATAGAGATTGGTTGGACAATGAGTTCAGTGGTCTTGCCCCTAAAGCTATTTGGACAGTGGGTCCATCTGCCTTCTACAACTCCTAATAGGATTGGAATCTCCTAATAGGGATTGATATGTACTGAATGTATTTTATTGGCTCCAAATAGATTCCATCCTCTAACAAGGAACATTTATATTAGTGCATCATTTTTTGGGTACCATTCCCACCAGGGTTTTTCCTTTGATCAAGGGTTTCCCTTGTTAACATAGTTGGCATTATTGTGTATGAGTATGTTGTTATGGTTTCTGATTATATTGTTCACATGCTTGAGGATTAATAAGGTTGATAAATGTTTTAATAGTTGGATAACTGATTCACACCCCAATCCCCTGCGCCTCCCCTGCTCTCAATTATCTTGGTGGACTTTAATTTCTAACAATTGATATCAGAGTATCAGGTCCTTGAAGAAAAAGTTTAACAACTTTGGGAGATCATTAGTGGGTCACTTTAGAAAAGAAAGTCATAAATTTGATGGAGTTAACTATGAGAACTAGAAGGAGAAGATGAAGGCTCATTTGCTATGTATGGGTCGAGGATATTGGTTGATGACAAAAGAAATGAAAGGGAGATTGTAGAAGGAAGAAAACTTGAAGAATGCAGTAAAGTTGAAAGAGATCTATTTATGTGCAATATGCTTTCTAGAGAATCGTTATTGTCATCTCTTCCTGAGAATGAATACAGTTAGGTAAAATCCTTAGAGACATCTCATAAAAATTGGATAGCCTTAGAGTTTACTTTTGAAGTTGATAAACATGCTAAAAGAATTAGACTACATAATTGGATATGTTCATTTCAAGATGCTAAAATGATGGAAGATGAATCCATGAGAAGCTATATTGGTAGAATATCATATATTGTTGTAGGAATTAAGTCTTGATAGAGATCTAAAGATGGAGATGAGATTATGTGGAAGATTTTGAAAAAATTAACACCACCATTTATACAAATAATGCAGATGATTGAGCAAGTGATACCTTGCACTGAGAATTTTACCAGAGAGACTTTACTTAGAAGATTGGAAGCAACAGAAGTGGAGCTTGAAGCAATCTGGAGAATTGTCCACAGTGGAAACAACATTTAATGCATTGAGTATTTGTCCTTTATCCAAAAGTGCAAGCACCAGTGGAGACTATGCTAGTAGTAGTAGATCTAGATTTGAGGAGGTTAGAAGAATTGAAGAAGGAATTTCCCTACTTGTAAGAAGAGAACCAGATGGTACGAGAATTTGTAAATGTTGGACTTGCAATGAATTTGGTCATTATGCTTCTAAGTGTCCTAAAAGAGAGAAAAAATATAGGAAGAATTTCAAGCCTAGAAGACCTAGAGATTATTTTTATGCAAATGAAGATGATGAGTCTGAGGAAAAAGTTCAAAGTTATAGTGATGATGAATTAGGATTTGTATCTATAAAAGAAGAGAATCCTAAAAAGAAATTAGAGAAGAAAAATCCCTTGTTTCACAGGTTGAAAATAAATTTGATTAGATTAAGATAGTGATTTTCACATCATATGACTAGAGATATGAATAAGTTTGTTAAGTTTAGAAATATGATAGAGGAATTATTAGAGTTGGTAACAATGCAAGTTGTCACATCACGTGAATAGGACCTATTACTCTTGATGGACAGACTAACATTGATGATGTTTATTTTGTTGATGGATTAAAGCATAAGTTGCTGAGTGTTGGACAATTGGTTGATAAAGGTTATCAGTTGTATTTCATAGAGAAGAATTGCATTATCAAGGATAAAGATGTTAAGTTGATTGGAACAAGTACAAGATCCAAAGTTAATGTGTTTCAATTGAACCCTATAGAAATGACTTATTTGGTTGAAAAAGTTGATAATAGTAGGCTATGGAATAGAAGGTTTTATCATATAAACGTTGATAACATTATGAAGGCTAGAAGTGTAATCACCCAAAAATGGTCATCTAGACTATGAGCCCCCTTTTTAGCATTTTTGCATAATTTATCTAATGCTTAGCCTTGATCAAATCTCCAAAAATCCATTTATTTGATTTTATCTTATAGTTTGACCACTTTATCCTAAGTTCATATTTGATTAAAAGAGCATGTCCCCCTTTTAATTAAATAAAATTCCCCACTCATCTCTTATCCTAAATTGCACACACAAAAGTATTTCCCTTATATAAAAATAAAAGAAAAGACATTTTTGTCCCACGTGTGGGACAAAAGTCAACTCTTCATCATGATTAGTGGAAATGCTAGTGCACATGGATCACTCCCACTTTCAAACTCCACCCTTGATTACATGAATCTTGCCTCATGATCTCTATCATCCATTTCTCTTTAAAAAGGAGAGCTCTCTCCTCACTTCACAACTCCACTCTTTTACTAATATTATGTTGCAGGATTGAAGATCTCATACTTGTGGAGCTCCTCTTCTTCTATCTTCTATTCTTCATTCTTCACGCTTCTCATTTATTCTAGTTTCACTCCATGCTTATAGATTAAATCATCTAAGTCTAAATAGAGGTAATACTTATTTTCTAGTTTAGCTTGCATTCTACTTTCTCTCATTTATCTTTCATTTGCATTACATTCATTCTAGACTCTTGTATATTGGCACTCTTGCCTCTACTCTTTGAATCTCTCGTTCTATGGTGCACCTTGCAAGGGTTGCATAGTTTGGTTTATTTGAGCTCTATAAGCCACCTCATAGCCTTTGCACGTCATAGATAGAGATCTATAAGCCACCTCTTGAGATGCCCTCTTTCATGGATATTCTCAAGAAAAATAATTTATAGAAGTGTGACACTTTTTGTACACACATTTTTGGCACCCACGTGCGGCTAGAACCAAGTTTTAAGCTCCATTTTCTTGCTAATGTTTTAGTTGCACTCTCATGTTTGATTTTTACAACAACTTATTGCATCTAATCAAGTGGTTTTTGTAGGTTTTCAACTTTGGTTTTAAGGCCAACCCTTGTGCAGACTGGTTTGAAGGCTACAACTCTAGTTTTTCAAAGAATAGGTCATATCTTTCCAAACACTTGGATTTTTGTTTTGATTTTTTTTTACAGGTTGGCGATGCATTGAAGATCTCTTAGTCCATTTTTTAGATCATTTTGGTTTGATTTGTGTCCATTATGATTTTTTCTTTGTTTTTCATAAAAAGTCATTTTTGATCGCAAATTAGTGACTTTTTAAGAAAAAAATACATTTTCAAAAAGGTCTTTGAATTTTATAGGGGGTTTCTTCTTTATGTTTTGAATTTTGAACTCGTATTAGGTCTCAATGACCTAATTTAAAAAAAAAAAAGGTTTGTTTTGGCAAAATGGGTCCTTAGGGCACAAATTAAGAGATGTCGAATTTCTTGCACTTTTGGAAAGCTCTCTGATTTTTAGCAGGAGTCTCTTCTTTTCATTTTTATTTTTGAAACTTAAATAATAGCAAAGAAATTAGATCTTGTTGACTAGGTCAAAAACAAAAAGTAAAAAAGAGAGCATTTGTGATTAGTTTGCACTTTTTTTCATATGCTTGATTGGAAGACAACTTGAATTTTTGAGGAAACTAACCACTTTATGTTGCAATTCTTACTTATTTTTGATGCCCTAACTTTTTTTTTTGTAGGGGTTGCACACTTAATTTCCAAAACAAAACAAAAGAATGCATATGAAAGACTCAATGCTAATAGGCTACTAATTCTTATTTGTAGGGCTGCCTAAAAGAAAATAAACAAACAAACATGTGTTCTTTATTTCCCTTATTTTTGTGTGCAACAATATTACTAGTTGTTCATATTTCATAGGCACAAAAGACTTGCAATTTGGATCTCTTGGTGGTAGGAAAGTATGCTCTTCACCCTTGTGGTGAATTAGACATCTTGACCCACCTATAGATTTTGAAATTAAGTGGGTTAATTGAGCTTCTCGGTGCATTTGGAGAAAACAGTTAGAATGGGAGAGTATGCTATTCACCCTTAAGATGAATTAGAAATTTTGACCTCCAAAAGTGGATCCATTTTGTTTAGTCTATAATATGTGATATCCCCATTTTGACATATATAATTTTATAATAAATAAATATAATATATAATTTTTATAATATTAAAACGATTAATAAAGTATATAAATTAAAAATATAAATTATTATATATATATATATATATATATATATATATATATATATATATATATATATATATACTATGATATATAAAATTAATAAATAATATTTATAATGCTAATACTATTAATAACGATATCATTATAGATATAATATATGTTATTAAACATATATACATAATATATATATTAATATAATATATGACATTATTAATATAAATATATATAATTAATATAATTATATTATTCTTAATATAAATATATAATTAATATAATTATATAATTATATTATTGTTATTATTAATATAATATATTTAATATTATGAAAAGACATGACTCCTAGAATTGAAAACTATATATACATAGAGAATTTTAAATATTGAGGGATATATGATATGTAGGGAGAAATGGAAAAATGAGAAAATATATGCACAATAAGGTTATAAATTCTGATGTCCTAGCTGGGGACATTACAAGTGATATTAGAGCATGTTCCTGGAAAAGAAATATAAGAATTGAACAAATAATGAAGATAAGGAAATGAAAATGAAAATCTTATACATAATTAATCGAAGGTGACCAAAGAGAAAACAAAGAGGGAAACTACTACAATCAAAACTCGATCAACCATGTTCTAACATTACAGAGTTGGGGATAGCACAACTCGAAGTCTAGACGACAGTCAAACAACTCATCTATCTATTTTCAAATTATCACGTCAACATATGAGGCTATCAATAGCATTGGAGGCCTGATGACTGGAATGTTAAATATGATTGGAATGTTGAATACTTTTGCATGGAACTAAGCTTAAAAGTTCTACTTGTTATGATCCCTGCTTGCTTTGTAATTTTAAATTGTTCAGAGGTGACGTCTACAAGTCAAGTTTATTTTCAGCTATATTGATCAATGCTTAGGTCTGCCACTATGATGTTCATTATTTACACCAAATGGATCTAGGTGGTAACAAATGTGTTACTCGTGTCCCAAAAAGTGGGTGACGGAATGCAGGTGTACGAAATCTGCTTCGTCATTTTGCTATGAAGACTCACGTTCTGAAATGAAAATGAACCTAATCTTGTATAAGGATGCCAATGTATATGATTTTGTTTGACTTGTAATTTTGTTGAAGCAAAGGCACAAATAAATTGGCTAAGGCGCATAGTGTTTGGTAATCGGTGTTACTTTAGAACATTAATTTAACATCTTATTTCACTACCTGATAAAAGGCTTTCAAAAGGGAATTGGAATTCACTACCAAAGGGATACAAATTTTCTACTTCCATTAATTAAAAGAATTAAATTCTTCACTTAAATAGATCTTTTGACTAAATAGTTTGGCATTGATAAGAGATGTTCTCATTTATAGCCAACGAAGAAGAGAATGGGTTGAACTTTAAACTTTATCGCAAGACAAAAAATGTGTTTGAGTCAGCATTTTTTTTAGTTGATTGTAACTTCCTTTGAAACTTTCAATTGTCCATGTCCACCAAAGTCATTCACCTCGAGGAAGGTTATGTTAACTGAAGAAATAATAAGAAAACTCCTATGTTGAATCAAAACAAAAGAACAAAGATGATACACATACAAACTTTTCATTGAAACATCTTCAGGAACAACATGGTGTTGTTTTGGAAAGACACATACAGAAAGAATATATTATGTTGCAAAAAGATGAGTCTCTATTGCTCAACCCTAATGACTTGGTGGAAGATTCGGGCTTGTGTTAGTAATGTTGTCCAAGTTATCTGAATCACTGATATGTAGCAGCATTAGAACCAAGCTCAGTGCATTGTGCGGCTTTTGCATTCCTTCATGTATGTGGAGAGGTGGTTCAAAATTGGAGATGAGTCATGGATGTCCCTCACTCCATGATTAGATCAGTTCTACTCTTCATCGAGCTTTGTTTTCAATTAATGACTGCCGATCAAAACATTGTGGCTCTTGTTGAGTCCACCGCTCGGGAGATTGGAGAGTTCTAGATGTCAAAATTAGATGTGCCAAATCCAACCATCTCACTTACAAATTGAATGCATTAAAGCAGAAAGCGTGGAAAGAAGATCTACACCAGACATCGTCATAGTCTTTGAACATAAAAGCGTGGAAGGAAGGTACTGATCTCCTCGGGTTTTTGTGTCACTGAGTATACACACGGGTTTCCATCAGTAGGTCTCCATCAGGCTTTATGTCAAGGTACAGACCATGGTACAACAACCATACAATTTTAAATTAATAGTATATGTTCTATTTCCATTAAAGGGAATAATTATCCAATTTACTATTCAAGGGATAAATGAAATTAAATAAAAAGTAATAAATGAAATTAAATAAAAAGTAATTAATATTAGTTTCTTACCAAAGGAATATATTAAGATAATAATTGAATAAAGATAATTAATATTAATTTCTCAATTAAAGGAATATATTAGGACAATAATTGAATAATGGTAATTAATATTAATTTCTCTACCAAAGGAATGTATTAGGATAGTAATTGAATAAAACTTAAATCTAATAAGATCATAATTCTCCAAGATGTGATAAGGCCTGCGGTGGAATGGGTTGGGTGACACCACTCGAAGGTATTAGGTAAAGCTTGCGGTGAGATGAGCATTTGGCTTCATCATCCAAGAGAACTAGGTAAGGCCTACAGTAGATCGAATATCCCAGGGTACATCATACAAGGGCACCATCTTGGGAATGATGATTGGAGAGAGGTAATGATAATAAGAGAGAACGGTGAGGCCTATTGATTGGGTAACGGGGCACCCTATTATAGTTTCTCCTCCCATACTTGGGAAATGATTGTTAGAGAGAGATAACAATAATAAGGGAGAATGGTGAGGCCCATGACTGGGTAACAAGGCACCCTATTATGGTTTCTCCTCCTACACTTAAGGAATGATACATTAAATATTTGACATTGTATTAAATGATGAATTATATTTTCGAATGATTTCTTATTATGTTGATCTAACAATATCACTTTTTATTCTTTAGAATTAAGCGTATAAATACCCTATCAGGGTTTTAATATAAGGAAATCCTAAAAGGGAAAAATTTATACGTAAATGTGTACTAATGATTTTGTGGTTGCAGGTTCACAATCAAGGAATTGCATAACATGTATTTTCATCTATCTACATCGTGTTTGCTTTGTGTTTTCATCTGCCTACATCATGTTGTCATCTGTCTACACCTTGTTTGCTTCGTGTTTTCATTCATTTATATTTCATAAATCTTTTAGAGCTTTTTGTAAGCAAATTTGTTTTGTATCTATGAAGGATTTTGCATATGAATGATTTTGCTTGAGGGCAAGCAAATTCAAGAGGGGAGGACTATGATATCCCCATTTTGACATATATAATTTAATAATAAATAAATATAATATATAAATTATATAATATTAAAACGATTAATAAAGTATATAAATAAAAAATATAAATTATTATATATCATATATATTATCATACATACGTACATACATACATACATACATACATACATACATACATACATACATATATATATAAATATCAATACCATGATATATAAAATTAATAAATAATATTTATAACGCTAATACTATTAATAACGATATCATTATAGATATATTATATGTTATTAAACATATATATATAATATATATTAATATAATATATGACATTATTAATATAAATATCTATAATTAATATGATTCTATTATTCTTAATATAAATATATAATTAATATAATTATTAATATAATATAATTAATATTATGAAAAGACATGACTCCTAGAATTGAAAACTATATATACATAGAGAATTTTAAATATTGAGGGATATATGATATGTAGGGAGAAATGGAAAAAAAGGAGAAAATATATGCACAATAAGGTTGTAAACCCTAATGTCCTAATTGGGGACATTACAAAATCCTTTAACGGGCCTGCTCTTAAGAGATCAAGAGGAACGACCCAAATGGGGACTAGCGAACCTGACTCTTCCAACCCACTATAAAATCAAGGCTATCAAGGACACAAAACCTTGGTAGACATAGTGCTTGTCTTCATCTAGTGAGATTACTTGTGGGATTGGGACCATGCGAAAATCACTAGGTGAGAATTCTTAAGGTACCCTTTTTTGTTGCGAGGTCCATTACTTATCATATGATAAGGTGTCCTGTATTAGGAGCAAGAGGAGTGCTATGAATGGAAGCCCTTACTAAGAACCTAAGATAGAAACTACCTTATTTTCTACTCAACATCTTGGTGCAAGGACCAATCCTAGTGGATTACTTGGATCACCCCAAAATTTTACACTCACCATTTGTGTCCCTTGGTTATACCAATGGCATCTCCATGAAAAAGCAAATATCTCTCATGGGTAACCACTTGGTGTGAGGTGAAGGGGCATCAAGCATGGACCAAGTTGTTGAGTAATGAATGTGTCCTTTAGGTAGATATTGCTTGATGTGTTCTCGAATGTGCTAGATCCACGGAAATCTTTTGCACATACACATGGCGACAGTTCTAGAGATTTCTTTTGAGACCTCACATATGTTTGTATCATGCAAGGTTGCTTTGTCCCTTGCTTGATTGTTTTAAGACCACTCCATGTGTCACTATCTTGCTTGGAAAAAACTTTCTTTTGAACATCAAACTTTCTATGCTATCAACTATTGTCAAACTTTGTCAATCAAGTCTAAACATTTTTCTTGTGTTGCTTACTAAGGTAAGTTTCATCATTTGGCCTTTCTTTGCTATGTCTCTAATGCTTTGACTTGCTTAAAATGGCTCTTTAGTCTTAACGTTGTTGGTCTTTTCCATCTTCATTGTCTATGCTAGCATACTAAGAATTTATTTTGCTGAAATGGTTACCTTGATATCTTGACTACAGTCCTTGATTGGTAGAGTTTGTTCACTTGTTTTTGCTTATCTATCTACTTGGCTATTTGGGCTTCTTTCCTAGCTCCTAACTTGAGTCGCTAGTGTCATAATCTTCTTGGACACTTTGCTTGACAAGTCACTCATTAATTGTTACCTCTCTTTGACAAGTGAACTTTCTACCTCTCTAGTTTGGACATCAAGTTATCTTCTGTCACCTTATTAGCTTTCTCTACTCTACTTCATGCTTGATTATCTATCTACCACTGTGGGATTCAAACCTTGTGCTACCAAACCTAAACTAAGTCTAGATGATCATAAGTTCTTCTATTCCGCTAGAGAGTTTCAAGATCTATATGCTCAATACAAAGAGATAGAAGAGAAAAATGATCCTACTTACCTTCATCTCACTAAGTACATAGTGGGAATGCAATCTAAGTTTGAAAAAATGATAGAAGAGAAGATTGCATCATTACATGAATCTTCCTTAAGGCCTTTACATGCATGTGAATCACCTTCTTTAAGGTCACCCTCTTCTTCTAGGTCTACATGCTCTACTTGAAGACATCAATTGTCTTCACCTACTAGATCTAAAGACCTCTTTAGAGAGCTAGCAAGTAAAACCTCCTTGAAGTCTATGCTAAACTTCCATGACAAGCCTATCTGTGACCAATATGATGAAGACATGGATGCATGCTATGCACTTGAGAAACAACAAGAAGATCCTAGGTATACTTTTGAGAGCAATTTTACTCCCTTGGAATATTCTTATGATGATATTTTGTAAACACTTCTTGGCACTAAGCTCATCACATTGCCTAAGTCTAGCTCATATGGAAATTCATTCTTGGATATCTATTGTGCTTATCATCGACATAAGGAGCATAGTAATTATGATTGTATCGAGCTGAAACATAAAGTCCAAGATCTTATTGATGATGGGATTGTTAATACCTCTAATGACTCATGTGGTGAGGACATTTTTCTAAAGAAATATCATATTAATGAACCTATTTCTAGTGGTGGTTTCCTTGACACCTCTTCTTTCTAGCATGACTCCATCAAGAAAAGAACTTAGTGCTTTCCATATGGACTATGTGTACCCTAAAGGGCTACCTCTAAAAGAAACTCAAGCTAACCTTGACTTGGCTGCAATAAATTTCAATGCTACTAAGGCTAAAGATCCTCAACCTCCATGAAATGCTATGCCTACTATGCCTGCTTCAAAAAATTCCCCACTACCTCTTCAAGATCCTATCATTCAAACCTCATAATCTCCCTTTTCCTTAGAAGTGGATCCATGTCAAGAGGACTCTCATAAAGAAAAATCTATAAATGTCAAGAAAGATCAAGATCAAGCATCCTTTCATCTTCTTCATAATTTCACCCCTCTGTATCCTATGTCTTTTCCATCTCCCAAGTATGATGAAGACACCACTTCCACTATTTATATTGAGATAACTAAAAATCATGAGAAAAGTTCTATGCCTATGCTATCCAAAAAAATTGTCAATATCAAAGTATCCCTTCTTGTTCTACTTCTCCACATCCACTTCAAAACTATGTTTAGGCTTCAAATGCTCCTACTAAAATTGTTGCTCCTATCAAAGCTACTCACGATTCTATTGATGGCCTTGGTCATGTTTCTCATTCTAAATATGTTGATATCCTTATCCATTGTCCCTTTGCATCTTTTAATTTTATCCTTGGTCCTTATCCATCTAAGCTAAACCTTCCATCCATATTGGGACCTTATGTTCCTTCATCTCCTACACTTTCCACTTCTAGCTCTCCTATTGTACCTCAAGATCAACAAATACATTCATCCTTTAAAAATTTCCATCCACTCAACCATCTAAACTAGTTATATCAATCCTATCCATCCATAAGTCCCAATTCTCTTGGAGATAATTTGGATGATCAATATAAGAAATACAAGAATCCATTGAAAAATAAAGATCACTATGTCTCATCTAATCAACATGTGAATACAAGGAAAGAATGATTATTCAAGAGACCACAAAGGTCCACTACCCAAAGAGATAAATCAAAGTAAATATAGGTTCCTAAATCCATTATTGAAGAAATGTGTTCTAAAGTATCCAAAGGAAAATCTAAAGCCATATGGATTCCCAAGTCTCTCTTGAAAAACTTGAATATTGAACATAAATCTAAATTGATGTTCAAGCCTTCCAAAGGCTTCTGCTCCATATTCATCTAAACATCTTCCTCAAAAGCTTTCGAAGCCTTCCACTCCATCTTCCTCCAATATTACTCTACCACTTCATACATCTAAACCTCAAACTATAATTTCCTCCACGATCCCTTCATCATTCAATCACCCTTTATGGTGTGTTTCAATGTTGATCTTTCCCAATATTTCACCTACCCTCATGAAATCCTCTAAAGCTTACGCTTACTTGCTATCCATGCTCATTCAGTTCTTTCAAGATACGAACTCTTATCCTCCATATACTTACCCTACTACCATCTCTCTTCCTTCACCCTATCAACATCTTTGAGCATAATTATCTATGGTCTTGGCTTATCATGACTTATCTTTCCTATAGGACCACTATCTAACTTGAAAAAGCTTGACCCATTTCTCTATAAAAAAAAATCCAAAAAAAGAAAAAAAGAAGAAAAGAAAAAAATGTGCCTTGGTGAAAACCACTTCTTATGGTGCCTTGGTAGCAAAAGTGAAGAGAAATAAATTCTTCCTATGGTGAAAACCATTTCTTGTGGCATCTTGGATAAGTACCATGATGAAAACCTGGTAAATAGATGTCATGCATAATTATTTTGTCATCCATGTATTCCCTCTTCTTTCTTTGATCTTGACAATGTTGAGTTATCCTTGTGTTGTGTATTGGATATCTTATCCACCAGGTTCCCTATTTGCCATGCTCATTCACTCGTAGCATACACATTTACCTTCATACTTATTTCTTTATCCCATCACTATCATATTTAGTTGACCCCTTGGTCTTGACCACAATAAATAAAAACATGGCTCCTAGGCCTCTTGACATGTCTACTCTCTTGGATTACACACTTTCATGCTATCTCGCTTATTATCTTCCACTACTTATGTCATATGTTATCTAACTTTTTGGCTTCACTACTTATCCTACATGCTATCTTTCTCATTACTTACATTGCTTATCCAAAACCTTCTTTATATGGATATCTTTCCCGAGCTTGGGTACTCTTGAGGAGTTAGTCCTTGAGGGTCACTTTCATTTGCTTCATTTTTTTCTTTCTTATGCATCTTATCCACTTGGTTTCTACTCCATATTCTACTCTCTACTAGACATTGAGAAAAATTATGTGATCTTTCTTGAGAACTAGTAATCTCTAAATCATTATTAAAAATCTAAAAAAATCATATATGATGCTGAAAAAATCCTAAAAATTAGAAAAAATTCTAAAAAAATGACCATCTTAGTGAAAACCTAGAAATAGGCACTTCAATGTATCAACAAAAAAATCAAAACAATTCAATAAATACAAAAACAAATTTGAAAAAAGTTTTGAATTTTTTTTGCCAAGTGATGCAAACTTGGAAATAGATGCTACTTGAGACCCTCACACCTATGTCTATTAGTTTCACTCATTCACTCCACAACACATTTCCTAGCTTGGAATTGTCCCTGTCCTCATCATGGGGGCACAACTTCTTAGCTTATTAGGGTCTTCTTCTGCGTTAGGGTTTCTTTGGAAACTCATGCAAAATAGTGTTTCTCAACACTACCCCCCTTTGACATCAAGTTTTTCTCAACACTTTTTGGATACCTTACCTACAGTCTAGGATGTTAGGACATTTCTCACTATTAGATTTAAGTCTTGAAGAAATGGCCATGCGACTTACACACATACACACACTTAAACATTAAAATTTTTGATCTATGATGAACTTTATCTTCTTTATGTGTTGTCTATGATGATTTCTTTGCTGAGTGTTCCCTCCCTAATGGTCTTTTGAGGATGTCATGGAATAGAAGACTAGAGGCATGGGGCATGCCTTATTTGTTTTCTACTTGTGGGTATACTTTGTTAGTCTAAGGTGTTGTGAGCCTTTACACTTGTCCTACTTGACACTTTGGGTCTATGATGTATCATTCTTGTCTGTTTTCACAAGATCGTACTTAGGGGTTATCCTAACACTTATACCTTAGCACAAGTGTAATCTTTTTATACTAAACTTAGGGAATCTAACTACATTAGTCATCTTAACTTACATATCTTTGATGCATAGGTTGTATTCCTACATTTGTATCCAATATAGATCATATTCATATCCTTATAGTTTATGCTAGTAATGATTGTATGATTTTTCGATGTCCCTCATAAGGCTTGATGATAAAAACTAGGACCTACTTATGTAACCCTTGCAATTGGACATTTTCATACTCGCTTGCATTCTAGGGCTCATTCTAGCTTAGTTTTTCATTTTTCATGTTGAGAGAGCTCTCTTCTTTATCTTTCATGGACATGTCAACTAACTGCATTCATCCTTCTCTTTCCTCTTCTCATCTTATCTTATCTCTTCTTTCCTATTTCTCACTTCTTTTCTCTCTTACCATTTCATCTATGATTTTGACCTATCTTTTCTAATCTTGACATCTTGGATCTATTTTCGGGATCGAAATCCAAATCTGGGTTCATTTTGTTAGTCAAAATTTCATCCTTCTTCTATCTAGTTGGTTGACCTATTGAGGCTTGATCTTTGAATCTTGTTTGGGAAATCATCATTTCTTCATTGTTTCTACTCTCTTCCACTCTTCGCTTTCATTTCTATTTCATCTCATTTATTCTTTCTTCTTTATTTGACCTAATTCTTATGCTTTATATTTCTTGGTCAAACTTAGTCAAACTAGAGCATATCTTCATTTCTTGGTGGTCACTCTTTAATCTTAATCTCTTATTTATCACCATGAACTTTTCTTTGTTCTGATTTGATAAAATCTAGCTTATTTATGCATCTCCTCTATCTCATTTTGATTGCAATCCCGAGGGGGCATGGATATCCTATCATTGTTGCAAATTGATTTTTGCTACAACTATCTATTTTCTCTTGATCTATCTTTTTTTTTTCTCAACATATCAGTGCTCATCTCGGGTACTGATATTGTCTCTTCTCTCTCCAAATGTTTAGTATTATTGTTAAATAGACTATGCATTCAAGATCTGCTATCTCTCTATGCTTCGTTCTTTAGAGTCAGATCTCTCTATCATCTTGGCTTCTTCATTCTTTGATGTAATGTATTTCGAGAGTGATCACACACATTAGTCAAAGAGGAGCAAATATAATCATCAAAAACTATTCATCTAGACTATGATCCCCCCTTCTAGCATTTTTGCATAATTTATCTAATGTTTATCCTTGATCAAATCTCCAAAAATCTATTTATTTGTTTTATCCTATAGTTTGACCACTTTATCCTAAGTTCATATTTAATTAAAAGAACATGCCCCCCTTTTAATTAAATACAATTCCCCACTCATCTCTTATCCTAACTTGCACACACAAAAGAATTTTTCTTGTTTAAAAATAAAAGAAAAGACATTTTCTCCCACATGGGGGACAAAGTCAACTCTTCATCATAATTGGTGGAAATTCTTGTGGACATGGATCACTCCCACTATAATTCAAACTCCACCCTTGATCACATGCATCTTGCCTCATGATTTCTATCATCCATTTCTCTTTAAAAGGGAGAGCTCTCTCCTCACTTCACAACTCCACTCTTTTACTAACATTATGTTGCAAGATTGAAGATCTCATACTTGTGGAGCTCCTCTTCTTCTATCTTCTATTCTTCATTCTTCATTCTTCATTCTTCATGCTTCTCATTCATTCTAGTTTCTCTCCATGCTTATAGATTAAATCATCTATTCTAAATAGAGGTTGTGATACTTATTTTCTAGTTTAGCTTGCATTCTACTCTCTTCTATTTAGCTTTCATTTGCATTACATTCATTCTAGATTTTTCGATATTGGTACTCTTGCCTCTACTCTTTGAATCTCTCGTTCTATGGTGCACCTTGCAAGGGTTGCATAGTTTGGTTCATTTGGGAGCCACCATCTCATAGCCTTTGCACATCATATATAGAGAGCTATAAGCCACCTCTTGAGATGCCCTCTTTCATGAGTATTCTCAAGAATAATGGTTTATATAAGTGTGACACTCTTTCTAAACACAAGTAGTACATTTTCTATTAGAGATTTACCTAGAACTATGAAGCCTACTAATGTTGTTTGGAAATAATGTATTATTGCTAAGCAAAAGAAAGTTTATTTTCTCAACAAGTTCACTACCACAACAAAATTGGAGATTGTACATATAGATTTGAGTGGTCCTACTAGAACAAGAGGATTTTATGGTGAAAGGTACTTTACAATATTTTTTTGATGATTTTACTAGAATGATGTGGGTAGCATTCATTAAACAAAAGTCTAAAGCATTTGAAAAGTTCAAGTTGTTCAAGAATAGAGTTGAAAATGAATTTGGTGTAAATATAAAATGTTTGAGATCAGATAGAGGTGGAGAGTCAGCTTCTAGAGAATTTAACATCTTTTGTGAAGAAAATAGTATTAGGAGATAACTATCAAAACCTACTATGGAGAAAAATGGGATTGTTGAAAGAAGAAATAGGTCTGTAATAGAAGCAACAAGAGCAATGATGTTTGAAAATGATGTACACAAGACATTTTGGAGAGAAGTAGTCAACACAACACTATACACCATGAAGAGAGTGTAGATTAGAAAAGGTACAAACGAGACTATCTATCAATTATGGTTTGGACATGCACCATAAGTAAAATATTTTAGAATTTTTGGAAGTAAGTGTTACATAAAGAGAGATGATGATATTGGTAAGTTTTATGCAAGAAGGGATGAAGGTATGTTCCTCGGTTATTCATTGAAAATAAAATCTTATAGATGTTTTAATCATAAAACTAAGACAATTGTTGAGTGTGCAAATGTGAAAGTGGATTAAATGTTTGGAGTTAAAAAGAGAATGTTGGATTATATTTCTAATAAAGAATAAGATAATCCTACACCTATTAAAGAGAATATTGACGTCTCCTTTGAGACTAACAATGAATTGTAGAATAATGTTCAATTTTTTGAACAAAGAGAAGAACACAAATCAAAACCAAGAGAAGAAATGAGAGTTGAAATAGTAACTTTGACCAAAAATAAACTTGACAAAGAACCACCTTGAGAATCAAATTATTGGAAGTAAAGACAAAGGAGTGATGACAAGAAATAGAGTACATGAGGAATTATGTTTGATTTCTCAAGTTGAACCAAAGAGCGTAGATGAAGCATGCGAGAATGATCATTAGATTCAAGTAATGAAGGAAAAAATAGATCACATTATGAAGGATGAGACATGGGAATTGGCTCTTAGAATTAAAGACAATACTATTATAGGAACTAAATGAGTATTCAAAAATCAGATGAATGAACAAGGTGAAGCTATGAGGAATAAAGAAAGATTGGTATGCAAATGATATTCATAGCAAGAAGGCATATATTATGAAGAGACATTTGCCACTATTAACAAAATGTAGCAATCAGAATGTTCTTGGCTTATGTAACAAGCAAGAAGTTTAAAGTGTATTGGATGGATGTAAAGTCAACATATATGAATGGAGAACTTGAAGAAGAAGTCTACGTTGAGCAGCCTAAAGGGTTTCCTTTGATAGAAGAAAAGGATATGGTATGCAGATTGAAGAAAGCATTGTATGGTCTAAAGAAAGAACCTAGAACTTGGTATGCAAGGTTGGACAAATATTTTGAAAATTTGGGATTTGCTAATGGTATGATAGACAATAACTTATATTTGAGAAAAAAAATGAGAATGGATTGTTGATCATTGCAATATTTGTTGATGACATGATATTTTAAGGTAATGATGAAGTGAGTGATAAATCTGTTGATGAAATGAAGAATGATTTTGAGATGAGTATGATTGGTGAGATGAAATTTTTCTTTGGTTTATAGATTGTACAAAATAGTGATTGCATTTTATTATCACAAGCTAAGTATTTGAAAGACTTGTTGAAAAGATTTGTCTTAGAAAATTGTAAGCCTGTTGGTGCACCTATGATTACTAGTCACAAGTTATCTAACAAAGATGAGATACCTATAGTTGAGCATAAGAAGTATAGATCTATGATTAGAGGTTTGCAATATCGGACTCACTCTAGACTAGCTATAGAAAATGCAGTTGGGATAGTAGAAATTTTTTAAGTTGATCCTAAGGAATCACATTATCTAGCAGTAAAGAGGATATTTAGATATCTAAAGGGTACACCTGATTTCAGACTATGGTATGAAAGATCAAGTGATTTTACTTTGTGTGCTTATACTGATGTAGATTGAGTAGGCAGTATGGATGACAAAAAGAGCACTAGTGGTGGAGCATTTTTCCATGGAGGAATATTGGTTTCTTGGCTAAGTAAGAAATATGATTGTATTTAATAGAGTATAATAAAAGAAAAGTATGTAGCAGTAGAAAAAAATTGTAATCAAATCACATGAATGAAGTAGATGCTGAAGGACATTGGGATCGTGTGTTGCATTCTAAGACTGAGTATATATCTATTAAGTATCATGTTTTGAGAGAGAAAATTGCAGAGAAAGAGATCAAACTAGATTATGTGATTAGAAAAGAGAAGATTACAAATATCTTTATGAAGCCTTTGCCTAAAGATACATTTGAGTATTTGCAAGGTATGCTTGGGATTATGCCCCTAACTACTTTTGAGTAGATCTTGTAGAGAGTGCATCAGTCCAGTGGTATAAAACACTATTGTTTATGTAGACTGAATGTTGATGCTTCTTGTATGAGGGAGTATCTAAGATGAGGAAAGTCATCAAGACTCTTGGTAGTTGGATTAGAATAGTGTCTTTGAACACTTGAGTTGATTGAAGACTTGGAGCATATGATTGGCATAATGAAGGCTTTGTCATTGATTTCAATGGGGGAGAAGTATACATGAAAAACATCTCCTACGAATGGGGAGAAGTGTCTCCTATGTATGGGGGAGAAGTGTTATAATGGATGAGAGTGATTGATGTCAATGGGAGAAATGTCGAATGGGGGATAAGTGTGAAAATTAATGTCCATCCATGAAAGCATGAAGAAACTCACAAGATATGGCTTTTAGATTTGATTGATGAAGAGGATTTGAAAAGGAAAGAATATCAGCAATAGAAACAATGTTTATAGATTTCATATTTTATTGATGAAGAGGATTTGAAAAGGAGAGAACAAAAACATCAAATAAAATTTGATTTTGTATTCTTGGAACTTAGATGTTTTTTCGTCTATGTTGCCATCAATGCCAAAGGGGGAGATTGTTAGCATGAATGTTTATGGTATTCATTTGAGGGAGTATCCTAAGAATTTCTTAAACACTTTGGGATATTTTTAACATGATTGGCATGCTACATTCATGACTGTGTTTGTCATCAATGTCAACATAGCATTGTTTCTATGAATACTGATAGAGTAGTAGACAAAGAACAATGTCAAATGGACTATGTATTAATGATCAACTCAAGCATAGTTAAGGACATGTCCTATACTATATCCTAATGATGTGGATAAGTGTGCATATAGAGATTTGAAGACATGCAAAAGATATGCTTGATTTACAGAAGATAGTAAGAAGACAGAGTACATGGTAAGTGGTTTCTAATGATTGATTTGTATCTCTTAACACAGATAGAATCACGATGAGCATAGTTAGAAAGTGCTAGTAAACATATTGATGATGACATCACCAAGTGCATAAGTTTTGAGGTTGCACATGTAGAAAGTTGTAAATATTGTTAGCCGATAGTGATTTGTAATTACAAAAAGATGTAAAGTTTTATAATATCTTAATGAGGTCCTATTATAATTAATTGGGAAAGCCTCAAATCCGACTCAAAGAATTTTTTTGAGGATATAGTATAAAGGAAGGTTATTTTTCTTTTGATGAAGTATGGTATCAAGTGTGATAATAGTATTCAAGTGATATGCAAAGTATCTGGTAAATACAAGTAAGTGATCCAAGGGATTATTGGATGTGGAGTTGGTGATCTAGTTTTGAGATTTAAAGATTAGAAGTCAATTCAAAGGATAATGAAGGAGCTATACATTTCTATAATTTTGCAAGGAATAATACAAATATGAGCTCAGAGGTCTTTCCCCTAAAGCTGTTTGGATAGTGGGTCCATCTGCTTTCTACAACTCCTAATAGGGTTGGCACAACTCCTTATAGGGTTGGAATCTTCTAATAGGGATTCAAAGTCTAGTAGTAGGGACTGAAATTTACTAGATTCATTTTATTGGCTCCTAACAAAGTTCTTCCTCTAACAAGGAACATTCATATTAGTACATCATTTTGTGGGTACCATCCCCACCTAGGTTTTCCCTCTGATCAAGGGTTTCCCTAGTTAACATATCTAGTGTTATTGTGTATGAGTAACTTGTTATTGTTATTGATTATATTATTCACATGCTTAAGTATCAATAAGGTTGATAAATATTTTAATATTTTGATAGCTGATTCACCCTCCCCTCCCCAATTATCTTGGTGGACTTTACTTTCTAACATAACTTTTGCAAATTAGTCTTGCCTTGTTTCTGACCATTTCTCCATTTTTGTTTAACTTGTTTCTAAAAATCCATTTGGTTTTGATAAAATTCTTGTTTTCAGGTCTTAGTAGTAATTTCCATGTGTTTATCTTCTCTATCTAATCAATCTCTTCATTCATTGCATTTATCGAATCCTCATTTTCTAGTGCAACCTTAATTATTATTGGTTCAAAATCAACAATCAAACATGCAGTGTCTATGAATTTACTTCTTGTCTATACTCCAAGACTTTCTTCACTATTAATTTGTTCAGGGGAATGATTATTTCTCACACATTTTTCCAATATAGGTACATTTTTTTTACTTTCAATAATATCTCCACTTGGTAGGGGTTCAACTTAATGCTCAGGCTTGTCTAGTGCTCAGGTAAAACACTCTATAACTTGGGTGATACTATTTGATTTTTGGTGGATCTCTACTAAAACTCGAGTAGTTTTTCTAGTGCCTCTTCACACACATGTAAAAACTTGTTTTAATCTTCAAGTTCTTTCTTTCTTTCCACATCATTCTTACCTACAAACTCATGAATCCTTACATTTGCACTTTCAATCATATTGTTAGTAGAATTATTTAAACATTTACAAGGTTTGTGCTTAGATGAATAGCCAAGGAATATAATGTCATCTCCTTTAAAATAAAATTTACCATTCCTTGCATTCTTGTGAATATATCACTTACTTCAAAATATTTTTAAATAACTTACATTCTATGTATGACCATACCAAAGTTTATAGGGTGACTTATTTGTTCCTTTCTTTTACTGAACTTGGTTGAGAGAATAAATAGTAGTACTAATTACTTCTATCAATAATATCTGAGAAATCTCTTGTTCAGTCATCAATGTCCTTGCACAATTCATTATTGATCTATTTCTTCTCTCAATAATGTCATTCTATTGTGGTGTCATTGATGCAGATAATCATCTCTTACTACCACTCTTAGTACAAAAGTTAGTGAATTCAACAAACATAAACTCACCACCTCTATCAGATCTTGAAATTTTCAAATATTTGTTAGTTTCTTTCCCATATCTATCTTTATACCATTTGAACATATCAAAATCATATGATTTCACCTTCGAGGACATAGCATTAATCATTTTATAATAGTCATCAACAAACAATATGAAGTATAACTCTCCATAATAACTATTAATGCCTATTTGTCCACATAGATCAATATGTACTATTTCCATAATATTATTTGAAGTGTGTGTTTTTCTTGAAAAACTAGACTTTTTCATCTTATCGAATTGACATTCTTTACACATTGTATTCTCAGGTTTTTTCAAATTATGTAATCCTTTAACTCTTTTCTTTTTACTAACATTCTCCATGTTCTCAAACTTTACATGACATGGCCTCTTATTCCATAACTATACATCTTCAACTTTAGAAAATAAGCATGTATCAACAGTAGGATCAATATAAAATAAGTTACCTCTCATTTGCATTCCAATTCTAATTATATTTTCTTCATTATCAAATATCATGACTTTTCTATTCTAAAATTCCAACTTATGACTTGAATTATTCAACTAAGAAACACTCAAAATATTATACTTTAGTCCTTGTACCCATTATGCATCATCACATCTGATCTTATGATTCATCATTAGTGATCCTTTACCTTTCACCGAAGATGGAACATCATTACCTAGCTTAATAGTTCCACCACCATCATTTTCTTCAAATTTATCAAACTTACTTAGATCACCGCTCATGTGATGTGAGAATCCACTATATATAATCGATGAATCATTTTTTATAACATGTGAAATAAGGGTAGTTTCACTTTCATACCTTTCACCATTAGGATCTTCATTGATTGCAACATATACCATCTCAATAATTTCCTTCTCTTCATCAGTACTGACTTAGTGTGCTCTTCTTCATCAATGTAACATGATTTCTTCCCTTTGTCTTTGTAATCGTTGTTCTTCCTATACTTTTAATATTGCTTCTCATTTCTATCACACTTACTTTTGCTAGAACACTTAGTAGAAAATTGACCAACTTCTTTGATTTGGTTCACATACTAAGCAACATTCTCGCCTTCTTTCATTTGCATGTCATCATATTTTCCTCTCAAACTTTCATCTAGCTCTCATTACATTTGAATATCCACCATGTACAAGTGCTTATTTATCCCACTTTTTTTAGCATTGGAGTAGTTCTTGATATCATCAAACTCAACATCATTAAGATAAGATGAAATCTCAATCATCAAACTATTATGGTTCCTCTTCTTTGTCATTTGTTCCACTATCATAGGAAAAGAAGGTGCAACATTTTCATGATCCAACCAGTGAGTGATGTTATCTCCAATTTAAGAAAAATGTAACCTCATTCTATCTTTCCTTGATGAGAAATTCTCCTTGTCAACTCTGGTGCGATTCTCTTATACATCTTGTGATCTTTTGCTCAAGTTCCTTTAAACTTCTTTCTCCAAGCACTGTGCACTGATACCAATTGTTAGATGATCGAGAGGGGGGATGAATTAGTTATGTTAGTTATCCTATAGTCCCTTCAAAAAAATTTAGTGCCAAACAAAATTTGTAATCATCATAAGTATTCACTCGGTATACACATTCAACTTCACAATTTACTCATACAATCACTTAACTCTATATTGTCCATTCACTATTCTGTTATAATTGACTAGCAACAATAAAATATAGTTTTTACCAATCATTAACTTAGTTATTACAAATTTAATTGATGATCTAGCCATTTTGAGGGAGGAGGAAAACATGGGGAAAGCTTCCACTCCTGTAAAGGAGATTGAGGGACAAGATAAGGAGGGCTAGGAACACCATATTTAAGCAGAGTCTGGTGAGCAGGAGCCGTTGGATGGGGGGATTAATATTGATAAAGTTGGTCCCTTACCACACACCACTGCTGATGACGCGGGTGACTCCCCGACGAGGGAAACCAAACTTTCCTTGCTTCACTTTGCTAAACAAAAAGCTAACTCTTTGCTTCAGGCCGACTCCTGGTTATATAATGAAATAATGGGGCTGAAGAAGAAAGTGGATACCTTGCAACAAAATCAAGAGGCTGACCAGGATATTATTCAACACATGGAGGTGCAAATGGGAGATATCCCAAAAAAACTAAAGGATTATGAGCAGAATCTTAGAGTGCTCATCAAGGAAAGTGGAACAAAAATGGAGCAAGTAAGCTCAAGCATCTGTGCAGCTGCGGTGACATTGGGCAAAAGAGAAAATGAAGGAACCATATCTTCGGAGGGCCCAAGAAAGAGGACAAGATAGAATTCAAGGAAGAAAGCTTTGATTGCTACTACTTCTTCTGTTGCTAACTCCATCCAGAACACGACTAAGATTGGTAAGGAGGCAGTGAAGATGATTACGGAACTGCAATAGTTTCTTGGGTCTTCTTTTCTGGTCAGGTTCCTGTTCAGGTCCTGTTTGTTGGCTGTTACTTCTGGTTCCTGTGTTTGGTCCTATTTTCTGGCTTTTAATTTTTAATATGTACTGACAGTTCCAGGTCCTTGTAAATCTTGGGTACTTTATTTGGACATTATTAGTGGTTTCAGGTCCCTGTAAAACTTGATTTTGGTTCTACTTTTCAGTAGGTTTAAGGGCTCTTTCCTATTGGATGGCTTGTTTGTTCCTTTTTTGAGGATGTGAAAGGGTTTCAAGGTCCCTTCAAAACCTTTTTTTACCATAATCTAAAACTTAGTTATTACCGAGTTGCAGTAATATGAAAATAACATGAAAATTATCTTGTAATATAACAACCTTCACACATTTGATACCAATATTTTTAACATAGAAACCCTATAAGGGATAAACCACCTAGGACTGACAACCCAAAATTTTTACTCTTCTGAAGTGAGCTCTACTAGGAACCAACCTTGTTAAAGGTTTACATACATATTATTAATGTTACCTTTTTAGAGGATTTACACCAAAATATTATATAGACCTTATCACTCCTTGATCTTATCTAAAGAGTGGACTTCTCCAAAGGACTTATAAACATCACTAATCGATGTTACATATAGGATTTCACAGAATTAATAGTTTTAATCGATTAAGATTTTTTTTTGTACAATGATTAAAAAGTAACAACATAAATAATCTTTAGATATCTACCTTTCTTTTTTAGATCTCCTTTCTACTCGACCTTTTCTTGATCTCTATCCTCTGATTGCTTTACTCTTTTCTCTTGACTAGTTGATTCACTCCTCTCTTTCTCTTTTTTTCAACTCCTTCTTGGTTCACCTAGCTCAACTTTCTTCTTTCAACTTCTACAACTTCACACAATCAACACCTTAATAATAACAATAAAAATCAACATCAACCAACAACCAAAAACTATCTTGAACATCTCTTTGTGCTTCCAGATTCTTCCAATTAATGTTGCTTAATCATAATTGTCAATCTTAGGTTCATGCCAAATACAACGATTCTAGACACTCAAAAAATAGAAAGTTCATAGAACTTTATGTCCATCCTTATTCTTCTTCAATCTCCATCACCATATCTTCCTTGCATTTTCCCAGTCATTGATCTTGTAACAAACTTTGACTTGTTCCTTTGAACTTCTCAAACATTATTGAATTTCATCAAAAGTCAACCTTTGATTCCATCTTTTCAAACTTGATCTTCTTATTGTTACTCTATGAACATAACACTTTACTCGGGTAATATAGCACTCAATCAACATTGAACTTCCAACTTTTCTTTGTCAACTACTTGGTGAACAATGTAGTCACTCAATGGATATTGTCTTTTTGTTATAAACTTATCAATTAGTTTAGCTTGTTTACTCAATCAATCACAATATTTCATGATTTTAAAATAATAAAACCAACATTACAGTATCATTGTCCAACTCATTCAAGTGCCCATTGAATATCATATTATCAATTCTATCTTTTTCATATCAATCAACTTGATATAGCACTCTATTGAGTTAGAATAATATCTAGCCAACTAGGACTTTGACATCAATGACAACATAACAACTAATATAATTCTCTTATAGAAATTCATAATATAATCAATTAAATTATCAGTTGGAGATAACATTACTCTTCCCCATTAATCAACACTCAATGTTTTTCATGTATACCTCTTAATCTAGGTGGATCTTGAAGACCTCAAAAGTTTAACCCACAAAGAATCTCCAAAAAATGGTATTAATGCATAGAGTATGATGAAACATTCCTAACACAACTTAAAATGTGTCAAAAGGAGTTTGTTTGCTTAAAATATGCTTAGTCAAACATTTGATCAAAACAAAGAAGTAAGGGTTGACCAAAAGGGTGGAAATTTGACCATTTCAAAAATAGTTTCAAATTGAAGAGTTTGTTGAGAGTTCTCTAACATATTTTGAATGGACAAAATTTGAGTTTGTATGCAAAAGATATGATTGATCAAAATTATTGAAGAAAAGTGTTGACAAGATGACATTAGCATGACATCAATAGATTAGTCATCATCTTGATCCAATCCTATAACGATAGGTGGTTGTTAAAAGCTAGTGATGTGTGAGTCAAAAATGACACAACAATTGATGATGATTTGGCATCTGCATGACTTCAAATGTGGGCCAATGAAATAATGCCATGTGGCACATGGTTGGCAATCTAATCTACATTGATGAAGATTTGTTCAAAATACCCTGAATAAGGTTTGGTCCTCAGATTTCATGTTTAAAAGGCAATAACTCAACCACTGCTCCATCCATATGTGTTCGCTATATTAAAAGTCACAATAACAACATACACTAGAAAAATTGGCTCAGTGGGATTAGAACCTACACCCTCCTCATTCCTAGAAAACTAATCAATCATTGAGCCACCTATGGTTTTTAGGATTGACATTGACTTTGTAGTATAAAACTAATTTGTGGTAGCAAAGAGTAAAACAAGGGGGTTTTGTTTAAACAAAACACCCCAAATATATTCATTGAATTGTTTTAGTTGATTAGGTAAGGATTTTTTATGGCTTTGTAAATAATTTAAGGATTATGGGATTTTAATTGGGATTAAGGGGGGATTTTCACATATTTTTACCCTATGTAGGTGATATGGGAAATTTTTCAAAATCTCATGGTTAATCCTATTATAGTCCATGTAATTGTATATAAAGGGGGTGAATTTGAAGTCTTTGTGATTTTCCACAGAGGATAATTTGGGAGTATGTTCTAAAAAATTAAGTGGCCTCACAATATGAGATAAAAACTTGGTATTTTCTTGAGAGGATTTCCCATGACTTTATGTTGTTATTGTAAAGGCTTAATGCCATTGATTTCATATGCTCTTGTTGTGTGTGTGTGTGTGTGTGTGTGTGTGTGTGTGTGTGTGTGTGTGAGAGAGAGAGAGAGAGAGAGAGAGAGAGAGAGAGAGAGAGAGAGAGAGAGAGAGAGAGAGATTTATTGCTTAGCATTGTAAATTTGACAAAGGAGCTAGGCATGAACATGTTGCTATCAGGTTCCTATCATTGTAGTGTGGAAGTAGGAAGCATATTGTAACTCCATGGAGGACCATGGTGATGTAATAGTTTTGCATTAGAATAATAACATTGATCTTGCAAGTTTATAAATCGAGAGACATAACTAGAGTCTAGTGAGCTCCGAAATCCAATCCTTTGTCTCCTTTTATTTTTGATACACATGTTTGTCTACTTAGTTATTTTCTACATTTCTAAGTATTATTTTCTCAATTCACAAGAAACATCAATATCAATCTTCATTTTAAATCTATATCTTGGTGAATCCAAACAAATTAAGTGATTCATCATAAGAAGTTTACAAATTACTTCTCCCCCATTGACATCAATGACAAAGGTGTTTATGTAATAAAGATCCAAAAATCCTAGTCTAGGTCTCCATACCCAAAATACATATACACACTATTGTATGCACCCTAAAACGGTTGCCTAGACTATGGACCCCCATTATTCAATTTATCAAATTTCTTGAATCAATGGTTTGCAATATTTTATTAAATCAATTTCTTTGATCAAATTGTAATTAATTCAATTATTTCAACATTTCCTAAAGGTTTGATCATTTTATCCTAATCCTTATTTGATTAAAAGAAAACATCTCTTTTAATTAAATAATTAATCTGCATTTAATTAATTAAGAGAAAAACCCCTCTTTTAATTTAATTAAATATTTCCTATTTAATTAAAAGTACTTGTTCCCTTTTAATTAAATAAAAATCCCACTTGAAAAAGGAAATAAAATAAATAAAAATTAAATAAATTCTTTTTTCCCTCTACACTTAAATGCACATATTTCTAAGTGGCATTCCATTTAAATTTTCTCCTCTTTTCTCATTGGTGGAATTTTGTCTCACATGGATAATTTTTTCTCCACCCTTGATTAAATCTTATTGTCTCTTAATCTTAATCATCCATTATTCTTTATATGGGAGAGCCCTCTCATCATTTTTGACATCCACGATTATGTTATTGTTATGCTATCAGTTTGGAGAGTGATTTTTGAAGGAGTTTAAGCATTAAAGATTTTTGTGGAGAACTCCTATCTTCTTGTATTCATCTCTCATGCATCCATGGATTCCATCATCATGATACATCCTTGCATTTTCATATTAGCTTAGATCTATATTTTCTTTCATAGATTAATCTTTCATTGTTATTTCCTTTCATAGATTAGATTTCCTTTCTTGCATTGCTTTGCATTATCATCCTTTAGATTAGTTTGCATCTTCATTTGCATTCATATTTCAATCTTTGAATCTCTTATTTTATGGTGTACTTGCATGGGCACAAACTACGTCAAACTAAGGGCCTCCATTACAAACCCTTGCACTCCACGAATAGAGAGCTATGAGCTGCCATTTGAGAGATCATTCTTGAGTAATCTTGGATATAATGACTCATAGAAGTTTGTTCACATTTTATGCATACATTTTTGGTGCCCACCATGAGGCAACCCACCTTTACTTGCTGGTTTTAGATTTTTTTGGAGCTAACCCCCTTATGCAGTTTTGTTTGGAGATAAAAAACCCTAAATCTTAACAATTTGATCACATCTCCCAAATGGCTTAGTTTTTTGGTTTGACTTTTCTTTTGTGGAGTAGCGACATATTAGAGAAGCTTTAGTGAAATTTTTAGATTATTCTGAGGTATTTTCAATTTTTTTAATAATTTTTCTTGATTTTTCATGAAAAGTCATTTTAGGGTACAAATTAGAGAATTTTTTGGAAAATTGTACATTTTTGGAAATGTCTCTTAATTATAAATAGGGTTGGCTCTTTTTGTTTTGATTTTAGAGATCATATTAAGGCTCAATAATTCAATTTGCAAAAACTGGTCTATTTTGAGAAAATGGCACTCTAGGGCACAAATGAAAAGTTCTTTTCAAAATTCTGACATTTTTGGAAAGCTCTCTAATTTTTGATAGGGGTCTCTTTTCTATATTTAGGGTTTTGGATTTGAATTCATATCATATAGGTCCAATCTTGTTGACTAGGTCAAAAATCAATATTAAAAAAAGGGCATTTAATGAATACCTTGCATGTAATTTTTACATGGATCAATGCATGATGTGAGCTTTTATTTGGGTTATTTTTTGGTTATTATCACTTTTAAAAATTAGATTTTTAGATCTAACCCTAGTTTTGGATAAGTTGGATATATATTGCATATCTTATGTTTGCTTGTTTTGCTTGTTGCTTTGTTCGTTGTGAGTGAGCGTTCAAGTGTAAATGAAAGGTACAACAGAGAAAAGATGTGTTGAAATGATTATAGGTATTTTTTTGGATCTCTATAACATATTGATTTGGAAATAAAATGAACCCTCTCATGTATTTGGCTCGAGTGCTTTGACATGCTTTCATAGATTCACACTTCATTTGGTGTTTTAAAATTGGATCTAGATTTACTTTCACGCATATGTGTTTCACATAGAAATTAGGCCCTATGAACACTATTTGTGAAATTCTTGAGGGAATGTGCTTCATTCGCTTGCCTTACATGCGAAGCTCTTCTTGATGATAGATCCCCTTATAGGTAGGGAAGGATATTTGTTATTATCTCACTATTTTGCTTGGGTTTGTCCTCAACATCCATTAGTACTTTCTCTTTTGAGATTGGTAGTGTTTGTTATTGGATTTTCTAAAAATTTGGTGAGGTGATTTTGAATTAGCATGTCAAAGAATCTTGTTTGCTATGCTTGGGTAAGGTGAAGAGGCTAGAGGAGTATGCTTTGTTCCCTTTTGGGCACATCAGAAACATGGAACCCTTGATTCCAAACCAAGTCCCCTTGTGGTACAACTTTGTGATCCTTCCTTGATTAGACATGGTTTATCATAGTGGACATTCCCTTTATTGGGTCAACCACATGGATGAAACCTCAAGAAGTAATAGCCATTTTTGATGTGGTAGTAACAACCACTACATAAATGTATTTGTGGAGAAAATCCTCAAGGGTGTCATCTTTTGATAGGTTGTCAGATCTCCTCAGTATCTCTAATTGATTAAATTCTTAGAATATGTCAAAACCCTGGTGCACCAGGATTGGCTTTTGCCTACTCTAGATTGAAAAAGCTATAGAGTTGAGCATTACTAAGAACCATAGTGCTACCAAATTTTCTTTTTTAGGACTATGTGTGTGATTGGAAAACATTTTGAGAACATACACAGTGGTGTTTCTAAGGATTAGACTGATACTATAACACTATTCTTGTTCATGTGTAAAGTTGCTTTGCCCCTTGTTCATTGTTTGAAGATGTTTGCTTGAAATTCTTGATTGTTGTCTTGTGTGCCTAGTTTATGATTCAAAATTTATCACACCTAATTGGATATTTAAAATGAAGTAAATTTGAGTTCCTGAGTCGAGACTTTATGATCAAACTACTTTGCTATCTTGTTATTTTTAGTCTCCCTAGCTTGATCTAGTTTAGATTAGGCTACTTACCTCATTGTTAGAAGCTTGTTTTCATCTTGGGTTATTGTGCTTTGATCTCTTGAATTAGTGATCTTTGATTTCACAAGTGACCTTGTTTGGAGTCAGTGAGTTAGAGACCACCCTTGTTGAGAAAGATATACCTTTGGATTCTTTGATATTATGCTTGGAGAGTCTTAGTAATTTCTTGTCCATCCAATTTTATAAAAATTCAATTTTAATTATTTATAAATAGTGTAAATCATCCTCCTAGTTCATATGTGCTAGGGTATTCACCCAAAGTTGTGGGCACCTCTATGGCAATATTGGTTTATGTCTATTGCAAAATTCTATCTTATCACATCTCTTTTGGACAAGTGAGTGCTTTTACTATCCTAGTTTTATACCAATGTTTCTTAGGATTATCCTATCACCTAGTACCTTTTCTTCCATGCCGGTTGCAACAAGATATCAAGTAGATAGGGGAAAGTGATCTTAAGTTGTCTTTAAACAATTAACTTTAGTTCAAACTCATCAAAGACCCAAGGGAAAAGAACCTGTGTTTGTTCAATCACTTGAGAATATTCTAGAAGCTTTGTTTGACCCTAGTCATGACCTTATTGAGTTGAGTACACCCTTAGCATCACCTCACTTGGATATCGATATGGATTTTACAATGGCTTCACAAAAGAAGAATTGAAGTGGTAAATACTATGTTGACCTTTTGAGTGGTGGTCCCACTCATGAAAAGAGATCAACCTCACCCCATATTGAGGATAGATATTTTGGATGCACACCAAAGGGCTAATAAAAGTAAGTATTATGCCTATCAATAATAAAAATCCCAATATGATGATCAAATTAGTGAGCCTTCTAGCACTCATGTGAATGCAACATTTACTGGTAACCAGTTTAGACAACCAAGATCGCGTACACCACTCATGAAACCTTTAGGTTATGCGAGTGGTAGACTCAAAGTACTTAAGCATGAGAGAAAAGACATTCTAGAAAAACAAGCTAATAAGGAAGAACAATTTAGATTCCTAGAGGAAGAAAGGGAAGTTATGATTGAGATAGAGAGGAAAGCCCATCAAGAAGCACAAGACCTTATCATAGCTTCAAAATTTGACAATAAATTTAACAATGTGCACATTGGTGGTGGAAACAACTCTCCTCTATCCACCTCTCCCAAGACTCCATGAAGTGGGAGACACTTAAGAACACCTTCATGATCTCCTAGCCCTATAGGAAGGAGAGATTCAAGACATGATTATTATAGGAAACCAATACCTCTTAGAGTTTTAAGAAAACCTTCACAACAAGCTCATCATGGTTCACAATATGGAGGTGGTAGCTCAAACTTTGAATATAATTCTTATGATTTCATGGCTATGCAACCAGACCAACATTTTCAGCAACATATGCAAGCATATATGGACTAAAATAGAGATGCATGCTTTCAACTTTTAATAAAAAAGGGTGATAAGGTCCCTTAAAACTTTGATGTAGACAAAAAGATTCAAAAACATGATCCCTCTGTGAAAGAAGAAATTGACCAATTGAAGAAATAGCTGAAGCAAATATCGACACCCAAGAGTTCTTTTTCACTTGATTCAATTTGTCCTAATCCTTTTGATAAGAGTTTTGACATGAAAAATTTTTCTATAAAAATTGAGATCCCCCAATATGACAAATATGATGGAAATGGGGATTCAAATGATCATGTGTGTCCATTCCATACTATGAGTTTTAAGTTTCAATATGAGGACTCATACCTTATGAGATTGTTTCCAAGGATTCTTAAGGGTCAAGCAATGGAATGGTTTACCAATATAACTCCTTGCATTAAAACATTCCTTGAGTTAATTCAAACATTTTTTCAACACTTAGCATACAATCTTTCATGATCTATCTTGCTATTGTACTTATGTCACACAAAGAAAAATAAAGGAGAATCCTTTGTTACTTTCTTGCAAAGATGGAGATGATAGTGCTCTCACTATTCTAAGACCATTCGTGAGAAAGAAAAGATTGAAATCCTCATTAGTAACATGGTTCCTAAGATGAAGTACAAAGTTAAGAAGATGGTTTTTTAGTGCTTCAATACCATTGTTGAAACTGCATTTAGAATTGAGGATGTTTTGAGAGAGCAAGGTATTTTGACAAAAAATGGAAACAATAACAACAATGGTCAAAATAAAAACAAAAATAACAAGGATAAAGGAAAGAACACATATTGGAATAAGAATAAAAAAATGGTTAATGATGGATTTGTGGATTCCTCTAAGCCTAAAGACCAAGTTGTTCTCCATTTGGCTAGTGCCAATCAACAAAGTAACAAGCCAAGATATCAAGAAAGGCCTAAAGGAGAGAAACATAACTTTACACAATTGGGTGAGTCATATGAAGAGATATTCATGAAGCTCCTTGCTCATAATTGTGTGTGCCCTTATGCTACCACAAAGTTCTGCATACCTAAAGTTAAGCCATGTTGGTGGGATGAGAAGGTGTATTGCAAGCTTCACAATGGCATTCGACACGATATTGAAAACTATGGGAGATTTAAGCATATTGTTCAAGATCTTATTAAGAATGGAAAACTTGAAATAGGTGGATTAAGTACCAATGCTGATCACACAACATTCAAAGAGCCTTTTCCCAAGTATGAGAAAGGGGAAACTTCCCAATATAAGAATGGTAAGGCTACAATCAATTACACTCATGCAAATGTAGAAAATGTTGTCAATATGCTTGAGGTTGTAGTAGAAACTTTCAACATGATGGAAGATAAAGATCATAGTGGTTATGATTTAAATTTCAGCGCTCCTATCCTTGGTGAAAATCCTATTTTGGTGCTTAGGGGTGCTCACTCCAGAGAGTCATCTCAAGGTCCCCTTGTCATTAGAGGACCCAATTCAAACCAGTCAAGCAAACCTAAGTGTCTTCCCAAAGTCTCAATGTTGTTATGTGAAGTTAAGGTCCCCTTGTTGTCAAAGGACCTAGTTCAAACCAACTATGTAAGCCAAGACAAGTGCAATTCAATTATGTTCCTTCAAAACTAACGGTCAATCCTAGGTCAAATTATAATTTTGTTGATCAACTACAAAGAACCTCCACTCAAATTTTAATCTTTGAGCTTTTAGAGTTGTATTCGAGACACAAACAAGTCCTTGAGGATTCTTTACACATGGTGGGTGTCCTCAAAATATTAGATGTCGATCAATTCCATAACATGGTTAATCATATTGCTAGCCCTCATTACCTTTCCTTTTAAAGGAAGATGATAAATCTTTGAGCCATCTGCACAATCTTGCCCTTCATATTAAGGTCATGATCCATAGAACTCATGTTAGGTGTGTGTTGATAGATGGGGGTATTGGGCATAATATTTGTTCTTTGAGTCTTCTAAAGACATTAGGTTATTCTGAACAAGTTATTGATACTAGAAGGAAGATTATTATCAAAGTCTATGATGAGGTAGAGAGAAGTTCAAAGGGGTTGGTTGTCCTTCCCATTAGGATTGGTCCTATTGAAAAATATATTTTATTCCAAATAGTTGATGTTGGACACCTTTCATACAATATTTTACTTGGTAGACCATGGATCCATGATATGCAAGCAGTGTTGTCTACCTATCATCAAGTTTCCTTACAATGAAACAAAGATTTGTATACCTGGGGATAATACTTTTTCTATTAACTCAATTTTAGAAAGTACTCATGTTCCCCTCAATAAAGAAGTAGATGATTTTGATGCAACTTTAACTGAATGTAAAGACAAGTTCAAATCCATAGACCCTGGCATGGGGGGATATCAACTTAACTCCCTCATAACATTACCAGTTTCACCTAGGTGTTATGATAAACTATCACAAGAGATGAAACCTTTCTCTTCAGTTATGACATTATGATGTAGGAGCATCCCGCGACTAGCAATAGTTTGATGGTTTTGGACTATACACTCTTATTATGCATTGTAATATGGCTTGGTAAGCCATTTTATCTTATTGATGTAATCGGTAGGTCCATATAAAGATTGAGTCTTGGTTAGTATTTTAAGTGTCTTTAGAAGCATAAATACTTTGTAATTATCATGAAGTTGACAACTTTGTTGTCAACTCCATGACACATCTTTGAGTGGGGTTCTACATTAGTCCTAGAACAAGTATTCTAGTTGGTCATGTTGGGTAAGTTAGTTAACTAAGTTTTAGTTTTTAAGAATTAGTTTGTGGGAGTTAGTTTTAATTTAGTTATCAAATCTTTATATGAGTTACCATATATAGACCAAAGGGGGTTTTCAAAGGGAGAAGAAAAATTGAAAGAAACAATGTAAGGCTGAATGGAAAGGAAGAAATAGATCTTGTATTTGTAATGGAAATTTTGTTGTAGCAAACCTTTTGAGAATGAGTTTAATCTTGGCAACGAATTTCATTGAAGGATTAATATTTCACATATGTCATTTTGTAATAGCCTTACATTGGCAAAGTGATTTTCGAGGGAGTTAATGGTTACATGAATCAATATTGTTATTATGTTGATATCATGTTTTAGATTTTGATTGGCTCATTTATCCTTAAGTTTGTGCACTCTGCATCAAGTGGTATTAGAGCACAACAAAAGGTTTGGGTTTAGGCAACAAAGATCTAGGATTTGGAATGTTGAAGGTCCCTTGTTGATTCTTGGAGTTGAACTATCCTCCGAGAGTGTTCCAAGGTGGTGGCTGGATATCTAATAAATCCTAGATTGGTGAGAAGAGATGGCTTGGACAAGGAGTGAAAGAGAAATGGTTAAGGCATTAAAGGAGTACTTATATGGTGATAAAAAGGAGAGAGAAGAAAGGTAAAGAAAGAAGAAGGAAGAGGAAGCTAGGAAACAAGAAGAGGAAAGATCAAAGAATCTTAGAGAAGAGTTAGATAAGAGTATTGCAAAGTGGGAGATGATAGCATTGCTTTTGGAGCAAGCGCTAGATGAAGACGACATTACTAATGAAGGTATAGATTAGACTAAGGTACACATTTCATTTTAATGGCATGGACAACAGATGAATTTTGGTGTAGAGAGTAAGAGTGAACAACAAGAAGTTGTTGTTGAACCTTGTGAGGAGAAGGTTCTTGTGGATGAGGGAGAGTTGGTGAGAGGTATGGTTGAAGAAATGATTTTCCCAAATGATGGAAATATGGAAAAAAATGATCAAGAAGGGATGGACATAGTCCAAAGATTATAGATTGAGGAGAAGATTGTTGGCCTAGAGGATGAAGTGTTTATTGATCATTGTGATGCTCTAGAGATATATAAATAGGAAGAAGATCAGATTGTGTATCAAATTGATTGGTATTTTTATGTAGGTGATATGTGACTAGAAAATATATTTGTTCTAGGATTGAATGAAGATACCATGAAGGGTATTCATTCTATAGTTTGGAATTAACATGTGGTGGGGAGTGACATCAATTCAAATTTTATTATGGTGACAACATTACCTTCATACAATTGAAGGACTCAGAAGAAGATCACAACAATTCAACGGGACTTGAATTCTTTTATCCTAAGTATGATGCAGGAGCATCCTGCGAATGGCAATAGTTTGATGGTTCTGGACTATACATTCTTATTATGCATTGTAATATGGCTTGGTAAGCTATTTTGTCTTATTGACGTAATCAATAGGTTCATATAAAGATTAATTCTTGGTTAGTATTTTAAATATCTTTAGAAGCATAAATAATTTGTAATCATCATGAAGTTGACAACTTTGTTGTCAACTCCATGACACATCTTTGAGTGGGGTTCTACATTAGTCTTAGAACAAGTATTCTAGTTGGTCATGTTGTTTAAGTTAGTTAACTAAGTTTCAATTTTTAAGAGTTAGTTTCTGGGAGTCAGTTTTAATTTAGTTATCGAATCTTTATAAGAGTTACCATATACAGACCAAAGGGGGTGTTCGAAGGGAGAAGAAAAATTGAAAGAAACAATGTAAGGATGAATGGAAAGGAATAAATAGATCTTGTATTTGTAATGGAAAATTTGTTGTAGCAAACCTTTTGAGAATGGGTTTAATCTTGGCAATGACTTTCATTGAAGGATTAATATTTCACTGATGTCATTTCGTAATAGCCTTATGTTGGAAAAGTGATTTTCAAGGGAGTTAATGGTTATAGGAATAAATATTATTATTATGTTGATATCATGTTTTAGATTTTGATTAGGTCATTTATCCTTAAGTCTATGGGCTTAGCATCACATTATTTGACACATTTGTATAATCATTAGTGCCTATTCAAGATGAGAAAGAAGATGTGGCTATTATAGATTGGATTTATAGAAAAGAGAAGTATATGCACAATGAGAACTTTAGTCCCTCTCCTAAATCTTATGGAAGATGGTATACTTTTGTCAAGAAGATGGGCTATCTTGGACATGGCCCTCTTAGTAATAGATTGGATGCTAGAGTCAAGCCCCTTGATCATGGTTTTTTTTGGCACAAGTCTAAGAAGCTAATTGGCCTAGTATATGTGAATCACAATAAGAATGTTGCTCCTATCCTTAATAAGTTAGATAGTGAAGAAGAACAAGAGTATGTACCTATTTTGGAAAATCAACAAGATATGTGTGAAGATTGCATCCCTTCTACTAATCTCCTTTAGGGAGATTTAGATAGTCTAGTATCTCATGATACAATTGCAAATTTAGAACAAGAAAGTGTGGTCCTTGATGATATTGAGGCTTCCACATCCAAGCATCTCAAGCCTTCATGGTGTAAGCATCCTATTTGAGTTTCAGAAACAAATTCCAATGAGAATGAATGGGATTCCCTCTCATAGCCTTCTACAGTTGATATGGCTATTGATGTTGTTCATACATATAGTTCTCAACATAATTTATTTAATGATTCGTGTGTAGGATCAAATGATTTGAACTCACATGTTAGCTTAGTGGACGATTCTTTGCTTGTTAGAAAGAATCCCAATTTGAGTAGTGTAGGAAGTTACTTCACTAACTCTGACTCTTTAGTCACTAGAGATATCATTCATATTCATAACCTTGAACCAGTCATTGATTTACCCCCTGTTCATCCTAATTTGATTGATTGGTCCCAATTCAATCATGAACCTAAGCTTTTAATGTTTCAAAATGATTATGAGATAGCCTGCTATTTAAATGTCATTGAACTCATAGTCTCTTCCACTAGTGAACCAACTACCAACATGACAGAGCCAGACATCAAGTACCTTAGTCACAAAATAAAAATAAAATAAAATAAAAAGAATAGGAGTTTTGATGATGAAAACCACTATGTGGCCGTGTTAGAACTGAAAAAAGTAAAAAGAAAGGATGTATCTGAGGGTAAAAACCTCTCTGAAGTGCTTGAGGATGAGGTACTTTATCATGTTCCTAGTTATTTTAAGGATAGATCTTCAGTGCTCATTGAATCAACACAAGAAGTCAATTTGGGTATGGATGAAGCTTCGCAAATGGTACATTTGGCTCAATCTTTGTCATCACAAGAAAAAGAAGCCTACACTAAGTTCTTACTACAAGATGATGCACCTATTCAAGTTTATTTCCTAGATGAGCACCTCATGTATATGACTAAAAGAACATGGAAGATGTTCTTTGATGGATGCTTAATGCAAAATGGTTTCAAAGTTGGAGTGTTGTTTGATTCTCCTCATGGGTACACAATTTCTAAATCTTACAAGTTATTATTTCCATGTACAAATAACATTGCTGAGTATGAAGCTTTAACAAATGGACTTAAGATGGCTATATAATGGAGAATTAAAAAGTTACACATCTATTGGGATTCACAGTTGATAATCAACCAAGTCAATGACAATTATTTAACAAAAAATGAGAAATTGGTACCTTACAAGAAAATGGTTGATTCCTTGAGATGCTACTTCACATTTGTCTCATTTCAAAAAATCCCTAGAGTAGAAAATGAAGAAGATAATGCTATGGTTACACTTGCTTCACTTCTTCAATTAGGGAAACATGAATCAAGATTTTAATTCTTGGTGGAAGAGATACATCACCCTATCTATGATTCCCAAGAAAGTCATGTTATTTGTAGCCTTGTTGGTCATGAGTCATCCTGTTACAATGCCATTTATTCATACCTTCATGATGGCATTATACTTGACACCTTTAACTGATATGTATGCAAAAACCTAATTTGAAATGTCATTTTCCATTCCCTTATCTATGGCAATTTTTATAGGAGGGGTCTAGATGGAACACTTCTTAGATGTTTAGAAAAGGAAGAATTTGATCAAGTGTTAGTTGACATTCATGAGGGCATCTTTGGGGGATATTCCAATGGTCTTTCCATGGCTCTAAGGTTTCTTAAGGTGGGGTACTATTGGCCCATGATGCAGATTGATGCAGTAGCTTTTGCAAAGTCATGTGAAAAGTGTCAAAAACATGGTAACCTCATATATGCTTTGGGCAAGGAACTCATTCCTTCTATCTCTCATTGGTCCTTTCAACGTTGGACCTTTAATCTTGTTGGGCATATTCATCCCAACTCATCATGTGGACACAAGTTTATTATCAATGCTACTAATTTCTTCACTAAATGGGTAGAAATTGCCCCACTTTATGTTGCCTCGAGCAAGATAGTTTCCATGTTTATTTTGAATCACCTTATTTTTAGATATAGAGTTCCTTCTGAGATTATCACTGAAAATGGAGGCTAGTTTAAAAATAAGGACCTTAATCAAATTTGTAATAAATTCAAGATAAAACAACATTGGTCCTCCATTTACTTCCCATAAGGAAATGGTCAAGTAGAAGTATCAAATAAAAACATTCTCAAAATCTTGCATAGAATAGTTCATAAGAATGGTAGAGATTGGTACTTATAGATAAATCCAGATTTGTGGGCCTATAGAATGAGTATTCATACTCCTACTGGGGCTACTCTTTTTGCCCTTACATATGGTATTGTAGCAGTGTTACCTTTAGAGGTTGAGATTCCTTAACTCAGAGTTTCCCTCAAAGGTCTAGTTATAGATGAAGACTACTGCACCATGAGACTTCAAGAGTTAGAACTTCTAGATGAGAAACGCCAAGCATTATTTGACCATTTGAGGGTCTATCAAAAGCGCATGTCAAAAGCATTCAACAAAAAGGTTCACCCTAGAGAATTCCAGGTGGGAGATCTTGTCCTATGTGAAAATCCTAAGAATCAATAGAATGGACATCAAAAGGGTAAATTTGAACCTAATTGGCTTGGACCTTACATTATTACAACTTTTGGGTCTAGTGCCTATTTACTATCTACAATGGAGGGAGAGTAGCTTCTTGATCCTATCAATGTCTTGCACCTGAAGAAGCTATATCCATGATGCTCATTTTGTCTGGGGGTATCTTTGTACATAATTATTGATCTTGAAAAAATACAAAAAAATGATATATTTCAAAAATACCAAAAAAATAATATATTTCAAAAATACAAAAATGATATTCTATCAAAATTTTAAAAATTGGAAAATGTCCTGAAAAAATGATCATCTTAGTAATAAGTGCTTTGATGTATCTCCAAAAAAATTATATATCCCAAAAAATAAAAATCCCAGTGGTGAAAACCTAGAAATGGGCACTACTTGAGGCCTTTGCACCCCTATTTTTTAGTGCGTGTCCTCAACACTTGACCTTTCTCCATCATGCCTTGTCCTTATTGCTTTGCTTTAGAATTGGTTTTTATCTAGGAGGCATAACTGTGTTTTCTTTGATCTCTTGGCTACATTAGGCTTTAGGATACCTCACAAATGGTGTTTTTCAACACCACCCCAACTGTATTTTTCAATACAACCCCTAACATTGAGTTTTTTAAAACACTTATTGATTTGGTCCTACCCAGTTTCATCATGTGATCTTACCTACTTGCAAGCATTTAATCCTTATCCTCAGAACTCAGTATCAGCTAACACACTTAAATTTTTAAACACAAACACTTAATGCTTGACTTATGTCATGATCTTTTCTTTGTGTGCTAATTGTTATTGATTTTTGTTGAGTGGCCTTGTCTGATAAGTCTCTCTGGGATGCATAGCTAGATGACTTGGGGCATAGGGCATTTTTAATTTGTTTTCTACTTGTGGGTGTGGTCTTGAAACTCTAGAGTGTCTCTTATTGTCCCCTTGAAACACTTAGGAGATTTGAGGCATCATCCTTGACTGCTTTTGCACAGCCATTCTTATGGTCATCATGGCATCTATACCTTGATGCGAGCATGGTTTTGCTACATTAAATTGGGTAAGCTAACATTAAAGTCATCTTGACCTTTATGTCTTTGATGCTTATGTTAGAATCTTTCCACATTCCAATCCAATATAAATCACATTCATATCTTCATAGTTGTGCTTGTGACTAGTGATGATTGTGTGGTTTTTTTATGTCTGTTAATAATGGACCAATGATGAAAATAAGTTCTTTTACATTCTCTAAAGAATGATGAACACAAAATCCTATGTTACAGTTGCTCCTTTGCAAGTACACCTTTGCATTTTCATGTAGCTTGCATTATCAAATTTTATGTTAGTTTGCATTTTTAGGTTGCATTATGAGTTTGAGAGGGTTTTCCCTTCATCTTTATTGTGGACTTTTAATCAACTGTGGTCATGTTTTAATCTTCATTTCCTTATCTTCTTTTTTGATCTCAATTGAAATTTCTATCTTAAACAGTTGATTGATTTTGGGGCATTCTATTTCTTATAGAAAAATTTTCTTCTCTTCTTTATGTTTCTTTCCATATCTTCCAAATTTCTACCTTCCATTCACTTTCACCCCACTTCTTTTCTTCTAATTAAACTTTGTGGCATAATATTTCATGCTTGATGATCTACCTTGGTTCTTTGATTCTTATTTCTTTCATCTTACATCAAGAACTTTATCTTTTGTTCAATTTGATCAAATTTATTAATTTTTTGTTTCTCCTCTATCTCATTTCGATTTCAATCATGAGGGGAGGGGACAATATCTATCAACTTCAATCCTTGATTCAGTTTTATCAATTTTATCCTTGAATTTTTTAAGTCAAATTGTATTTGTATTCTTTGTCCTAATGTGTTCTCAAATCGACCACACATCTGGGTTGTTTTGTGATCCCAAATCAATCTCACACTTTAATTTTTTTATTTGACTGCATGTTTTCTCAAATCGATCACACATTAGTCAAAGAGGGGTAAATGTATGCACCCTAAAATGGTCACCTAGACTATGGGCCCCCATTATTCAATTTATCAAATTTCTTGAATCAATGGTTTGCAATATTTTATTAATTCAATTTTTTTAATCAAATTGTAATTTATTCAATTATTTCAACATTTTCTAAGGTTTGATCATTTTATCCTAAGTCTTATTTAATTAAAAGAAAACCTCTCTTTTAATTAAATAATTAATCCACATTTAATTAATTAAAAGAAAAACCCCTCTTTTAATTTAATTAAATATTTCCTATTTAATTAAAAGAACTTGCTTAGTTTTAATTAAATAAAATTCCACTTGAAAAATAAAAATAAAATAAATTATTTTTTTCCCTCTACTCTTAAATGCACATATTTGTAAGTGGGATTCCATTTAATTTTCCTCCTCTTTTCTCATTGGTGGGATTTTTTCTCACATGGATCATTCTTTCTCCACCCTTGATTAAATCTTTTTGCCTCTTAATCTTAATCATCAATTCTTTTTTATACAGGAGAGCCCTCTCCTCATTTTTGACATCCACGATTATGCTATTGTTATGCTGCAAGTTTGGAGAGCAATTATTGGAGAAGTTTGTGCATTAAAGCTTTTTGTGGAGAACTTATACCTTCTTGTCTTCTTCTCTCATGCATCCATGGATTCCATCATCATGATCCATCCTTGCATTTTCATATTAGCTTAGATCCATATTTTCTGTCATAGATTAACTTGCATTGTTATTCCCTTTCATAGATTAGATTTGCTTTCTTGCATTTCTTTGCATTGTCATCATTTAGATTAGTTTGAACCTTCATGTGCATTAATATTTTGATCTTTGAATCTCTCATTTTATGGTGTACTTTCATGGGCACAAACTAGGTCAAACTAAGGGCCTCCATTACAAACCCTTGCACTCCATGAATAAAGAGTTGTGAGCCACCATTCAAGACCTCATTCTTGAGTAATCTTGGATATAATGACTCATAGAAGTGTAATAAAATTTTAGTAATACAAATATAAACATAGTTCTCTTATTTATTCCAAGAGGCTATGGTGATTTGATTATTGGACCTCAAGAAAGGGCCATTAAACTTGCTACAACTCAAAACAGGACAGTGAAATGTACAATGAAAAAATGAATTTTAAAATCCTACTTACTCAATATTTCAAGAATTTGAATTGATATAAAAATATCTACATTCAAATCTATAACTATCCATAAAACAAAGTAAGCCCAATCAATCCATTCACATTGGATGTTAGGGTAAGCAAGATGGTTGTAACTGAAAATGCTTCAAAATTTGCTATTTCTTCAACTCTAATTCGTACAATCTAAACACAAACCCTTCTCTTAGGAATTTGATGGTGTTTCATATTTTTGTGCATGTGTGGTAACCCTCTGTATGGATCCAATAACTAAAAAAATACAAATTTATTTAGTTAGGCAAGTGGTTGTCAAAGTTGTCAAATGCAGCTTTTGCAAAAATGCAAAATTGCTTGAGTAACTTTTGCAACTTTTCCTTCTGACCATGTATGAGTCCACAAAATTTACATATGAGTTTCATATGGTCCAAAACCAAATTCTAACACCATTCTCCAACATTATATTTTTTGGTCAACTCTTGGTCAACCCTTGACCTATTCAAGCAATTTCAAGCAATGTAAACTATCTAAATAAACTTCACTCACCTATCTATCTACCTACCTCTATTCACACCCTTGGGGATTTATATTTATCCCTTATTCACTAATGGTTGGCTAGAACCATCTACAATCCAAAATTCTTCAGGACCTTAACCTAGATTCTATGTGCTCCTGCAACATTCTTCCCATCTACAAAGAAATCATGGTGGATCAAAATTGAGAAGATTAGTATAGGTACCTTTCTTCTTAAAATTGTTCCTTTGATTCTATTCAATTCTTCCACTTAATGAGATGTTCTATATAGATGCCATGTCTAGTCTTTTCCTTCACTCTAGAATCCAAAACTCTTTCAACTTGAGGCTTGGGTTTGGTTGGAATACTAACCTCCTTAGTGTCCTCCTTGAGCTATGGTTCTTGGTGTCCTTCTTTGATGTTATGTCCTTTATACTAAATTAAATCTTTCACATTAAAGATAGGATAAATTGCCAAATCTTGTGGTGGGTCTATCTTGTAAGCATTAGAGACATATTTTGGAAGCACTCTACAAGGCCCTATCCTCCTCATTTCTGACTTAATATGAATAACTTTAGTAAGTATATCTTTTTTCAAATGCACTAACACCCAATCCCCTACCTCAAAGTGCACATCTCTCAAATTTGTATCCATCTTTGACTTCAACTTTTGAGTAGCTTCACCCAATGTTCTATTGACATGTTCATGTACCCCCCTCATGGATTGTGCAAAGTCATCTACATGTCTACTCACTTCATCGTGTGGTTTTAGTTCTTTGAATTCACATATTCCTTTTGGATGGTAACCATACATTATTTGAAATGAAATTTCCCCTATAGTTCTATTCATACTGTTATTATAGGAAAACTATGCTTATGATATGACTTGATCCCAATTCTAACCATACTCCTTTGTTAAACATCTTAATAGGTTTCTAAGTACCCTAGTAATTGCTTCAGTTTGACCATGTGTTTGTGGATGGTAAGATAAACTATGGCCCAAATTTGTGCCCAATCTCTTCCATAATTTTTTTCCAAAGGTGTTCCATGAACTTAACATCCCTATTAGAAATTATGCTGATGGGTAACCCATGTATTCTCACAATCTTGTTGAAAAAAAGATGGGCTATGTAATTGGTATCTTGTGTGGTTTTGCAAGGAATAAAGTGGCTCATCTTATTGAACCTATCAACAACAACAAAAATAATTTCCCAACCTAATTTTTTCCTTGGAAAACCAACTATAAAATCCATGCTAATGCACTCCCATGGTCTATTTGGCATGGGTAAGGGCTGATACAATCCTGCAATTGTAGAAGTACCCTTGGCTTTTTGACATATAATACATTGATCAACACACTTCTTAACATATTTTTGCAATCTTGGCCAATAGTAGAATCTCTCCACTATCTCTAGTGTCTTATTTACACCAAAATGTCCACTAAAGCTTCCCTTATTCTTCTCCTAAATCAAATTTTCTCTCATGGACCCTCTAGGAAGACACAATTGATTACCCCTAAATAATAATCCATTTTTCAAATTAAAATTGAAATATTTTCTATGAAAATGATTATTATATTCTAGGCATACATTGTAGATTTCTAAAAAGTCTTCATCCCCAAGATATAGGTCCTTAAAACTATCCACCTCAATGCTTTCCAATTCAATTTCTTGGATGGTGAGTAACCTCCTGCTTAAGGCATCATCAATTTTTTTCTTGGCCTTTCTTTTGTTTAATGGTAAAGGTATATGACTAGAGAAACTCCACCCATTTGATGTGCCTTAAACTCAACTTCTCTTGAGAGTTGATGTAAGTGAATGCTTGGCTATATATATGGAAAAAAAAAATCCATTGGTAAAAGGTAATAACTCCATTTCCTAAGTCCTTGTACTAAAGCATACAATTCCAAATCATAAGAGAAGTATCTTGACTTGGCCTCATTTAACCTCTCACTAAAGAAGGCTAGTGGTCTCCCTTCTTGACTCAAAAATTCCCAAAAACAACATTGCTTGTATCACATTCAATAATGAACAATTTATCAAAAATAGGTAACAAAAGTATAGGTTTTGTAGCTAGCTACCTCTTTCTTCAATCTTTTAAATTCCTCATTTTCCTCTTTCGTCCATACAAACTTATTTTTCAACCCACCATTGATAGTGTCCAAGAATGGAGAACATATCTTGCAAAAACTCCTTATAAACTTTTCATAAAATTGTGCCAAATCATGAAAACTCACCACAGTTGTACTTGTCTTTGGTATAGGCCCATTGATTATAGCTTCAACTTTATCCTCATCCATATTGAAGTCACCTTGTGAGACAAAATATCCAAGGTAAACTAGTTCTTGTTTCAAAAACTCACTCTTCTCTAGGTTGATGGTTAATTTCTTTTCTTGCAATCTCCTTAAAACAATTCCCAAGTTCTTCAAATGTTTTTCTTTATCAATATTGAAAATTAGTATAGCACAAAGATATACCACCACAAAGTTACCTATTTAGTACTTTAGTACTTCATCCATAAGCTTCATGAATTTACCAAGTGCATTGGTGAGGCCAAATGGCATGACCAACCATTCAGACAATCCTTTAGTGGTTTTGAAGGTTTTCTTCCACTCATCTCATTCCTTCATTCTAATGTGGTGGTAACCACTCTTAAGATCAATCTTGGAAAAATATTTAGCATCCCCTAGACAATCCATCAAACCCTCTATTCTAAGGATATGAAACTATACATTATAATCATCCTATTGATGACTCTAGATTTTGTACATAACCTCCATTTACCTACTTTTTAAGGTGCCAAAACTACTAGAATAACACATGGGCTAATGCTTTTTTTAATCAAACCCTGATCTAACAACTTTTGAACTTGCCTAGAAATCTCTTTGTTTTTTTCTGTAGTCATCTTTTAAGCAACCTTGTTTGGTAGTGAAGCCCTTGGCACAAAGTCCATTTGATGACTAATTTCCCTTTATGGAGGAAGTGTAGAAGGTGTACCATCACTGATGATATTCTTGAATTGATCTAATAATGCCCATACTTCCTTTGGTAAGGTGGTTTATTTCTTCACCTCTTCCTCCTTAGGCTTCAACATAATTGCAAACCCAACCTCTTGTCCCTCTTTGAAATCACTCAAATACTTTCCCACTCATAAGTAGGATGTTTTTATTTGTGGTTATATCCATGCCTTCTTCAAAAAATGACTGAATCTTATATTTCACTCCGTCTTTCTTGAATGTATAAAAATTCTTTCCATGATAGATAGAATCCCTTTCATATTTCCATGGTCTACATAGAAGTAGATGATAAGAATCCATGGGTAATACATCAAAAGTTATTTTTTCTTGATACTCTCCTATTGAAAAGTTTTCCCAAACTTGTTCATTTACCAAAACATTATTGCCTTTATTCAACCATGTAACTCTATAAGGATGAGCATTTGGAATTATTACCAATTGAAGTATTTGAGTAGCTTCCTCTAATATAATATTATCAGTTGATCATAAATCCATTGTAACTTTCAAACTTTTCCTTGCATCTTGAATTTGACTTTGAAAAAGTGCTCGCCTTTGTTTGGTTCTTTAAGAAAAACTCTTCTAAACATCAAGTTTTCCCCTTTCTTTGAATCAAGGCTCACTTTTGATTAATGTTATTGTTCTGGTCCTCTTGAACATAGTTGACCTTCCTTTCTCCTTGTAAAGATGATGCTTTCTCATGACATATATAAGCTAGATGACCTAGTTGTCCACAATGATGGCATTTCATAATAGAAAAAAGTGAACTTCTATTGTAAGTATTTGATCTACCCCTACCTTTGTCATTATAACTCCTTCCTCCACTATAAATACCCCTATTACTACTATTATTTGTTGGTTCACTATATTTTTTATCCCCTTGTGATCTAGTGTCATTAGTTCTGCTTCCATATCCACTTCTATAGGTACCTCTAGCATCTCTAACTTTAACTCTACCTTTAGTATGAGAGTCTTGTTTCTTTTTGTTCAACTCTTCCACCTTGAACATAGTTGGAAGCATTTTTTTATAGTAATGGGGGTCCATAGACCAATTTCTTCTTGGATACCCCATCTCAATTCTCCGAGATACCTAGCCATTTTTACTACTTCATCTTTTTGGATCTTGGATCTTAGGCATAACTTTTGAAATTCTTCAATATAAGAGGCTACATCCATGTCCTTTTGTTTTAGAATTTCTCTTTTTATGTTGTTTGATTTCATAATTCTCTGGTAGATAATTCTCCCTAAACTTGTTCACCATTTCCTTCTAATTTTTTATTGGTTTCTTGTTTTCTTTCTCCCTTTCTTCTTGGAGAAACTTCCATCAAGTTAGGGCTGGTCCCCTTAACCTAGATCGTGCAACCTCCACCTTATGTACTTTAGTAACTGCTTCACAATCAAACTGATTCTCCATGCCCTCTATCCACTCCATCACTAAATCAAGATCCATCTTACCTAAGAACAAGGGTATTCCTTCTAGAGACATTCCAATCAAAGCTTTAATGTATTTAAGAAAAGGTTATTCTTGGATTGGAGGATAAGGTTTAGGTTCTACATCTTCTTCTACAACCTCTTTGCCCCTCCCTTCCTCAATATCTAGCTTTTCCTTCATCTTGTCAACTATTTCTACTACTTCATCAAGTTTACCCTTCATAGATTCTAAGGTTTCCTCTAGGAGTCTATTCTTCTCCCTTTGTTCTGTCACTTCTTTTTCCAACTCATCATTTATCACCATGGTGGTTTCTCCCACTGAGTCACCTTCAAATTCAAACATACACAATGCCTTATCCTAGACCTTTTAGCACTCTGATACCAATTTGATGTAATAAAAATCCAAAAATCCTAGTCTTATAGGTCCCCATACCTGAACTTTCCAGGGCTCATCTCAAGCCTATAGGGTTACTATTTTACTCTATCTAGTCCCAAGAGGATCTCCCTCAATTATCCCCTTCTAGAAGATCTTGAACATCAATTACTACCTCAATTATTTCCTTTCTTAACTCACCTAGATTCCTAGCTAGGCATTACTTGCTATCTTGCAAGGAAAGACATAAAATTTGTTGAAGTTGATGAAAGATCAACCCCACAGCTCCCAAGAATCACCTTCATGCAAACAACTATCATATAAATAGAGAAGAAAAAATCTATAGAGGATAGAATTACTAGATCCACAAATGAGACATTCTTGGTGAGAAAAAAAGAGAAATTTCTATAATCAAAAGTGAATGAATGTTATAAAGAGAGATCATCCTTATAAAAGAGATTGAAACCCTAAAATGGTCCAACCTAGGTTGCATCATACTAATTAATAAAATAATTCATTATTATATGCCTAAAGTTAAGCTTAAGAAAACTAGATATGAGAAGTGACTTAATAATTAAATCAAAATGATTTAATTAATAAGGTAATATCTTATTACTCTAACACCCCATTTAGATAAACTTAGGAAGTAACTAAAAACCTAGAAACTACTATTGAAAGTAAATTTGGGTCCTAAAAACAAGGCCTAATGAGGTAGCCAAGCACAACCAAATCTCTGAAAAGATGAGAAATAGAGAAAACCACATGGGAAAAACCCTACTCCACAAAGAGATGGAAATAATGCTAAAAGAACTAGTGAAGGATTAAAGAAGCCTCCAAATTAGGGAATATCCTAGAAGATAGGAACAAAAGATGATCACGAAGAATGCCACTAAAGCATGTAGAAGCCAAAAAGCTCTGTCAAAAGTAATTGCTGGTTTGAAGAACCTCCACTAAAATAGAACCTGACCAAATAGAAAAGACTATAATCTGCATCTAATCAGGAGGCTCACAAAGGCAAATAGCTAAACTCAAAGATATATATGGTATAATATACTAAAGCCTAAAGATTTGATCAATTAAACATGGAAGGTTGCATCCAAAGTAGGAACAAAAAGAAGAGTGTTGAATATATAGGTACCTAGCTACTACATCCACATAGTACATATGAAAAAATATGAATACATAGCTCACTTCATCAAACCAAGGAAGCATGGACAACAATAGAAGACCCCCCCAATAAAAAAAAGGGTGAGGTGACAAGCAACTAGAAAAGTGAGCCAAAAAGACTACATCTCAAGGAACCATAATCAAGATGCACAAAAGAGTAAATATTTGTGTATTGAGGTGATCAATCCTAGACATATCATGTGGCTAATGTCATAGAATGGAAACTCACTGGACAAAGGAAGATGGAAAACAAAGGCCAAAATTCAACCCCCCATGGAACTTTAATAAGAGTAGTACATGTACAATAAGGCACAAGATATGGTGAATCCCAAGAATACACCAATATGTACAAGTGTCCTCAGATGACACTACTTGAATTAGAAGGAAAAACAAGGCAAAACAACTAAAATAATTTTTACAGATGCAATATGGCACTTTATCTCAGTGTGTTTGCAAGAATGAATAGAAATGATGTCTAAATATACCATAAGAGGCATAAGGCTGATACAATAGATTGTACAATCCATGAAAAATCATATGAAGTAATGAAATTGATCCTTGAACTTGAAACAACTAAGATATCCACCAGACTACAAAAATGAAAAAGGATGAATAGAATGTTCCTAGATCAAAATCTAGAAAAACAACCAGCATCACTAGAAAGAGGATGGAAAGACCTTTCCAATGATATAAATAATTCACAAATCAGAGATCAGATGCTCAAGATATGTCTCTTAGAGTGCAAAAATGTGCCCCTAACTTTGATAGCAAAAAACCATAAAAAAAACTATCAAAATTGAAAAATACCTATAACATTATGACAAGCTTAGAATTAGCTTTCCCATGATATCTTTTTTGTGGAAAAGGAAGTCTGTATGCTCAAGATATGAGCAAAAACATGAAGGTAGGTCCAAAGAGAGCATGAAGGAGAGATAGGAATGCTGATGCAATATTGACATCAACAAGTGACAAGCATAGATTTGATGGTCAAATGGCCATCAAGGAAAAAAAAAATTCTTGAAAATTGACCCCTACTTGGAAAATAATCTACTTGCAGAAATACTAGCCGAAAACAAAGGGTTGATGCTAGAAAAAATTTTGGTGGCCAAGAAATGACATGCCAAAAAACAACCAGTGAGGACCTATGTTCCATTGATCTCCAAAATATCATGCCATGCTTGCAAATAAATATATGGTCCCCACAAAAAATGCATGCTTTTAAGAAACATGCATTACACCTCACAAATTTCCCACCCAAAAAGGGACCATTATGGACCCAAAGCATAATCATTGCCAAAAGACAAGGCAATTAGCACTGAGAATAAGGTGCAACCACACCTAGTCATTGCCAAAAAAAGGCACTAGAAATCAGAAATGGGAGTATGTAGGAACAAATGCCATGTGGCATGAAATTGGTGGATGTCACAAAGAGGTACATGTAGATGGAGGTGAAAGTCCAACACATATGTCCTTTGACTATGTCCTTTAACTCCATTGATGTTGGGGAAGATGTTGATGCCATGGTAAAAACTAGTGGTGAAGACCAAAGATTTTGATTGGGTGGGAGCTAATAAAAGACATGCCTCCACCAAATAAAGATTACAAATAACCTTGTAGCGTAAGGGCCAAAAATGTCCCACTAAGATTGTCTAATTGTAGAAGAAGTCACAAATGCAAAAATCACTCATAAATTAGTGATAAAAAATGCAAGCCCAATTATTGCCATAAATCATGGGCAAGAGTTTGCATAAAATTCTCTGTAAATTGTGCATTAGACCAATAAAAAATTCCATCAATAATCCAAACAAGATAGTGCACAAGCTCCCAAACACATAACAGAGGTCCATAAAAAGGTACATAGAAAGGTGTGGCATGCCAAAAATGGGCCTAAGATAGGATTACGTTGGCAAAAAGGTTTTTTGAAAGTGTCAAGGAAACTGTACACCAATAGATGCCAAAAATGCTTAGAATCATGCAAACAAATCTGGAGAAACCTCAGCCAAGCATGCCAACATTGACAACAGAGGCCAAGGACATGCATGAAAAAATGACAAAGTCAAAGAGATTTTTTTTCCTTGAATCTCGCCTAAAGGTGGGCCGAAACCTCTGAAATTACTAGGAACTGCTAATTGTGCCCAAAGACACATAAAAAGTTATATTGGAATCACAAAAATTGCTCACCAAATAATCAAAACCATTGTCCAAAAAAGTAGAGACACCACTAATCATGAATAAAATACCACCAACCATGCTGCAAATATGGAAACCATGTTGTGATACAATGGATACCCTGAGCATAAAAATAAACATGTGAATCCAAAGAGGGAGCTTGTAGCCCAAATACTGGAGCCTCCTCTGAAATCCCAAATATAGGTCAAACCTTGAATGCCTAAGTACTGCACACAAGGAATTTGACAGGCCCATGACTAGTTGTGTGGAGATCAGTAATGCACTCTTTGATATATGCCCCTACTTGAGGAGGTCAAAGGGAGGGCTCAATGACCAAATAAATGTGTGCTTCCCTAAAATAATGCCTTCCTCCAATAAAGAAATGTGCAAGTACAATCAAAAAATTTGTATGGGTACAAGGTCGTAGTCTCCAAAATAACGATGCAATCAAGCATATCATAATCAAGCACAAAAAATGCATTTTAATAAAGCACTTGTAATAAATATGTGTGATATTTTTTAAGAGATAAAAAAATCATGATCTTGTAATGTGTGCCCAAGTCAATACGGCATGGGTGCAAAGAAAAATTGTCCCAGATTTCAACTATGTTCAAACTAGACATATTTTATATGAAAATGAGGGTTTTCTAACACTTTGAGCTCAACAGTGATGTCTGTTTGGGTTCAAAGTGTTTCGAAAATAAGGTCCTCCCCAAATTCAATACTAAATCCTCTAAAATTGATAGATTTAAAAAATGATGCCAAATCTCTCAAGAACAAAATAGGGGCATGAAGATTTGAAGCTCTGATACCATGTTGAAGTTGATGAAAGATCAACCCCACAACTCCCAAGAATCACCTGCATGCAAACACCTATCACAAAAAGAGAGAAGCAAAAAGATATGGAGGCTAGAATTCCTAGATCCACAGATGAGACAGTCTTGATGAGAAAAAAGAGAAATTGCTATAATCAAAAGGGAATAAATGTGACAAAGAGAGGTCATCCTTATAAAGGAGATCAAAACCCTAAAAAGATCCAACCTAGGTTACATTATAATAATTAATAAAGGAATTAATTATTAGATGCCTAAAGTTTAGCTTAAGAAAACTAGAGATAATAAGTGACTTAATAATTAAATCCAAATGATTTAATTAATAAGGCAATATCTTATTAATCTAACAAAATCCAATGCAAAATTCAATATCCTGAAAAATCTATTTCACATTTTTGATATAAACTTATCTAGAAACCTTGGGCTTTATCTCAAAAACTCACTTCATGGAACTCCAGATTGCTCTTGAGAGTCCTAGTAGCCCTAGAGCCCCCAATTAGGCCTCTTGTCAAGGTTTTCATAGAACAACCTCAAAATATTGTAAACAAGTTATCCAACTATTTAGTGATCTAGACACCCTTTTCAAATACCCTTCAAATTTCTTAGGTTTTAAGCTATCAACCTATATGTACATGGCTTAAGCAAAAAACCCTATTTTTAAGGGTTTTGAGGTTTCAATTGTAGCTTAGAAGGTATTGTCTTCAAATTCTTACCAAATGGCCTTGCTTAATCACCAAAAATGGTACAAGGCACCTCCACATTTTTTTTCTCCACCTCTACTTCTTGGACTAGCACAAACTAACCCCAATCACCCAACTTCAAACTCTATATCAACATGTAACTCCTAGCTAGGTAGACCAGACTCACCTAGGGCATGCTTGAAAAAATTGAGAACCATCTCTTAAGCACCCCCAAAATACATATGTAAACTATATACATAGTGCTCTTCTTTATTCCAAGAGGCATGGTGATATGACAGTTGGAAATAAAGATAGAGCCATTTAACTTGCTACAACTCAAAATAGGACAGTGAAATGTACAATGACAAAATGAATTTTAAACTCCTACTTACTCAACACTTCAAGAAAAAAATTCATACAGAAAGATCTACATTTAACCCTCTAACTATCCACAAAAAAAATTAATCCAATCGATCTATTCACATTGGATGTTAGGGTATGCAAGATGATTGTAACTAAAAATGCTTCAAAATTTGTTATTGCTTCAACTCTAATTCATACAATCTGAACACCAATCCTTCTCTTAGGAATGTGATGGTGTTTTATAGTTTTTTTTCATGTGTGGGAACTCTCTATATAGACCCAATAATTAAAAATGAAATTTCATTAAGTTTGGCAAGAAGTTGTCAAAGTTGTCAAATGCAACTTTTGCAAAAATGCAAAATTGCTTGAGAAACTTTTGTAGCTTTTCCTTTAGACCATGTATGATTCCACAAAATTTACATATGAGTTTTATATGGTCCAAAAACAACTTCTGACACCATACTCCAACATTAGAGTTTTTAGTCAACTCTTGGTCAACCCTTGACCTATTCAAGCAATGCAAGCTGTCTAAATATACTTCACTCACCCACCTATATAGTTACCTCTAGTCACTCCCTTGGAGATTTATATTTAGACCTTATTCAATTATGGTTGGATAGGACCATTTACAAGGCAAAATTCTTCAAGAACTTAACTAGATCCTAGGTGATCCTGCACCAAATGTCATTATGCCAACTCAGTCACTTCCAATTTTTTTTTAAAAAGGTCAAGTGTCTAAAGAAATTATTGAATACCATTATCAAGAGTCTTTAATGAATCATCTCAAACATAGATTCTCCCCCATAGGAGAAGCATCAAGCATCCAATCCAGATAAAATAATAGTGTTATGTTTATATTGAATTGATGCAATCTATGTACTTTGAAGAAGGTTGGGGCATAGCCCCAAGAATTCCTCTAGAATAATCAAATGCATCTTTACCCAAAGGTTTTGTAAATATATCTACTATCTACTCCTTTTTACTAACATACTCCAATATGATATCTTTCCCTTCTATCTTCTCTCTCAAAAAGTGATACTCAGTTGAAATGTGATTTTTATTTGAATGTAACACTAGATTCTTGACATGATAATTGTAATTATATTATCATAGTGTATGAAAACATGTTCAATAAACTCAATTCCAATATCCTTCAAAATTTTCTTCATCCACATTATTTGATTATAATTGTTTATCGGTACTACATATTTTGCCTCTATCATACTTTGTAAAATGCAATCTTGTTTCTTACTTAGCCAAGACACCTATATTTCTCCTAAGAAAAATGCTCCACCACTAGTGTTTTTTTTGTCATCTACACTTCTTTCCCAAACTACATCATTGTATGCACATAACATGAAATTTTGTGATTTTTTATACCATAGTCCATAATCTAGAGTTCCTTCCAAATATGTGAAAATTCCTTTTATTGTTGCAAGATGTGTCACTTTAAGATATTCTTGAAATCTTTCCACAATACCAATTGCATTACCTATATCAAATCTAGTATGTGTCAAATATTGCAATCCTCCAACCATAGATCTATATCTTGATTGTAATTCACTAGGAGATTAATCTTTGCTTGATAACTTACATCCTATCATGAAAGGTTTTCCAATGGGATTACAAATTTCCAATCCAAATATTTTGAACAAGTCCTTAAGATACTTAGTTTTTGATGTAAAAATGTCATCCTTATTCTAACCAATCTATAATCCCAAGAAATACTTTATCTCAGCAATCATGCTCATTTCAAATTCCTTTTTCATCTCTTCTAAAAATGTCTTGCTAGTTTCATCATTGCCTCCAAAAATAATGTCATCTGTAAATAATAATTAAACCATCTTCATTCTTTCTTAAATACAAATTATTGTTTGCATTACCTTTCACAAATCTCAAATTGATCAAATTTCTATCCAACCTCACATACCAAGATATAGGTGTTTGTTTCAATCTATATAATATTTTCTTCAATTTGTAAACCATATCCTTTTCTTATGCCAGAGGAAATCCACTAGATTGTTCAATATTTACCTCTTCTTCAAGTTCTCCATTAATAAAAGATGACTTGACATCCATTTGATTTACCTTAACATTCATTTTAGGTGCATATGCTAGAAATATTCTATTTGCCTCCAATATAACATGTAAAAGTTTCCTCAAAGTAAATTGCTTCTTGTTCTGAATAACTTTTGTATACTAACCTTACTTTGTTTCTTTCTATTTCACCTTTCTCATTAATATTGCTTCTAAATACCCACTTATTTCAAATAACATTCTTATCTTTAGGTCTAGGAAATTATTCTCAATTTTTTTTCTTTTCTATTTGCTCAAGTTCTTATTTTAAACCTTTTATCCAAAAATCACCTTTACAAGCTTCATTGACACTTTTAGGTTCAACTTGTGATATTAAACACAATTCTTCACTCATCTTGTCTTTTTTATCATAACTCCTTTGTTTACACTCCCAATGATCTTATTCATAGGTTGATTCTTTGTAACATTTATATTAGGTATTCCCTGCTCAATTTTGATTTCTTCTCTTGGTTCTAATCTTGGTTCAGTTCTTTCCTTTATAATCCAATCTATAAATCAATGTTAGTTTAATAAAATAATTCCTTCCTAACATTCTTATTGTTATTCATTTGATTAGTTTCACCATCAAAATCAGAATCAAGTATCCTCTCTTGAATTCTAAACTTTTCATTAACTCTCACATTAGCACTTCCAATAATAGTCTTCAATCTCTAGTTAAAACATCCATATGCTTTACTCTTTAATAAACATCCAAGAAACATTCCTTCATCACTTCTAGAATCAAACTTTCCAATATCTTCATCCCTTTTTATGTAGCACTTACTTCCAAAGATTCTAAATTATTTTTTAATAGGTGTATGTCCAAACCAAAGTTCATAAGAAGTCTTACTAGTGCCTTGACTAATCTACACTTTTTTCATTGTGTATACTATGGAATTCACTACTTTTCTCCAAAATATATGTGATACATTATTCTCAAATATCATTTCTCTAGTTGCTTCAATTACAGATATGTTCCTTCTTTTTGGTATCCCATTATATTGCAACATCTTAGGAGCTGAAAGTTATCTCTTTATACCATTATCCTCATAAAAGATATTAAATTTATTTGACATAAATTATCCACCTCTATCTAATCTTAAAAACTTAATCTTAAAACTAGATTCATTCCCAACTCTACTATTAAATACCTTTAAATTTATTTGAAATAAATTATCCACCTCTATCTGATCTTAAACACTTAATCTTCAAACCAGATTCATTTTCAACTCTACTATTAAATATCTTGAATTTTTCTAGAGCTTTAGACTTCTCTCTAAGAAATGCTACCCACATCATTCTAGTAAAATCATCAATAAGAATCATATAATACTTTTCACCATTAAATGCTTTTGTTCTTGTAGGACCATTCAAATCTATGTGCAGAATATTGAACTTTGCTATAATAGTGAATATTTTTCTTGGAAATGAACTTTTCTTTTCCTTTGCCAAGACACATTATTTGCAAATCATGTTGGAAGGTTTCACAATCTTAGGAGAATATCTTAATGCAAGTATTATACTTATCTTCACAATGTTAACAAATTTAATATCAAAAAATCTGTTATGCCTTAACCAAATATCATCCACTTTAGCAACCAAATATGACATCTCAATAGGATTTAATTGAAAAATATTACCTTTAGTTCTTGTACCTATACCAATTAGTTTGTCATCTTTGTCTTTTATAATGCAAGCATTTTTTTGTAAATTGTAACAGATATCCCTTATCAACAAGTTTTCCAACACTCAAAAGATTATGTTTCAATCCATCCATAAAGTAAACATCCTCAGTGTTAGTCTATCCATCAAGAGTAACTTATATTTTTCCCTTAATCTAACATGGTACATTATTTCCAGTTATATAGTGAGAACATCCACTATCTATAATCCAATAAGACTTTTTCTTTACAACACGTAAAACTAAGGGTTTTTTTTTTTCCTTTACATCTTCTTTTTCGAGACTTTCTTCCTTAATAGAAACAAAACCTATCTCATCATTCTCATCATCACTATCATCTAGAGGATTTACCATCTTAAAATTAATTTCATCATCTTCATGGACAAAGAAATAATCTATTCAAAATCTAGATTTGTAGGGCTTACTTTCTCTCATGATCCCAAAATGATAGATAAAGAGATAATGACTAAATTTTCATAGAAACCCATTAATACATATACAAACATAATAAATCAAGTAATGTATCTAATTCACCAATGATGAAATTGACTATTAAATTATAATCAATAGATTTACTTATGATAAGCATTTGATAAAGTAAAATGATCAATTAAATTGTATATGTATAAGAATGATTGATTACTTATTAAATAAACATTAACTAAATAAGTCAACTACATTACCTAGGATAGGTAATATTATCAATATAATAGCATATTAATATGTAGGATAATAATAATATATAACATAATTAATAGATAGTTCCAAAAGACATGACCATTTAGATTAATATATATTTAAAGGAGAAAGAAACAAGGAAGGGGAACATAATTAGAAATATAAATTTTAATTTAATTTGAAAAAAAATTTATAGATCTTATTTAAAGATCATTATAGTGGTATTAGAGTGTGTTCCTGCTAGGCTAAGGGAGGAATAATTAGAGTAGAAATAGTGATTTCCATACATAAGTAGTATAGATGGCATACCACATGTGGTGATTAATTTAATGATCAATAAACCCCCCCCAAGAAAAGAGTGCTGATGCCTAAAGAAACAACCACCAATATAAATTTTATGCAGAGATTGCTCATGTGGATGGAAATAAAATCACTTGGCCAGGTGCATTTATTCATTCTAACAATGAATTGACAATAACCATCATCCAATAAAAGCCACTAAATAATTAAGGAAACGAGGGAATACAAAGAATAAACAATAATGAACCTTTCTTGGTATTGAACAATGGAGTGATTTGTGGGAAACACTGAAATGAAAGGAAGAAAAATATGTTAGAAATGTATAAAGAAAAATATAAGGGTCATGTGAATATGAATGCATAATGTGGAGAAGGATATGTTGATAGTGACAAATATATGTACTTTGGTAAAGGAGCTTAGTAGAACTAAAATATGTGGAAAAGCTCTTTGAATGTTGCCTTGGATATAAAAAGAGATAGAGAGAAACATAACAAAAAAGAAATGCAAGGTCTTCACCACCAATAAGGAAGGAGATATTAAAAAAGGGGGACCAAAATAGTGATAAGGTGATAAAAAAATATGCAAACAACATACAAAATAGCCACAATCGAATATCATATACCATTAATAAGTTAAAAACAAGTTATAAAGGCTGAAATAATTGGGGGTATTAAGAAAACCAAATATTTTTGTTCTTTATGGAAATGACTAGAAATAGGTTATTACAATTGGTATCAGAGCATAATCATGTCATCTTGTAAGTCAAAGTCCATTCAATCTTGGGAGAATTTTTTTAAAAAAATAGGAAGTTATCTTAGAAAGGATTCAATGAACATTGGAAGTCCAATTCATAATTGACTTTATAAAATGAACCAACACATCAATAAATGTACAAATTAAGAAGTGTCAGATAGAATGATAAAAGTCACTCCTTTATAATCTGCGATAAGAAAAGTATGCAAAAAATATATCTGATGTTGAATTTGAATTTGAATAAGAGATAATTGGAAAATAAGTATATCACTGTGAGTGTCACAACTTGCCCTAAAATCATTTTCTTTTCTTGCTTATGTGGCAAATAGTCAAATGTTGATTTGGTCAAAGATGGATTATTGTCAATTTAAGATAATGAAAGCTAACATCTTAGATTTACCAAAATGAAATGAATTGTTAGCAAGGAAATACATGATCTATTATGTTATGATGTTGATGTCATAAGATTTTTTCTTTAATGTCATGAATTCATATTAATGTGATTATGCTAATGTATTTATTTCTTAATGATAATGTAATTAAGATTTGATATATTGATTAAGGTGAATAGTGACTAATTGTTGGTTGTGAGTGTCTGAGTGGATGCAGGGATCGTCACGACAAGAGTGTGGTTGAGGTAGAGAGGGATAGCCTCTCAGAAGGGGGTGCATAGAATGACCGTGCTACCACACACACACATCACATAGAATTTCATGTTGTTTATTTTATTTTTTGTTACATTTACTAAGTTACACTTTAAAATGCTAAGTGAATTTTTGATGTTGCATTCGATTTGGTTTTGTGAAACAATGTATAGATAGATTTTGATTATATTATACCACTAATGGATGAGTTTATATTTTTGGTGATATATAAATAAAAGTTCCACTAGAATGTTTAATGTAGATCTAGAAATTAATTTCAAAAGTATACATGCTCCCATAAAACTATTAAAATGCTTATTTGGATGAGTTTATATTAATTTTTTACTCCAAATGTTAATGGGGAAGGTCACTGTTGTTTTAGGTCAGTAATTTTGGGGTTTTTAGAGGCCATTTAAAAAAGGGGGGAGTGGGAAAATAGGGAAGTAGTGGCAGATGGGGAGATAGCAAGGATTTGTGGAGTATTGCTTGGCTTGAGTTTTGCATTCGAAATCAATGCTCAGCCCTCTCTTTCAAGATTTCTTGCCACAATTAGAGGTAGGCAACGTAGATACCATTATGTGTATACCTTCAAAATTATACTATATGATGCAATATGTACTATCTTGATGATGGTTGTGCGTTGTTCCTTAGAATTATGAAAGAATTTGTAAGATAAAGTTTTTAATTGTCAAGAATCTATGTTTAAAACCACATAAATCTTATGATAACTCTATTAGGGAGCACTGAGTAGGTCCAAAGAATAATGGTTAAATGAAATGTTAAGTGATTATTTGGAAGCTTGCATGGTGAACAACTAGCCAATGTCCTCTTTAGCTGCAAGATTTTATAAATAGCTCTATTGTTCCTTCAACAATGACTGACCAATATCTTGCATATGGGCATTTCTTTTTCTCTATGGTAGCCATTGAAAGATGCATAGTTTTTTGAGTGATGTCCATTATTGGGGTTAGTAAGTTGGAATTACCCTTTGATCTATTTTAATTTAAGCCATGAGTTCTATTTTTTTTAAGACTCTATTTCTCCACTTGTAGGAAAATATTAGTTATATGTATTTGTCATATTTTTTGTTTTTATCTATATCAGTTAAATATGTAAAACATGAACTTTGGATATTGGAAGGTTCCTTACCTGACCAGTTGGTCCTGCACTATACTCATAGACCTCATAAATGGAATTTTTGATTAAGGACTGGGCTCTAACATTGTTAGATGTTAATTTGAAATTGGTTAAAACCCACATTTATAACCATGCCTTTCTATTGAAATTGTTTACTTTAGACCACTCCTACATGGTATCACCAATTGATTGAGCTGTATGATCTTTCCACTTAGCCAGTTAAAGCTGAACTGTGTATGTGTTGTAACATGAATGAAGCTTTTCTAGACAATTGAACTTCCTACCATTGCAAAAACTCTTCTTAAATGCACAAAAACTTAGATTTTTAAAAAAAAAAGAGACATGAAATGTATTTGTAGAAGTATTGTTTGAAATATATATATAGATATATATAGAAGCTAGTAATAAGATATATACCTTGGCAAGTTGTTGATACACCAAAGAATATCAATTTCAAATATACTGTGTGGGTGTTATTACTTCATTCCTTTGTTCTTGTATATATGAGCATTAAATACATTGTTGATGGATGTTTGAAGTCTAAATATAGAATGGTAAATATATTATATGTTTTATTTTAGTTGCAAAAGCATTTTGTCAGCATTTAAATGATGGTTGAACCATAAGAATAGAATGGTATACATTTTGTGTGTTTATAGTTGCAAGAGTATTCTCTCTGCAATATTGTGAATGATTTTATCATAAGGAGAAAATAAACACATGGGAAATGTTTTTGTTTTAGTCATGAAATAGCCTTAGTTAAAACGTCTTGTTGTAAGTCAACATATAAACATGTAATTTCCTTCATGGTTGGGTGCAATGTAGCAATTTGGGAAAGATAGAATGGATACTTCATGCTTAGTTTCTTCTATCTGTCAGTTCTATAGAATGGACACATATTGTTCTTGTTTCTTCTACCATTAAATCTAGCTTTATAAGTGCTTAGCCAAGCCATTTGAGTTCCCAAATAATGCATATGTGTGTATGTGTCTATTCTTATTTGGTTTTACTACATATGTGTAGATGTGTAGTTTTATTTTTATTCCCTGCTACATTTTGTGATTAGGCTACTAGGCACATGGTTGCATGTAGTGTGTTTCACAGCCACACCAGATCCATCTGATTCATCTTGTTTTGGGAAGCTAGGCTTCTTGTACCAGGGTCAAGGTATTCTTCATTTTAGGAAGAATCCCAGGGGAGTAATTACTCCATAGCTAGCAAGGTAAAAGTGCCTTGGCCACACTCTCATCTCAAATAGTAGATGGAAGATGTCCTATGGCTTTGGAGATAGGTTAAGCTGAAGAACAAAATAGGAGGGGTTAATTTAATTTTATTGTATTGTTTCATCCTTGAGATAAATTGAACTATGTAAATTGTATATGATGACAATGTAAATTTTGAAAAACTGATGTAAATGATTAAATTCTATACATGATGTATGTTGGATCAGCAATTAGGTCTAGTGTGATATTCAGAGTTCAGTTGTATCATATGATGAGTTTTCATTGCCATCTTGATGTAATTCATGAACATTTCTTTGAATAATGTATAAATGTGAAACTTCTTATCAACATCATAATGTTTATGTTCTATTATTAAACTAATTGTTAATGGTTGATCAGTTTGACTATTCCACTATGTTTTGATTGGTTCTCTTCCATTTTTTTACGCAATTGATGATGTGACAAATTTTAAGTAGGACATGGTTCTTACCATGAGAGATAAAGAGCTCATCACAGAACAAAAATAATTAAACTTCAAGAAGGAGGATACATAGTATAGAAAACATGACAACCAACAACCTACAACCAATGCATAAATTGAGGGCAATACATTGATAATGAAATTTCAAAGACATACCTAACAAATAAATAAATATATGAATAAGATATCAATGATAAATAGAAAATAGACTCATATTGTCTCAACCGAAAACCCTTAAAGAATATGACATACAATAAGTGTTTTGAACATATCAAATAAGAACAACTTTCAATTTGGTTACACAATTGGTAATCTACAGAACAAGTCAATAAATTGAATAAAAAAGTATCAGGTTTCATCCCCATTAAAAATGAGTAATATAGATACAAAGCTACATGGCCCCTATGTGGGCTAAAGAAATTGGAAGGGTGGCACACATTTAGAGGGACACGACTATCCTCCATACAAAATGTATTGTTGACTAAATTAAAAAATTTAAAAAGGATACTAATTTAATTTTCATCATTTGATCTTTATGATCTACATATTTTGTGATTGAAAACAATAAAAAATTTGAGAAAAAATCACTGTGGTTTCGTAAATTTGAACAAAAAACATGTTTGACTTTATTTTATCTTTGGTACATTTTGTCTGAAGATTAGCTAGTGTCCATTTGGAGGAAGTATGTGTAGGAGAAATTTGATATAAAATAAGATTCAAAACTTTACAAAGGATAAAACATGGACCACTGACCAAGCAACTGCAACAACATAGGCACACAAAAAAAATAGGAAATGGAGTGAATCAAAGTCAAACAAATATTATTAAAAGTGACATAGCCATAAAAAGTAGTAAATGACTCTTATAATTGGACCACTTTTACATCCCATGGTTAGGCGAAAGGAGAAAATGGAAAAGAATTAAATTAATGCAAATTAAAATATGGGGGACCTTAGATTGGTTTGACTTATTTGTAGCTTAATAGATAATGTACAAAAGTGATCATATATCACCAAGAAATAATGGAATTATAAATACATATGCCTTGCATATATTAAGTGAATAATAATTTTGTAGATTGTAAATCAACGCAAAGGAGAGTGCCATGAAATGTTAAAAATAGGGGCATTGAAGTATATTATATATATATATATATATATATATAATAAATACACATTAAGTTTGGACTTTCAAATGGTAAAAAGTACGGATTATAATATTCACTCAAAATATAAAGGAGGATGATTAATTGGAGACGGAAAAGAATATGAAATAAACTTAAATATAGAAAAGATCATAAAAGAAGGAAAGATGAAAAGTTATTAATGAGAAGATGGCATATGATATCAAGAAAGGAATAAAGGCTAATAACTATTTAGGTAAGTAATAATAAGAAAGAAACTATTATTGGAGGGAGAAATATGTAAGAAAATATAAGCAATTAGATTTGAAGAATAAAAATTAAATTAATGAAGGTCATAATCACTATAATTACTAAAGGGTATTGTTGGCCCTTGGTAAGGTACGTATGTGTGATCCCTAATCCATTAATAAATACACTACATTAAAACCCATCACATTTCTATATTATTAGATATGATTTGTGTTGAATGTATTAACATATGGCAAGGTATTGAATATGCATTGATGTTAAAAATTAAAAGAATATACTATACATATATTTTAGAACATGCTATATATGGTTATATATAAGGGATATATATATTTATTCTTAATGAAAACATAAACATAACTAAGTGGATGTTTATAGAAAGGAAGATTAAGAAGACTTATATTTTATGAATTCTATAATTTTTATGTGCAAAAGGATTAAAATATTTTAACCAACTCTCTTATTCTCTTACTATACTCCTAGGAGTTGATAGTTGGTGTTTTGTGGGGAGAGGCAGAGCCAAACCAAAGGATTTACTTGTGTCAAGTGCCCTATGACAAGTAAATCCACACTCTTCTTAGGATAGGTATAGGAGGGAAGTGTGGAATTAGGGTTTGAGCATGCTAATCACTAAATGTATTAAAAATTATATACTTCTTCCTAAAACTAAATTCATTTGATTACATAATAATTAGTATTAAATGTTGGTTGTGAACAATCTCTAAATAGAGGTTATTGCATTATACTAGCCTAAGAGTTGTTAGATTTTATTATGTAGGGCATGGCAGAGTAAAAGCATAGGATACAATAGTGTCATGCACCCTACAATAAGTAAATCCACGTTCTCCTTAGGATGAGTATAGGAGTGAAGTAAGGAATCAAGGTTAAAACACATGCTAAGCAAAAAATGAAATATTAAAAAATAATCAAAACCATGGATTTTAAGGGATAAGGTTCAAGTTATAAAATGTTAAGTGAGAAGTGGGAATTTCTTGAGGACAAGAAATTTGAGGAAGGGTGTACTTGTCATGAACCCAAAATGATAAATAAAAAGATAATGACTAAATTTTCATAAGTTCACCCATTAATAGACACACACACACACACACAAACATAATAAATCTAGTAATGTATCTACTTCACCGATAATGAAATTGACTATTAAACTATAGTTGATAACTCTACTTATTATAAGCATTTGATAAAGTAAAATTATCATTTAAATTATATATGTATTAGAAAAACTAATTACTTATTAAATACACATTAACAAAATAAGTAAACTTCATTACCCAAGATTGGTAATATTATCAATATAATAGAATATTAATTATGTAGGATAATAATAATATGTAACATAATTAATAATTAGTTTAAAAAGATATGACCATTGAGATTAATATATATTTAAAGGAGAAAGAAACAAGAAAGGGGAACACAATCAAAAATATATTTTAATTTCTTTTGAAAAAAAATCAAAGATCTTATTTAAGGATCATTACATTTTCTCTTTTAGGACATTTAGATGAATAGTGACCAGGTTCATTACATGTCCATCAAATAAGGATTTCCTTACCTTTAGGTTCAATCTTCATAATAAATAAAATTCCTTCATCAATTTTCTTGTCTTTTTCTTGTTTTACTGTCCATTCTCTAGTATAATTTGCACTTCTACTTGCACTCACTATAAGTGTGAGCTTTCTCTCTGCACACTAAAAGAAATCTTAACTCTAGGTAGAGGATCTACTAGCCCTTGAGTTGCTATCCTGTTGGCTAATAGCCCATATCCTTGGACTAAATTAAGTATAATAAGAATTATTGAAGGCTGGAACTAACCTACCTTTACTACCACTACCCATCCTAACACCCCCCACTTGGGGCTCTGCCCACCTCCACCACCCTACACAGAGCCCCCCCTCAAATAGCATAATATTCCTCTCAACTTATAATGAATAGGGCCATGTGGTTATCCTTAGTTGGTTATCCATATGTGCATGTGGTGGTTAGTTTCCCATATTATGTAGTGTCCCACATGGTGTTCATTCATTCTATTTCATTGACAATTTAGATCCATACACTTTCCAAGAATTGTTTCTGTAGAAAAGTTAAGTGTACAAGGAATAAATTCTTCAATCATTTGTGCCTTTTGATGATAAGTAGATGTCAATTTTTTTAGAATCTTCCACACAATCTCTTATTCTATTTTAGTTCTACTACAACTTCTAATTCCCACAACAATCTCAAATATCCTACTAAAGTACCCCCTTATAATTCACCTTCCTACATTTTATTACTTTGAAACATAAATATCCAAATTTGTGATCTAGACTTTGCATATTCATCACCTTCAAACATATTATGCAATTTAAGATAAATTTCATATGCAAGATTTAAAGTTTTTACTTATGTCTATTCAAATTTTGGAAGAGTTGACAACAATAATTTTATAGTAAGTATGTTTTGCGTAAATAAATATTTAACCTCTTGTTCACATGAATCAAGCTTATCTTCATCTATTACATTCTTCCTATTTAGTGTAACTAGCCAAAATTCTAGACCCATTCACATTAGGTTGTTAGAAAGTAAAGTTTGCCAAGATAACTAAGGGGTGAGGGGTGAATAAGTTTTTTATTTAAAACAACCATCAATACATTTATTAATTCTTAAACATATAAACAATAGATGAAAAAAACCATAGAATAGAGATTCACAATAACACAAGATATGTTAACTAGGGAAACCCTTGATTAGAGAGAATACCCTAGTAGGAGTGATGCCCACAAGAAGGTGTATCAATATAAAAGTTCCTTGTAAAAGGATAGATTCTATTAGGAACCAATAAAATATAATTAGTACATATGAGTCCCTATTACAAGGCTTTGAATCCTTGTTAGAAGACTCCAACCCTATTAGGAGTTGTATTAACCCTATTAGAAGTCAAAAGTGAACAAGCAAACCCATTGTTCATATACCCTCAGATCATCTTCACCAAATAATCTTCAAGATAATCTATGCAAGTTTTGAACTGACTAAATAGTGACTTCTTTGCTAATATAGTTCCTTTGAAGCTTGTAGTTTACTTCAACATCACTCTCTGCTCTAATTTTAGCTAGATTCACATTCAAGATCTCCTAAATAATATATCACAATCTCACTGATTCAATTTTCACACTTTATTACAAGGAAATGACCTTTCCTTTTTACCAATTCATAAAAAAAAGTATTGAGTTGTCCTTGAGGCTTTCTTAATCTACAATGAATAATATAAGACATCATTAAGATATTACAATCACATGTTACGTTACAATTAACAATTTCCATAATGATATTATTAATAGTCATCTCATAAGAAACAACACACTAAATATACTTCATAAGTTGACTCAAACTACATATTTTGTTTCTCTATCTAGAACATAGCATCTTGAACATGTCTCTCACCATCCTCTAAACATGCTAAACATGATTTCATCTCTGCTAAAAGGTACAATTGATTTACTAGTATGCACTTTCCAAAAAGTCCTTTCAAAAGCTTGCTCCAAAAAACATTTCATAACTCTTTCATATCATCACATCTCTTCCTGTGCTCATAACTAAAACATGTGTACATGTCTCTGAATATCTCCTTAAGTATGTGGAATCCAACTTATTATCCTCTATTTACATCAAATGCATCTTCCTCTACAACTTTATTAATCTTCATAGAATAATGCATATGTTGACATAAAATTCAAACTCTATCATGAATATGACATATAAGCATTCACTCATGTCTCCATAAATGGTAACATACTTCCCCATAAGAATACCATCAACATTCATGCTAATAATCTCCCCCTTTGGCATTGATGGCAACATAGATGAAAAACATCTAAGTGCCATGAATACCAAATATATATATCTTCCCCATCTGCCTTGACTCCCCCGTTCATACTTCTCATGAATGTAAACATGCATCTAAATCTTAGATAGGTTGTAAAGAGATTTTCATTTTCAAATCAAAATCATATAGTACATTAAATAATCAATAACCAATATACATGAAGGTGTTAATCTCCCCCATAAATATGTTCTCTTCCCACTGATATAAAGAATAATCATGTATTACTTACATCTCTCCTCCATAAAGAATATATCAAAATAATGATTTTTGTATACTAATCTCTCCCCCATTGACATCAATGAAAAATGTATCATTATGTCAATTTTTTCATTTCCAAAATAATTTGTTTGAGCTCTCAAAAAAGTGTCCATAAATAGTATTAAGTACCAATACCTAGAGTCCTTAATGACTCATCTCAAAGATGGATACTCTCCCATGGGAGAAGCATCAAGCATCAAGCATCGAGCCTAGACAAAAGAAATATTACCTTGCTACATATTGGAATGATGCAAAATTTGGATTAACTATTCTAAAGTAGGTTGGGGCATAACCCCAAGCATGCCTCTTAAATACTCAAATATATCCTTAGCCAAAGGTTTTATAAATACATCTACTATCTACTCCTCTATGCTAACATATTCCAATCTAGTCTCTTTCTCAACTAATTTCTCTCTCAAAAAGTGATACTTGATTGAAATGTTCTTTGTCTTTGAATATAAAACTAGATTCTTTGACATACTCACTATACTTATTTTATCACAATGTATGATAACAGGCTCAATAAATTCAATTAAACTATCCTTCAATATCTACTTAATCAAAATAATGTAGAAATACAATTATTTGTTATTGGTACATACTCTACTTCTATTGTACTTTGTGAAATGCAATCTTGTTTCTTACTTAGCCAAGAGACCAATCTTCCTCCCAAGAAGAATGCTCCACCACTAGTGTTCTTTCTATCATCTACATTTCCTTTCAAATCAACATTAGTGTACACACACAATGTGAAATCATGTCATCTTTCATACCATAAACCATAATTAGGAGTTCCTTTTAAGTGTCTAAAAATTCTTTTTACTATTGAAAGGTGTATCATTTTAGGATCTTCTTGAAATCTCACAATTCCAACTATTAGCTATATCAGATATAGCATGTGTCAAATAATGCAATCCACCAATTATAGATTATTACTTCTTCTTCTTCTTTTTTTTCACTAGGGGATTCATCTTTGCTAGATAACATACATCCAAGTATCATAGGTGTTCCAACACATTGACAATTTTCTAATCCAAATCTCTTCAACAAATCTTTAAGACAAGTATCTTGTGATATGAAAATCTCATTTTTTTTCTATACAACTTGCAATCCCAAAAAGTATTTCATCTCTACAATCATACTCATCTTGAATTCTTTCTTCATTTGTTCTAATAATTTCTTGCTAGATTCATCATTGCCTCTAGATATAATGTCATCCAAAAAAACTACAACAATCAACAAACTATATTCATTCTTTCTCAAGCATAAATTATGTGCATTACCTTTCACAAATCCCAAAATTTCCAAGTGTTTATCCAATCTTGCATACTAGGCTCTAGGTGTTTGTTTCAATCCATATAGTTTTTTATTCAATCTGCAAACCATATCCATTTCATCTATCAAAGGAAATCCATTAGGTTGTTTAATTTATAACTCTTCTTTTAAATTCTCCATTCATAAAAAATTGACTTAATATCCATTTGATGAACTTTGAAGTTGTTGTTAGTTGCATATGCCAAAAAAATTCTCATGACCTCTAGTCTATGAATGGGTGAAAATAAAATTCAAAATTAATTCCTTCTTGTTGTGAATAACCTTTACAAACCATTCTTTCTTTGTTCCTCACAACTTCACTTTGTTCAGTTCATCTTGTTTCTAAATATTGATTTAGTTTAAATAATATTCTTATCTTTAGGTCTAGGAACTAATTCCCAAGTCTTGTTCTTTTCAATTTTTTGTAATTCCTCTTTCACTTTTTTTATCCAAAATTCATCTTTACAAGTTTCATCAATATTCTTTGGTTCAACTTGAGAAATTAAACATAATTCTTCACTAACTATGTTTCTTGTCACAACTCCTTTATTCACACTTCCAATGATATGTTTAATGCCAAGTGGTTGTATTCTTTGAAAGATCGTGAATTTGGTGGATTATTTGAAAGGTCATGAATTCAATGTATTTGATATGATAAATTTGTTTTCTTAGATTATCTGAACCAGATGGAAGATAAGATTGATGAGCTGGTGGCACAGAATTCAAGGTAAACTATTTTGAGACAAATTCAAAGAGGATTGAAGGAGAAGTTTCTAGAAGTGATATGGAATAAGGGGCAGATTCATTGAATGGCTAGCTAGAAGCAAGGGTTGTCATGTGTGAGAACCTTAAGGAAGACAAGGAGTCAAGGGTTTTGCTTCATCAAGTGACCTAAGAGAAGAGTCTGCATTGGCATGTTAAGCAAGAAGGCTTAAGGGTGTGAATGCTTGAAGGGTGAACAATCTATCAGAGCTGAAATGTGTGAAGGCCAAGTAGAATGAAGGATTGAAATAGAGATCTATAATCTACAAATGGAGTTGTAAGTTGTTATTAGATCAAGCCTTATTGTTACTCTCTAATAATTGTATCAATCTAGGGTAAATCCTTTGGATTAAGGTTGACCTAGTAGTCATTTGAAAATCCTTTAACTGGGTGACATTATAAGTGAATGGTCTAAAGTCCTCTAACAAGGCTTACTCCTAATAGGGTGATTGAAATCCTTTAATAGGGTCACATTTAACAGTTTGTATTGTAACCTTTAATAGGGTTGGTGTTTCATAGGGCATCACTTCATAAGAGTGAAAAAGAGTAGCATGTTACTGGTGATTTTTCCCAAATTGGATTTTTATGTAAATCATTATGTCAAATGTGTTGTTCAATTTGTTATGTTTCATGTTTATATTTTTATAAATTGATTTGACAGTAACTTACAAGTTTTAAGGGATTGCATAATATTATGGATGCATGCATGATGATAATTTTTTTATGGGTTCAATAAGTTGTGAAAAGTTTTAGTTATACATCTGAACCTTGGATAACTGATTCAGCCCCCCTTGCTCAGTTATTCTAAAGAATCCAACAATTGGTATTAGAGCCATCTACTTAAGAGGACTAGTTTGAAGGTACTAGATGCACAAATATCAAGATGTCAAAAAGATAAGTACCCAAGCTTAATAGAGATAAATTTCATGCATGGAAAAGTTTGATGAAGCTACACCTTGGAGGACTTGAAGATCATGCATAATCTACCATCACTATTGAGCATGTTGATCATGTTGGAGCCCCAACTACCAAGGAAATGAAAAAGAAGAAAGAACATAACTAGGCAATGCTAGAGATTGCCTCTACCCTAAGCTATGCTCAATTTGATAATATCAAAAATCTTGACAATGCAATGAAAATTTGGGATGCCTTAACTACTATCTATGGACGAGACACTAATGTTTTAAAAGCCAAAGCTTAAAGTCTAAGAGGTAAGTTTGATGATATGAGAATGGAAGAAGGTGAAAATATTGCTCAATATGTCTCAAGGATAAAAGAAGTTGTTAATGCAATAAGAGAAGTTTCTGGCATAATAGATGATGATACTATACTAAGCAAAGTTTTAAGAACATTGCTGCCCATATATGCTATCAGATTTTCTACAATTCAAATATTGAGATGTATACCAGGGAATAAGCTATCACTTGAAGGTCTAGTAGGTAGGCTCATTGCTTTTGAGCTATCTAACTTTGATAATTACAAATTTGGAAATATTAAATCTACTTTCAAAGCTAAGCTATCATTAAAAGAACCTAATGAGAAGAAGAAGAAGAAAAAAAGAAAGAAAAATTATGTGTCCAATGATAGTGATACAGATGAGGAGGATGTAGAACAACTTGAAGCACTACTGGCAAGAAGATTCCACAGAGATAAAGGCAAGTTCAAAGGTAAATTACCTATTATTTATTTCAATTACAATGAGGTTGGTCATATTGCTACTAGATGTCTAAAGAAGAAGAACTACAAAGGTGGTGACAAGTACAAAAATGGAAGAGATGAAGACAACAAGGAATACAAAGACAAAGGCAAGAAGTCTTTCTATATTTCTAAAGAGAAAACAAGAGATGAATCTAATGAACATGATGATGAGGTGATGTATGTTGCAATGAAGGATGAATCTGATGAAGATGAGGCAACTGCACTTGTGACTTGTGTGAAAAAGAATGACAAGTGGATCATTGATAGTAGGTGTTCACATCACATGACTAGAGACAAAAGTAAGTTCATTACCTTGAATTTTTAGGATGGAAATAGTGTAAGATTTGGTAATGATACACCATGTTTGATAAAAGGAAAAGGTTCTATCAAACTCACAGATAAGATTTTGTGTGACAATGCTTACTATGTTGAAGGAATTAACTATAATCTATTGAGTGTGTCACAACTAAATAATTCAGGATGTAAGGTTGAGTTTGAAAATAAGATTGCTAAGATATATGACACTAATGGAAAATTGATTGGAAAGGGTGACCAGACCAAGAGTAATATGTTATATCTTGACATAGAGGATGCTACTTGTCTAGTTGTAAAATTTGATGATGTGTGGCTATGGTACAAAAGGTTATGTCATGTTAATTTTGATAACTTAGTTAGCATCAATAACATGAGAAAATATAGAAGTTTGCCCAAGTTGAAGAAACTTGATAATATAATGTGAAAACAATGTCAACTAGGAAAAATGACAAAGTCAAGTTTTAAGAGTAAAACACATAGCTCTAAAGAAATATTAGAGATTGTTTATACTGACTTGTGTGGACCAATTGAAGTGCAAAGCTACAAAAGAGATAAGTATATTTTTTTGTTTATTGATGATTATTCTAGAATGATGATATTTTCTAAAACATAAATCTAATATTTTTCAAATGTTTAAGTGGTACTTAGCAAGAGTTGAGAAGGAAATAGACAAAAGTCTAAAATGTTTGAGATCTGATAGAGGAGGAGAATTTACATCAAATAAAGTTTGAGATTTTCTGTAATGACAAAAGAATCAAAAGACAGACATCTGCTCCTAGAACCCCTCCACAAAATGAAATTTTTGAAAGGAGGAATGAGTCTATAATGGACTATGCTAGGACACTCATGATGGAGAAAAATGTTGCTTTGAAATACTAGAGAGAAGCTCTAAGTACAATTTTCTATACCTTGAATTGTGTACAAGTCAAGAAAGGTACTCATTCAACACCTTTTGAACTATAGTATGGATACTCACCCAATGTAAAATATTTTAAAGTATTTGGAAGAAAATGCTATATTCTCAAAGACTTTAGGAATGGTAAACTAGATGCAAAAAGTGAAGAAGGTATATTCTTAGGATATTCTACAAGAAGTAAAGCTTATAAGTATTTAAATACTAACACTAACAAAGTTGTGGAAAGTGAAAATGTAAATTTTTATGAATATATTGAGGTATATGAGGCTGAACCTATGAAAGAACTAGAAGAATATAAATTATTTGTATACTTTTATGAAGGTATGCCTTCTGAAGAAGATACTATAAATCAAGCTACAAATCAACAATAAGTTTCAGTGACCGCCGAGTCACATACTATGAATGTTGAGTCATATTTAGGAATTGAGCTACACTTAGATGCTGAGTTATAGAATAAAATTGAGGTACATTCTAATTTTGAGATTAGTGTACATGAAAGAGATGTTGAGCTACCTAATAGAGATGTACACAGTGACTCCAAAGTTGAAAGACCAAATGAAGAAATTAGAGATGAACCACAATTGTCCAAATATGTTAAGAGACATCATCCTTCTACACAAATCATTGAAGATAAAGATGCTAAACCAATGAAAAGGAACAAATTAAGAAATAATATATGTTTACTGAGCATGAAAGAACCTAAATCAGTGAGAGATTCCTTAGAATATGTAGAGTGGAGTAAAGCCACAGAAGAAGAAATTGAACAAATTGAGAAAAACAAAACATGGACTCTAGTTCCTAGACTAGAAAACAAAAAATGTGATTGGCACCAAGTGAGTATTCAAAAATAAGATAGATGAAAATGGTGAAGTCACAAGGAACAAGACAAGATTATTCTACAAAGGATATGCACAAGAAGAAGGAATTGACTATGAAGAGATATTTGCTCCTGTTGCTAGATTAGAAGTAAGAACTCTACTTTCTTATTCTCCATACAAAAGCTTCAAAGTTTATCAAATAGATGTTAAATCTACATTTTTGAGTGGCATATTAGAGGAAGAAGTTTACATAGAACAACTAAAAGGAATTGTTGATTTTAACAATAAGAACATGGTATGTAGATTACATAAAGCTCTATATGGTTTGAAACAAGCACCAAGAGCATGGTATGAGAGATTTCATAAGTATCTTGTGAAGATTGGATTTGAAAGGACTAATGATAATAGGAATTTGTACATGAAGGTAGAGAAAGGAAAATGTATTTTTTTATCTAAAATTTTTATTGATGATATCATATTTGGAGATCGAGATGCTTTATGTAAGGCTTTTGCAAATGAAATGAAGCAAGAATTTGAAATATCTATTTTTTGAGAGATCAAGTTCTTTGTGGGTTTGCAAGTATATTAGATGAAATATGGTATATACATCACTCAGTCAAAGTATGTTAAGGAAACATTGAAATCTTTTGGAATGGAGAATTCCAAATCAGTAAGTACACCTATGGTGATAGGACACAAATTTTCAAAGAGAGATGATTTAGCTAAGGTGAATCAAACATTGTATAGGTCTATGATTGACAAATTACAATATGTAGTACATAGTAGACCTAACATTTCATTATCTATAGGGATAGTTGCAAGATTCTCTACTAATCCTAGGGAGAATCATTTGATGGTTGTAAAGAGAATAATGGTATATCTAAAAAGAACAGAGGAGTATGGTTTAAACTATAAGAAAAATGAGAAATTTGAATTAAGAGCTTATACTGATGTTGATTAGGCTAGAAACATTGCTGATAGAAAGACAACTAGTAGAGGAGCATTTTTATTAGGCAAGAGGATGGTTACATGGACTAGTAAGAAGCAAAACTATACTTCACAATCTACTACTGAAGTTGAATATGTTGTTATTGCTATGAATTGTACAAACATTGTATGGATCAAATAGCTACTCAAAGGTATGAAGGAAGAGATCATGATGGGGACACAAACCAACAACAGAATGGACACAATAGAAAAGGGGAATTATATTAACTGAGAAAATAAGCTAGTACAAACAGTGTAGAGAAAATAAACTTCAAAACATGCCCTACGGGCTTACAATAGCATAACTCTGGAGAGTATTTCTCCTTTTAGCACCTCCTCTCAAGCTCCAATCCGAACTGCCTTTTACAATGCCAAAAATCTCCTTAAATAGACCCCAGAGGGTTAAGGACTAGGAGTACATTCTAGAAAGTGCTAGTAGGCATCCACCGACAAAATAGAAGGTTCCAGAAGCCGCGTTAGAAGTCGGTGCAAATCTAGAAGAATCCAGAAATGGTAGCCGAACTTCCGGGAGGCATAACTTTTGAACCGTAGCTCCGATTGACGAACCGTTTACATTTTTGAAAAGCTCTCGAAGCGCTCTATAGCCCTATGGATAAGCTTTGCTCGTCCCCCATTTTTTGACCCTTTTCGAGGTCATTTAATGCCCCAAAATTTACTTTGATGCATTCTTAGGAGGTCTCCAAAACCCGAAAAACTGCAATAACTTTCAAACTGTGGGGCCTTTTGACCTAATTCTTTTTCTAGAATGCTCTAAATCTCAATTACATTCATCTGGCCAAGTCACACCTTCTAGGTCACCAAAATGATGGTCAAATTGCAGGCTCCTATTTTTTTGGGATTTTCAAATGCACTGATAGTTGAACTATGAGAGTTGGAACCTTTATTTGAGCCAAATGGGTATCCAAAAATGTAAAGACATAAAATAGAAACTAAGTCTAAGTACATTTTTTGGGTGACACAAGATTGCCCTTATACCTCTGGATGCTCCTGCATCAGACACCCAGGGTAGATTGAAAAGTGACCCTGTCACTTTATGGATGGTAGAGGAAATCCCAAATGGGAAACCTCAGCTGCTGAAATCCAAGTTGAGTCTTCGATCGATCGTCCTTTCCATTTGACCAAATACTCTTTATACTACCTGTTTCTGGTACTCCTACCCACACAATGATCTAGAATGTCTTCTATCTCCTCCTTCTTAGAAGCAGGAATTGGGCATGGCTCTAAAACCAGCTCCTCATTTGCACCATCATCATGATACTCTGTTAAATCTGAAATGTTGAAAATGGGAGAAATGTGAATACCATCTGGCAGCTCCACCTCATATGCATTTCCTGAGTTATGTTTCTTCAAAATTTTGCAGGGGCCAAATTTCTTCATTTTCAGCTTGTTGTAAGTACCAACTAGAAATCTTTCTTTTCGTAAGTGCACCATGACTAGATCCCCTACTTGAAATTCCTTATGTCTTCTCCTTTGATCAGCCCTAGCTTTATACTCTTGATTCATCTTGATAATGTGTGCTTGAACCTCCTCATGTAGACGCTTGATGTGTTCAGAAAATTCCTCGGCTTCAGCACTTGTTCTCTCCCCTTGTTCTATCTTCCTCAATTCTGGTGCAGTCTTTGGGCTATTTCCATATACAATTTGAAATGGTGATTTTCCAGTACTCCTATTTAAAGAGTTATTATAAGCAAACTCTGCCTGTGGTAGAATCAAATCCCATCCCTTGGGCTTATCTCCAACTAAACATCTCAGCAAATTGCCCAGACTTCTATTTACCACTTCTGTTTGGCCATCAGTCTGTGGGTGATGCGTGGAACTGAATTTCAAGTCTGTTCTCAACTTCTTCCACAATGTCCTCCAGAAATACCCCACAAATTTAGTATCTCGGTCAGAAACTATACTCCTTGGAAGACCATGTAGTCTTACCACCTCTTTGAAAAACAAGTCTGCAATATGGAAAGCATCATGATTTTTGTGGCATGGAATGAAATGTGCCATTTTGGAGAACCTATCAACCACCACGAATACTGAGTCATTACCCCTTTGTGTCCTTGGCAATCCAAGAACAAAATCCATACTTATGTCCTCCCAGGGCCTTGATGGAACAGGCAATGGCTGATATAGGCCAGTATTGTGACTAAACCCCTTGGCAACTTGACAAACCTGGCAACTCTGTACAAACTTCTTCACATCTTGTGTAATTTGAGGCCAAAAATAATGTTCTCTAAGAATGGCAATGGTCTTATCCTGACCAAAATGTCATGCCATCCCTCCACTGTGTTTCTCGTTAATCAAATTTTCCCTCATGGAACTCCTTGGAATGCACAATTGACTACCTTTGAACAACATGCCATCCTGAATCAAATAGTCTAAACACTTGGTTCTATCTACAGCAACAAGTTCTTTACAAGCTTTCCATGCTTCAGCAAAATCAGGATCCTCGGGGTATAGATTCTTGAGTTCTTCAAACCCAACTACTTCAACTTGCATTGTTGTAAGCAACAACTGTCTCCTACTTAATGCATCTGCAACCCTGTTAGATTTTCCACTTCTATGCTTCAACACAAATGTATAACTCTGCAAGAATTCTACCCACTTCATATGCCTCTGATTCAATTTACCTTGGCTATTTAGGTACTGTAATGCCTGATGATCAGTATACAAAAAAAATTCCTTTGGCAATAAATAATGCCTCCATTTCTTTAAGGCCTGAACTATTGCATAGAACTCTTGATCATAAACAGAATACTTCTTTTTTGCATCATTCAATTTTTCACTAAAATATGCAATAGGCTTACCTTCTTGGCTTAATACAGCCCCAATAGCGCTACCACTAGCATCAAAATCCACCTGGAATACTTTTCTAAAATCTGGAAGTGCCAACACAGGCTGTTTAGTCACCTTCTTCTTCAGCAATTCAAAACTTCTCGCAGCTGTTGCAGTCCATTTGAACTCTTTTCTATCCCCTCTTATTGTATCAGTTAGAGGTGCACATATGCCACTGAAATTCTTAATAAACTTCCTGTAAAAACAAACCAGACCATGAAATGATCTTACCTCAGTAGCAGACCTTGGAGTAGGCCATTCCAAGATGGCTTTTACCTTCTCTGGATCCATTTTGAGACCTTCAGGTGATATAACAAATCCCAAATAGACTAACTCCCTTTTTGCAAAGACACACTTCTTTAGATTAATTAACAGTTTCTCTTCCCTTAGCCTTTCAAGGACACTACGAATATGCAGTAAATGTTCCTCCAAAGTCTTGCTGAAAATTAAGATATCATCCAAATAGACAATAACAAATTTTTCCAAGAACTTCTTAAGTACCTCATTCATGAGCCGCATGAAGGTGCTTGGGGCGTTCGTCAATCCAAAGGGCATGACTAACCACTCATAAAGACCCTCCTTGGTCTTGAAGGCTATTTTCCACTCATCTCCTTCTCAAATCCGTATCTGATGATAGCCACTCTTCAGATCTATCTTTGTGAAGTACTGAGCTCCACTCAAGCAGTCCATAAGATCATCCATCCTTGGTAAAGGAAACTGGTACTTGATGGTTATCCTATTTATAGCTCGAGAATCTGTACACATCCTCCACTCTCCATCCTTCTTTGGTGCAAGTACTGCAGGTACTGCACATGGACTTAGGCTCTCTCGAATCAAGCCCTTCCTCAACAGCTCCTGAACCTGTTTATTTAGCTCCTCTGTTTCAGTAGGAGTCATCCTGTGAGCAGCCTTGTTAGGCAAACTAGCTCCTGGAATCAGATCTATCTGATGACTGATTTGCCTTACTGGTGGCAATCCATCTGGAACATTATCAGAGATAATATCTCCAAATTCTCCTAGTAAATCTAAAACTTCAAATGGTATTTCACTACTACCTTCTTTATCTTTCCTAGGAATCAAAGCATAGCACATACGCTGATGTTTCATGCCATCTAAAAACTTCCTTCCATCAACAAGACAAATCCTAGCACTGCTACATACCTTTTCACCTTCCTTTTTCATGGGCTTCAATTTGTGGCGAACTCCATCCTTTGTCAGAGAGTATGTGTTTGCATGTCCATCATGTATTGCATGTCTATCAAACTGCCATGGTCTACCCAACAATAGATGGCAAACATCCATCAAAATAACATCACAGAGAACTTCATCATGGTAACTCCCAATTTTGAATTTTACTAAACATTGTTCACTTACCAGGACCTTATGACCATCTTTTACCCAAGAAATCCGATAGGGCTGGGGATGTTTCTCCCTCTTGAGCTTCAGCTTAGAGACCATCTCTTCGGATACCAAGTTATCAGTGCTACCACCATCAATGATCACATCACAACATTTATCCTCACACTTGCATCTGGTGCAGAACAAACTCCTCCGTTGTCCTGGTTCATTTTCACCACTTAGTAGGACTCTTTCATTTACCAAGGTCTCTCCTCTTTCTGCATCCTCTGAATGTGATGATTGTGCATCCTCATCCACATGAGCAACCCTAGCTTGGCCCTCAGCTCTCCTATCTGTCCTTCCTTGTCATTGAGGGCATTCAAAGGCACGATGACCTTCTTCATTGCAATGGAAATAGGTACCACGGAAGCCTCCTCTTCCTTGTCCATGTCCTCTACCTCTTCCTCTTTGATTTCCAAAGTCTTGATCACGGGAGCGGTTGAAACCCTCATTCCTCTGGTTCCTGCTAGTACCCTCATCTTCATTTTTCTTTTGAGTTTCATTGTGGCCTCTAGATGATCTACCACTTCCCCTTCCTCCTTGATCGTGCCCTCTTTGTCTTCCTTCAAACCTTTTACTTAGCTTCTCTTCAACTCGTAGGGAAAACTGGTATGCTTCGTCAACGCTGGTCATTCTTACTAGACTTAATTCCTCCTGGATGCTAGGTCGTAACCCACTGATATAACGAGCAACCTTCTCCTTATTTGCTTCTGCATGCCCCGCTCTAATCAGGAGTCGGTAAAACTCCTCTGTATATTCTTGGACTGATCTTCCTGCTTGCTTTAACCCATGCATCTTCTTAAACAGATCAAGCTCGTAGTCCATAGGAATGAACTGCTTCTTCAATTTGTCCACCATGAGATCCCATCTTGTGATCTTCTCCTTTCCTCTTCTAAGTCTTTCCAGTGGAACCTCTTGCCACCAGATTTTGGCATGGCCTTTCAGTTTGTCCTTTGCAAACTTAACCCTATCTGGGTCCCTTATATCCTCATACTCAAAGTATTCTTCCAGTTCATTGATCCAATCGATCAACTCATCTAGTTTCAAATTTCCCGAAAATATACCCACTTCAATTGTAGGTCTTTTCCCAAACCTAGTAATGGCCCTAAAAAGCCTTTCCTCTATAGGATTCAGAACTTCCCCGTCAACTTCCATTACTTCCTCTTCATTGTCATCCTCACTATTGTCATCTACGGCAATATTTTCTCCTCTACGAAGCTCCTCTTGCAATGCTTGTACCTGTCTCTGGAGGGCTCTAACCTCCTCAGGATCAATAGCTCTATCCCTTCCACCATGCTCTCTTCGTGGAGGCATCTTCTAACTTGAACCCACAACCACACAGTCCTGGTGCAAACTGCCTCACAGTCGGCGCTCTGTCTACACACTCAGGAAAACCCACTCTGATACCACTTGATGGGGACACAACCCAACAACAGAATGGACACAATAGAAAAGGGGAATTATATTAACTGAGAAAATAAGCTAGTACAAACAGTGTAGAGAAAATAAACATCAAAACATGCCCTACGGGCTTACAATAGCATAACTCTGGAGAGTATTTCTCCTTTTAGCACCTCCTCTCAAGCTCCAATCCGAACTGCCTTTTACAATGCCAAAAATCTCCTTAAATAGACCCCGGAGGGTTAAGGACTAGGAGTACATTCTAGAAAGTGCTAGTAGGCATCCAACGACAAAATAGAAGGTTCCAGAAGCCACGTTAGAAGTCGGTGCAAATCTAGAAGAATCCAGAAACGGTAGCCAAACTTCCAGGAGGCATAACTTTTGAACCGTAGCTCCGATTGACGAACCGTTTACATTTTTGGAAAGCTCTCGAAGCGCTCTATAGCCCTATGGACAAGCTGTTCTTGTTCCCCATTTTTTGACCCTTTTTGAGGTCATTTAATGCCCCAAACTTGACTTTGATGCATTCTTAGGAGGTCTCCAAAACCCGAAAAACTGCAATAACTTTCAAACCATGGGGCCTTTTGACCTGATTCTTTTTTTGGAATGCTCTAAATCTCAATTACATTCATCTGGCCAAGTCACACCTTCTAGGTCACCAAAATGATGGTCAAATTACATGCTCCTATTTTTTTGGGATTTTTAAATGCACTGATAGTTGAACTATGAGAGTTGGAACCTTTATTTGAGCCAAATGGGTATCCAAAAATGTAAAGACATAAAACAGAAACTAAGTCTAAGTACATTTTTTTGGGTGACACAGGATTGCCCTTATACCTCTGGATGCTCCTGCATCAGATCATAGAACTAGTGATACTTTATTGTGATAACACAAGTGCTATAAATATAGAAAAGAATCCTATGATGCACACAAGAACTAATCATATTGCAATCAAGTATCATTACTTGAGAGAATTAGTTCAAGATAAAGAGGTGAAGATGGAATATGTTAACACAAAAGCATTACCTAAGGATGCTCATGAGTATCTAAGAGGTAAACTAGGGGAAATACCCCTATCAAAGGCTATCTAAGTAACAAAAGTAGTGTCTTGCATAAAACAAGCTAATTTTCACATGTTACAACTCAATGCTGTGGATCTTACTTTAGGAGCTACCTAAAGTAATCAAAGAGTTGGAACTAAAAATTAGTCACAAGCATGGTGATAGAGGGAGAAATTGAAGAATTTTATATCTACATTTTAAGATGTCAAGTCTTTGGCATCGTTGTCAAAGAGGGAGATAGTTATTGATCAAGAGAAATACAAGAAATAGGGAGATAGTTATTGATTAGGAGAAATACAAGAGACTAAAGAATTGAACAAAGAGGGAAAAATCCTAACATCTACCTAGTAAGAGGGAGATAATTGTAACCTGTTGAGAAGATGAAAATTGTTGAGAGAGAGAGAGCTTTCAATACAAGGAATTATTTTCTTTTTTGATATTTTGTTGGTCTTATTGTTTTTTACCTAGTCAGTTTGGTTTATCAGTTTGGTTTGCCATCAATGCCAAAGAGGGAGATTGTTGAAGAAGGAGATTGATGAGAATAGATTGATACAAGTATGATCAACATGTTTCAATTTTTGTTTTGTCATTAATGTCAAAACTTTCTATTTTTTGGTGAGACAATTGCTTATTTGATTTAATTACTATCACTTATTTGATTGATGAAGAGGATTTGATCAAAAGATGTAATAATAGCACCTAGAGGAAAGGTTGAGTTATGTTATGTAATAATCTACTTAAGGTTGCAAAGGTTGGTTACACTAAGCAAGTTCAGAAGAACAAGTTAAACAAAGTTTTTCGACAAAGCTAGATTGAATGGATAGTAGGTGTCAAGAAAAGTTAGTGCAAGCCAAGCAAAAAATTAGTTGGAGCTGAATAAAAGTCTATTTTAGTGTATGCCAAGCAAAATAGTGGATGTCGAGTAAAGTTTAATTGATGTTGAGAACCAATAAACTTTAGTTCATGCTGAGTGATTTTATAAAGGATGTTGAGCAATGTAGTGTGTGTCGAGCATTAGAAGAAAGTTAATGCCAAGTGGCTACATTATTTGAAAGATCATGAATTCGATGGATCTAAGCTAACAAGTTTGTTTTCTTGGATTGTGTGAACTAGATAGAAGATAAGATAAATTATCTGGTGGCACAAAATTCAAGGTATACCATTTTGAGGTGAATTCAAAGAGAATTGAAGGAGAAGTTTTTAGAAGTGATCTGGAATAAGGGGTATATTCATTGAATCCTAGCTAATCTATCCTAACCCTGAATTGGATGGTGGAGAATGAACAACAAAAGATCTTAATTTCCTTTTTATAGGAATGGTTTGTCAGAAGTAAGGTTTGTTATAAGGAAACTTGCAAGAAAGAATATAACCATTTCCACATAACCCATAATAGATCTAAAATAAATATGCCATTGAAATCCAAATGCAAGAGAATAGACAACATACCCATAAAAATGTGACACAAAATATACTCTGGAAAACCCTCATTGAGGGAAAAATCTAGCCTCTAAAGGCAGCCATCAAAATGTATTATTCAACAAGAATATCATTGCAATACAACCATGGAAGCCTTCAAAGTCATAGTCACAACTGAGCAATCCATGTGAACAAGCATAAATCCACACATCCCATGCCATGCTTCCAACCTTCACAAATGTTCCCTTGGCTAACCTTTCAAGCCTTGTCCCACTCGACTTTTTCCATTTTTCCCTTCTATCTTCTTCTTTTTTCAAACAATAACTACCTTTGTGGTTGCTTATATAGTAGCAAGTCTCACAAAACCACCAAGTGGTATTACATAAACCATGTGCTACCAAACCATTAACCTCCCATTTAATATTGGAAATTTAATTCTTTTCCCCAATATTTAATAATTACATGAAATATTATCACAATGTTACAATACAACTCATCAAGTATATCTCATGGGAGTCTTTACATGTTGCACATCCATCTAGGTGCTCCTAGATACAATATTACATAATAAAATAAAATAATACAATATAAAAATATTATGCAATGTGTGCAACACCCATTATATCAACAATCTCCCACTTGTTGTATACATTGCATAGGGTCAATCTGTAGCCACATAAATGAACAAGGTAAATCTCCCTCTTAACACATACACCATCATGGATCAAAGTAACAAAATAAAAGCATTTAGCATCTCAAATATGAATGAACCCACCTTTTATTATGCCACTACCATTGAACATACATAGAAGCCATCCAAAGTGAAAGCCACCCAACCTGTCACATTAGAAGATCATAAAATCCTATACCAACTAAAATGTCAAGCACAAAAAACCTGATTCAAATGTAATCACATGTATCCATAGTTGTCAAAATATCCATAGTTGAAATAGCACCCATAGCAAGTGTCAAACCCATCCAACTATCCATACCTCCAAAGGTATACCAAGTGAATCTCACATCATCAACACATCCAATTTGTAACCTGCAATCACAAGTCTCAAGAGCAATACCTGCCACATATGTACCAAGAAGCTCCCACTATAAAAGATAATGTCAAATCTATAACCAATCCACTCACAACATCTCAAAAAAGTGAATCCATGTAGCCTCAAGGACATCTACAACACATAAACCAATAATCTGCAAGAACAACTCTTATAACAAGTCTCCAAAACTCTCCCAAGTTCTCCACAACTAATAGAGGAAAGAGAGAAAGAAATAGCCATGTCATCTCTCACATGACATACATGAGCACAAACTAGTGATCATAATCTCTAACCAATCTCAAATCTAATGGAAGTGAAAATCACACATGACCGAAGAGAAACTATGCAAATCATAACTTGTATCGTGTCCTTCTACACACACCTCTAGATGTAAACTGTGCAAGTATAATCTCCTCCATAAAACCCCAACCAAGAAGCCACAACAACACTCAAACCATACAATTTAACTAATCATGGATGTAAGTCTCTCATAAGAAGATAAAACTCATGAACCATTCTTAATCCAAGGAATATGCCCAATATACAACCATCTCCAAACTCAACCAACATAACAACATATGTAAATATTGATAATCAATGCTAAACCATCTCTTAAATGAACTCTCTAGAACTAACTCATGTATTGTAGCTCAATATCCATATCCATGAAAGATAAGCATAAACATAATGCACCTATGAGAAATAATGGGTTATACCTCTCAAGTAGTGAATTGCCAAGTAGACCAAGAGTGGAGAATGAGAATGCTCATCAAGATATCCAAGTCTCCAACCAAGACTCATTAAGAAGAATCTCCTCTCAAGTCCATGTTAGGTGAATGCCCCTCAAGCTCTCCTGATGAAACCATCAACTATCCCAACAAATACTTCTCTAATCCAAAAGAAATCAACATCACCACCATCTCTAAATATCCATGAGCGCCTATAACCAATCAATCCATGCCAAATCCAAATGAAAAATAGTAATATCATGAAGTATCCATCTTATGATCAATGTACTCAATACCAAGAAACTAAACCAAGATCATTGTCAAAGTTCCAACCATGGCCCCAGGAACATAAACATGACAACATGATCTTACCATCTCAACCAAAGAGATAACATGCTCCATATGAACACACTATAGCATGTCAAAACTCTAAATGTGTATCAAGAGTATACCATGACATAAAAATGAAACCATCCTCACTCCAAGGATAACATGCCAAATGAAAGCATAAACCACACCTTTACCAAGAACCCTATGAGTCCTCAAGATGCAACCATCTCCATACAGCATGAAGAAAAACCATCTCCACATACCATGAAGAACCATCTCCACACACTATGAAGATAACCAAGAATCCCATGAGTCCTCAAGATCTAACCATCTTCACACAACATGAAGATAACAAGTGCACCATGCAAATATCAAAGATGCTTCTACAGCAATAGGATCTAAGACAAATCTCCAACATCTACAAACACTCAATAAATATACTGATGCCAAAAACTCCCACTCAACTATGGTACCAAGTCACCTATTGTATCATAAAATCCATCTCCTACATAAAGATCCTCTAGGTCTATACTCAGACAACTGGTGCAAAGAGGAAAGATAACTAACTAGGGCCAAAGGCACACCCAACTATCCAAACTACCCTGCAAGAGTTAACACAGTGGAAACACAACACAAAGAAAAACAACCAAAATAGGAGGAAGGAAAACCACTTTTATAGATTCATCCAATAATCAGATTACATGCCCAACTGTAAGGCCTTCTGGGTTACAACTATATAACAATTCAATTATAATCCTTGATTATCCTACCTCACATTCCTACTTCTTCCTCTTCTAAGTTCTCCCCTAAAACTCAATCTTAGACCTCCTTAAATACTTGTGCAAACATAGGTCAAAAATTCACAAAAGTAAACCTTATATTAAATTCATGCATAGCCACAAGTTGGCTCACATCAAATATTAACTACCTATACCAAAATTAAATGTGAGAAAGATTAGCCCAAATTGGAACTAGACAAAGACTACTTAGCAAATGAATACTTCACAAAATATTGCCACTCTACATCCAAATGATCACTTGGCAACTGCATGAGCTCAGAAACTAAAGGATCACTTGGCAACCACATGAACTTGGCACCCAAAGGAATGACTCAACATCAACTAAGAACTCAACAACCAAAGGATCACTTGACAACTACACAAAATCGACACCCAAAGGAATGACTTAGCATCAACTAAGAACTTGAAAACCAAAGGATCACTAAGCAACCACCCAAACTCAACATCCAAAGGAATGACTCAACAACAACTAAGAACTCAAAAATCAAAGGATCACTTGGCAACCACATGAACTTGACATCTAAAGGAATGACTTGGTAGCAATTAAGAACTTGACAATCGAACAGAATGCTCGGCAATGCAAGACATTTTAACTTGATAGAACTAAAAATATGTAGGATTGTAGAGAAACCTAGGATGCTCCTACATTATACAACTAGGGTTGGAAGAAATGATTCTCCTAAATTATTAGCATGTTACAACCTGGGCTAAATCCAACTCAGATTGAGAAATCCATGAAGCATCTTCAATAGGTCTATTCTTCCACTTCACCAAATACTCATAGTAATATTTTCCTCTTGTGCTCTTACCAACTCTCTAATCCAATTTTTATTCAACTTCTTCAATTTTTTTCTTAGGATAATCTTCTAATACAAAAACTTCATCATCTGGGTCATGATATTTATATGGATTAGCAATATTGAATATAGGAGATATATCCATGTCATCAAGTAACTCAATTTCATAAGCATTACCACTGTCAAACTTCTTCAAGATCTTACCAGGTCCAAACTTAGTCATCTTTAGCTTACTATATGTTCCAAATGGAAATCTTTTTTTCTTCAAATGAACCATCACCTCATCACCAACTTCAAAATCATGATGTCTTCTAGACTTATTAACATTCTCTTTATACTTCTGATTACTTGTTCCATCATCAACTTCACTTCCTTATGCAAAGACTCCATAAAATTAGAAAACTCTTCCCTTGCAACATTTCTTTTCTCTTTACTAGCAACATCCCTCAAATCTGATACTCCTTTAGGTTGCATTCCTATAACAATCTCAAAAGGTGTTTTTCCTATACTCCTATTCATATAATTATTATATTTAAATTCAACTTGTTCCAATACCATCTCCTAATTACTTGGCTTATCTCCAACTAAACATCTCAACAAATTACCAAAGCTTCTATTTACAACCTCTTTCTCTCCATTTTTTTGTGGATGGAATGTAGAAATAAACCTTAATTCAGCAGCCATCTTCTACCACAAAGTCTTCCAAAAATAACTAAAAAACTTACTATCTGTGTTAGAAATAATACTTGTTGGTAATCCATGCAATCTCACAATCTCTTTAAAGAAAAGTTCAGCAACATGCTCACCATTTTTTTAGGCAATCCAAGAACAAAATCCATACAAATGTCACTCCAAGGTTTCTCAGGAAAAACAATAGGTGTATACAAACCAATATTCTGACTTACACCTTTTGCAACTTGACAAACTCCAAAACTCTTTACAAATTTTTGAACATACTTATACATTTGTGGCCAATAATACTTCTCTTTTAGCAAACTCAACGTCTTATCAATTCCAAAATGTCCAGCCAATCCACCACTATGCTTTTCCTTAATCAAATTAACTCTCATAGAACTTCTAGGGATACACAACTAAATACCTTTAAACGACATACCTTCTTGAATGAAATATTCATCATAATTACTTATGTGATCTGTTAGATTTGGTGCTCTGCGCTCTCTCCATGCCTCAAAAAAATCAAGGTCAGTATCATATGACTCTTTCATTTCATCAAACCAATAACTTCAACCTTCATCTCAGTCAACAAAGAGCATATTTTTCTCAATGCATCAACAACTCTATTAGTAACTCCACTCTGGTGCTTAATGAAAAATGCAAAACTCTAAAAGTACTCAACCCATTTCATATGTCTTTGATTCAATTTATGTTGACTTCCTAAACATTGTAAAGCTTTATGATTACTATACAATGCAAACTCCTTAGGAATCAAATAATGTCTCCACTTCTTCAAGTCTTGAACAATAGCATAAAACTCTTGATCGTACACATAATACTTCCTTTTAGCATTATTCAAATTTTCACTAAAGAAAGCAATAGGTTTACCTTCTTGAGTCAATAAAACTCTTATTGTGCTACCACTAGCATCACATTCAACTTGAAAGACCTTATTAAAATTAGGCAAAGTCAATATAGTTAACTCAACAACCTTTTGTTTCAAAGTCTCAAAACTCTTATCAGCTCTATGTGTCCACTTGAATTCCTTTTTATCTCCTCTCATTATCTCAATCATAGCATTACAAATAGAACTAAAATTTCTTATGAACTTCCAATAAAAACTAGCCAAACCATGAAATGATCTTACCTCACCCACATTCTTAGGTGTAGGCCATTCCAAAATTGCTTTTACCTTCTCAGGTTTCATCTTCAAACCATTAGCTGAAATCACAAATCTCAAATACACAATCTCCTCTTATATAAAAAAGAACACTTTTTCAGATTAATCATCAACTTCTCCTCTTTCAATCTTTGTAATACTTGTCTAATATAGTCAAGGTGTTCTTCCTTAGTCTTACTAAATATCAAAATGTCATCCAAATAAATAATCAAAAACTTACCCAAGAATCTTTTTAGAACTTCATTCATCAACCTCATGAAAGTACTAGGTGCATTGGTCAAACAAAAAGTCATAACCAACCATTCATACAATCCATCTTTTGTCTTGGAAGCAGGTTTCCATTCATCACCTTCTTTGATTTTGATCTATTGATAGCCACTATTCAAATCAATCTTTGTAAAATACTTTTCTCCACTCAAACAATCCATTATTTCATCCATCCTCAACATAGGAAACTTATATTTCATTGTGATCTTGTTAATAGCTTTGGAATCAGTACACATCCTCCATTGTCCATTCTTCTTAGGTACTAAAATAGTAGGTACAACACATGAACTCAAGCTTTCTCTGATCAAACCTTTCTCCAACAACTAATGTACTTGTTTATTAATTTCTTCATTCTCTATAGGTGTCAATCTATGTGGTGCTTTATTCAGTAAACTAGCTCTAGGAATTAGACCCATACAATGACTTATGCTTCTCACTGGCAATAAACCTTTATGAATATCCTTAGCAAAAATCTCTTTATACTCATTTAAAAATTCTATAATTTCTTCTAGTACTCGGTCAATGCCACCATCTGTCACTCAATCACCATTGACTTGCACTTAGATAACATTTTTTTCTGGCACTCAGTTACTATTGACACAACTTAGTTTCCTTGGAATTATAGAAAAAAAAAACTTGATTCTTTTTCATTTTCTTTTCAAATCATTTCCCTTTGACCATGCAAATTTTGTTAGTAGTACAATTAACCTCATCTGGACTTTCAATCAAAGGTAGCAATATTTGCTTCTTCCGATTCACCCAAAGAGTATATTGATTCAATCTTCCATCATGTATAGCATATCTATCATATCACCAAAAATTCTACCCAATAAAATATGACAATAACCCATAAGCATAATATCACACAAAGCTTCATCAAAGTAATGTCTAATCTTGAACTTCACAAGACATTGTTCACTTACCAATATAATTATGCTCATTTATGATCCATGAAACATGATAGAGTTTAGGATGCTTTAGCCTCTATATTTTCAACTTTGTAACCAACTCTTTTGACACCAAAATTGTAGAACTTTCATTGCCAATGATTACCTTGCAAAATTTTCCAACCATCTTACATCTGGTTTTGAAAATAATTCTCCTTAAAATAGGTTCCTCATCACTTTCCTTATTACATAAGATTCTTCTTATTGCCATATTTTCTCCAGCCTAAGGTCCACTTGGTGAACCATCATCATCTCCTTGAATCACAACATTTCTGTTACCTTGCCTACTTCCAAAAGATCTACATTCAAGAGATCTATGTCCCTCTTTACCACATCTGAAATAATTCCCATGAAAACCACCTCTAGAATAAGAATTACCTCTTCCTCGGTAAGAACTAGTACCACCTTGGTAAGAATCACCACCTTTCCACTCAATATTGTCTTTATCATCATTCTTCCATTTAGAATTGTCTTTATCTTACACATAATTGTCAGATCTGCCACCTTCACCATAAGATCTACCTCTGCCTCTCTAGAATCTACCACCTTTACCTCTTTATCTTTTTTCATGGTTCTTTGTCAATATCCCATCAACTTTCAAGGCATATTGTTATGCTTCTTCCACACTTTCCAATTTCACAAAACTTATTTCATCTTGAATTCCAGATCTCATTCCATTTATGTACCTTGTAATTTTCTCAACATCATCATCCATATGTCTAGATCTGATGTCCAATCTATAGAATTCCTTAGTATACTCCTTCACACTCATGTCTCTTTGTCTCAAATTTTGAATTTTTCTCAACAAGCTAACTTGGTAATCAATATGAAGAAATTTTTTCTTCACTTTGTTTACCATCTTTGCCCAAGTTCTAATTTTCTCCTTCCCTCTCCTTTGTATATTAGTTTGCGAATGCTCCCACCACAGTGAGGCATGTCCTTTCAACTTAGTAACTACAATCTTCACCTTCCTATTGTCAGGATTATTTTTGTACTCAAAGAAATTCTCTATTTTAGAGATCCAATCCAATATAGCATTGGCCTCCAATTTTCCATCATAAGGAATAAGTTTGACAATAGGCTTTGAACTTGCCCTAGACAACACTCTCAAAAACCTTGCTTGATCTTGATCTTCTTTAAGTTTTGAATTAGGGTTTGGTGCTATTGCTTCATCATCACTTACATCATCAAGATGGGCTCCTCTCCTCTGGGCTATCTTCACAGCATCTAATCTAGCTACAATATGTCTCAATGTATGGCATCATTAAATCTATCTCCTACATAAAGATCCTCCAAGTCACCTATGGCATCATAAAATACATCTCCTACATAAAGATCCTTTAGGTTTACACTCACACAATTGGTTCAAAGAGGGAAGATAACTAACTAGGGCCAAAGGCACACCCAACTATCCAAACTGCCCTGCAAGAGTTAACACAACAGAAACACAACACAAAGAACAACAAACAAAGGAGAAGGAAGCAAAAAATACTTTTATTGATTCATCCGAGAATCATCTTACATGCCTAGTTGTAAGGCCTTTTAGGTTATGGCATATAATCCTTGATGATCCTACCTCACATTCCTACTTCTTTCTCTTCTAAGTTCTCCCCTAAAACTTAATCCTACACCTCCTTAAATACTTTCTGCTATAGGTCAGCCTATCACAAAACTAAACCTTACATTAAATTCATGCACAACCACAAGTAGAATCACATCAAATATTAACTACCTATACCAAAATTAAATGTGAGAAAGGTTAGCCCAAATTGGAACTAGACACAGACTACTTAGAAAATGAATACTTCACAAAATACTAGCACTTAGCATCTAAATGATCACTCAATAACCACACGAGCTCAAAAAAAAAAGGATCACTTGGCAACCACATGAACTTGGCACCCAAAGGAATGAGTTAGAATCAACTAAACAAAAGGATCACTTGGCAACCACACAAAGTTGACACCTAAAGGAATGACTTAGCATCAACTAAGAACTCAGAAACCAAAAGATCACTCAACAACCACACGAACTCAACATCCAAAGGAATGACTCAATAGAAACTAAGAACTCAACAATCAAAGGATCACTTAGCAACCACATGAACTTGGCTTCTAAAGGAATGACTCAATAGAAACTAAGAACTCAACAATCAAGCAGAATGCTCGACAATGCAAGACATTGTAACTCAATAGAACTAAAAATGCATAGGATTTTAGAGAAACTTAGGATGCTCTTGCATCAACAACCAAAGTGTTAGTACCAATTGAAACCAAGATCTCCAAACCAAGAACTAATCCTGCAGCGTTACCTCATCACTATCACAAGCTCCCACTAAACTATGTATCCAAGCTATCCATGACATCATGATGAAAAACCATCCTCTAACCATGAGAATCAACCAAGACATCAAACCATTAGAGAAATCAAAGTGCACATCATGAGCTCCTCAAAAGAAAACCAAATAACCATGATCCTCAACCAAGAAGATATATACCACCATAACCAAATCAGGAATTCAAGCCTATGAACATCAAGGATGTACTTGTATATCCAATCATGTCATGCCAAAATCTATGGCACCATGATCACATCTATGAACTAAGCATCTGACACTCAATATGTCCAACTTGACAGCATAAAATAGTCAATCACAAACCTCCACCATGACTATACCTAGTAACAACATCTCATCCCTTCTACTTGAAGAAAAAATTAAAAAATCATGTGACTTAGGGCATATACAACCCAAATCCAAGCCACCAATCTAAATATGCATCAATAATGAAAGATCGATGGACAAAGACAAACCATAACAAGTTATAAATGTAACATGTAAGTATAGATTGCTTACAAAACTGCACAACTTGTAGACCCAACAAGTCATCATACGTATCCAAACCAAACAATGATAACCATATCATCATGACACCAATCTAAAATATGAACTAACTATATAATGACATCAAATCTTAAATCTTCAAAATATACAATGCCATAAACTCACAATGTTACCATAGTCAATATATGCAATAAACTATTCAGATCAATATATCACCAAATAAATCTTGCCAAACCTACACTAAATCTGAACCAATGTGTAGAGCTCTTCAAGAGCTTTTTGTTGACTATTCAAAGTCCAAAATTTGACTCTGTATCAAATTATACCCTAATATGTTTTTGAAATAAATAACATCTAAATTTTGAGCTCTTAAAACCTAACAAAATGTCAAAATCATAGAACCAAACCTACACCAAGTTGTATTGCTCTAAATTATCTTTACAACACCTATAAGAAGTTTGCAATTTGATATCCTAAGAGAAAGTTATGGCTATTTTACTAAGATAATCATTTTACCATTTTCACTGCAATTTTTTTTATTGGACGAAAATTCTGACAGGATTAAATTTGATGGCCATCATGGGCTAAAACTAAAAAACTCTTTCATTTTCTCTAAACATGGCCAAACTAGAGCATATTATATATCAAAATTTATGAAAATGACAACCTAGATCCAATGGTAAGGTCTATTTTTATTGAGGAGGTCATTTCTACAAGCTCTCCCAAAAAACCCTCATTTAAAATAAAACATCTAAAAAATCCTTTTAATCAACAATTCTACATGCTCAAAATCTACCAATATCCCATCATAACATAAAACCCAAAATCCTCAAATTTGCAATAAACAACTCACATATCTTGCCCTTTATTTTAATCCTCTCATGCATTCTCATGGGTTCAAACTAGGGTTACAATAACAAAACCATAGCTCTAATACCACATGTAAGGAAACTTGCAAAAAAGAATATAATTGTTTCCACATAACCCATAATAGATCTGAAACAAATATGCCATTGAAATCCACATGCAAGAGAATAGACAACACACTCATAAAAATGTGACACAAGATATACCTTGTGAAACCCTCATTGAGGGAAAAACCCAGTCTCCAAAAGTATCCATCAACATGTATTATTCAACAAAAGTACCATTGCAATACAACCATGGAAGCCTTCAAAGCCATAGTCACAATTGAGAAATCCATGTGAACAAGCATGAATCCACACATCCCATGCCATGCTTCCAACCTTCACAAATGATCCCTTGGCTAACCTATCAAGCTTTATCCCACTCAACTTTTTCCTTTTTTCCCCTTCTATCTTCTCCTTTTTTCATACAACAACTACCCTTTGGCTGCTTACATAGTAGCAAGTCTCACAAAACTACCAAGCGGTATTAGATAAACCATGTGCTACCTAATCCATTGACTCCACATTTAATATTCAAAATTTATTTCCTTTTCCCAATATTAAATAATTACATGAAATATTATCACAATGTTACAATACAACTCATCAAGTGTATCCCATGGGAATCTTTACATGTTGCACATCCATCTAGGTGCTTCTAGATACAACATTATATAATAAAATAAAATAATATAATATAAAAATATTATGCAATGTGTGCAACACCTATTATCTGACTAATTTTCATGTGCAAGAACCAAAGGAAGACAAGGAGTTAAGGGTTTTGCTTCATCAAGTAACCTAAGAGAAGAGTCTGCATTGGCATGTTAAGCAATAAGGCTTATGGATATGAATGCTTGAAGGGTGGACAAACTATTAGAACTAAAATGTGTGAAGGCCAAGCACACTGGAAGATTGTAACAAAGATCTGTAATTTAAAAATGGAGTTGTAAGTTGTTATTAAATCAAGCCTTATTGTTACTCGCTAATAATTGTATCAGTCTAGGGTAAATCATTTGGATTAAGGTTGATCTAATAGTCATTTGTAAATCTTTTAATTGGGTGACATTCCAAGTGAATGGTTTAAATTCCTCTAACAAGGTCCACTCCTAATAAGGTGATTGAAATCCTTTAATAGGGTCGCATTTAACAGTGTGTATTGTAACCTTTAACAAGGTTGGCCTTTCATAGGGCATCACTTTAGAAGAGTGAAAAAGAGTATCATGTTACTAGTGGTTTTTCTCAAATTGGGTTGCCATGTAAATCATTGTGTCAATTGTGTTGTTGAATCTATTATGTTTCATGTTTACATTTCTATAAATTGATTTGATAGTAACCTACAATTTTTAAGGGATTGCATAATATTATGGATGCATGCATGATGATAATTTTTTTATGGGTTCACTAAGCTGTGAATTTTTTTAGTTATACATCTAGACCTTTGATAACTGATTCACCCCCTTCCCCTCCTTAGTTATTATAAATAATTTCAACAATCTCCTTATATTGTGAGGGCTTAGGGGCTAAAATTTTTCTCTTTATACCATTATCCTCACAAAAGTTTATTAAATTCATTTGAAATAAATTCTCTATCTCTATCTAATTACAAGAATTTAATCTTCAAATTATATTCATTCTCAACTCTACTCTTAAATATCTTGAATTTCTCAAAAGCTTCAAATTTATCTCTAAGAAATATAACCCACATCATTCTAGTGAAATCATCAATAAGAAGCATAAAGTAACTTTAACCATAAAATGATCTTGTTCTTGTAGGACCACTCGGATCTATAGATACAATCTCAAACTTCATTGAAGTAGTAAACATCTTACTTGGAAATGAGAATTTCTTCTATTTTACCAACACACATTTTTTGCACATCATATAAGTAGGTTTCACAATCTTAGGAAAATCTCTAACTGCTATTGTAGTATTGACCTTTATATTTTTATCAAAATTTATATGACAAAATATCTTATGCTATAATCAACTATCATTCACTTTAGCAACCAAATATGTCATTTTCGTAGGGTTCAATTGAAATACATTACCTCTTGTTTATATTCTAGTACCAATCAATATACCACTCTTATCCTTTATAATGCAAGTCTTCTTTGTAAACTATAACTCATATCTCTTCTCAACAAGTTTTTGAACACTCAAAAGATTTTGCCCACAAAGTAAACATCCTTAGTGTTAGTCTTTCCATCATCTGTAATAGATTATTTTCCTTTTATTTGATATGCTTCATTATTTCCAACTCTAACTATACCACCGTCATTATTTAACTCAAAAAATTTGTTCATATCTCTAGTCATATGATGGGAATAACCACTATCTATAATCCCATTGGAATTTTTCTTCTCGGTCTATGATACTAATTAATTTTTGTATTTTTTTTACTTCTTCTTTTATTTATTTTTTAGGATTTTCTTCTTTAATTGCAAAAAATTCCTATCTCATCATCCTCATAATCACTATTATCTAGAAAATTTGCATAAACAATTCTTAAGTATTCTTGACTTGTAAGGCTTTCTATTTTTAAACTTATTTTCTCTCTTAGGATATTTAGAAGAATAATGACCAACTTCTTTATATGTCCAACAAATAAGAATTATGTTACGTTTAGTTTTTCTCTTAATAAGCACGAAAATTCCTTCATTAATCTTCATATCTTCTTCATCCTTTACTTCTCAGCTACAACTAGCATGATCTTCATTTATACTCACACTTCTTATCAATATAGGTATGTACTTTTATATGCTGAAAGTAGTTTCTACTCTAGGAAAATATCCATTTTATTTCATCTATAATTCAGATGTTTGTAACCTTGCAAGAATAGTCTCTCTTGTGAAAGTAGGTGTGCAAGGCATAAACTCTTCAATCAACTATGCCTTGTGACAAAAACTACATGTCAAAGTCTTCAAGATTTTCCATACAATTTCATCTTCTGTCTTTTCACCTCTACAAGTTTTAATTCCAATAACCATTTATGATATTTTATCAAAGAAAAAAAAACTTATAGTTTCATCTACCTACATTTTATCATTTTGAAACATACATATCCAACTCTACAATCCAACCTTCTTAGCATATTCATTACATTAAATTTTGCGTGTGTAAAGTAATCCAAATTTCATATGCAAGTTTTAAAGATTGTACCTCTACAAAGTCTAGTTTAGGAAGAGATATCAATAGTGCTTCTTTGGAAAGCATATTTTACATGAATAGATCTTTTTCACTTTTTTCACAAGACTCAATCTTATCTTCATCTACCATTGTCTTCTTCTCCATAGTGACTAATCAAAATTTTGGACCCATGCATAGAAGGCAAGTCTTAATCTTCTCCTTCTAGTTGTCATAGTTATTGATGTAATGCAAGGTAGTTTTCTCACTTAGCCCTATTCTTCCTTTAGGACTTACATAGGATTCTTCATGCCTCTTAGGGTTTAGCTTAACTCCCTAAGCACTAGAGTATCTCTATCCTATTCTCCAACTCTTCACTACCTAGCTACACCAATGTATTGACTTCTTGCACTCACCAAATGAATTGTTCAAGCTATCTTATCAAATTGAGTTTTTGATCACTCTTACTCATTTGACCAAACTCAAAGAGTGAGAGACTCCCTTATTATTTTTGAGGATCATTCCACCTCCTAGACTAAAGTACAATAGATTTTTCTATTGATTCTTGCAAAACTGTCCATGTTGCACTAATTAGGCCTAATTGAATAGCCCTCCTACTTGGGATTTTGGGTTTCAACTCCAATTTTATCTAACAAAGATGGAAAAAAAAATTAGATTTGAGTACCCTTTTGGAAAACCTCAAGGTTTTTGTTGGTCTCAGGTCTCCAAGCTATCCATACACTTGAAAGCAATTTTTATGCCTAAATTTAAGGGTTATAGAAAATGAATGACAACATTAGCTAGGGTCTATTCAAAATCCCATCAAAAATTGGGTTGAAACTTCCCCCTTTGGAAAATAGAAAAAATTCTCAATCCTCGTCACTTTGCAACTCTAAGTTTAAAATATCCATCACATTCAAACCCCCAATCCTTCTTGCAAACTCTATGATTGCCTAACCAAGTAACTATGACTTGCCTAGGGCATCACATTAAAAATATTTATACATCTCTCCAGGGCCCAAAAATTTATATACACTATGTACACTAGCTCCATTCCCATTTCCCTTAAGGAGGTGATGAATGCATTGTAGGAACTCATGGGGGAGCCATTTTTGTGGAAACTACCAAGACTGGAGCAGCAGACAGTTTGTTTACCAAAACATTTCAATACCTAATTAGATGAATTTCCACAACCTAACATTATGAAACAAAAAGGAATCTAAAAACATGAACTACAACAATCCAAAGAAAAAACTTGAACTTCAATCCATTCTTGAGGATAGAAAATTGAAAATAAGTAATTACTATCAAAAAATGGGCAAATTTTGTAATTCTTAATGAAAAAACTTTCCTCTTACAATCTCCAACCCATGGAATGGGTCATTTCATGATTTTTATAAGTCTCCCAAGAGGTTTTAGATAGTTATGGAAACCATCCACCTTGAAATCATGATATATGCATTTCTTGGTCAAATATTATCAAGCTTTTCAAAGTTGCTAACAACTTTTACATTTTTGCAATTTTTAAAAAGGTCCATTTATGATGTCTAGGCATGATTTAGCCTTTAGAGCATCACTCCACATATTTTTGACCACTTTGTCCTATTTGACAACTTTGTCAATGTTAACATCTTTTTGACATCTTTTGACATCTTTTGCTCCAATTGACATGTATGATCTCCAATCCATGCAACAAAATGTAAAAATGTCATGGAAGAAAAGATAGGTTAAAAAGCATACCTTCCTCATGCTTTTATGGTCTGAAAACCATAACCCCTAACACAAAAAAAACTTAAAAAATCAAACCAAACATCTGAGAATGGAAAATTTATCTTGGAACCAAATCAAAGAAAGAGATGACCTAGTAAGAGCCAAACTCACCCTCTTGACTTGGCTAGAGTCAGTACATGCTAAAACCAAACCAAAGAACTAATCCTAGGGAGTTTGATTAAGGTTCAAAATGTATTCAAGAAAAACACTTAAGTGTTATAAAATTAACACTTAATGTTCACATTGGTTTAGAAACAAATATAAAAGTAGCTTTGGTCTATTAGAAAATCAACAGGGTTTTTTATTAGTTATACCCCAACTATCATAACTTTTTGGAAAGGTCTTTAAATTAGCTAAAGTATTTCTTTATTAATTTTTCATATCACATATATGAAAAGAGGACAAGTCTATTTATTAGAAATAGTTACCAAATTGTTATAACAGTTTTAGCAGTTTTGAACGGTTTTGGTCTAATGGAAGTTTGGAGTATGTACTTGCCTCCAAAATTTTAAATTTCTTAGTTTATAAGTATAAGATACATTCCTCTAAAAAAATCAACAAGTGGTTTTGATAGGAATTGCAAGATTTGTGTGCAATTCCTTGTAGACTGAATAGTTTGCAGACAGAGTTTTAACAAAAAGAAGAGGGTAATACTTTATGTTTCTATATTCATATTTATGATTTTATTTTCCTTGAAAAATTTTATTAGAGGTAGAAGAAGAGTTATATGTTGAATCTTCATTTATTCATATTAGCATTTGATCAGATATTTTAATGGAAAAGGAAAATATATTTGGATACTAGATGTTTGTAGGAGAATAGAAGTATATCCTACATTATGTTTTCAACAAGAAGTTGAAACTAGTGATTCATGATTTGTGTTGTAAAAGAGATGATCCTCTAATTTTATATCTCATTTTTTTCATTTTTGAAGTTGGTGCTTATTATATTCATGAAGTTGGTGCTTTAGGTGTAAGGGATTGGTGTTCCTTGAGAGTGGTATTTCTAAAATAGGGTGTTGGTGCTTCCCAGAGTTGTAGCTCTAAAATATTTTCCCAAGAGGCCAATAAAGTTTCAGATTCAAAGTGGTTTTTTACTCTAAGGGGTTTTCCACATTAAAATATTGTGTTACTTTTTTATTCATTAACTATCTTTCTCATGTGTTAAATTTTATGACTTGTAATTGTTTCAAGTTTTGGAAAGTATTTTAAACCACTGATTCACCCCTCCAATTGGTGTTTATATTCCAACACCTACTAACTAAATCTTGAGCCTTAGTGACTCAAAAATTACCACTAAGAGCCCCATTATGCTTTTATTGGATCAAATTCTCCCTCATTGACCCTCTTGGAACACAAAATTGACTTCCCTTAAACAATAAATCATTATGCAATGTATAATAATAATAATAAAATCATAAAAGTTGTTTTTGAACTCCTTGTATACCTTCTAGATTTGAGAAAAATATTCATCATCATTCAATAGTTCTTTGAATCTTTAAATACCAATGCTTTGTAGTTGAACTTCTGGGATATGAGGAGTCTCCTACTTAATGCATTGGCTACCTTATTCTCCACCCCCTTCTTATTCTTGATAACAATTGTATAGGCTTGTAAGTATTCTACCCATTTGATATGCTTTCTACTGAGCTTATCTTGGGAGTTAAGGAAACTAAGAGCTTGGTTGTCTGAGTATACAAAAAATTCTTTTGGAAGAAAATAGTGCCTCCACTTCCTTAGTGCCTAGAGTAGAGCATACAAATCTAAGTCATAGGAGGAGTATCTCCTCTTTGCATCATTAACCTTCTCATTGTGAAAAGCCACTGGCCTCCCTTCTTAGCTTAAAACAGCCTCAATAGCTACATTACTAGCATTACACTCCACTTGGAAAATTTTCTCAAAACTAAGAAACACTAGTGTAGGCAATTCTCCTATCTTCTTTTTGAGTGTCTCAAAACTATGATTAGCTTGTGGGGTCCAATGGAACCTTTTCTTCATACCACCCTTGATTGTATCCAACATAAGATCACATATGCCACTAAAATGTTTGATAAATTTCCTATAATAATGTTCCAAACCATGGAAGCTTCTCACATCTAATGCAGTCTTGGGAATAGGCCAACTTGGAATGACATCTACCTTCTCTTGATCCATTTTGAGGTTATCTTGAGACAAAACAAAGTCAAGATAAACTAGCTCCTATTTCATGAAGTCACACTTCTCCAAGTTTATCATTAGCTTTTCTTCATACAATTTTTTGAAAAGAATTTGTAAATTCTTGATATGCTTCTCTATAGCTTTGCTAAAAATTAAGATGTCATCTAAATAGACAAAAATAAACTTACCAATGTAATTTTTTAATATCTCATTCATAAGCCTCATGAAGGTATATGGAGCATTAGATAAACCAAATAGAATGACAAGCCACTCATACAAACCTTCTATCATTTTGAAGGTTTTTTTCCACTCATCCCCTTGATTTATTTTGATTTGATGGTAGCCACTTTTCAAATATATCTTGGTGAAATAATTTTCCCCTCCTAGATAGTCCATTAAGTATTCAATTCTAGGTATTGGGAACCTATACCTAATGGTGATTCTATTAATGGCTCTAGAATCAATAAAAGGTCTCTAAGTTTCTCCTTTCTTGGGTGTTAAAATAGTAGAGACTGCACATGGGCTAATTCTTTTTCTAATTAGGCCTTAGTTTAGGAGCTCTTGGATTTGTTTAGAAATATCCTCATTTGTTGAGGGATCATCTTATAGGTATCTTTGTTAGGTAGGGTAGCTCTTGGAATAAAATCTATTTGATGGCTAACAAGTCTCTTAGGAGGTAGGGCAATAGGTTGTCCATCACTAAAAATTTCATGATATTGTTTTAGCAACTCTTGTACTTCATTTGGTATCTATGTTTTCTTAGTAGCAACCTTATCTTTAGGTTTCAAAACCAATTCAAATCCAACTTGATCTCCTTCCTCTAGGGTCTTCAAGAACTCTTTCTCACCAACCATGAGCACACTTAGACTTGAGGACTTCAACTCTCCTTCCTAGCAAGGATTGGATCTTGAAAGTCACTAGATCCTTCTTGAATGAGTATGCAATTTTGGTTCCATCATGTATGGATTGGTTATTAAATTGCCATGGCTTTCCAAGTATAAGGTGGAATTCATCCATGGGAAGAATATCACATAGAAATCTATCCTTGTACCTCCCTATGGTGAACTCTCTACCCATGCTTTCTCTCCAACAAGGATATCTTGTCCTTTATTGAGCCAGGTGACCTTGTATGGGTTGGCATGTGGAATTCTTTTTAGCTTCAGCTTGTTGACTATCTTTTCACTCATTATGTTGTTAGTTGAACCTTAGTCAATGATGAATCTACACACCTTTCTCATGATTTTGTATCTGATCCTAAAGAATTCTCTTCTCTGACTTGGTTCTTCTTTGATTGGCTCCTTGATCAATGTTCTTCTTATCATTAGGTTCTCCCCTTCCTCTGATTCTAAGGGTACCTCAAAGTGTTTGTTGCTGCTACTAGATTCTTCTTGCACATAGTTGACCCTTTTTGTGTTTCCTTGGGAAGTTGAGCCTTTTTTAGGGCACCTATATGTAGGGTTTCCTATTTGATTGTAATGACAACACTTCATGGTGGAAAAGTAGGATCCTCTCCCTTTGTTGTTGTTCCTTCCTCTCCAACTAGTGTTAGAGCCTTTAGTCCTACTAAAACCTCATCTTTCTTAACTTCCTTCTTGTTGTTAAGTAACCTTGTTGTCTCCTTGTAACCTAGAATCTAATCCTCTTTCACTATATCCCCTTTGACCCCTTCCATCTCTACCCTTACCTCTACCACTAAAGTCAGAGTTTTCCTTCTTCTTGTTCTCCTCTTCCACTTTCAAAGCATGTTCGAAGCATTTACGAACCATTGTAAGAGTCCATAGATTGATCTCTTCTTATATGTCCCATTTCAAGCCTCTTGGGTATCTAGCCACTTTAATAGTTTCAACTTCTTTTACTCTTGACCTTAGACACAACTTCTAAAACTCTTTAGTGAGAGTTTCCACATCCATGTCCTTTTATTTTAAATGCTACCTCTTCTTATGTAATTGGACTTCATAGTCCTCTAGTAAGTATTGTTCTTTCACCTTTGTTACCATGGCCTTCCAATTTTCAATGGGTTTCTTTCCTACTTTTTCCCTCTCTTCTTGGAATTACTTCCACCATGTTAGGGTTGATTACCTTAGCCTATATTTGGCTAACTTAACTCTTTGTGCTCTACTTACCCCTTCACACTCAAAGTGGTTCTCCATCCCTTCAATCCACTCCATTAAAAGTTCAATGTCCATCTTCCCACTAAACAAATGAATCCCTTCTATTGATTTTCCACCTAATTCCTTGATGGCCTTGAGGAATGGCTCTTCATATATTGGAGGGTTTGGTTCATGGATAACATCTTCTTCATCAACCTTCTCTTTACCCCTGTTGTTGCTTTCACCTTCTTGGTCTTTCTTCTTACCTTCCTTAACAACTTCTTCCAATTTTAATTTCATTTCTTCTAGGGCTTCTTCAAGGATTTTGTTTCTTTCCTTTTTCTCACCCATCTCTTTGGCCAACTCTAAATTCTTCACTATGATTATTTCTTCAAATTATTCTTTAGTTTGAAACATGTAACCAAAAACCCAAATCTTCAGGCTCTAAATACCACTCTAATGTAATGCAAGGTAGTTTTCTCACTTAGACCTATTATTCCTTTAGGAATTACTTAGGATTACTCTCAAATTCTTAGGGTTCACCTTAACACCCTTACCACTAGAGGATATATATCCTATCCTCAAACTCTTCACTACCTAGTTACACCAATGTATTGACTTCTTGCACTCACCAAATGCATTGTTTAAGCTATCTTCTCAAATTGAGTTTTTGATCACTCTTTTTAATTTGACTAGCCTCAAAGAGTGAGAGACTCCCTTATGATGTTTTCAACATCATTCCACCTCCTAGACTAAAGTCTGATGGGGTTTTCTACTAATTCTTGCAAAACTACCCCAGTTGCACCAATTAGGCCTAAGTGAATATGCCCTCCTACTTGGGTTTTTGGTTTTCAACTCCAATTTTCCAAGAACAAGATGAATATATATATATATATATATTTGAGCACCCTTTTGGAAAAACTCAAGGATTTTGTGGGTCTTGTGTCTCCAAGCCATCTGTACATCTGAAAGCAATTTTTATGCCTAAATTTAAGAATTACACAAAATGAATGACAACATTAGCTAGGGTCTATTCAAAAGCCCAAGTGGTTGAAACTTCCCCCTCTAGAACATAGAAAAAAATCTCACTCCTCCTCACTTAGAAACTCCTGATTTGAAGTATCCATCACATTCAAATCCCCAATCCTTCTTGTAAACATTGTGATTGCCTAAACAAGTAACTATGACTTGCCTAGGGAATCACATTAAAAATAGTTCTGCATATCTCTAGGGCCCAAGAATTTATATACACTAGATCCATTACCATTTTCCTTAAGGTTTTGATGAATGCATGGTACAAACTCATGTGGGAGTCATTTTTGTGGAAACTACCAAGACTGGACCAGCACACAGTCTATTTACCAAAAATTTCTAAAACCTAATTAGATAAACTTCTACAACCTAAAATCTGGAAAAAAAAGGTATATACAAACATGAAGTAAACTAATCCAAATCAAAAACTTGAAATTCAATCCATTCTTGAGGATAGAAAACTGAAAACAAGTAAAAAGTGTCAAACACTAGATAGAATTCATAATTCTTAATGACAAAACTTTCCTCTTAAAATCTCCAACCCTTGGAATGGGTCATTTCATGGTTTTTATAAGCCTCCCAAGAATTTTTAGATAGTTATGGAAACCATCCACCTCCAAACCATGACATATGCATTTCTTGTGCCTCAAATGTTGTCAAGCAACTTTTCAAATTTGCTAACAACTTTTGCATTTTTGCAACTTTTAAATCCTCTATCACTTGGAACCATCCAAGTAGGTCTAACATGGTCCATTTATGATGTCTACACATGATTTGGTCTTTAGAGAATCAATCCACATGTTTTTTTACCATTTTTTCCTCTTTGACATCTTTATCAATGTTGACATCTTTTTGATATATTTTCTCCAAATGACATGTATGATTTCCAATCCGTGCTATTTAAAAATATCATGGAGGACAAGATAGGTTAAAAACCATACCTTCCTCATTCTTTTATGGTCTTAGACCCATAACCCCTAATACAAATAAAACTTAAACAATCAAACCAAAACCTTCTAGAATGGAAACTTCATCTAGGAACCAACTCAAACAAAGTGATGACCTAGTAAGGTCCAAACTCACCCTCCTGACTTGGATAGAGTTAGTACATGCCAAAACCAAAACAAAGAACTTATTCTAGAGAGTTTGATTAAGGTGCTCCTATACTAGTTAATTTCATCAAACTTTGGACTTGTTTTTCCTTAAATAAGCCATGGATCTCCTCAAGCTATTAAACTTTTCCTTCAAGGACCTGATGCTCTAATGCCACTTGTTAGAAAGTAAAGTCTACCAAGATAATTAAGAGTGGGGGGGGTGGGTGGTGGTGGTTAATCTATTATGGATTAAAAAAAAAAATCAATATCTTTATTAATTCTAAAACATGTGAACAATAGATGCAACAACCATAGAAAGATAACCATACACACTAACAACAGATATGTTAACTAGGGAAACCCTTGATTAGAGAGAAAAACCTAGTGGAAATGATGTGCACAAGATGATGTAATAATATAAAAGTTCCTTTTGAATGAATGGGCTTTGTTAGGATCCAATGAAATAGATTCAGTACATATGAGTCCTTGTTAGGAGAGTTTGAATCTTTTTTAGAATATTTCAACCCTATTAGGAGCTGTCCCAACCCTATTATGAGTTGAAAAGAGGACAACTCAACCCACTAGTCAAATAGCCTTGGATTGTCTTCACCAAACAATCTTCAGGATAGTCTATCCAAGTTCTAAAATGACTAAACAACATTTATTTTTCATTATATTTCCTTTGAAGCTCACAATACATCCTCAACATCAATCTCTACTCAGAACTTAGCCAAATTTTCATTCAAGCTCACATAACTAATCCAATTGCCACACCTTACCACAAAGAAATGGACTTTCCTTTATATAGGTCCTAAGATAAGTATTGAGTCATCCTTGAGGCTTTCTCAATTTATAATAAATAATAAGAGACATCATTAAGATATTACAATTACACATTACATTATAATTAACACTTTCCATAACAATTTTATCAATAGTAGGCTCATAGGAAACAAGACCTTGAACAAACTTCATAAATCAGCTCAAACCACATACCTAATTCTTCTATCTTCAACATAACATCCTGAACATGAATCTGAGCATCATCTGGACATGTTGAACATAATTTCATCTCTGCTAAAAGATACAACTCATTTACTAGTACTTGCTTTCCAAAAACTCTCTTTGAATGTTACCTCCATAAAACATCACATAACTCTGGCATATCATGACATCTCTTTATGTTCTCATAACTAAAGCATCTATACACATCAATAAATATCTCCTTAAGTGCACAAAACCCAACTTATCATCCTCTTATTGCATTGAACATATCTTCCTCTACAACTCTAGTAATATTCATAGAATAATGTAGATGTTGACATCAATGAAAAAGTATGTCATGAATGCAACACAAGAACTCACTCGTGTCTTTGGTAATGCTTACATACTCCACCATAGGAATACCATTATCATTCATGGTAACATAATTGAATCTTCATATTTTCCTTCCAAGTCTCATAACTTACTCCATCAAACTTCAAATCAAAGATTACTTTAGTGGCAAATATTCACCTTTTGGTGATCCCGTCTCATGTGTCAATCATCATTTGGTGAATGGCACATGCAATGTAAGCCAACCATGTCACTGGATATTTATTAGATTTGGGTTCAATGCTCGTGGTAGTCACTCATTAGTTATCACATGATTGGTCAAAAATATTGGTCCAATTGCCAATGCAAGATACATTTTGGATACATTTATTTTAAACATTTCACCAACTTTTTCATGTTTATTTTTTATTGGCCCACATTATTTTTCCATTACTACAACCAAATAATTTTTCCTTGGGTTGGGCATCAACTACCATTTTCCCGACATGTGTTGACTACCAACCCCATTTAGCCAACTATTTCCTACTGTAGGCTTGCATAGGAAGGTGCACTTTGCCTACATTTAACATTCCCGCTTGTTAATCCCACGTAATTTTCCAACCTAGATTGGACTATAAGATATTATTATTCTACACAATTTTCTATTTTTTGGTGTAGAGACTAGAATTTCTTATTGTTGTTGAAGTTTCAGAGTGGTAAGTGCATTTCCCATTGACTCATGGACCTTGGTTTTCATAAAATGCAACTGATTTTTAATTTTATTATGTCGATAGTGGTACTACCATACTAGTACAGTTGTACTGGTTATTTTTTAATTTTACTGTCCAGTGTCCACTGGTGACTAGACATCTCACATGCTAAGATAACATATAGTTTTACAAATTATATTGAGTAGTACAGTAGACTATAGTACTATAGTAGTAGTACCATTTTTTGGAGAATGAATCATATTATTGTTATTGTATGTAGTCTAAGTAGTCTACTATCATTGTTTACAGTCTTTGAGTCTTTTGTTCAACAACTAAGTTGAATTATTTTTTGTAGCCCTTATTAGTTTGTAATGTCAAACAAGAGGGGTAACAAGGGTTCCGGTAGGATCCTTGAAAGTCAAGAGAGGCCACTATTACCAAAATGTAGAAGCATAGCAACATATTTTGGTGGTGTAAATATTGGTAACCTACAAGATTCACAAGTTAGATCTCTAGTGCTTGTTGAAAAAAGAGATTCATCACAAGTTGGAGACTTAGACCATATTGAAGTTTAAGTTGGTGAACCTGATATCTCAGTTGAGAATGAACTTGAACATGATTTGGAGGCACTTCCCCTAAGTAGGGAGTCAGAAACTGATATTATAGAGTTGGAGTCAGTCCTAGACTAGTCAGGTGAGAAAACCAAAAGTGATTCCATAAATCATGTTCATGCACAAAAGGGGAAAAAAAAATTGGAATCAAAGAAAGATCAATCTCATTGGGATTTTTCCAAAAGGAATTTTTAGTTAGAATGGGTGGAAAAGTACTAGTTCATTGAACCAATGGCCAATCCAATTGATAGTGAGCCTCCTATAGAATGTAGATGTAAGATTTGCACAAAGATAACAAAGAAGGAGAAGAGGTTGTAGCTTAAACTTGATACCATAGAAAAGCATGTCGATAAAGTTTACAAAAAAAAAATTATAGATGGAGTTGAAAAATTTGTGCTAACTTGGAAAATAAAAGATAATTGTTTGCATATCAAGAATGCTGAAATATACAAGTTACACCAGCAAATATGGGAGAAGCATTCTGCACTAAAATGTTCCATCAAAGATTTCATTGGGAAAGCAATGGAAGTGCAAAATATGGGAACAATAGTTCAATTAAGTGTGGTCTTTTATATTTTGAGTAGAGGACATCCTATGATAGACTACCCTTTAATTATTGCTTTATTGCACTTTTTTTGAATAGTCACTGGTCAGTAAACAGTGAGTGGGAATGGGCTAGATGTCTTGCACAGGTTGAAAAAGAAGATATGAAGGAAAAAATAAAACACTAAAATTTCATTTCACTTTCTATAGATGAAGTTTTAGAAATTGATAATACTTCTTGGGTGTGCATGCATGTTTATACTGTAAACAGTCTTTGTCGTCAACCCTTTCTATTGTCTGTTGATATATTGAATTATAGTGCGACAACTAAAAATTTATATGATTTATTAAAGAGTACTCTAATTGAATGTGGAGGTTTGGATAAAATGGAGATTGCCAAAAAGTTGGTGTGTGCTGGAGTGGATGGAGCTTCTATTATGCAAGGTCATAAAGATGGTCTTTGCAAAAAGATCAAGAATGATTTGGCATCGTATGCTATTCCCATTCATTGCATAGCCCATCGAATGAATCTTGCTTTTGGAATTGTCAGCAATTTTGGTTGTGTAAGTAAAGTGGAATCTCTAATCAAAGAGATTTACCAATACTTTTGTCGAAGTCCAAAATGAGTTCGAGGATTTCAACACTTTTCTCAAAGACTTACTGATGGGAGGAAGCTTCTTAAAGACAATGATACTAGATGGATCTTTTTGGATGGAGCAACACATCGAGTAATCTCTAAATATCCTTCATTGCTTGGACTAATCCACTCTATGCGAGACAGACTCCCTCGGCTATATTCAAGTCTAACTAATGTTAAGATACTCTTAACTTTAGTAGCTATGCTCCCCATGCTATAGGACATGAGAAATATTATAAAAAAGGTTCAACAAAGAGCTATGTACATTGTAGAATATAATCAACTTTGTAAAATGACATGTAATAGCTTGGATACTCTATATCGAGTACTACCATTAGATGAATCAAAGTTTACAAAGTGGATAGAAATCACAGATTTGAAAAATCTTGGGAACTTTTTACATATTGGTGCAAACAATGAGGTTTATGCCAAGGTATGTGGAGTTGACATACCAATGCAGTACTATGCCCATGTCAACTTTGACTCCAACCCCAGCGAAGTAGGAAGTAAAGTTGAATCAAAATTAGAGAAGGCACTTTCACGTGTTACAAGTGAAGACTTCAAGAAGATCAAATACTTTGTGCTTAAATCTTTCAAGTGAGTTTTCTACAATCTTTCATCAAAAATTAGATTCAGATTCCCCCTAGAGGAACTACTCGAACCAATGTCAATTATTTTTCCACAATATTGGTCTCTAAATTGTCTAATTGATTTTTGAGGAAGGATGATGACTTTGATTCAGTATTTTTGCAAACTTAAAGTAATTAACGAAGTAATTATAAATGGAATTTTAGATGAATCTTGATTGAGAGATCAATCATATACTTTTGCAAACATAATGAGGGAACAATATGATCTTATGGAGAACCCAAATGAAGAGGGAGTGGTAACAAAGCTTTGGAAAAACCTTGGTGAGAGCAATCAGTTGAGAGAGTCAATACAAAAATATTTCAAGCTTACCAATTTATGTTTGAAAATGATATTGGGTTTAGTGGAGGATGAGAGATTTTTCAGTACTTTGGGTTTCCTAAAGTCAAATGTTAGAAATAAATTAGACAAAAAATTGGATAATTGTTTGAGGCTCTATAATTATAGGTATGAGGTATATAGTTTCCCTTATGATAGGAATCTTAGCATTTGGAGAAACTAATGTCAAAGAATAGGGATTACCAACATTTTAGACCGAACTAGCAGTGGTAGTGGTAGTGGCGGTGGTAGTGGCAGCGGTTCATGTCCTAATATTGGAAGCAATAAAGATGTTGTTGACTTTGGCATGCATATTGATGCTGATAGTGAATATGAAGAAAACACAATGAACAATGAGATGTTATATGCAATAAATGAGGAGGATTATGATGATAGTGATGTTGAGCCAGTCCAGGAAAATTGGCAACTACAGTAGCTTCTCAACCTCAAGTTCTAACTTCTGCATGAGTCAAGTAGTAGGCTAGTGGTAGTAGCTCTGATCCAAGACTCTATCTACTAATTAATTATGTTTGTAGAAGTCAATTTATAGCCTTCATTCACTATCCTTTTTATAGATGTTTAAATTTTTTTTGAACATGTTGATGTAGCAAACTTACATGTTGAGATTTTCATTGATTTTAGTTTCTTTAAGAAATTGTAACATGATGCATTTAACACAATAAGCTTTATTTTAAAAAAATTGTATTATAATTTATAATTATAAATTAGCCTGTAACATAATACATTTAACAATTACAAACAATTAGAACCCTTTGCAAATGACTCGATGTCAAATTGAAATGACCATTGACCCTGAATTCCTTTTTGCAGATACAAGGGAGCAACAATGGGTCTAGGTTGGTTTGTAAATGTATATATAATTAGATTATTACTACATAATACATTATGTGTATACAATCACATTGCCAATTGTACAATTTTTCAAGTAGTAGGGAAATTTTTTCCATTTGCTTTGTGTAGTAATAGTATGCCAGTGCCTGGCTACCCAACTATCCTGATCTGCTGGCTCTTGATTCCTATAACAATTAGCATTAAACAAAGTTGAAATTAAATCAAAAATTTGAAATTAAAGAGAAATAATTAACAAAATGATTAGAGTACTATCACTTACTAAGTTGTTACTTTCTTAGTGCTATTAACTATGATTTCCATTGATAGCAACAGTAATAGTTTAAGAAGATGACCCAACTTCAATGAATTTCTTTATGGCGCTCCATTTTGCATCATTTGGAAGCTCCATTTGTTTGAGGTTGTAGCTAAATAGTGTGGACACCTAAATCTGATTACATCACTTAAGTAATCATATTTAGTCATCTCCTAAGGCCTCATTAATTAAGTATTTAATATTTAATTAATCTATTGTCATCCCCTAGTTAATTAGTCAATTTATCAATTAAATCCCTATTCCTCTATTAAATTGAATAAATCCGCAAATCTATTCAATTTAATTTTATATCCTCATTTTATTAAATATATCATTTAATAAAATATCTAAAATCCTAAAAGTCTCCCTAAAACCTATCCTAACCCCTAATCCAATCCATTCACACATACTAACCTCACTTAGCCACCTAACTAACCCATCACATCAAATCTAAGCCACTTGCCTCCTAATCCCCCTCTAATCCAAGCCTAATCCTCACTCTAACCATGTGCACAACCTTAATCGTAGATTAAGAATCCCTAACCCAAGCCAAAGTCAAGACTTCCACCCACCTCCAATTTTAATTTTTAAAACAAAGACTTCATCCCCCATTTTAAAGTCACAACTTCCACCCATCAACCATTTTAATATTCAAACAAAGACTTTATCCTCCATTTTAATATTCAAACAAAGACTTAACATCCTCTTTTAATATATTCAAATAAAGACTTGACTTAACCAAATCACTTGCCTCTTAATCTCATCCTAAGCTAGCCTAATCCCTTCCTTAAGCATGTGCACAACTTTAACCAAGGGTTAAGAATGTCCTAAACTGAACCAAAGTCAAAGTTCCACCCTTAAAGTCTTGCATTCCTATTCAAGAGCCTTAAAGGATCTTTAAAGACTTTTTACACCTATTTTCCACACTCATCCCCCCTTTTCTTCCCTCATAACTTCCTCTAACCACCTATCTTGACCATCTTCCCTATCCAATCCCTTTGTGACACTTGTCACAAGGCTAGAGCTTTGAAGAAGCACAATCCATGTGCTCTCTTCTTTTTGCATCCTAGCCCTTCTTAACCAATTCCCCTTCCTTGCATCCTAACCCTCTATCTCACTACCCCTTGGCCTATAAATGAAACCCTCTCCCTTCACAAATATCATCCACTTCTATACTAATGTTATAATGCTATTTTGAGAGACTAAGGACTATCAAAATACCATCATAATGGCAAAATCCATCCACAAATCCACTTTGATCCATATTTTTCATTGAAGCTTGAACAACATTATTGAGCACACATCTCCATCCAACAACACATCTACATCCACCGACGCATCTACAAAATCAAGGAGGCTTTTGGAGTGATATTCCTCTTAGTTTGTACTCTCTTACACCTTCTTTTGTCTAATCTTATATGTGAATATAGTTTTAGTTTGTAAATGTTTTCCTTATTGTTAATGTTTTTTGCACACCAACTCTTGTTCTACATTTTGGCACGTCTGGTGGGACCCCCCACAAATCACAAGGTAAATTTTTTTATTATTAAAAAATAAATAAATTTTTAAAAATCTCATCTTCTCTCTTCAAATTTTCTTTAATTAAAAAAAAACAAACAATTTTTTTTATTTTTATTTTTGGGTACACCTTTTTTTTGTGAAAGTTTGGTAAAAATATGCATATTCATATATATGTATTTAAATAATAATAATAATAATAAATAAAGTGTGAAATATGTGCCTGTCTTTTTGGATTTTGGCCCCCAAAATTTTTCAAATTTCTTGCAGGTACCATCCAGACCCATCTAGACCGACCTGGCAGCCATCACAATGCCATTCCTAGTCATAGCCTGCGCCCTTTGAAGACCACCAACACCGTTGCACTCATTCATTGGGTTCTAGCCATTGTAGTAAAACATCATCAAATTAAGTCAGTATCTAATCATGCATAGTCCACGCCCATTGGATCTGCCATGTTAGCAGGTCAATTTTTTTTCTTTTATGCCTATGACAGCCATATGGCCATGAAATATAAACTTGCACTTTGATGATGTCAACACGACATCATTTCTACATGCCCTTTTTAAGACTTGAGAAGCAACATTTCATGTTTTGCTCATAACTTGAGCATACGGACTCCATTTTCAAAAAATGAAATATCGTCGAAAAGCTAGTTCCAAGCTCGTCATGATGGTATTGGTTTTATCATATTTTGCAGTCTTTTAGATACTTATTTTCACTATCAATGACTAAACTTTGGTGATTTTTGTAGGGATATTTGCTAACTCATGCATTGTTGGTTGAAGACTTCTATGAAACCACTAATCATGTTTCTTGCAAGTTCTCCTTACATGGTTTAATGCTCTTGTAAAATGAACTTGAATGTTTAAACACTTATCTTTGAATGCATGTTGCTAAAATCAAATCTTGAATGTCTAAACACTTGTCTTTGAATGCATGTTGCTAAAATCAAATCTTGAATGTTTAAACACTTGTCTTTGAATGCATGTTGCTAAAATCAAATCTTGAATGTTTAAACACTTGTCTTTGAATGCATGTCGCTAAAATTAAATATTGAATGCCATGGATTAAAATATAACATTTTCATTGGAATGCATGATCAACACAATCTTGGATGCTAAAGGTTAAAAAGAATGAATGCAATGAACATTTGATTTTGGGTATTAAAAAAACATTGCAAATCAACACACTTCAACTTTGGTGCTTAAAATGAACTTCATTCAATCTTGAATGCTCTAAAGTGAAAATGTTCTTATTCCCTCCTTTGTAAAAGCATTCACATGTGTGATTTACTTTGTTGACTCAATTTTACTTTTGTTGGCAACGTTGTCAAGTTGGAATGAACATCTAAATGCTAATCATGTGTGTCTTCAAGTTGTATAATAGAAAATCTAAAAGCTTCACAAATAGAATGAATCCGGTGTCTTGTGTGCATTGAGATTGTGCCTTTTAGCACATCTTAGAATTCTCTCTTTTCATGCAAAGTAAGACCATTAAAATACGTGACGCATGTACCAAAAGTTGTTAGCAAGATCATCCGCAATAACTTAGGAGTGGTTCTAGCGAGTTCATCCACCTCTGGGAAGTGCATCCCCTTTGGTGAGAAGCTCAAATCGGTAAATAGTCTGGCTAGTATATAAATGAGGGGAAGGGTAAATCTTCTCGCTCCATCTCTTCAATTTAGGCGGCATGTTTCTGGGGGTAGCCTAAGGTGGGAAAACTTTCCCACGATTTCAACATGTCTGGAATAGACCCTTAAGTGGATCACAACCAGTAACAACTATTGCAGAGACTCCATAGACCCATTTACAACCCTCTTAGTCTAAAGTATCTCACTTTTCTTCCATGGTATGTTATTCATGGTGCAAGGAAAATAGTATCCCTCGAGATTACTCACCATTGTGCTCCCCTAGTAGAGGCATAAGGCCACTTGGGTTTCATCTCTAAGGGTCATTGTTCTCATAGAAGGGGAACTTCTATTTGTCATGCCTTGAAGGTTCTCTGATGTGTATTCTTTGTCAATTGACTCTTGTATCGACTCACCTCTTTGATTAGAGGGAACTATTGCACTAAAACTAGGAGACATCAAGCTGTGGGCCATTGAATAGCATATGACAATCAAATTCTGATTGTAGGGATAAAGTGTGTGTTTGAACTATCTTAAATTGTGCTCAAGACCTGTGAAAAACATTTGTTGAACATACACAATTCAGTGGTTACTATCAAAAATATCCTTTTGCTAAAGAGATCGACTATTTGTATTTCTCAAAGTTGCTTTGTCCTTTGAGAAATTGTTTGCTCATTTATCCCTATATCAGAAGAGAGAAAGTTTCAACTTTGTCATCTCAAAAAAATGGTTGTTAGCAAGTCCATTCGCAACAACTGCTTGTCTCGCTGGTCCAATTTGTCCATTTGTCTCAAATGATTTACTTATTCTCTCAAAAACACAAGAATCACTAAGTAGAACCTAAAGTTATAAATCCTTTGTTGGCCCAAAGTCTTGCTCTTTTTCAAAAATACTTTGCCATTTACCCTACTTGACCAAAAATATCACAAATTTTAGAGACCTCACCTTCATATATAAGAAATGGTTGTTAGCAAGCCCACTTGCAACACTATACTTTTATTTTACCTTTTGCCTACACTTATTACTTAGAAAATACCCCACAAAAGTCTAGTTACCAACAAATCCCTTTTTCTCTAAAAAGATCCAAAAGTTTCTCTTTTCAAAATACCTTTTTGCTACTAATCTACTTGATTTAAAATGACACATTGTTTTCCTTGCCTAGAAGATAGTTAGCCAAATTAATCCTAAAAGAATCCAAAACTTGCTATTTCTTAATTGATTTATGTTCCAACCCAAAGTCTAGAAGGTATACTAAGCATAGTCACTACCTCAAAAAACCCACAGCTATGATCAAAATCCCTTGGAAATATCTCATGTCGGGCCAACCTAGGGCTAAGTTCAAAAAGGCTAAACTTCCACAAATACTAGTTTACATGAAGATAGAAGTAGAACATCAAAAACATACCTCCAACCCAAGGATTGCCAAGCTAGACCAAATTAAGAAAGACAGAGCAGACATTACATTACAAATTGAGTGGGATTACAAGATTCAAACCCTAAATCTCTGACAAGGTGTCAACCATAGCCTTATCAATAACTCACGTGTTAACTACTTTGATTAGGTCCATATTTTTCCTCACACACTTATGCACTTGTCTCCTTGTAGGTTTAGTCTCTCTGTTAATTCTTCATCCCATCTAAACATTTGGTATAATCATCTCCTCCACTTTTTGTCATCAAACCTTAGGTTTTTAGAAATCCTCCAAATCAAACATCATTAAACCCTAGAATCCTCCTTTAGTTGCTCCACACTTAGAAACATTTTTTGCATCACCTCATTAAGCTTTGTCTCCCTAAAGAAACCACCATCCATCTCACCATCATAGTTGTCCTTAAACTAAGCATTGCTTAGGATAAACTATCACTTGTGTCCCACATCACCTTAAGTAAAAGGTTAGGCTACACACTTGATCCCATTTGTCTTCCCAATGGTCACAAGGCTACCTTAGGGTTTGATATCGCTACCCCATATTCAAGTTCACACTTAAGGGAAACACAATCTTCCCCACGTAGCACCATATCATCTAGATTCTTAAAAGTATCCTATACACTTAGCATCATCTGTCTTTGTATTTTCATCATTAGGAAAGTCATCCTTTCATGCCACCCACCACTCATTTTGGTAGGAACACAAGGAAAAATGACATGGATCCTAGTCATAGTAATAAAACATCTCAAGCTCAGCCATACCTTATAGTTTCCATGATGCCACCAGATCCACCACCAAAAATCCCCAAAGAGACAGGTTCCTCCATAGACATTGATGCTTTCATGAATCAACCTGGTCATGCCACCATTGTTAATACCATCATAGACTGAAACAAGGAAACCATCATGGAAAATTTCTTAAGGGATAGTGTTGGTTCCTTTGAATTTGGGTGTCCACCACCTATCGACATTTTAGATCCTACACACCCTCTACTTGGGTGGCAACCACTAATTGTAGAGTCATCTGTCCTTACCGATCCTTTCTCTTCACTAAACAAAGGATATCAACCATGTTAGATGGAACCTGTAGACCCAAATATACCCTCAACCTAGATGCCCACTCCCATTCCACAAAACACCCATCCCAGCCTCACTCAACCCTTAGCACATACTACATCCCAACCAACCTCATGTGTATCATCTACCTCTACTTCAACCACTCATTTCCCTACTCCACAAAATCCTCCGTTTACCTCCATCAACACTACCTTTTCACTTCCACCTCATAGAAAACCTAGTCTATTTACTACTCAAATGCCACCACTAGGGTCAAATACCTCATCTTCCATCCCACCCAACATCACTATCAACCCCTTTGTGGCTAGCCAAAGCTCTTTAGCCTCATTTCCTTTGGGACCTTGGAATGTTGCTATAGCACAAGGACCTATCACTAGTCTTCCCCCTAGCACTGTAGCCATGTCTGCCCCTCAAACACTTTAATCCACCACTTCACATTGTTATTCACTACCACCCCTTACCAACTATTTCTCCATGCCACCTTTGGGAAATAGCCAAACCACCCCACCATTGCAGTTTCTTATGATGAATACTCTACCAAAAATTAATTACCTTGCACTTGTTCATAATCAGTCATACTCTCAAGCAGGAGTGCAACCCACATATATTAGACATGGCATGCATTCTCAAAGCATGGCACATGCATTACCAACCTTACCACCCTTTCAGCCACAGTCTTCATGCCAACAGTATGCTCAAGCATCCACACAAAGATATCTCATAGGGCAGCAGCCTCATACTTATCTTCACCACCAACAAACTTCTCAAAAGATGCAACAATATACTCAAAATGCATTCCAACAACCCATAACATCCATCCCACCAGCTATTTTTCCACACACGCCATATGGCAACCAAGGTTTTCCATATCAACCGTCAGATCTTGGCATGTATCCTACACTAGGGGCACTTTCTCCCCCACCTATAAACTCTGAATGGGAAGAGATGAAAAATGCTCTCAGAGCCCTCAAAGATGGGACAAACTCAAAAACTTTCAAGTTTGAGAATGATTGCCCATACCCATTTGACAAAACCATCATGATGAGACCGTTTCCTAAACATTTTGAGATCCCCAAGTTTGACAAATTTAGGGGGAAAAGTGATCCAGTCACACATGTTAAGGAATTCTATAAGCATTGTCAGGAGATAGCCTATATGATGTGTTCCTAATGTGGCTCTTTCCCAAAATTTTAGGAGGCCTAGCCTTAGAATAGTTCTGTCGTATCCCTCAAGGCACTATTAAAACTTTTGCTGATCTTTCTAAAGCCTTTGTGGCTCAATACACCCATCTTGTTGAAACTGAATTATCTGTCATGGAACTAGTTCATACTAAGAAAAAAGGGGGAGAAAGCCTTGCAGAATACTTGCAACATTGGAAAATACTCACAACCAGGATTTCTTGTACAATCCCTGAGCATCATCTTGTCAAAATTTTCATAAACAATGCACATCCTAGTCTTGCCCATCATATGGTTATGAACTATTTACAGATGTACAAAAACATTAAAGAAAAGGGGATGGGACTTGAACAAGGCCTCATCAAGGATGGTGTTATTAGACTTTACAAGGAAAATACCCAGGACCGAGGACCACACAGTGACAAACCCTGATATTGGAACAAAAATAAAAACACGGTGACAGATGGTGCCATTGACACTCAACAAGTTCATATTGTTTGGGCAGCTACCAATGTTCCTGCCATGTTTTGTCAGCAACAACCCTATCAGTAGAAACCCCCTATGTATCACCCATCACCCATACAGAACAATCAACAAATACTTGCTCATCATAATCAAACCAATGCTATCACATTTTTGACAGGTACTAAACCCCATGTTCAGAGACAACCTCGTGTATACACCCTGTTGGGGGAACCTCTTGATGCAATCTTTGAAAAACTAGCTAAGGATAATCTTATTCAACATCCACCAACACAACCCTTGGAACCAAACCAATCTAGGGCATCCTAGTATAAAGATAATGAGTTTTGCAAATTCCATCGTGTCAAAGGACATACCACCCTCAAATGCATGCAACTCAAGGACTATGTCCAAGACCTAATTGATCAGAAGGAAATTATAGTGGGGGCACAAACTTCACCTAATGTAGGATTAATGATGTATCAAAATGCTTTCCCTCCTCATAACACAAACCTAGGAAAAGCACCCCCAAACCCACTTGTCAACAAACTGAACAATACTCAAGGCAAATAAGGAGATAACCAAGACAAGTCTCAAAACTATGCATCAACGTATTTAAACTATGGAAGCCTTGTTGATTGCATATCACAGGTTGAGCCATCCATCAAAACCATTAATATTAAGGGCCCAAATACCCAATGTGTAGTTGCTACTCATCAGACTCGACTCAATATAGCTGGCCCACCTATTTCTACACCATCAAAACCACCTCCATCTAGAACATCTCCATCAGAATCATCCTCATTAGGGCCACAATATAACATCTTGGAACACCTTGGAAACACATTGGCCCAGATCTCCATTCTGGATCTCTTACAAACAAGCCCACTTTATCAAGAGATCCTCAACAGTACTCTACATGAGTCATGCATCCCCTCCAACATAAATGACATCGAGTTTCACAACTTTGACGGCCATCTTTCGACCTCATGTGCCTTATCCTTCAAAACCACTAATATCCCAGTAGTTGAACCAGATCATATCCTTCCACTCTGCATAGCCATCATGGTTTCCAACTTTGTTGTTAAAAGGGTCATGATAGATAATTGATCAGCTTTAAATCTATGTACTTTAAAGTTCATCAAACAAGTAGGATACACTGAGGCAGATATCATTAATGAAGTAATCACCATCAAGGCATATGACAATTTGGAGTGCACCACTAAAGGAACCATCTTGCTCCCTATAAGAATCGGCCCAACCAATCAAGAAACACTTTTCCATGTAGTTGATCTTAACCTTCCATACAACATCCTCCTTGATCACCCATGGATTCATTCCATGAAGGCCATTCCATTCACATATCATCAGTGCATCAATTTTTTGCATAATGGCACTAAGATAACCATCCATGTAGATCCTGAACCCTTTTCTTATTACAATGCGGTTGAAGCTTCATACACGAATCATTATCCTAGGATCAGAGTTGGCCACACCATGGCCAGTTCCTCTAGCACCTGCCATGATCTAGACACCATTTTAGCCTCCACTCTTTCCATGGTTAAGATCAACTACTAAGGTTTGGTGAGTATAGTCTTACAGATGCTTTTATTATCGACGCTCTATCACTTGATCCCCATACTCAAGGATACCCAACACATCAAGGGCCTAGACCAGAAACCACCTCACAACTCCAACAAATGGGCCCTACCACATTTATTACCAAGGGTAATCTTGATGGAGAGTAGAATGCACTAGACATTAACACATGACTATACAAAGATCCCCCTCCTAAAAGTGAAGCACTTCTTGATCACTTTAAACAAAAATATCCTTGGTCACATCACTTGGCCACAAAGTAATGGGATTATCAAGGAGGTGGTTTAGGCCACCAAGAAGAAGGTATGAGATAGCCTATAGAAGCAAACCAAGGGCAGAAAACCAAAGGCTTGGGCTATGGACTCCCTGCAACTAGGGGCACTACAATGGAAGGCCATGTCTTTACAAACATCCAAAACACTCTCGTTGAGGTTGAAGACATCCCTAAGAAATTTGAAAAGAAATCTTACGATGATATTTTCCTTGAAAGAATAATCCTTGGAGCCTCTGTGCTCTACCAATTATCCTTAAATCTCATAGACCTCCCCCTCGGTCACCCTGAACTCATAGATTGAGACCAACCAAGTGTCATTCATGTTGACAAGTTCTCTACTAAGCACATGCTCCTTAAATTCATGGGGGCAGAAATGCCACATAAACGGCCACCACCACCATCGGCATATGTCTACAAGCTGGATCCCACAGGTTACTTCGGGGAGGAGGAAATCTCCAATTGCAAAATAGAATTAAAAAAAGAAACAAAAAAAGCAAAAAATCAAAGGAAAAATGTCCTCTGGTGAAAACTCCTCTAGAGCATCATTGGATAACTCAAAAAATGAAATAAAAGTAAAGGATGCATATGATGGTGAAAACCTCTCTGAGGCACCTGAAGATGGAGATTTCATCCTTCCCCCACAAGAGCATAGGCATCCTATATCTTCAATTTTGACAGAGGAAACTCGGCTAGTAAATATTAGTTTGATAGAGATCCCAAATATCACATACATCGCGTCTCTCTACCACCTCAACAAGAAGATCTTCTTAATGAGGTTCTTCACAAAAATGTGGGCCACTTTGCATGATCATATCAGGACATGTTGGGGTTGGACCCCAAACTAGTCATACACCACTTGGTAGTGGATCCAAGGGCTAGGCCTGTTAAGAAGAAGCTCTATAAGATGCACCCCAAAGTTGCTTTATTGGTTAAAGTGGAGTTAGAAAAATTGTTGGAGGCAAAAATCATTTGCCCAATAGATTATTCTGAATGGATTTCTAACATGGTACCTATTACCAAGCCTTCTGGTGATATTAGAATTTGCACTAATTTTAGGGATCTTAATAAAGCTTGTCCGAAGGATGACTTTCCATTACCAAATATTGACATGATTATGGATCTCACTGCAGGTCAAGAACTCTTATCACTAATGGATGGTTTCTTTGGATATAATCAAATTCATATAGTAGAGGAAGATCAGCATAAGACAATGTTTACTACACCTTGGGGCACATTCTGCTACAATATGATGCCATTTGGGCTAAAGAATGTCGGGGCAACCTATCAATGTGCCATGATGGTCATCTTCCATGACCTAATCCATAATATTCTTAAGGATTACATGGATGATATTTTAGTAAAGTCTCTCAATGCTCTTGATCACCTATTTCACCTTGAAGAAATGTTTAATCGATTGGCAAAATATCACCTCATGCTGAATCCAAAGAAATGTGTCTTCGGTGTCACCTCAAGCAAGCTCCTAGGCTTCATTGTGTCATAGTGTGATATTGAGATTGACCCTAAGAAGGTCAAAGCCATCATGGATATGGCTCCTCCTAAGACACTCAGGCACCTTCGTTCTTTGCAAGGAAAACTCCAATCAGTTTGTTGGTTCATTTCTCAACTTGTTGATAAGTGTCAACCTTTCACTCACCTACTTAAGAAAGATTAGAATTTCAAATGGGACTCAGCTTGCCAGCACAATTTTCAGCTCATCAAGTAATACTTAGCTAATCTCCCTATTATGGTTCCTCCAGTTGTAGGGTGCCCATTCATATTGTACATCACAACTACTCCCATAGCATTAGGTGCTCTTCTAGCACAACTTGATGATGCAGGAAAGGAATGAGCTATTTATTACGTCAACCAAACATTAGTGGGCTATGAGCTTAAGTACATGCCAATGGAGAAGGCATGCTTAGCAGTGGTGTTTGCCACCTAGAATCTACATCATTACATGTTGAGTAATACTGTACAACTGATATCAAAGATTGATCCATTGATATATATGCTCTCTTGTACAGTTGTCACCGAATGCCTGGAAAAATGGGTTATGCTTCTCAACAAGTTTGACATTCAATATGTTTTGTGAATCAGTTTCTGGATTAGATTGTGTGACAATTTTTTTTGGATTAGATTACCTTGAATGTTGGCATCAGACTTGAGGTCCTTCTATCTTTCATTATCACTATCACTACCAAAATCATTTAGTATAGTTGGATGCTCTTTATTCCAATAATCGTTGAAAAGTCCATCCTCCTAAAGTTCATCAAAACCAGCTGATGTCCTTGGTTCACCAAAATTTTGCCTCATTTTCCAAAAATTAGTCACCTTGGTTTGACACCACAAAGAAGATGCACATGCCTCTTTAATTTCTTTTGGCATAGACCTCTTAGAAGGTTCAGATGCTTTCTCATAGAAATTTAAGTATGTCAGAGGCTCTAATTTGTGCAATGTCATAATTTGGGATGACAATTCTTGCATTGAAATATTATTCTCTATTGCATGTTTCTTCATCTCTTTCTTAACCTCATCCCATGAATCCTTTCTTTTTAACTTTTCTATCAATGACATCTCCTAATGTTGATATTTTCTCATAGATTAGTCTCATTTTTATTATGTTCAGTGGATCATAATTCCAGTGACTAACAAAATCAAAGCCAAAAAAAGTTACCAATTCATTTGCCACTTTGAAAGCCTTTCTCTCAAATGTGAGGCCTACAATTGTGAAAGACAAGGAAGGAAATACCATTTTCTTTTGTTGTCCACTGAAAAGTTCATCTACGCTCTCCATATACTATACATATTCCAATGCAAAAACCCTTTTTGTAACATGCATTGGAAATTTGTAGGGTTCAATTGCTGAACCATAAAATCTTAAGACAGTGTACTCTTCCATGAAGAACCAGTCAGCCAATTGAATCTAACTTCCCAGTTGAATGCAATCTTTACAAGACACAAGCAATCTAGGCATCAAAGTGCCTATGATTTTTTGGTAAATAGGTGCCAAAAAGAAGTCTACAAAATGGTTGTAGTTTTTATTTGTAGCAATTATCCTTATCTTATGTGTCCATTTATATACTAGACTTGGAGTCTCTGATTTCTTCTAGGTTTTCTCATAAAACTTATAGACCTCAATATCAAGCTTATTTTTATTTGTCTCAAATATTGGGCCATGCTTTGCTAAAAGAAGGTAGCACAAGTAACTTGTGAACCTAAATGTCTTCATCTTGCTTATAGTTATACTCTGTTTAATCATTAGTGATTGTTGTTGCATAGATTCAACAATGTGTTGAACAAAATTATATCTTACATCTACCTTCTCAACTGACTAACCTCAACAATGGATATTATAAATCATTTCAACAACACTGGCCCCCACTTCCTTGTTACTGTCCAATCCTAGACAAAATGATAACAAAGAAATAGTATTTTGAACCCATGGAATAAAAATATCATACTGATAAGGATGCTTATGGTCTATGTCCAATGTAACACTAGTAGAGGACTCTAAGTTTATTAAACCCTTACTAAATGAATCTTGAAAAACTCTTTCCAATTTTTCATAAGCCTATGCTAGTTTATCCAAATCAATGCGCTTGTTAAAACTTTCTAGTTTAAACCTTAGGTCTAATAAAGTGAAAAATTCACTCTTAGCTATGGATAAAATTTCCTCCTAAATGTTTTGGATTACAATTGCCTTTCTATTTTCATCATAATTTTTAGTGCATAAAATTATAATTTCAGGGCAAGAGAATACTTCGAGTGCAATGAGGTTTGCTAATCTAGTAACCAAAGTAGCTAGTTTATTTGTATGTACATGAATACCGTTGTTATATTTGTAATAATTTTTCCCCTTTAGTGGATCTTTCCACTTATTAAACAATGAATATCTAATTCTCATGATTCCAAAATCCCCATGCATAATAGGATAAAAAATATCATGACATTCATTGGTGAAATCTGGAGTTTGTAGCACCTACCTGAGTTCTATAATGTGTTTCTTTTCCTTTATGCTTGCACTCGTATGGGAGGTTTTTACCTTTGTTTTTCCCATGCCTGCTACTGGTTATTACAAAAAATTCTTCTTCAAGCCCTATTTAAAATAATTGTAAAGTGTAAACCTAAGACAATTAAAATCAAGATTTCTATTGCTGCAAATTGCAATACAAAAAGTTTTAAAAAAATTAAATACTCGAAATCTAGATTGGATAGTTGGTGTTGTCGTTTGATACTCAAGTTTCACACTTTCAGTCTTCAGAACACAAAATGGAATTCTGCTAGTCTTTGAAAATTTGAAATTTGAAAACTTTATCATATCGGACTTGACTAGGAGAACTTTCAACTTCATACACTAAAAACATAGAGGGTTAATAGTTAAAAGTTAAAACAAAAGTATTAAGTAATTAATGGTTTTAAGTACTTTACTAATAGTGAATGACATAAACTTTAAAGAGTCAAGACTCAACAATTTAGTAATGTATATAACAATTTTTTAAAAAAGTAAAAAATTATTACATTAATATACATTTGAATAAATTTTTTCATTTTAAATAAATAAATCAATAAAAATTGAACTTAATTATCGATATGATTTTTGGGGCAAGACTCAATTCGTGAAATGCTATCGTTGTTGTCAAGAGTCATCCAGAATCGTGACACATGTCAATTGTGACACTTGTTAAGGACATGTGTCATGATCTTGGATGTTTCTTGACAACAACGACAGAGGACCCAAATTTTACCTGAAATTCATCCCGAGTCATTCTCGTTCATATTGGTTTTGATCTACCTTTTACTTAAAAATCGCGGCATCATTGAGTTAAGATTAAGTAATAATTTTTTTAAAAGATTAAACATAATTATTAATAAATTAATCAAGTCCTAGCACTTAATTGAGCTTTGCAATGACCGGACACGTGTCATGATTTCATATGAATCTAGGCACATGGAAAAACATTTCCCAAATTGGCTCGAAATTCATCTTGGGTCATCATCTTTTTTTTAGTCAACAGTCAAGATTTTGCGTAGAATCTTGGAGTAAATGTGTCTCGATTTTGAGTTAATTTCATTATTTATATAAAAAAATTATATATATATAAATATAATTTATAATAATTATTATAATAGTTATAATATAATATAAATAAAGGAGATTTTCTTTTCTATTATAGAAATGATTTTCTTTTCTATCATAAAATTTTTATTGTGAAGATGATATGAAAAATTTAATGAAGATATATTAAATTTTATAAAATAAAATTGGTGCAAGATATGAAACAAGTGCCATTAGTACTTGTCTTTTTTTTATATAGATCTAATTTAGATTTAAATTTTATTCATAAATATAATCATTGATATATATGTTCTATTACATATATATCATATGGTTATAATTATATTATATTATAAATAATTATATTATATGTTCTATTATATAATAAATAATTATAATATAAAAATAATAATATTTTTATAATAATAATAAATCTTAAATGATTATATAATATAAGTAATATTATTTTTAATTGAATAACAAAAAACATATTATAATTTATAAAAATATAAAACATAAACCAATGCACTTAATTAAAAAAAGAAATATTAATGTTAATGAATCACATTGAAAATGAAATATTTAGCTCTTAGGCCTAAGCCTACCATCAAGTACTAATAATAAATTATAATGATAATAGTTTAATTTAAATAAAATTAAAATTTAAAAATATAATTACAAATATTATATTTGTATTCATATTTATTATTTAGTTTCAAAATTAATATGTAATATGGTTTTTTTTTTTTTTTTTTGAAAAAGGGGGTAAAAACTTTATTGAAAATCAGAACAAAACATTACAAAATAGCAAAGGGCCAAAGCCCCAGGAACCAAAATAAACCACAAGAAAAGCCAAGAAAATCATCCTTCCCCAGTACCATTCACATCCTCCACAAGAATCCTCTCTAAATCCTGGCATAGCTCACTGGAAACCTGCTCCCACCCATCAATCCTCCCACTAGTTATATTCTCTGATACTCATTTGGCCAGACAACTAGCCACACTATTCCATTCCCTTGGAATATGGACATAAGACACCGACTCCATCAAAGAGGTAACCCATAATATATGTTGCACCACATAGCTAGCAGCTAGCTAAGACCAAAAGTCTTCCTCTCAAGAAGTAGATTGACCAAGACCTGAGAATCTAACTCACAAATAACCTTCCACCATCCTAAAGCTTACACCCATTTCAAGGCATAGAGGATAGCCATGCCTTCTGTCCTATTGACAGTCTGTATCCCTTCATAAGAAGAGAAAATAAAAATCATTGATCTAGAAGAGTCCCTGCCAACATTGCCAATCCTAGTGGGTCTGATATTTCCCCTAGAAGAACCATCCATATTAATTTTCAAGAAACCAATAGGAGGGGGTAGCCAACTCCCCTCCCTTTGAACTCTTTGCCTCACACCCCTACCTCTCTTGACACAAGTAGATGCTGATGATAGCCCTTGAATACCTAACTAATCCACCATCTCAACATCACCTTTCTCTAATGGTAACACAACCTCTCCTTTAGCTTCAACAGTCTCCTAGATCATTCCCACAATTCTAGACCAAACCTGTTGAAACCCCAAATTTTTACCATGAAAGATTCTCCAATTCCTTTCCAACCAAACTTTCCAAAGCAAAAATATGGGACCAACATACCATACATCCTACAAGAAAGAGGCTGAGGGGGGAAGCCTCCCCAAACTAGTCCAAAACTCAACCAGGGAGGAGGCATGAAAGCATTGGATTTTCCAAACACCCCACCAGAGATGCCAAAGCTGTAAGGTGAAGGAACATCAAAAGGACAAGTGAGGGGAGTCCTCCTCCCCACAACCATAGAGGACACACCTAGATGGGCCAGAAAAACCCCTCTTCAAGATATTATCCTAGGTCAAACACCTATTCCAAGCCAAAGTCCAAATAAAGTAGTTACACTTTGGCCAAGAAAACTTATTCCAAACTTTCTTCTACCATAGAACCTCCTCCCCTGCAAACTGCTAGGAAAGCAACACCTAATACCTAGAAGAAACTATGTAAGCACCCTTGGAGTTAGGAGACCAAGCCAACACATCCTCATCCATGAGGGTGCTATAGCTTTGATAAGAAAGAATGAAATGAAGCTCAGTGCACTACTTCAAATCAACAATAGGCCATTCCTTTGGGTTCTTCCATTTCGCCTCCACCAATTGCTCATGAATGAAAAGAAACTTAAAGTCACACACCCTTGACCATCCTACTTCACAAAACCTCTGGCACAATGTAAGAAAATTAGGATATTAAGTAACAATGAGAGGGTGTCCATCCCAAGCATTGTACCAAAAATGTGCCTCCGACCCACTCTTGTAAATCCAAAATAAGCCACCCTTAATGAGCACAACCCCTTTCTTGAGAGTATTCCAAATCATAGAACCCTTCCCTCTCAAGCTATAATGGGGGATATCATTTGGAAGAATTCTAGGAAAGTAATTTTGAGTCAAAATTCTGGCCCACACTTGGTCCTATTCCACACACCAGTGCCAATACAAATTAGCAGCCAGAGTCATACCAAAGAGCAAGGACTGTCATAGCCCCAGGCCACCAAACTATTTAGGGCTACAAACAACATCCCATCTAATAAGACTCCACTTGGAAGATAATAAACTACCAGCCCATAAAAATTGTCTTGTTAAGGAATCTAGGTCTTTAGCAAACCCCATCAATACCACTTGAATCATACTCCTATAAAGAGGGAGGGTCTAAACCACATATTTAATCAACTGCACCTGACCTACAAAAGATAGCCAGCAAAGGGTCCAATGAGTGACTTTAACATGAAATTTTTCTAGAATAGCTTTCCAAGACTCCCGAGACTGCCTACCAACTGAAATTGGAATCCCAAGGTATGTCAATGGGAAGTCCCCAATCTAAAATATGAGAATATGTGAAATTGTCCTCTGAATAGAGTGCAAAGTATTGAAGAAAAAAAATGGAAGACTTGCCCTCATTAATTGACAGGCCTGATGCAACAAGATAAACATCCAACACCTTGCACATGTTAGATGCCTCCCTAATGGTAGCCATGTCCCATCAAAGTAGTGTCATCCACAAACTATAAGTGAGATTGCACAAGTAAGCCACCTCCCCATTGCCAACCCTGAGTGGAACCCCCCTCCACATTCATTTTTATCAGTCAACCCAAACCTTCCACAAAAAGAAGAAACAAGTAAGGAGAGAGGGGATCCCCTTGCCATAAACCATGAGAGGTGCCAAAGAGATCATAGTGCTCCCTATTAATCAAAATAGAGAAAGAAACTAAAGTCACACAACTCATAACCCAACAAATCCACTCCTCAAAACCAAAGGCCCCCCAAAACCTTTTGGAGGAAGAACCATAAAACTTTTTCATAAGCCTTAGCCATGTATAGTTTGATGAACATAGCCTTATCCTTAGAATTGACCATATAATGAATAGTCTCAGTAGAAATAACCACCCCATCTAGAATCTAGCGACCTGCCACAAAACCACTCTATTCCTCAGAAATCAATCACGTAAGCCACTTTTTTAACATATCAGCAATCAACTTAGAGATAATTTTATAAATAACATTGAAAAAAGAAATGGGGAAAAATTTACTCAACCAATCAACCTCCTCACCCTTGGGGATGAGAGCAAGGAAGATAGAATTCAAAGTCTAAAGCATTTGCTTGTTTTGTTCAGATTCTTGAATGACTACCAATAAATCCAACTTGATAATCTCCCAAAATTCTTGGAAGAACTCAATCAAGAAACCATCTAGACTAAGAGCTTTACCCTTCTTCATCTAGAAAATAGTCTTTTCCAAATCCTTCAATGAAATAACACTCATAAGATACTCCTTCATCTCCCAAGAGACCAAAGAAAGAATACAAGATAGGACTTGAGCCTCCTCATCAGAGTCCCCCTATGAGTCCTTCCTAAATAAATATGTAAAATATTGTACAACTTCATTTGAGATATCCTAAGTTGAAGAGAGTACCTCTCCCCTATCAGTCACCAAAGTCGATATAGAATTATAATGTTGTTTGGCCTTCACCGAATTGAAGAAGAAGGCAATATTCTTATCTTCCTCCTAAAGCCACTCAATCCAATATTTTTATTTCCAATAAATTTCCTCCCTCAACTCACTCCTCTAGAACTTTCAATGCCCTAGCCTCCTCCCACAACAAATTCTTAGACACTCCATCCTCCCTAATCAATCTGGTAATACCATTCAATTCTTCTTGTGTATTATGCTTTGCAAGGTAAATGTTTTCAAATTGTTGGTTCCACTATTTAAGCTAATACTTCACATATTAAAGGAGCTTAGATTGTGGTACCATAAGCAAGCCTGCCATCCCTCCACCAAACAACCACACAATCATAAAGGTCATGGTCTCGTAGCCACATAAGTTGGAATTTGAAGGGTGGTTTCTAAGGTATCTGGGAAAAAGAAATAACCAACTTTATAGGCTAGTGATCCAAACCTCTTCAATCTAATATATCAAAACTAGAGGACCACAGTCCCCCAACCCAAAAGTAGGAGACCAAGAAATGATCTAGTCTTTTAGTAATGCAACTATCTCCCACCCTTCTGTTGTTCCAAGTAAATTGACCATTGCTAGGTTTGATGTCCACTAGATTGAGAGAAAAAATATTATCCCGAAACCACAATTCAAAAGGCTCAAGTCTTGCATTACCACCCCATTTCTCAGCTAAGTCAATAATAGTATTAAAGTCACCAACAATGATCAATGGTAGATAAGTAAATAGGCTATGAACAAGACAAATATTATTCCAAACAAGAAGTTTATCTTGGAGCTCAATAGGAGCATAGAAATTTGAGAAAAGAACAGACTCTCCTGACTTGACACATATAGAGATCATGGATAGAGAGGAGTTAAATGATAACCACCACAGAGGCTAAATCTTCTAAGGATTCCAAAGACAAGCCACACCCCCCAAAGATCCCTGAGCCCCAACACACTAGCATTGACCATTCTTCCACAACTTGGGTGCTATACTTGTCATGCATTCAATAGATAACTTAGTCTCCTAGAAAAAAAGAACATCAGGAGAATGACTTCTTACCAATTCCCAAACAACTTTTTGTCTAGGGCCACTGTTTCAAGCCTCTTACATTCCACAAAATAATGACCATTTCAAAGAAGTCAAAAAGTGAGAATCCAAGGTCTTAACAGACCTTGACTCCACCAAAGTCTCCCCTATCATCTTAATCTTTTCCAAATCTTTATTCCTACCAAGTTTACCACTTTTCTCTGAAGGCCCTTTCCTTCCATCCTTTTCTAGAATGCCCAGTTGAGGAGAAGACTTGCCACTCTTAACCACATCCAAAACAACAATCCACATAGGAACAAAAGTGTCTCCATCCCCCTATCCCAACTTAATATTTGGATCCAACATCCCCTAGGCCCCAATCTGTCCATCTATGACCATAGGCATAGTGGACCCCTCCTATGGAGCAAAAGGAGTGATGGAAGTATGAACCTCCAGGCCAGAACCCACAACATGTAGATCCACACTTATCAGTCCTGAATTAACTTCTTGATGGCCCAAATCATCTAGGACCTCGAACCTATTAAAAGTATCCCCATATTGTCTCTCCATTAAAGTCCTCTTATGACCTCTATTTCTATTATTATCCTTAACATAAACATAACCCTTAGCATCCATCCCCTCCCTAGAAATAGGATGCTTCCCCTTATTAGCACCAGGGGTGTTACAAGGAGGAGGTGGAGGCTAGGGTTCCATAGGCTTAGCCTTCGAGCATCTACACTATAGGTGACCATATTCATGACAAAGACAACATCAAAAAGGAAGGGTCTCATAGTCCAATTGTTGCACCCAAGAATCAAAACCCACACACATATCCAAAGCATCTGGCAAAGGTCTGCTCAAATCAATTTCCACAAAAATTCAAGCAAAATTCATTACTTTCTTACCTAGGGTTTGTGTCAAAGATCCCACTAACTTCCCAAGCATCGAAGCAAGCATATGCAGAACATCCTCATAGTAGCATTCAATTGGAAATCTGGGCAATCAAACCCACACTAGGACATGATTCAAAAGCTCCTCAGATGGATTGAAGCCTACATTCCATGGCTTGATGAACAACCCAAATTAATTGTAGAAATAGGCTCCCCCTCAAAAACCCTATTGCAATCAGCCAAAAAAATAAATGTGACCATGAAAAATTTATTTACAAGTAGCACAACTTCCATTTTTCCCTAAGGTTCCCAAGTCCTTCGAGCCCATGATTCCATAAATTGTAGAGACACTCTCAATCCCAAAAATTTGCAATACAAAGAATGCTTTGAATAATATTCAATATCTCTAGCAATCATCTCAATTAGAATTACTAGCTTAGGTCTCTCCTTGCAGCATTCAAGGCAACCATTAATCTTTGTCCAAGATCCACTAGACAAATTCAATTCCATAGACCCAATATTCAGAGTGAAGAGGGTGTTGTCAAAAACCCTTGCTCCTAAACTTGGTGATATTACACCCACCACAACCCAAAAGTCCATGTCAAACACAGCCCAAGATGGCTCCCCTTGAGACGTAGCCATGCAAAGGCCCAAGATAGACCAGCGAAGGATAGATCTAGCCCCAGGCACCCTGATCAAGAGATAGATCCACTAGAAAGATAAAACAACACAACCAAATAGGAGAAAAAATAGCCACCAGCAAAACATCCTCCCTGTAGAACAACAAAGATGCCCACCCTCCCTATGCATAAATTGGGAAATAATTCACAAGCTAGGGCATGGATGCCCTAGCTCAACTTCCTACAAACTGCATCCATCGCCATCTCTTTCCTCCACACTATATGTAATATAGTTTAATTATCTACAAATTATTAACATATATTGATAATTGTGATAATTTTTTATAAACATAATTATTAATAATATTAACTGAGTCTTCTAATGAGTGGACACATGTCATGATTCTAGATGAATCTAGGCATATGGGAAAACATTCCCTAAATTGATGCAAAATTCATCTCGGGAGGTCGATCTTTCTTTTATGCAATGGTTAGGATTTCAAGTAGAATCTTCAAGTACACATGTCCTAATTTTGGGTAGAAATAGACGTTGTCTTCAATCTTATAAAATTTGGCCTAAAATAGAGTCGTGGTCATTGAAAAGAATTTACATAGCATGTTAATTAATATAGAGAAAATTGTTGAAATAAATATTGTTAAAGAAATTGTTTTTTTTTATAATATAGGTAATTGGTCAAAGCCTAGATTATTTAATTAGTGTTAGATTAATTATTATTATGTGTTAATATCAAGTAGATTTGAACCCAAGACCTCCTTGATGAGAGGCTCGCAATTTACCGATGCATTGTAGACTCTTGTCGTTAAAGAAATTGTTATTAATTATTATTATTTTACTTTTGAGCTTGAGCATGTCAAAATCATGATGTTAATTTAATTATTTATATAAAATATTATATATAATACAATTTATAATTATTATTATAATAGTTTTAATAATATAAATAAAAGATTTTATTTTCTATTATAGAAATGATTTTCTTTTCTATCATAAACTTTTTATCATAAAGATGATATGGAAAATTCAATGAAGATATATTAAATTTTATAAAATAAAATTGGTGCAAGATATGAAATAATAATGACAATAGTTTAATGTAAATAAAATAATTACAATTTAAAAATATAATTACAAATACTATATTTTTGTTCATATTTATTATTTAGTTTCAAAATTAAAATGTAATATAGTTTAATTATCTATAAATTAATAACATATATTAAAAATTGTGATAATTGTTTATAAACTATTCTTCATCATTTAAAAAATTTCACAATGAAAAAAGTTAGGAATAGGTGACAAGATAGGTATGAAATAAAAATTTGACACAAATTATCAAAATTATACTTAACTTTGTTAAGGGTATAATCTTTAGTTTTCTTTGAAATCTACTCTTATCACTCCATTTGTTTTAACCAATCAGACTAAAGAAAAATAGTTATAGAAATTACAAAACTTTTTATTGGATAATTTTTTATTAAACAATTTTTTATAATAAATTGTTAATCAAATATATTATATGAAACCATAAAGGGAATTGGGATTGTTGAAACTCTTTTTTTTGTTTCTAAGTTCTAACTTTATAACTATTAATAGTTAGTTATTTTTAACAAAGTCGCAGACTAACATTTCAACAGTGCATTGAGAATTGAGATGCCAAAGACAAAGTCATAGACTAACAAGAACAATGATTTGAGAAGCCAAAAACTATTATTTTTATTGATAATATTTTAGACTGTACAATGTACATAATACTGATTCATAGCATAGATATTCAAAATAGTTGATTAAATTAGCCTAGTTTTACTATTTTGTAATTTACAAAAAAGGGCAAGGCCCAATCCAAAGAAAAACATAGATATCGTAAAAACATTTTTTTGTAGTATTCAAGAAATAGGAAACAGGGAACTAGGGAACCAATGAGGCTAGAAGCATTAGTGGGCTGAGGGGCTGAGGGCTTGAAGCCTTTAACCATAAAGGTCTTCAAGTCCCTCCATGAGGAATCTATTGGAGAAGATGATGTAACTGAACTCATCTAGCCATGTGAAGTTGGTCTCACTGACATCATCCAACAATGACCACTTCTATAGAAAATCCCTTCTGAGCCACACACACTTCCAATGGTGAGTCAATTATCATTCATTCATGCCGAGCAGGGAAGGATGCTTATGTAAAATGCACCCTATGCCTTCCTCCTAGTACTTGTCTGCTACATTTGCAAAAGGGATGCCAATGCCTGGCCCCATTACCTGCTCGACTAATACAAGAATTTTGACATCATTTTCTAAAAATGTTTCCTTAAAAGTGTTACACAGAAGCATTAGCATGTCTATTTGACTACCTCCAAGGTCGAGAAGAGATGCGAGGAAGCAGGAGGTAATATCTGTGGACACACAATACCTCTTATTGTTTCTCAAGAATTCATGGCTGAGTACCATGAATATAGCATGGAAAATAAAAGGACTTCGAGCATCTAGCTTGCAAACCATGGCAAGGACATCATCAGGAATCCTACCTAAAAAGGGCTTTTGTAGAGCCATTATAGTGCATTTCAGGTGAATTGGCATATCCATGACTAAGATTCAAGAAACTCTGCAAAGTGCAACTGCAAACCGAATTCAAATTGAAGAATATGAGAAATGATAATGAAAGAGGAATTGAAGAGGCTATTTAATGGCAGTTGCATTTAATTCTTTGGCATTCATGATCTTTCATATCTTTTTTTTTGTATTCCTATTAATTTTCAAGTGTGTGAAATGCCAAAATGTATTGGCATTAATATCAGATAGTCAATAGTGCTTGACATTGAGTAATGATTTCCATGCAAACCTTTCCATGTGTCTCCATTCTCAGAATTACATGTGACTCCAAATCTTTTCAAGTGAGTGGCCTCGAGATGCATCTTCTATCGTTGATCTCTAATTAATCAATGATCAATAAAACTATTGTATTTACTATTAACAATATGAAAGTGACGGTAGCCGACTTGGTAATAGTGACACTAATGTAATGATGTTACAACATTAATAATAATACACCTAAGATAGTACACAAGTTGAAACTTGAAGTGACTACTCAACAGTTAGTACAGTCACTAGCCAATACATGTGCAAATTTTGCTTTTAGATTAAACAATTTTTCAGTTTACCACTAAAGATTAACCAAGACCATTATTATCCATTTTCTTACAAAACAAGTAATTTGCCTCTGACATTATTAATTCATTTTTGGCAAGGGAAAAAATAGCCATCATTTATTTATCTGTTAGTAAAAAAAATATTAATTCGCCACATTTAAAATAATTTTTACTAGGGAAAGAAAAAAATCACCAACATATAATATTTTATTTCCCTATATGGAACAAAAAAAATTTCCTTGACATTAAAATTTTCTTGCCCACAAAATTTTGAATTTGCCGGCATTTTAGGCATTTTTTTCGGGAGGGGTTTCTTAAAGTTATCATTGTTTCAAATTTTATTCCTTGAAATAAAATCTCCTTAATATATTAGAATTTTCCTTCAAGGACCTAATGCTCTGGTACTAATTATTATAAAGTAAAGTCCACCAAGAAAACTGGGAGAGGGGGTGAATAAGTTATTTTAAGAAAATAACTTTTAATAACTTTATCAAATTTAAAACATGTAATCAAAAGATTCAACATCAATAGAAAGATAACCATGAAATATAAAACTAGATTTGCTAACTAAGAAAATCCTTGATCAAAGGGAAACCCCCATGCAAATGATGCCACAAGTTGATGTACTAATATAGAAAAATCCTTGTGACAGGATGTGAACATGTTAGGATTCAAATGAAATACAATTAGTATATATGAGTCTATGTTATGAGACTTTAAATCCTAGTCAGTAGATTTCAACCTTGTTAGGAATTGTGCCAACCCTATTAGGAGTTGAAAGGAAGACAATTGAACCCAACATTCAAACTGCATCAAGATCATCTTCACTAAAAAATCTTTAGGATAACATATGCAAGTTCTTAACCTTTCTAAACAGTAACTCCTTTACCAATATAGTTGCTTTGAGGCTTATAGTACATCAACAACATCAATCTATGCTCTAATGTTACAGAACTTGCATCCAATGCTCACATAACATAATATAAGAAAGAGGAACCATTGGCTAAAAAATGGAGGAGGTCAAAAGGGAAGGATTTTGAGGGGATTTTGGGTTCGAGGCTAGAAATATCTACCATTCCTCTTTCCCCTATTCATCCTTAGGAATAGGAGAAGGAGAAAATTGATGGCAAGGGAGGAGAGGTGGTTATGAAGGATGGGCGAAAGGCCTAGAGAAATTTTAATGTTAGAACAACCAAAATGGGAATTGTCAGAGAGATAATGAACCCCCAAATTTTGGAAGAAAAATAGGGCCAGCTCTAGTTTGAGGATCTCATTGATCCAAAAATGGTGGCAATAATGGATAATGCTAGGGAAACTAGAATGAATTTTTTGAATAATGCTAGAAATAGTATGATCAACAATTTTAGGTCAATCAAATGGCTTTACCACAAATTGGAAGAGTTCAGAGTAAAAATTGGCCAACTTGAAAATAAAAAGAAGGAGCTAGATCAGGGAAATCAGAAGGGATAGGGGGATCATCTCAATTTGGCTGAGCAGAGAATCTAGAATTTGGAAAAGTATAATCATAATCTGGAAAATCAGATGATTTCTATTCTCAACTCTATCAATGATAACATTTTATCCCTCACTAGAATGTTGAAAGCAAAAGGTCTATTGGATGAGATTGATGACAAGGATAGCAAAAGAACCAGGATGGAAGTGGATATGATGACAAAAATGATTTTTAGTAACTTGGATTGGGAAGGTTAGAAGATTTAGGAGTAGATGGTTGAGGAGACTCACAAAGTCTATGAAGCAGCACAGATGATGCAAGAGCTTGAGCAAAAGACAGACAAGTAATCTTGGTTTTTTTATTCCTATCATTTGTTACTAGTTTACTATTGCTTTTTGTCTAGTTGGCTTTTTCTGGTTCTGGCTTTTTGGCTGTTAGTTGAATGGCCCTTTGGTTGGTCTTTATTTTATGGTTAGACTTAACTTTCTTATTATCAACCTTGGATATGTTTTAACTTTTGGGTTTCAGGGTCCCTGTAAAACATGTTTATCTTATCAAAAACATAATATATGATCCCACTGATTATAAAACATCCATACTGAATACTTAACCAAAAAAAAGTGTCATTCCTTTATACCAAGTCCTAAAATAATTATTGAGTTGGCCTTGAGGAGCTCTCAATTTAAATGAATATTATAGGACCACACTAAGATACTACATTACATGTTACATTGAAAATAACACTTCAAATAATGATATTAACAATAGTCAGCCTCCTAGGAAAAATATACTGAACAGTCTTCACAAATCTTCATAGAATGAACATCTAATTCTTCCACATCAACCATAGCATCCGAAATATTTTTTATACCATAATCTAATCTTGTAGAATGATATCTAGCCTCACCAAAAAGATGCAATACAATTACCAGTACCTACTTTCTAGAAACTTTCTCTAAGAGCAGTCTCCATAAAATCCTCTATAATTCATAGAAATCTACATATCTATTTTTGTGGACATAGACATAGCATCAAGACATATTCCCTAATTCTCCTATAAGTGCACGAAAAATAACTCTATAACCACAAATCTTACCAAATGAATCTTCCTCTGTAACTCTAGATGAACTATTTAGAAAACCCATATGTTGACATCAATGATGAGCATAGTCATGTGAATGCAATATATAATCACTTAATCATATCTCTAACATATTTACAATCTCCCCCATACAAAAACAGCTAGCATTCATGCTTAACAATAGTTCCATAAGTGTTAATGAATCTATAAGACACATTAGGACTACTTAGAAAATATCAAGTAAGGGGATGTTGAAGGTGTGTAATGGGATGTTTTAAGGTGATTTCTTGAGGGGATGTCTAAAGGAGATATTTAAGGGGATGTTTGAAGGGGGTGTCTTAAGTGGATGTCTAGAGGTGATGTTTGAAGGAGATGTTCCAAGAAATTATAGAACTTAAACTTATACATAATTTATAATATGTATGCCATTGTTTACATCAATTTGCTAATTGATAATTTAGTTGATCTATATATTTTTTATACATAATTTATTGTACATGCATAATTTATTTCAAGACATATAAATACCAAATTGATTGAAACATTTTTGTGCCTTAAACTTATATGAGATATATTATGTGTTATTAATTTATGTTCATTTTTTATCTGCAAATTTTAGTTGATACATTTATTTTCTCAATACATTGCATGTATCTATATAGAACTTTAAAATTGTGATACATTTCCTATATATGTCATAGATATGTATAGATATTAGTTAATCATTTTTGAAATTATATAAGTTATATGGTCTATATATATATATATATATATATATATATATATATATGCAATCAAAGATCAATGTCCAAAACATATCCAAGAAGTACATGTGCACAAATATAGAAATGTGTCTACAATGTCTAAAATAACTACATTTACAACTTAAGTATACACATAAAAATTTATCTATCCAAACTACAACATTGAACTCTAACTCATAGATCCCTCGGCTTTGGTCTCTAATATGATCAACCACCCAATCTATAGGTCTATGTACAACATACAAAAATTCCACATGTTATCTAGATATGCTAGTTTAAAAGACCAAAGAAAACTATTTTTGAAATATGTTTTGAATTTGAAAAAAAACATATACATAGAGATATACATGATGCACATGTGTATCATGATTAATAGGATCATGAGGTTCCTATGTATCTCTTTATTGGAAAACATGACCAATGCCTAAAAAAACAAATGAGTGTAATGATATCACATCTATATCAATGCTCTTCTCCATACATAGAGATGAAAATGAAGTGTGAAATTGTGACCCCTAAGATGTCTGATACTGAGGAAGTGTTTGATTTGGAGAAGGTGCCTACTCTAGAGGAGGTGTAGGATTTGCACACTACAGTAGAGTTGTAAGACATATATTCTATTTGGACGTACCTTTCTTTGCATCTCCATGTCCATGGCTTCTCCTAATGGAGGATCTCCCAAGAACTTTTTGAATGACATCAAGAATTTTAGTTGGAGTGATCAGTTGCAATATTGAATACCCCCCATAAGAATCAATGAGATCCCTAACTAAATAAAGTTAATCACATGCAATTGATCTTCTAGTAGATGTGTTATCTCCTAAAAAATGATAAGATCATCACATACATACAAATCAAAAGACACATGTGATGGATTAATAACAAGACTAGTGTGAGATCATAACATGTACACCCTATCAGATGGGAGCTCTTCAATTTGAGTTGCAATGGAGGCAATGCTAGAGTACATGCCAATATATGCCTCCTAAGCTACAACCTCTCTAGTTGTAGTGTACATCTCCAAACCCTTTGGAAGAACCAAAAGTTTTTAACCCACCATTTCCCTCTTACTAGGGAGTTGTGGCAAATCATAGTGTCTAAACTTATCTACAAACCTATCATGCCACTAACTAGCATGATGAGGAAATTATGTATAGTAAACATCATAACTTTAAAAAAAAATTATTATAATTTTTTCTAGAAATATAATGGTAGCTCATCATTTTGTGGCCACATATGATGGGTTACCAACCATCTAGGATATGCGAAAGATGCTACAAGCTGATCTACACACGTAGTAACTCTATATAATCTAACCATATCCATGTCAAGGTAAGAAAGGAACATGTCCTTTACATTAGGCACATAAACATACCTATTAATCATCATCCAACTAAAATTCCCTAAGACTGTGCCAAAAGTCATGTTATCATATGGATTGTATTATTCAACCTTCTAAATAATCTAACATCATTTTCTCTAGCTGAGCTAGAGAGGCATTCAATATTTGTAATGTGACATGTTTATGAGTCTCCTGACTTTGGGGAGCCCCATGAGTAAAGGAGCATAAAGCTTGCATGTACATGTACAATAGGCTATGAACCACTTAATGTCATGGTGTGTGTGTGTGTGTGTGTGTGTGTGTAAAAACTACAAGTGTTCAAAATAAATTGAATAAAGTTAACAAAAAATATCATATATACATGCATGTGTACATATTAATAACATATTCAAATATAAAATTAATCATTAATCATTAACCATATATCCAGTTCACATATGCAAATTAACTAAAAAAAATCTTAAAATATCAATTACCAATATTTAAAAATATAGAAACCTAGTTTTATATTTAAACAAATTTATTTCACTAACACATTGAAATCATTCTCTTAAGAAACTAAAATCAAATTACATATTATAACCCCTTTAGAATAATTCAAATCATTTCAAACACATTTTGCATATCCTTAAAATTTTGAAATCATCAAATATACATACTTGAGTAAATTTTGCAGCATGTATACATTTCAAAAATCAACAAAAATCCTTCTAAGTTAAAAGCAATTTTAGTTCCCTTTAAATACACATTTAAATCATTGTGTTCATATATTCTAATCATGTTACATATTACTAAAATATTATATACATTCTATTCATATTGCATAGTACATCTACATATTACTCTCTATTCCTAAAATTGATGAATAAGATATGTGAAGCAATTTTAATAGTGATTTTAATTCCTTAGGTGTTGAAATGGAAGAATCAATCTATTTTATAGTGTCTATATGAGATAATTATTATCTTTAGTTTATAAAAGGACTTTAAAAGATTAAAATATTCACATTTTTACTATCTTATATCATTAAATACAAGGGATTTCCTATCACTCATATTTATAATTGAAATGGTCACATTGTTTTAACTTACTTAGACAAAAGGATAGATTTTGAATCCAATGAGGAAAATCAAAAGGTGGGAAAGGATAGTGATGAGGATGATAAGAAGTAAGGGTGTGGGGAAGAGCATGAGAAGGATTATGAGGAATTGGGATCCACCCATTACAAATGCACGATTTTGGGCAAAGATAGGAATGTGGTGTGGAAAAATTTTGAACTATTTCTGCAAGGATGGGTTTAGTAGAGAAATGATTAGAGAAATGGTCAAGGAGTAAAAAGACCACAAAATTCAAATGGAGGAGCTGATTGACTCGGCCCTTGTGATTTTAAGTGATATCACAAAGGAAAACCCTCAAATAGATGTGCTTAACCATGCAAAAAATAGTGTGTTGGATAGTTATTGAACCACTAAATAGATTTTGCATGAAATTTTGGATTGGAAATATAGAGCGAGTAGTTTGGAGAGGGAGAAGTACATTTTGTAGAATAGGAAAATAGAGGAGGATAATGATAGGGATAACAAAGTGGAGGAATTGAAGAGTAGGGTTCAAAACATGGAGGTCTCTATGCAAAATATTGTTGAGAAAAGCTACAACATCCTCAAAGAGGCTAATGAGAACATAAAGGTGCTCATCAACAAAAATGAAGAACATAGGGTCAGCAAAGAGGATGACCATTCTCCTAACTATGCCAATCATAGGTTTTTTGAGCATGGCTCGAGGAAGAGAACCAAATCTAGCACAAAGAAGAAGGACATCTAGGAATTGGATAAAGATCTATCTGATATGAAAGAGGTGGCTAGAAGAATATTTGAGCTAGAAATTTGAGTTGTGGAAATACTTAGAGAAATAACATGACCAGGTTTTCTAGCTTTTGGGCCTCTCCTGGTTTTTTGTTATGCTCCCCTAGTATTTTTGTTTGGTTTATATCTTGTTTTCCTATGGGGGGATGTTTTAGAATGTTTTTTTAATTTTTTTTGATACTTTAAGCACTTTATCTATGTTTTACTTTTAGAAGTGTAAGGGTTTTAGGGCCCCATTAAAACCTATTTTCCTTTTAAACAAAAATTTACTTAGACAAAAGGATTGCATTTTATATATAAGGTGACTTGGATATTTTTTTTCAATACTAAATGATTTTGTTTGAGGTCTTAACTATTAGGAATGGTGCTTAAACATCAAGAGTATAAAGATGTTATTTTTTGGTTACAAAATTTTAAAAGTCACATCTATTGCATAGAAAGGATATGTATGGAGTTACAATTATAGACCAAATTTTGATACATCTTATGAAACATCCTAAGATATCATTACATGTAAGCAATGGATCTAAAATGGAATACCAAATTTAGCATGTGGATTATAACAAAGTTAGAGTAGGTGGATGAAACTTTTTATTTCTAGCCCAATTGAATTTATCTTAGTATTAGAGGTGTTCAAATTTTGTTTAATCTTAGTGTATCATAGCAACCATTTAAGAGTTTGATGTATTTCCTCTCTTATTTATTAGATGGTTGAGATAATTTTTTAAGGTGTTATTGTGATGCCAAAATTAATCCTAATATATTGATGGTGATACTCCTATAAAATATTAGACATCAAAAGTATATTATGCCTTTCACCTCTAAATATTAAAAAAAAAAATTATTATTGTGAATATTTTGTCCCAAAAGGATTATTTATATAAATCACTATGTTATGATATTTTATTTTGTATTTATTTCCTTGAAACTATAAGGATTTTATTTATTTGAACATACTTCCTCTCATTGTATAGTGTAAATAGAGTAATCCAAACATGTTCTTCCTTTCATTTGGTACAACATACTAGAATCGCCTATGATTATTTGTTAGAGGCACAAGTTTTTTTTGTAATCTTAGATTGATTAAGAAAGTTTAGATTATTGTCAAATGCACACAAATAGACTACCAATTAATCCTTTAAAAGAAGATAAATGTTGTTAATGAGTGAAGGGGATTGATGGTAATTGTATAACTCTAGTTTGGCATAGAATCTATTTGTGGGATGTAAACTCAATAATCAAGTGTATAGGTTATTTTGAACTAAATTGATGATGAAAGATGACTATGAGAGGATATAGTTTTTACTAAGAGTATCTACATAGGAGCTCAATCTCAACTACATGCATGTATAATAATTTACTAAATAGAATATGTGCATTCGCCATTGAATCCAAGAATGAAGAGACATGTAGCATTAACTTTTAGTGGTCACTATTTATTAGAACCTAAGAAATATCAATTAAGAAGGAAATTTAATGACATTGAAAATAATATATAGACATTCCAATTAAATTACATATTACACCTAAGACATTTAAAATATTACATGTAATAAAGCATACTAAAAATAAGTATGCACAAGGGCTAATATTTTCATGGTATAAGTTTTGTTTTCTAGGTTTAATAGTTCAATGCATTAAGTTTTGTCTTAGGTAAATAGCACTTCAATATTTTTTTTAAAAAAATTTAATAGTTTGAAGGTTTAACTTTTATTATATAGGTTTAATAGTTTTATAGCTTTGATGCTTAAATTTAAGCCCTATTTCAATCTAATGTGTTGTTTAAGTTACATAATTAATTCACTTCTTTAAAAGAAATTAATTAAAAAAATATACAAAAAAAAAACTTTTTGCTAATTATATAATATTATATATATATATATATATATATATATATATATATATATATATATATATATATATATATATATATATATATATATATATATATTTCATTTTAAAATAAATAAATGAAACTATACTTTAATAGTAAAAAAGGGTTTAATAATATTGTTAATAAATAAATTTAAAAGCAATGTAAGAGCCTATAAAACAATGGTCATTTTTTAGCTTCTCATGTGGGAGGTCTTGGGTACGAACTTACTCAAGTTTAACACATAAAAATAATTAATTTAACAAATAATAATAATTAATAATGAATCTAGGCTTCATCCCATTACCAATAAAAAAATAAATTTATAAATCTAGGCTTCATCCCATTGCCGATCAAAAAATAAATATAAAATAAATTTAAACAGGGAGGTCTCCTACCTCAAACTAAATTGAGTCCCTCTCTAGCCTCCTTTCACACTCTAAGGTCACTCGATGTGTAGCTGATGGGGGATTTGGGGTTTTTTAAGTGGTAGGGGCTACTTGATTGAGTGTCCCCTCCCAAGTACATAGCACATGGTGTCTATGTGAACTTAGTCAATTTGGCATAAAGTGCAACACCTGGTTGTTATTTTACCCTCCTACTCTGCATGAAAAAAAATAACTAGCTTATATATATATATATATATATATATATATATATATATATATATATATATATATATATATATATATATATATATATATATATATATATATAACACCTAGAGTAATCATTCTCAAGGCACCTATTTTCATTAAATCCAAGAATTTTTTTTTTTCAATTGGGATTATGAAAATAGGTGCCTCGAGAATTATTACTCTCGGCGTAATATATATAGGTATATATAAGCTAGTGGCAATCGCAACGCAACAAGAAAAGTATATTTTATTTTTTCTATTTTTGATGTGGTTAGTATCTATTTATTTATTTCTTTTTAAATAAAGTTGTATAAACTTACTATAAAATTGTAGTAGTATAGACTTACTATAAAATTATTCTTCAACATTTTATTTTTAAATTCTATATATGGTGTTTATTTGCACCACTTTAATTCAGTTTTATTTTAAGGATATTTGTACCTAAAATGTTATATTTAGGAGTAGAGTTATAGTCAGGGTTAGGGTTAGAATTAGAGTTAGGTTTAGCATTAAGATTTAAATTAGGGTTAGGGTTACAAATAGAGCTAGAGTTAGGGTTAGGATTAGAGTTATAGTTAGAGTTAGGGCTAGGGTTAAGGTTAGGACTAGGGCTATTTTTAGGATTATGACTATTATTAGGGTTAGAGTTAGGGTTAGGTTTAAAATTAGAGTTAGAGTTAGAGTTAGAGTTAGTGTTAGGTAAGGGTTAGGGTTAGGGTTAGTGTTAGAATTTGGGTTACAAATATAGTTAGGGTTAGAATTAAAGTTAGGGTTAGGGCTAGGGTAAGGAAAAGGGTAAGAATTAGGGTTCAAGTTACATATATAGTTAGGGTTAGGGTTAGAATAAGAGTTAGGGTTTGAGTTAGAGCTAGAGTTAGAATTAGAGTTAGAATAAGGGTTAGAGTTAGATTTGAAGTTAGGGTTATAGTTACAATTAAAATTAGGATTAGGGTTAGGGTTAAAATTAGATTTATGATTAGAGTTAGAGAAAGGAGTAGAGAAAGGGTTAGATTTAAAGTTATGGTTAAGGTTAGGTTTATATTTAGAGTTAGGGTTGTATATAGAGTTACATTAGGGTTAAGGTTGGGGTAAGGGTTTGAGTCGGGGTTAAGGTTAGGGTTTTAGTCAAGATTAAAGTAAGGGTTAAGGTTAGGGTTAGAGTTTTGAGGCAGGATTAAGGTTAGAGTTAGTGTTAGGGTTTTAATCAAGATTAAACTAAGGGTTAGGGTTAGGATTAGAGTCTAAACATGGTAGAGTTAGATTTATAGTTAGAGTTAGATTTAGGGTAAGAGTTAGGGGTAGGATTATGGTTAGGGTTAGGGTTAGGGTCAGGGTTAGGGTTAGGGTTAGTGTTAGGATTAAAGTTAGGGTTAAGGTTAGAATTAGAGTTAGGCTTAGGGTTAGAGATAGGCATAGAGAAAGGGTTAGGGTTAAGTTTAGGGTTAAAATATGAGTTAGGGTTAGAGTTTGAGTTTGAGTTAGGGGTAGAAATAACATACATGGTTAGGATTAGGGTTAGATTTAGGGTTTGAGTTTGAGTCAAGGTTTGAGTTAGGGTTAGAGTTAGAGTTTGTAGTTAAGGTTAAGGTTAAAGTCCAATTATGGCAGAGTTAGATTTAGGGCTCTAGTTAGAGGTAGGTGTAGGGTTATAGTCAAGGTTAGGGTTAGGGCTAGAGTCAGAGAAAGGGTTAGGCTTAAGGCTATCATTAGGGTTATGTTTATATATAGAGTTAGGGTTATATATAGAGTTAGCATCGGGGCTAAGGTTAGCATAAGGGTTTGAGTTAGGGTTAAGGTTAGAGTTAGGGTTAGGATTAGGGTTAGAGTCTAATTATGGTAGAGTTAGATTTATAGTTAGAGGTAGGGGTGGGAGTAGGGTTAAGTTTAGTGTTAGTACTAGAGTTAGGGTTAAGGTTAGGATTAGAGATAGGGTTAGGGTTAGGGTTATAGATTAGGGTAAAGAAAGGGTTAAGATTAGGGTTAGGGTTATGGTCCAAATTAGTGTTAGATTAAGGGTTAGAGCATGAGTTTGAGTTTGACTTAGGGTTAGGGTTAGGATTATATTTTGAGTTAGGATTAGAGTTAGAGTTAGAGTTAGAGTTAGAGTTAGAGTTAGAGTTAGATTTAGAGTTAGAGTTAGAGTTAGAGTTAGAGTTAGAGTTAGAGTTAGAGTTTGGGTTAGAATTATGGTTATGGTTAGGGTTAGAGTTACAAATAGATTTAATGTTATGGTTAGGGTTTGAGTTAGGGTTAATGTTAGAGTTAGGGTTAAGGTTAGAGTTTTAAGTCAAGTTCAAGGTTAGAGTTAGGGTTAGGGTTAGGGTTAATATTAAATTACAATTATGGTAGAGTTAGATTAATGATTAGAGTTAGGGTAGGGTAGGGTTATGATTATGATTGCAGTTGGAGTTAGACAAAGGGGTAGAGAAAGGGTTAGATTTAGGGTTATGGTTAGGGTTAGGTTTATATTTTGAGTTAGGGTTATATATAGAGTTACATTAGGGTTAAGGTTAGGGTACAAGTTTGATTCAAGGTTAAGGTTAGAGTTAAGGTTAGGGTTAGGGTTATATACTAAATATACTAGTGTTATATTTAGAGTTAAGAGTTAGATTTAGGGTTAGAGTTAGGAGTAGGGGTAGGGGTAGGGGTAGGGTTAGTGTTAGGATTAGAGTTAGGGTTAGAGTTAGGGTTAGGATCAAGGTCAGGATTAGATTAGGTTTAGGGTTAGGGTTAGAATATGAGTTAGGGTTGGAGTTAGGACTAGGGTTAGGATTAGGGTTAGGGGAAATGTAGGACCATGGTTAGAGTTATAGTTAGTCTTAGGGGTAGGGGTAGGGTTAGGGTTAGAGATAGGGGTAGAGAAAGGGTTAGAGTTAGGGTAAGGGTCAAAGTTAGGGTTAGGATTAGGTTTAGGGTTAAAATGTGAGTTATGGTTAGAATCTAAGTTATAATTAGGGTTATAGTTTGAGTTAGGGGTAGAAAAATCATTAGAATTATGGTTAGGATTAGGGTTAGGTAAAACATTAGGACCACGGTTAGAGTTACGTTTAGAGTTACATTTAGGAGGGCAACTTCTTCTCGTTATACATGCCTCTTAGCATAATAGAGCAATATAAAGATTACAATGTTCCTTAAGTCATTTTATAATTTTATTAGTTACATTTATAAATAGACCATTGATTAATATCAATTATGCTTAGCATGAATAGTGTACAATGAAGGGCTACTAAATGTTATTGAGGTAATGATTACACTTAAAATGAGTATAAAATGAATATTATGATTTAGAGTAGGTTAATAGTTAGAAATAGCACATCAATTTTATACATAATTTAATGATCAATATATTAATGATATATCTCATGTAAAAGCTTTAATAATACAAATAGAAAGGTCAAGGAAAAACATTTCAAATATTTGCAAGTATAGTTGATAAGAATTCGAGCTAAAAAGTTAAACTATCTATTTATTATTATGATACATAGATGAAAGGAGAACTATATCTCCTAGTACAATATTTAGATGAAGTAATAAGTGAAAATTTGAAAGATGTGAAACTATCATATGGACCACATGTATAGTTCTACATAATGATGTAAGTACATCACATCTTCTTCAGAGATTAAAATCATATTACAACCTTTGTTCGTAATTTGATCATCATAGACCTCTTTCATCATGGGTGGAAACACACCTACTTTTTTAGTTGTGTTGTGTACATATTTGGCAACATCTTCCATCTCCATTATCTCTATCTCTTATACATGATCAATTGATAAAGTTGCATTCTCAAGTGCTTTTACCATAGTTGTACAACATTGTTTAATTATTCATGCACACTTCTAAAACTCTATCTCAAAAAAATGATTTCATTGTATAGAAGAAGTTGGGCTCATGTCGAAAATGCTTGACTATCTGTCAAAGGCTACCATGCTTGAAAAAAATCATAGAAAATAATGTAGAAAGCATTAGCACCAATAAAAAATAAGAACAAATGTAAACTTAATCATAGGCATATAAATTTTAAATCAATAAGGGTTTTGAAAAAAACATAATAGGTCACTTAGTATAATCAATTGTAGAGAAAATGAATATAAAAACCAAATTGTATTAAAATTTGTAATGAAATTTTGGGTATGGAAACATGGTAATATTATGACCATTGATGGATAGTGAAGAATAGAAAAACACACTTTTCAAATATTGAGTAGCAATGTATTGGTTGAAAGTCACGAAGCACAATCATTATGATTTACTTCAATCAAAGAATGTCTTTATAATTTTAATTAATATTATAGCTACCTTAATTTGAGGACCCAATTGATGATCATAGTTAAATTTTTAAATAAGAGAATTAGTATAATGAAATTTCAGCCTAATGGTACTTGCAACCATTAGATGGTGCAAATAATAAGGTTATCATGTTGGATTGAGCATATCCAATTATAGTTGTCATTAACCATGGAATATGAACTATCAATATACATAATAAGAATAACAACATAATAATTTATGATGACGATCACATAATATAGTAGAATAAATAAATTTTTATTATTAAATAATATGTTTGAAAACATCAATGATTTTCAAGACTTCTAAGTCTACATTCTTCTACTCTTCTCTTTGAAAGTTGTTTCCCACTTTTTATTTTCTCATAGTGGCCGTATGTAAAGGGTGGCATTACCCTCAAACCTTCCAGTGACTTAACACAAGATATGGCCACAAATTTCAATCTTGCTCTTTCTCTTGGAACTATGTCAATTGTGGCTTTTGAAAGAGTTAGCCCTTGAGATTTGTGAATAGTCAACACACGTGCCAACCTTAATGGTAGTTGGAAGGTCTTACCCTCTATAATGGTGTTATTGGTATTATTTTTGGATTATGATCATCAAATGGTACTCTAGAGTAATTATCAAATTCAATTGTAACATATGTTGGTGGTTCAAGTGGAGCAGTTCCTGATTTGTAGACAATATTTGTGATATATCCCAATGATCCATTCACAAGACTAGCTTCCATAGATATCCATAGATTTTTAGTAAACATTATTCTTTCATTTTTACTGATCAATAACTCAATATCAAGTTCTTTGCTTGATAACTATTCATTTCTATTACCATTCCTTACTTGGTTACAAGGCTACATGCAATGGGATGTCTTAAAGAATACAACATCCTTGTGTCTGGTTATGAACATTATCATTTGTAGAGAATAAATGCATTGTCTTATCAAACTCATCATTTCTTACAACATCTAATCTTATAGGTGTTCTTGTCATGAGCAAGTTTCAGTCATCTATTTGTGGATTTGCATCTCTCACATTTGTGAGAAGCTGAATAAATCTTTGTTGTTAGATATTTTCTCCATCTTGCCTAAATACTTTATCTAGTGTAACCAATGTCTTGAATTCCTTCCATAATAACTTTGCCCACCTATTGCTATCATATGCTGGTCTATCATTAACATGAGGTAATTTCCCCAAATCACCAACTAAAATAATAGATACACCTGAAAGATAGTTGCAAAATTTTTAGTTACATACATAAAGTAAAATCAAAAGATATGCATTCTATATGACCAATGCTAATGAGAATTAGGAGACATTAATAACACCATGTGATGTAAGGAAAGGGATACTTCAAAGCTTATGTTTTCTTTATGTGGGAAGGCTTGTGTAAGACCCCTCCTCTTATACATTAAATAAAACCATAGTTGTTTGAATCCAAAGGATGATTTTGGTAACAATGGTCTTACATATACCTTCATGAGAATTTTCATTGAGGAATTAGAACACCATAACGCAATAACATAATGTTAGGTGTTAAGATAAATTAATGTGCATAAAATTGGCAGGGCTACATGTGGTAAAATTTTATAGTGATATACTATGGTGAGTAAGGATTATCTACATGGGAATAATAACTAAAAATAAATGTAAGATTGGGTTACTTTCATAGATGCTCAAGAGAGTAGATGATTTAATTATGATAGAAATTGAACTGGAGTTTAACTAAAATAAATAGGCAAGCTAGATATGTTGGTTGAAGTTGTTCTTATCTATCCTAGATGCTATGAACAATTATTGAATCAATAATGACATAACTAGTGTGAAATTTGATTAGTTGACTTAAGTAAATTTAGAGTTATGCCTCATCTCAGGATAATAATGAGATGATTTAGTAATATTATCATAAATAATTGATTTGGAAAGGGAGTATGACAAGAAGAGTGTGCACTAGATAGAAGGTTTCTAAAATGGCAAGGAATTCAACATTATGTGAGATTCCAGTGTAAATTATTTATGTAATATTTATTTATGGGAGGGTAGTGATATTTTTCTCATTTGGACGATGTGATGAGCTCATGTGTTGTTGTTTAGGAAATTTTATAGACATTGATATTTTGGATCCTCTAGACTATGTGATGATTCCATGTGATGTTACTTAAAACATGCTTATCCAACTATATTATGTTCTATATGCCATGATGATACTAATTTGATACATTGATTGTGATACTTTGGTTATCAGACATGGTTTCCAAATGATGTTAATTACTTATGTTTTACCATACTTGTGTATTTGGGGTTATAATTCATATATCATTGTTGTTAATGTGAATTAATTTAATTATCAATTTTTCATTTGAATCCTACATTGGTGTATGTAAGTTAATTTTACATTTGGAGTAGATAAGAATGATCATGGTGTATTATGTTTAGGAATGTAGATTTAAGTGTGTCAATGAAAGTGGATATGTGGATTTAATATTTTAATGTTTTGAATATTTTATATGAAAATGATTGGAAAATGGAAAGTTAATTGGAAATGATAAAATATGCAAGCCTAATGTTGAATGTGAAAGTGATTTATTGCACTTATTTATATATTTCTTATATGGTTTTCTTGGACTATTGATGCTCAAGTGTAGTGTGTAGGATTTTAATCATGGGGTTTAATGGGGAACCAAGGCTCAAACCACTATAAACATGAAATAGCCAAAGTTGAATCGGTGGAAAAGATCCAAACCTCATTGAAATGTTTTTTTTTTGTAAACATGAATTGTATGTGTATGCAATAGTCTAATTCATTCATACATACATACATATATTACAGACACGTCACTATAAATGTAATGTGTTATGTTTATGTGTCACTTGAGACTTGTGTTGTCCATTTGTTGATGACTTGTCATTTAGGGTTTTGAGCAAAATTCACCTAACCTAAACCTAACCCAATGCAATACCCAAGTTAACCCCTTATGGTATAGTGGTAAAAGAAGTCTCCATAAAGGGAAATTCGAATTCCATCTTCCTAGTAACTTTTAAGGATCAAAAATTGGTCCTAGGGGGTTATTTTGGTGAAAAATAAGTGCTCTCATGATAGTACTATGGGTTGGGAGTCTAAATTTAACCTTTAGTAGGCCTAGATGACCTTGGGAACCCTCCAAACATGTCACTTTCTTAGAATTTAGAAATTGAAGAGTTCACATGGTCAAGATTACAATTTTAGATTGGGCCAAGGATGTAAGAAAAAGGAGGCTTCTTGTTTCGGCCATTTTTAATTGAGTGAGAAGTTGGGGGTGTTTTAGAGGGCTTTAGGGAAATTAGTGGGTTGTCTACCTACTCTCTAACTTTAGAGACTCTTAGGGTTTGGAAGCTTGGGAGGGAGCTCTTATACAACCATTCATTACCATTTTGCAAAAGGATTCAAGGTTGGTTTCTTCTTTCCCGTGTAGTATTTTTCTTTAAAACTTGCATAATTACATTGCATTCATGAGCATGAAGGAGTGTGAGTTCATATTGTAAGTAGATTTCATGGTATTTTGTTGTGATGTAGTGTTCATGTAAATGTTTGAGTGGTGTTCCATGTTGTGGGAAGTTTGTGATATTGTTGGGTTGAGATGAAATGTGTTGTTGCATTTAATTTTCTCTTTGTTTCTCTATTTTGTTATGTATGTTGCTTATGGGTGTAAGGACTTCACTCACCCTTTGGGAAGGGAAGAGAAGTCCAAGGTGAAGGGGTTAGTTGGGCTTGAAAATCTATTGAGAATCTTGGAGTATGGGCTCCATTGTATGACATAATCATTCATATCTTGCTAGGGGTGATAAGGGAAGTATGGTGTATAAAGGAAGTTTATGGAGTATGGGCTTCAAGGAAGCTACATCTTATGGTAGTGTGTTTGGAGGATGATTGTGAAAGCCCCAAAAGGGCATGAAATTGTTGATTTGTGGAAGCCTTGAAAGGGCATGAACTTTTTTTATTGCAGATATTGTTTGATATGGTAAGTCTCCATTTGAAAAGCACACCTTCACCCTATGTTCATGGTTCCATTGGTGAACCATTGTGAAATATCCTTGGAATAGAATTGTTTAAGTGTCATAATGTGATGTATATGTATTATGAGATTGGAATGAAACCCTATTTGAGCCTTGTTCCTTGAGTTTAGGGGTGGTCTCTTTGGAGGCTTATGGTTGGGAGGAGAGTACCCATGCTTATTGTTGTTGTTGTGATGTATTTGTAGATTTGGTTTCCAAAGGAGCAATGGAAAGAATGCTTGGAATGATTATCTTGTAGAGGTTGCTTGAACAAGAAAACTTGTCAATGTGCAGTTTACATGTATGGAGAATCTCCCTTCACCTTACTCATGTTGTTGTGATGTATGACTGTGTAGTAGAAGGAAGGGATGGGTCATTTTGTAATGTTTTTGAAAGGATAAAATCCTCCTCCATGTTATTGTGTATTGTATTGTAAAATTTGAACTCTCCACATATGATCTTGCATTTTCATTCTATGTACATCATTGTGAGGAATGGATCCATGAAGAAAATGATAAAATATGAGTATTTTCATATGTGTTTTGTAGCATGCATTTAGATGTAATGAAATTAATAGAATTGTAGTATGATAGTCACTATTGAATGTGAAAGAGATGTATTTTCAAAAGTAATCTAATGGTTTGGCACTCAAAATAAACTTGCAAATATGGATCCACACTCATTGTGTAATGAATCAATATAAGAAAATGTATCTCAAAGATGGTTCAAGTAGAGAAATTTTAATATGCATTAATTCAATGAGAAACTTCATTTTAGTTCCATTATTTAAAGGAAAAGGTTATTCTATAGGTCTCATAATTGATCTTGTTCTAAATGCATTCCATTTGTTAAGTTATTGTTCATTTCATTTGTGAAGTTATTGTTCAAAGTGATATTAACAAGATCTATTAATTGATAATTAGGAGATTATTTCCACAGTAAATCAAATTGTGATATTGCTATTAGGATTTAACTGTGTGATTTTTGAGTCAAACTCATTGACCCATGTTTTGTGAGTAGTGATTCAACATGAATTCATATCTCATGAGAATAAATAGAACACTTAGCACTCATTGGATCTAGGTGATGCTCACAGGGGTGAAGCTCTAGGACTTCCCGAGAGGTCACCCATCCCAGTACTACTCTAGCCTGAGCATGCTTAACTATGGTGTTTCCTCCATGGTTAAACCCAAAGCTTGCAACCCCATTTGTAAAACTTTCACCAAGTGTTGTGCATTATGAACCATTCAGTAGAAAGCCCCTTAAGCTCATTAATTGATAAGTAGGAGATTATTTCCACAATAAGTCAAATTGTGATATTGCTATCAAGATTTAACTGTGTGATTTTTGAGTCAAACTCATTGACCCATGTTTCATGAGTAGTGATTCAACATGAATCCATCTCTCATGAGAATAAATGGAACACTTAGCACTCATTGGATCTAGGTGATGCTCACAGGGGTGAAGCATTGGGATCTAGGTGATGCTCATACGAGTGAAGCATCCAGACTTCCCAAGAGGTCACCCATCCTAGTACTACTCCAGTCGGAGCATGCTTAACTATGAAGTTTCCTCCATGATTAAACCAAAAGCTTGCAACCACATTTGCAAAACCTTTACCAAGTGTTGTGCCTTATGAACCATTCATTAGAAAGCCCCTTAAGCTCATCAATTGATAAGTAGGAGATTATTTCCACAGCAAGTCAAATTGTGATATTGCTATCAGGATTTAACTGTGTGATTTTTGAGTCAAACTCATTGACCCATGTTTTATGAGTAGTGATTCAACATTAATCCATCTCTCATGAGAATAAATGGAACACTTAGCCCTCATTGGATCTAGGTGATGCTCATAGGGGTGACGCACCAGGACTTCCCGGGAGGTCACCCATCCCAGTACTACTCCAGCTTGAGCATGCTTAACTATGGAGTTTCCTCCATGGTTCAATGAGTGCTAAGTGTTCCATTTATTCTCATGAGAGATGGATTAATGTTGAATCACTACTCATGAAACATGGGTCAATGAGTTTGACTCAAAAATTGTACAGTTAAATCCTAATAGCAATATCACTAGATCTGTTAATCTAGATAGACCATATTGAAACGTTAAAATAACATCCTAGTTGAGTAGAGAAGATAAATCAAATGGGTTACATAGTCTAAACTTCCAAGAGGAAATAGGCCTATACATGCACTTTGCTCTCTGGAATTTGTATGGAGAGCATAATATAATCCTATCTTCTATTACATACCATTAAAATAATCAAGAGAATATCCCCTTGGAATCCTATGAATATAGAGGAACAATAAGCTAAAAGTATTGATCAAAGGAAAATAATAAATAAATAAAAGAGAAGACTAGCCTATAATGAACCTGCCCCAAGTTTGGTACACAAGTCACATTAAAAATAAGAATTAAAAAATAAAAAATATAAATATTTATATAAAATAAAATAAAGTGAAATAGGATATGACGCACCCTAGAAAGGATCATATACTAAGAACAATACATATTAAAAGGAAAGAATAAAAAACTAAACAAAATCTTTACCCAAGCTAACCACCCTAGGCATAGTACCTGTCACTCTCTCTCCCACACATGCTAAGGTTTCCTTTGCCTCTTGGGACACATCTATTCCTCCCACTCGCATGACCTAGGGAGATTAAAAAACATGGAAGATTGATGTTTTGGGAAAATAAGAAGAAAGTATTCGAACAAAATTTTAAACAAGGATATCCTTTCTAAGCATGGGGTTTAGGGCCACTTTGATAAGGTACCTCCTTTCTCATGACCCACGTGAGTGTTGGAGGGAGGTCCATGCCTAAGATAGGTAAATGTTAGGAAGGTAGGTTAGAAAAGTATGTTAGAGGGTATGGTTAGTAAGTAAGGACAATGGTGTTAGAGATTAGGAGTATAGGACAAGTTGATGTTAGTTTATATTAATTAATAAATATAGTAAAGTAGGAAGAAATCAATGAAGTTAGTATGTTTTAAAATATTAGTTAGCAGTAGTTGTGATAGATAGATAATAATAGTACATTGTTAAAGTTGATTTAAGTGTTTAAAAGGGATAGTGAATTTGTGTGAATCAATAATTAGTAATTAGTAGTAAATGGATAATAAAATTATACTACTAAGATAAGAATTAGTTGTTAGTAGTATATAGTGATTCATTAAATTTTTGATTGTTAGGAGTTCAGTGAATACGAGAAAGAAAATATATGATTGATACGATCATGTGTAATAACCTAAAGATGGATCATGGTTAGAAGAGGCATTCCTACATAATAAAGCTTCTCAATGGAAAAGAGATTTTAATATAGATTGCATAATGAATATTGGATTACTAGTATTATAGTAGAAAGTAGGTCACTTAGTAAGTATTTATCCATGAGAGAATGCTCTTACTCTAACATAGCTTGTGATAACTAGAAACTGATATTAAGGTGTGATGCGGGAGCATCTTGACCCTTCACACATTATGATGAATTGCATAATATTGTAATATTTAAGTCATTTAGATTTCATATAACCATGTTGAAGAAATGGTTAAAATTCTTAACTTTTCATTGTGATGTATTAAAAAGTAGAAAAAAAATACATTTTCATTGTAATGGGAGTGCTTCAAAAAGCATTGAAAAATGTACAAGGGTCAAAAGATTGTGTTGGGTTGGTTAAAAAGGTGGTTGGGAAGTTGTAAACCACCAAAGCCACTTTAAAATTATTGTATTGGTCATTCCAAATAGAGAGGGGTGAATGAGAACAAGGAAAATTCATTTTGAAGCAATTGGTTTTCAAGAATTTTCCATTTTGATTGGTTTTAACTATTTTAGTGCTGGTTCCAGGTCTTGTACGGCCATGTAAAGCCTGGAACCCTTGTATTTTCTATATATTTGCAGAGTAGGATGAATAATATTCTCTTTCCTTTAATTTTTGAACAATTTTATTAATTTTTGAAGAAGTTAAGCTAGTTTTGGTAAAAGTGGTCATTTGCAGATTTGAGGATGCCCAGCTACAGTCAGATTTATATGTTTGGTACGGGCATATTTGGATGAAACAGAAGTTCTAGTTATATTAATTGGAAAGATATATGAATCAGCTTTTATTTTCAATTTTTTTGAGTCATTTTCATTCAGATATGTGTCAGTTATGGTCATTTTAATGAAGACTGGTTTTTAAAGATTTGTTTTGAAGTTACAGGCAATGATTGGTGCTTGTAGAACAACTTATGAATTGGAAAATTTAATAGCTTATATATTCAGAATTAAAATGCATATAAGGTTTCTTGAAAATTGGTTTAGTTTTATTTGGAGTTTTTTACAGAAAGTTATTAGGCTCCCAAGGAAGGGTTACTGGTTTTACTTCTGATTTATGATAGAGAAAATGGGTCTACATGTAGAGACTATAACGTCTAATGGATTGAGTTATTTTGGCTCATATTTTGATATGTTTTAGAATTTCTAATTTAGAACAAATAATAGAAAGGGTTTTGCAAGAAAATTTAAGGATTTAAAGTTATGATTAATGTACTTGGGTATAGCAGTCAAACCATGTGAATGGCAAAGTATTGTAAACCAATGTTCGAAAGAGTTTTGTTTTGCCTCATGAGATGTCTAAAAATGGAATTTATTTCATGGATAGTGAAGGAATAAGCATGTATTCCAACATTTGGTTTAATCCATCGATGTTGTTTACATCAAAGTGGCACAATTGCAAATGCATCCTTCTTGCAGCTATGATGGATCCACATACCACCAGTTATCTCTACCCACAAAAACACTAGACCTTTCGTTGGCTCTGATACCACTCTGATCTAATAGGCTCTCTAATGCTCTCTAATTCCTCATTCATGGATACTAAATGTAACCAGAGACACCTCAAATCAAATTCACAAGACCCCAAAACTTCTTGTTGTCTTCTGGATAGACCCGTACTCAGGGAGGTATAACTTTCTCTAAACAACTCCAAATAAAACCAAACCAATTTTCAAGAAACCTTATATGAGTTTGGCTTCTGAATATATAAGCTATTAAATTTTCTAATTCATAATTTGTTCTACAAGCACCAATCATTGCCTGTAACTTCAAAACAAATCTTTAAAAACCAATCTTCATTAAAATGACCATAACTGACACATATCTGAATGAAAATGACTCAAACAAATTGGAAATAAAATCTGATTCATATATCTTTCCAATGAGTATAACTAAAACTTTTGTTTCATCCAAATATGCCCATACCAAATATATAAATCTGACTATAGCTGGGCATCCTCAAATCTGCAAATGACCACTTTTACCAAAACTAGCTTAACTTCTTCAAAACTTAATAAAATTGTTCCAAACCAAAAGGAGAGAGAATATTATTCATCCTACTCTTCAAATATATAGAAAATACAAGGGTTCCAGGCTGTACATGGCTGTACAAGACCTGAAACCAGCACTAAAATAGTTAAAACCAATCAAAATGGAAAATTCTTGAAAACCAATTGCTTCAAAATGACTTTTTCTTGTTCTCATTCACCCCTCTCTATTTGGAACGACCAATACAATAATTTTAAAGTGGCTTTGGTGGTTTAAAACTTTCCAACCACCTTTTTAACCAACCCAACACAATCTTTTAACCCTTGTACATTTTTCAATGCTTTTTGAAGCACTCCCATTACAATGAAAATGTATTTTTTTTCTACTTTTTAATACATCACAATGCAAAGTTAAGAATTTTAACCATTTCTTCAACATGGTTATATTAAATCTAAATGACATAAATATTATAATATTATGCAATTCATCATAATGTATGAAGGGTCAAGATGCTCCTGCATCAAGGTGTTACCATCAAATAAGACAATCATATTTTAGTGAAATGAGATTAGATTTTAGGATTATAAGGCATATTATCTAAATGACTAATATATCCACTAATGCATCCACTATAACTTGCTTAAGGGAGTACTGCACTTAGAAAACTTTAAATAAAACCCTTGTTATTAAGATGTAAGTATTGAAGTCATTTTTTCAGTCTTGAATCTTTTGTACACCTTGTAAACTATAAGTACTTACATCTTGAGCACTCAACTTATAAACAAGCTAGATGTAACTTATTATTTTCAATGCATAATTAACCTAAGATTGCTTTGTCTCAAAAAAAAATTAGTTGTGTTTTGCCTCAAAATTTGGGCATGACAACTTGTCTAAGTTGACTATCTATATTTTCTAGATGTTCTAGCCAATGAAGCTCATTTCATCAATCAAAATATATTTGATATTTTTCATCTCTTGTTGAAATCTTGTAAGTCTTGTCCCTTGTAGCTGGGCAAAATCTGTAATTGGAATCTGTAACTTTGAATGAATGGTAGATGCTCCTATATTGAAAGTTACAACTCTAATTGGTGAAGCAATAGAAGTGGAGAAGGATTTTTCATCGATGTCATCTGAAGAGATTGATTGATAGCACCAATTAGATAAGACTTTCTCATTCCTATTGTTCCTTGAATTATCATAAATAAAGGATTTCCCACTTGACTGTTATGGTAATGTGTCAGAATAATGTCAACTGCCTTTTATTTCTTGTGACTGAGAGTTGTAAAGTTGATACACTGTGGAATGTCATCATAAGTAAGACATCCATACTTTTTCATTTCAGATATGAATTTTATTACTTGAATTGTCTCCTCTTCACTTTGATATTCACTACACCAATTTGTATTTCTATCATATCTCTTCTTCCCAACATGTCAATTTTAGAAACTGGCATATGTTGACCATGGTGTAACCTAGATATTATTTCCCACTCATGTTCTATAGTATTTTTCTAAATGACTCCATTATCTTATATCTCTAAATCACTTGAAGGTTCATTATTTTGTGCATGTTCTTGCCTTTGGACATGCCAACGATTATAGTTGAGTGAGTCCCAATTTGCAACTATAGTATCATCATCATGACCAATGTCTCTCTTGATATTACGAAAAGGTTTGTATAGTAACAAAGACAAAAAAAAGTCCACCCACTTATTAGAATCTTGCAAAGGAATAGAAAAATACCTAGGAAAAACTCTAAAAATAGCTACTTTCTTTCTTGGCCCCTATTTATTATCTCCTCTTCTTTTAGGATTATACAACTAGGACCTTGCTGCATCAATCAAACTGATATCGTCCATATAGAGTGGTCTTGTTTTATAACCATCAACAAAAGATTTTGTGAGTTCTTCCTCATTTCTATTATCATTGATTACCATGGGTTTGAAAAATTCACGTGAGACATTTAGATTAACAAACTTTCTGCTACACTCCACCTATGCAAGTTCTAATAACATATGACATGTTTCTTTAGCTCCAAAATCCCTTTCTATTATTGTCTCCATTAAAATCTTTCTATATGCCCATGATGCTAAACCATAAGGATTTTCAAGATTTGAAAGATGCATCAACATTTGTTGATATGTTTCAGAGCTTCTCTCTACTTTTGCTACATACTTTGCAATATATTTGATAACTGCATGTCTTGAAAGGACAAGTTGCCAATCAACATTGGCCCTCCATAATTGCAGTATGTACCAATTGTGTGTATTAACTCTATCATCATTTCTTATTGGTTCAATTTTTTCTCACCCGATGTTGCATCAGTGTATAACTTTGACCCCTCCAAATTTAATTGCCAAGGAGCATTATACTTGAAACATTGGTGAATACATATCTTGTTAACCCAACTTGTTAAAAAATGTGAAATAGAAAATTTAAACATAATTTTTTTGAATTTGATTAACCTACAAACCATTCTTCCTCTATTTTTACAAAGGCATGCTCCCTCCTTATAGACTATGTATCTCTCAACATAATTGAGTGTCTATTCATAATCTTGGTCTATATCCATCTCAGCGAGTTGCATTGTATTCTTTAGGCATGGATGCTGAACAAAATTTTGGAAGACCTATAAATGATAATTCATATATTATTCTATTCAATAAAGGTGAGAAACACATATTAATATTTAACTCATTTATAATATGAAACTTACATTTATATTTATTTGATGTAGATCAAGTCTAGAATTTCGTTGATGAATAATGGAGTCAAAATATCTCTCAACACTTTTTCATTTATCTTCATTTGACCAATTAATAGTGTCCATATTCAGTGCCCATTTGACCCATAAGAAACTATGAACATGAGGTGAACCATGATGTTGCCACTCATCTCTACACCAAAAGTCCTTTACTTTTATATCTTTTTCAAGTATTTCTTTCCTAAACATTGTATTCCTTAAATGCATGTAATAAGTGACTATATGCAGATAGTTGATGATATTCTTCCTTCTCCATCTTGTAGCCTCTTGTGGATTAATAGGTGGTGTACTAGGCATTAGTGCATATAAATCAGGCCATTTCATATCCGTTGCACTTAATGTGAAGAAAATTGTAGGTTTGCCAAGTTGGTCAAGCAAATTAGTTAATTATGCTTTACATTTTTCCCAATATGATCTTGTTCCTCTTAGACTTCTTCTAAACCACATTAGCCTATCTATGAGATTATTACGAGGCATATTCTCCATATGTTCACACAAATCATTAATAGTAATTGGCATTTCTTGAAAGCTCTTTTTCGCAAAAACAAATGTTTTTGATTAGATAAAAAGGTTTTACAGGGAACCTGAAACCCGAAAGTTAGTACATAAGAAGGCTGATAATAAGTGTGATAGCCCAGCCAAAAAAGTATAAGTTCAAAGGCTGATAATAAGCATTAAGCCCAGCCAAAGGAAAGAGTATTGAGAAAAGACCAGGAAAAGGAAACAAACAAAGCCACAGCCAAAAGCCATAACAAAAAGCCAAAAGACAACGATAAACAAAAGAACAGGCAAGAGTTATTCCTTATTCTTTCACTCCAGATCATGCATCACCTGAGCAGCCTCAAAGGCTTGTTGATTCTCCTCTGTTTCTATCTATTGCACCCTTTGATTCCCCTGGTCCTGAGTAGGATTGGAGTTGTCCTTTGCAGGGTCGTCCTCCGTTCTGGCCTTGTCCTTGTCATTTCCATCCTCATCATCGTGCATTTCTCTATCTTTGATCTAGCCCATGAGAGAGATGATGTTGTTGTTGATGAAGCTTAATAAGGAAAATATCTGATTCGCAAGGTTGGAAAACATCTAATCATCTGATTCGCAAAAACAAATGTTGAACTTTGTGCACAATGTCTCATTACCATATTTTGCACAAAATAACTAAACTATGGATGTTTTCCAAAGTGGAAATCCCTATATTTGACCAAATCCTTTACAAATTCATGCAAGTATACCCATTTCATTCTAGGCTCTAACCAATCACAACTTCCATCTGGAAACAATGTTGGGAAGACCATATCCCACAACCTAGATGTGACATACTCATTGATAGGTGATGCACCTATAGATGGCCACTCAATTAATGTAGACAAAACTGCATCAAATTATTAACCCAAGAATGAATTAATTGCATTTCCTTTTCAACATTTGTGGCCTTGAGGCCATAGAGTTTGTGTGCTCGATTATATTACCTTTGTCTGTCTCCATGAGAGGACCTAGGAATACAACTATATTTGCATCATAATCAAACTCCATGTGCACCTTCTTTAATCTATGAAAAATATTCTCATCCATATTTTTAGGTAGGTCATTAAGAGCACTTTCATCTATCCTAACATCTGCATAAAATTTATCATTTTAAACTTTGTATTTAATGCTTTATAAACACAATCCCTATTCATAGTAAAGTTATATCATGTACCACGTTAATCCCTTCTTTGAACAATAATTATTGGTAAATGATAAACTATGTGTGGTAAGACTTTTGATAGCTATTCAACATGCTAAGGAAAACTAATGGTATGTCCTTTATACTTATATTGATTGCCAGTTGCATGTGTAACTTGCAATATAGCTTTACATGTACAATCAACATCTCTGCAACCTAAGTTAAATTTGCAAGCTCTTGTGGTTGACATCCTAGAACCATATTATTTGAAGATTTTCACCCATGAATTCCTATCTCTTGACAACACCTATTTCATATTGGACCCTCATTAGTGTGATATACTTTCATTCCTGCATATGACTCGTGACAAAAATAACATATATTTGGTTTTTTCAAACTATCTGTTGGTGTAAATAAGTATTCACTATTTACACTTTACTTAAGTTTACTTTGATCAATGCATTATTTTATTATTTATTAGTTTGACACTTGAGATTTTGTGTACTCTTATAATTTGTCATGTTGACAACACTGGAGTAAGCAACTCTAATTTAGCACATGGTGTCTACAACATTATTTTTTGTGCTACACCTTTGTAGGCTTATCCTCTCATTATCACACTTACTCTTGTGCTTAATGGAGGATAATCCACTCCTGGTGGACATGTACTTCATTGTAAGACTTATTAGTGTGCTAACTCCTAGATATTCTAGAAGCATTCTAGAGTCCTTTATATTCAGGCACTCCTAGTGTACTTGGATATGAATTGAATACTATATTGTTATTCTAATCATACTATGTTGGTTTATTTTGTGTTTGTGCTTGAGTTCCTTGATCTTAGGTGATATTTCCCTAAGAAAAATTCTTACATGGTATCAAAGCTAAGGAAAATTCTCTTCACATAGCCATTCAACATCATTTTCTTACTTCACCTCTCTAAGGACACCTTGACCTAGATCCAGAGTATCGCAGTCATTAGGAGCATTTAGAGCCAAAACAAACCTTGCCATTGCATCCAAAATGTCAATTTGGTGAAAATTGACTATAAATTCGCATACCCTAGGCCATAGTCAAATTTGAGGCAAAATGTTTTTTGCAAACCAGCACTTGAAAGCCTAATTTGCAAGTATGGTATGATCATTATTTAGATCTATATAATCTATTTTTCAGATCTATATTTTTTCTCTACAATTTCCATCTATTTTTTGTGGAAATTTTTGGAAATTTGTTTTTCCCATCGGGCTTGCAGAGAATTTTTTTTTACAAGAACTAAGTGGTGAAACCTTGGCCCCTGTAGAGAATATTTGGTAGAATATACTAGCAATTCTAAGTGCCAACCACCAATTCCAACACATTTCCAACCACTAGGCATCAACTTACAACACAGTCGATCACATTGTGAAATCCAGCAGCCACATATTTGTTTTCGTTCTAGCGGGTCTATTCCTTTATTGACTGGGCCCTTCTTATATCGTGTGTATGTGGGACTAATTGTTTCACTGGATTCTCCAACTTCTAGCCCACCCTCAACACACTAGCATCCTTGTAGGCAGCGGCCATAATCTTTTCTAGGCACCCATGACTTCCTCTGGCAGATTTGATTTCTTCCACCAATCATAGTGCCAACTTCTATCTCTAGCAACTTGTTCAATTTTTGGTCCCCGGTGCTGTTTGATGACCTTCCTAACATCGTTGAATCTACATGTCAGCACTGCTTTAAATCTCTTGTTGAGCATAGTTTCTAGCCTCACGACAGGCTTCACCAGTGATCTTTAATTGGAATGCCACACAAAGTCATATTGTCCATGTGGACACACTTAGAGCCACGTGGCCATATCAAATACCCCAATGTGAATGATCACTCGTCCACGCAACACGGTGACCTCAATAGCCTATCAACACCTATGTCAACCCACCACATTAGCAACATGTGGTGACCACTGAAGACACATGCCGTATCCATGTCATCTAGCATGTAACATTCTATACAGTGACCATACTGGTTCATATGCACAATCAGCTTGCCATGTCAACAAGGGGCATTTTTTTGCTAACATCAACATTTTCCTAGCCTAAATTTGATGGTCATTTGACTATCATTTCCAGGCCAAATAACACTATTGTGATGGTCATTTGATCGTCAAATTTAACACAATGTTTTTCTTCCTAGACCCCTCTCTAGATTCAGTTTTGATTTGACGGTCCAACTTTGGGAGGCCATAACTCAGTCATACAAACTCTAAATTAGGTGCAATTTTTTTTTTTTTTTGGGTAGAATTTCTTAAACTTTTTAGTGGTGCTATTATTTTCTAGTTTTGGAGCATGGATTTGTTAGAAATTGCATTTTTTGTGACTATACCTATCCAATCCTACATTTTGCAACTTCAAACGATCTGTACAGGCTCATCTAGACACACTTTCAGGTTCTATTTTTTTTCAAAGTGCTTAATTTTTTGCCTACTTTCCAAATATACAATCAGATTATAGAGTTGTGTGGACAAAAATATCACTTCTACACTTAGGTCCTTTTCTACATTGTATTGCCTTGACTACATTTCAAAATTGTTGTACATTAGAGTTATAGTGCTTAGTGATAGATTTGAGCCTCAAAAGGTAGTTGTAAACAACAAAATTAGAAGTCCACTTTGTACATTTTGACAAGTGGCCTATTGTAAATGCACTACATATAAAGTGCCAAAAGCATCTCTCTTTTTTTTGCTGGGGGGGGGTGGGGGGCGGTGTTTCTTTTGATTGAGTGAATAGGGGGGTGTCTCTTGTGTTTTTGTGTCTCTCTTTTGTGCTCTTTTCATTATTTGCATCATGGTTTCACCTAAAACTCCACTTCTAATTTCACACAATTATTCTACATGGAAATATATTGTATGGAGTAGATTAATGGAAAAATGTTTAAATCTATATGTTGATGGTACAATCACAAAACCCATAGATGCTACAACACTAGTTGATTGGAAAATCAAAGACAATCAAGCTTTAGGAATTATTAGGAGTTGTGTTCATAGAGATCTCTTCTTCCACATTTCCAGCTTTAAGGAAGCCAAGCCTGCTTGGAACAAACTTGAAGGGTTGTATGGTAAGGTGGATGAGGAAAAGGGATATTGAATTGAGGATGACCTACTTCTATTGGATCCAAATAATTTTGACACAATTCAAGACTATATCAACAAAGCCAATGAGTTGAGAGCACTACTTAAGGATTGTGGTAATCCTATGAGGGATGATTGATTGATTCATCACATTTTGAAGAGGCTACCTTAAGAGTATGCTTCCTTTGTTTTGAGTTACAGCACTCACAGGTTGACCATGGGAAGTGCTTTCACCAAGCCTACATTTGATGCATTTGCAGAAATGTTGATATTGGAACAATCCAAGTTCATAGATATGGGAATTCCCAATTCATCAAAGACAAAGACATTAGTGGCTAGCAATGAGAACCAATTAGGTCAAACTGGCAAAAATTCTACCAACAACAAAAAGAAGCAGTGGAAGCAAAAATCACAATCTAAGACACAACAATCTACCTCCTCACAGTAAGGAAATTCTTCTTCCAACAAGAAGGGAAGCAATGATAAGAAGGAAAAACTATTTTGTGCATATTGCAAGAACCCAAATCATGATGAGAATCATTATAAGACTAAGAGAATCGATGAGTTAGAAAACTTACTCAAGAAGAACAAAATCAATGTGCCAAATGCTTCCAAGGATTCAACTCTAGCCACTTCAAAGGGAAAAGGGCAAGCACTTATGGCTGGTTCAAGTTCTTCAAGGGAATGGGTACTTGACTCAGGTGTCTTGTATCATATGGGTTCTTCAAAAGGAGACTTTTCTTCATTGAAGCAGTCAATGGTACAAAAATGGAAGTTCAAGAGAAAGGACAAGTGGAGATGGAAAATGGAAAGTTCAAAGAAGTTATTTACATTACCAACCTTAGCTCTAATCTCCTCTCAATCTACCAAATCACTCACTATGAAGATGGCAATAAAGTTGAGTTCCTTCTTGATTTAGTAATGGTGTGAAATCTCAAAGATGATTCATTGGTTGTAGTGGGTAAAGATAATCATCACAAAAGGCTTTATTTTTTCTCCCACTTTGTTGCTAAGTCTCCTTCACATGCCTTGTTGATTCAATCTCATTCACAAATCACATTATGGCATGAGCGATATGGTAATCTTGCCTTCCTCTATCTTCATCAACTTTTCTCAAATAATATGGTCAAAGGTCTAGCTACAATCAACTTTTCTAAGGGTGAATGTTCAACTTGTTCAATGGATATGCATCTAGAAGAGAAGATTGATAAAGGGAAGTCTTCGAGAGCATCATTTGCTCTTGAGTTGGTTCACATGATTCTAGCATGTCCTTTTGTAGTAACATTAGTTAGCAATGGTTACTACATCCTCACTTTCATTGATGACTTATCATGCTACACATGGGTCTACTTTCTTGATCACAAGAATGAAATGTTTGATAAGTTTCTAGCCTTCAAGAGTCATGTTAAAAAGCAATTAAGGAAATTCATCAAGGTTCTATGCATGGACAATGAAAGCAACTATGTGAACTCAAGACTTAGAGACTTTTGTAGACTTGAGGGTATTGATCTTCAAAATCTAGTAGCATTCAATTCGCAAAAGACAAGTGTTGTAGAAATGAGGATTAGAACTCTTAAGTCTATGGCAAGTTCCATGATTCAATCCAAGTCTCTTGATCCATCACTTGGAAGTTGAAGCTATTAGTAGTGCCAATCGAATACTTAATAGGTCTCTTCATAATTCCTTAGATTGAAAGACTCCTTTTGAGGCATGATGCAGTAGAAAACCAATTGTGAAACACTTTAGAGTCTTTGGTTGTCCAGCATGGGCAAATATATCTTCCAGGGAATGCAAGGCACCACCACCAAGGCCTTGTACTTTCATCAGATATGAAGATAGTGTTAAGGCATATAGACTTATGGATCCTAAGACTCATGAGATTTTTGTAGAGAGGAATGTTCACTTCGAGGAAAGTTCACCTAGCTTATCAACTAATCCTCTTCATACTTCATACATAGTGGAAACTGATTGTGACAATAGCGATAGTGATTCAAAAAACTCAGATATGTAGGATCCTATTGATAGATATAGCACAACATCATAGCATTAGCACATTCCACATGCATACATTGCCACAATGATAGGTCTAGCACAGTAGGGTATACCTAGTCTTCTAGCTCCAACATCAAGGGATGACTTCTTGATAGATATTTAAGGTTTGTTTGTGTAGTCATACATAGAAAATTTGGGAGACATCATTAATGATATACATATTCTCTTTGATGAAGAAGATCCTTCTTTAGTTGTTGCGAGGGCTCACTTTGACCCTCATATCCATTCTCTACATGATCAGTCTTTCTAGGTTGATATGATTGTGGATCCTTATGTACAATAGTTGTAGGAGGTCTCTTTATCATTTGAGGAGACAATCAGTTATTTGGGACAAGTTCTACATCCATCCTTGCTAGATCTACAATAGTTATTTTCAGCAGTGTTGGAAGGGGTGACAATCAGTATTGGCATAGGGATAGTTGAGCAAGTTTTAGAGACATTGTTCATCATCGAGATTCTTTCTACATATTGGGGAAGCATCTCATTTGTACCTATGATATTATTTCTTCCAGAGGGGAGGAACATTATTTAATAGTCATGGATCAGCTTCTATATTGGAGTAGCTATCACTAATTGACATTCTATTCTGGGGGAGGACAACCTTGTCTCCTTTCTTCTTCTCTCTTGTGGGGGGGACCTTTTCCTCTTTTGGGATTGTGTTCTTCTCATACTTCTCTATTGTATATACTTGATGTATATCATAATGGGGGCTTCTCAATTACTCCATCCATCCATGCATCTTGTTTTTTCATCTCTCTTTTTGGGGGAGGGCTTTTCCCATGAGGCTTTCCCTTTTTCTCCATTTTATGAGAAATTTCATTGCATTTTGTACATGGGTACCTAACATGGCCTAGTAGTTGGGACCCATCATGCATTTTCATCCTAATTTTTGTGAGCTTAAGTGTATTCCCCTAAGTTACACTTAAGGGGGGTGTTGGTGTAAATAAGTATTCACTATTTACACTTTACTTAAGTTTACTTAGGTCAATGCATTATTTTATTATTTATTAGTTTAACACTTAGGAGTTTGCATGCTCTTATGAGTTTTCATGTTGAAAACACTAGAGAAAGTAACCCTAATTCAGCACATGGTGTCTACAACACTAGAGTTTGCATAATTAACTAATTTTTCATGTAGACAACAAAGTTATTCACACTCTTAATTATGCACATGGTGTCTACAACATTATTTTTTGTGCTACACCTTTGTAGGCTTATCCTCTCATCATCATACTTACTCCTATGCTTAATGGAGGATAGTTTACTCCTAGTGGACATGTGCTTGGTTGTAAGACTTATCAATGTGTTGACTCCTAGAAATTCTAAAAGCATTTTAGAGGCCTTTATATTCAAGCACTCCTAGTGTACTTAGATATGAATTGAATACTATATTGTTATTCTGATCATACTCTGTTGGTCTATTATGTGTGTGTGCTTGAGTTCCTTCATCTTGGGTGATCTTTCCCTAAGGAAAATTCTTACATAATCTATTTGATATCTAAACTACATTTGGAATCTTCTAAATTCATATTGAAGCATATCATTTGGGTTGGGCATGTTTTCTCTATCACCTTCTAATTCATCATTCACATGGATTTGACTTCCATGTTGTGGTGCTTCTGAGACTTGTTCTACAGATGGACACCCTTCATACTCAACATTTAGTTGATTGTTTGCATCTGTAGGATGCTCATGTATGTCATTTGGTTGCACTTCAACATGTTGTACTTCACACCTTTGTACATCTGGAAGGACCCTCTTAGAAGTACATAGATGATTGTTTCTTTGTACATTTGTGTGCTCTCTTTCATCAGTTTCTAGTTGTGCAACTAACACTTCAAACCTTCTTCTACCATAACTTTGCCTATTTCCTTGATTTAATGTTATTCTTTGTTGTTCTCTTTCATTTTATGTCTATTGTTGTTGTTGACATTTACATTATTCTCTACGATATTCTCTTTGATATTGCCTTTGGTATTCTCTTCTTGCCTCCTCTATTCAAAATTTAACATAGGTCTCACCATAGCTAGTACAAAAATAATATTAGTGAATTAAGATATATATTTCATGACACTAAATAATTTTTCATATAAATCATATAAATTAGTAAAATCCATTTATTAAAATTTATATATGATTTATTTAAGGGATACTTTATTTAGTAGACATGACAAAATTATAACAATGAGGATTACTATATAAGCAGTTAAATTTATATATACTCTTTGCATGAATGTAGAAAATTAACATTTAAAAAGAGTAAAATCAAAGTATCCTTGAATGGAGACAAACAATTTAAAGATTGTTGAAAAACAAATTAATAAAGAAGAAATGAAGTATGAACAACAAATAAGAGAATACATTAAGAGATTATGAAAATACATTTTGTTATAGAAATATACAAACATGAAGATATATAATGATTTTTTATTTATGAAAACATTGGATACATCATCTAAATAATTTATTTTATTTATGAAAACCTTGTATACATCATTTTAAAAAAGAATGGTCTAAAAGACCTTTTATTGCAAAACACATGTATACATGATGTCAAACTTTGCAATACAAAATGCCAATACCAAAAATAATAGGCAATCCACTTTATGAGACAATGAATTCCCATTTTCCAATACAATAGACTAATACCCAAAAAAGATGTCGACCTCTACTAAAAAAGACTTAATAATATATTTAGTACCATTATGTCAGTATCCACCTTTCGTTAACCCATTCATGAGATCAACGTAATTGCGCTTGAGAATAGGGTTGAAGAATTTTAATATGTGGAAAGTAAACTTTGTAAAATTTTCATCAACTAAGTGGAGACTTAAATTTATCAACAACAATGCTTGACCACCAAGAATCATTCTTAAAGATGTCTACCACCAAATCCAATTGGATGTATTGTGGAAGAGAAACAATTGGAGGTATAGGTCTAATATTCTTTGAAAAGAACTCCTCTACAAGAGGTTCTTCTATGAACTCATTAGTTATAAAATTATCATATTGAACGAAAAACTTAGGCCTAGGAGCATTCGTCACATGTCCAATAATAGTGCTAGAGAATCATGTTCCCTGGAAACCATCCTTATTAGAATGAACTTCAACTTTCATCCCATAATTGAAGTTCATGTTTTATTTATACCTTTATTATTAACACAATAAAAAAATGTATTTGATTATTTCATTATAAACATATAAATCAATCCTTAATACAAAGTTAAATATTTCTAAAATGTTCATAATAAAATGCATATGGTTACATAGATGTAAACAAAGTAATATTTATTATTATTTGAAATATTTACATTCTTATTTTTTAAAAATGGTAGCATTGCCATCCACTTTTGAAACATTACAAATATTTTTAGTTATAGCTAACATTATAATAAATTGTTTACTATTATAATATTTTAAAAATGTTGGCATTGCCTTCCACTTTTCAAAGATTGATGCCTAAAAACTAATATTTATTTTTTAAAATTGCATATAAAAAAAAAACATAAATTAAAATAAAGATATGGTTATTCGAATTTTCAAATAACAAAATTAAAAGTATAAATTTAATTTTTCTTATTTAGAAACAAATAAATCGATACTTTAATAAAAATATATGGTGGTATTGCCATCCACTTGAAACATTTTAAATATTTTTAGATATAGCTAACATTATAATAAATTGTTTACTATTATAATATTTAAAAAATGGTAGCATTGTCTTCCACTTTTCACATATTGATGCCTAAAAGTTAATATATTTTTTTAAATTACATATAATTTTTTTAAAAAAAATATTAACTTTTAGCCATCAAAAAATTACATATAAAGAAAAATTTGGTCTACGGGTGAATTTAGAAGATCTGATTATCCTGCGACTTTACCTACGAATTTACCTGCTCTGCATATTACAAGTGTTTCCAGGAACTGCGGACTGTGAATGCGAAAAGACTGTGAATTAGGGCTACGAATGTGTATTCACCAAATCAAATTAGGACAATGAAGGGCAGCTCCAAGATCAGCAACACTGGGCAATATATTGCAGCAAATCTGGCAAATTCCTCCAATTTGGTGGCTCGCACGAACGAAGGATAGAATCAACCTTTTGCTTGCTCTGCCCCCATGAACAGTGCCAAGGTGGCTCCTGCTGCTACTATGGCGATCTCTCAAAATGTGCAATCACCCCATGGAAAATCTCAGACAAAGGATACTACTGGCATCAGAAACAATGGGAATTTCGCTATTGATGAAGTAGCAGCTGGTAATTGTGTTGATGCAACAAACAAACAAGAAATTACGTGTAATCCACCCTTAATCCCAAACCCTAAATCTAATATGCCTTTTTGTTTTTTGACTATTTCAATTACCCGTAGCATTAATGCATCTGTCTCAAAATCAACTGATAACTCTACTAACAATGTGCCTAAAACTAGTGCAAACCTTGGCAACAAACCGAGATCTTTTCTGGAGGCAGTTGCAAATTCATCCCCTGCAATTGCCTTTGGTGCTTGCTTCGCCTTACCTGCACAAGATGAAATCTCAACAAGCGGTAAACATTTTGGGGATCCTTCTACTTTTCATGTTACCCCTAACCCTAAAATGTTAAATGAGATTATTAAGGAAAAAGAAAGATTAAGAAATACCACCATTTTCTTCTCTGCGGTTGAAATTGATAAAGTGCCTGCAAGGAAATTCTTAGATTACTGGTTTCATAATTATTGGAACTTCAAGCTTGGCTATCAAATTTCTTTTTGTAGGCAGATTCAGAAAGGATTGTTTGTTGTATTTTTTATCAATAATGAATCTCAACAGGTTGTGCTTAAAAAAGAGTATTGGACAGTCGGCAACACCACATTCAAGGCTCTAGCTTGGAATGCAAAGGCTAACCTTGATGAGGGGTTGCTCTTTCGGCTCCAAGATGGGTTCTCATTAAACAAATTCCCCCTTTTTTTGTGGTGTTTTATTCCTCAGTTGGTTGAACCCCTAGGAAAATTCTTGTGAATGGACGACTCTGCTCGTTTAGTCCCTCATTAAGATGCTAGGGTTCTTCTTGCTTTGAAGCCTGGTCAGGATTTACCCAAAGAAATTAACATCTCTATAGTTAATGAGAAATTTTCCTGTCCTATGGAAACCCTAGGAGGTTTTAACACGTGTTTTTTATGTAGAAAAGAGGGGCATCTTAGGAAAGATTGCCCAATTATCAGAAATAAAACCCAAAAGAATACTAATCCTTTTAACCTCCCCACTTCTACCCAGAAGATTCCCCCTTCCTCTATTAATATTAACCCTATGCCTTCCTCAATTCCCCCCTCACAATCTTTCCCCTCTCCACCTCAAATTCCATTTTCTCAAAATGTGTCATTTACTAGCATAGTGGATATAGATGGTTTTCAAACTATTACAAAAAAAAGGAAAAATCCGTCGAGTAAAAAAGACTCGGCCCCAAATATGTTTTTGTATCCCCTCCTTCAGAGGCTAATATGACTTCTAAAGATAAGGCTAATCCCTCTGTCCCCCCTTCATCTTCTCCTCAAGCTACCACAAAACATGTTTCCTCAAAAGAGAACCCCCCTGTAAAAGTGTTTCAAGAGATCTTGGATGATTTCATAGTTGAAGTCATTCTGGCAGCCCCTATTATTGTTAATAATCAGTCTCTAGAGCTGAAGGTTTCTTCCCCTTCTCTGTCTGATAATGAGGATACCCTCACTACTAGAAGGAAAGGAAGACCTTCGGGATCCAAGAATAAAAACAAGAATAGTAAGAAGCAAAATCAAACTGACTCTAAAGATGCTTCTCCTATGGAGCACATCATGAGTATTGAGGCATCTAATTCTCTAATTTCGTCTCAATGAATTGTGTTTCTTGGAATATTAGAGGACTGGAATGTCCTGATAGAAAGTTTGTTATTAAGAACTTTATCAATTCTCGAAATAATATTGATATGATTTTGCTTCAAGAAATTAAGTCTACTAGATTCAATCTTGAATCCAATCTTAATTTTATCTGGAGAGATGCTATCATATTCTCCACTAATCACCCTCAGGGTAGAGGGGGAGTGGCGATCTTGCTCAGCCCCAAATGGGGACCTAAAATTAAAAGTTTTGGTTTTTCACCTTGTAATAGAGCTATTTGGTTGATCTTTACTCATAATGATATGGATTTTGGTATATGTTCTATTTATGCTACCAATGATTATATGGAAAGGAGTAAGTTTTGGTCTTGGCTCAACTCGCTTCCTGACATTCCCTAGATGTTTGGAGGTGATTTCAATATGATAGAGAATCAAGAGGATAAACTGGGAGGTCTCCCTTTCTCTTGGAAAGAGCAGGAAAGATTTAATTGGAACAACTTTAAAAGGGCTAAATCCCTTTTTGATCCTTTAAAGGGAAGCAAGAATAATAACCCTAGCCTCTGGTTTACTTGGTGTAATTTTCAAAAGGGTCAGTATAGAATCTACTCTAGACTTGATAGATTCTATCTTAATAGCAATTTCTTTTTTGTAATTCCAGATAAGAATAATAACTTGGTGCTTGTCTCCCCTACCACTCTTTCGGATCACCACCCTATTTCTATATCTATCAATCTTGGCTGCTCACCTAGTTATAGCAATCATTCTAACCATAAATTCATTCTCAATACTAGCCTTCTAGAGGATAATGACGTTCTTGTTGCCATTTCCATTATAAGACTCATTAATGAGTCTCATTTTCCCTCTTTATCCTATATCCGTAGGTGGAGTCTTGATGTTTCTACCTGGCATAATTTTTTAAGAACTATTGGTCAAAAGAAGGCCAAAGATTATAGATTTAAGGAATCTTGGCTTAATAATAATCTTTATAATGCTGAAATGGATATCCAAAATAACTCGGATGATCCTTATCTCGGTCACCAGCTTGCCCATGCTAAGAATGCTCTCAAAAAACATCAACATCAAAAAGCTTTGGGGGCAAGAATTTGTTCAAGAGCCCATTGGTTACATTATGGGGATAGAGGTAGTAATTTTTTCTTTAATCTTATTAAACATAAGCAAGCTAAAGAATCTATTGATAAACTACTTATTAACAATCATCTTATTACTAATATTGATATTATCAAGAATGAATTTGTTGAATTCTATAAAAATCTTTTTACTTCAGAGGATACTCAGGAGGCTAGGGCCCTTAGAGATCATTGTAAGAATCTTATTCCTAAAAGGATCTCGGCTGAGGACACTTTTATTCTAAAGCAGCCCTTGTCTATTGAGGAAATTGAGAATTCAACCAATTCCCTTAATAATGATAGAGCTCCTGGGCCTAACGGGCTGCCTGCAAAATTCTACAAAGCTAACAATAAATGGATTAGCAAAGTCTTAATTAATATTTATAATGAAGCCATCGATGCTGGAACCCTGGGTAGGGATATTAATTCTAGAATTATTAAACTCATACCTAAGGAGGGTGATAAATCCCTTATTAAGAATTGGAGGCCTATAACTATTTTAAGCATTTCTTATAAAATTTTGGCTAAGATTATGTCAACTAAGCTTGAAGCTATTCTCCCCAAATTTGTTTTCCCTACCAAAACTAGTTTTGTGAAGGGTAGATATATATTAGAGAATCTTATTACTAGTTGGGAAGCTCTTAATTGGGGTAAGCATACTAAGAAAAATGTTTCTATGTTTTTGTTGGATTTTGAAAAGGCCTATGACAGAATTGAATGGAATTTTATTAACATGATGCTTGAGGCTTTTGATTTCCCATATTTCTTTTGTGGTATTGTTAAAACTCTTCTTAAGGATTCTTATGCTCAAGTTGATATCAACAGATACTTGTCTACCCCTTTGCCTTTGGGAAGATCGATTTAGCAAGGGTGCCCTCTTGCTCTCGCTCTTTTTGTTATTGCCTCTGAAGCTCTTTTTTATATTCTTAGGGACAACACTTTATCCCCCACTGTTAAAGGAATCATCCTTCCTAATAATAAGGAGATTATAAACTATTAGTTTGCTGATGATACTTCTCTGTTTCATGAAGCCTCTAAAGAGAATTTTGTTGCCATGATCAATAAACTTATTTTCTTCTGTAAAATTTTTGGAGCTAGATTATCTCATGCCAAATCTATTTGTCTTGGTTGGAATGATCAACCTCCTAATTGGTTTAGTAAATTTGATTTCCAATGGGGTGGTCCCTCTAAAATGGTTAGATACTTGGGTATCCCTTTCTCTGTTGATCCCTCTTTAAAAGAGATATGGGGTTGGGTCAAGGATAAGATCCATAATAAGTTGAACAAGTGGCACAATAGGTCTCTATCTCTTGCTGGAAGAGTCCAAGTTTTCCAAAAGATTTTGTCTTCTTACAATATATATTATGCCTCTGCTTGGATGTTTAATGACTACCAAGTTTTGGAAATCCAGAAAGCTATTAGAAATTATCTTTGGTCTGATGGGAAGGGAAATAAAAAGTTGCATTCTATCAATTGGAATTGGTGTCATGTTGATAAGCTCCTTGGGGGCCTTGGGTTGAAAGATCTAAGACTCTGTGGTCTTTCTTTAGCCTCCAAATGGATCTTTCATGCCTTAGAGGGAGGTGATCCTTGGAAAGTTTTGATTCGTAATAATATTGAGAGGCGATATCCTAAAAATGCTAAATTTTGGAAAAATCTTCCTCACACTAATCTCATTTGTGGTGAATTTCCTATTATAGTTCAAGGTTCGGTAGTTTTTAAATCCATCTGGAAAGCTTGGAACCATGTTAGGCAATTCATCACTAACAAAGACTTCTATGATAATAAAACCCTCCATGGTGAAAGATCCATTTGGTGGAACCTTAAGCTTGGTAATAAACCCCTTGCTCTTACCCAAGGGTGCTTGGCTAAGTATTGGGCTAACCTTGGAATCAAGCAATTCATTGATATCTTTGAAATGGACGGACTTATCCCTTGGGATGCTTTAAAGAATAAATTTAAACTTCCTGAATCTCATAAAAAGACTTATAGTATGATTGTTAAAGATAGTAATGATATCCCTACCCTATGTCATGTGGACTCTAATAGTTATTTGAAGATAAATGGCCTAATGGTATTATCATCTCCAAACTTAAAGTGAAGAATATTTATTCTATTTTAAATTATAATGTTGACATAATCAATCATATTAACAATATTTGGAATACCGATTTGGATATTTCTTCTTGGATGAAGGTTTTTTATTATCTTTGGAAAAGTTCTATTGATCCTAAAATTAAAAGTTTTAAATGGTTACTTATTCTTAATAAGTTTCCTATTAGGAACTCCTTCTCTGATATTAACTATTGCAGCATTTGTAGAACCCCAAAAACGGGAAAGCATATTTTCTTTGAGTGCACTTTTGCCAAAGAGGTTTGGTTAATGTTTGGTATTTTTATCCCTTCTAATTTCAGTATTTTTGAAGTTATTACTGGCTTTATCCTTAATGCTAGAAAAGATGTTAATATGTTTTGGGATATTACCTCATCTTACATTTTATGGCAAATTTGGAAGTGCAGAAATGAAGAAATGTTTCAAAATATCCCCAAAATGCTTACTGAGGTTTTTTGAAGTCTCACTTATTTTAAAAAAAAATTGCAGATTCAAATGACCATGAAAATCAACAAGGCTAAATTCAAAAGGCTTCTCAAGGATGATCATGCTACCTTTTTTGTGAATGAGGTTAATCATGGATACTTTTGGAGGTTGCACTTGGATAACATACATGTTTTCAATCAAACCTTTGGTAGGTTTAGCAATGAGATTAAAAGAAGACCTCACAATGCTTCTAGTGAGATGGTTTACATGCAGAATCAAATTCAAGATCCGAAAAGCATGGTGTGGATGGATGGCCCCTTGGGCTGGATAGCTTGGGTGGACACCTAGGTTGATGAGCTTTACTTGGTGTCATGGTCTATGATTTTGTTCTGTTGTTTCGTTGTATATACTTCATTTTTGATGGTGTAAGGCTTGGCCTCTGAACTCTGATTCTCTATGATCGCTTGTAATTTTGATCTCCTTATTTCTAATATATATAAAAATTACATATAAAAAAAAAGCATAAATTAAAATTAATTTATAGTTACTCTAATTTTTGAACAACAAAATTAAAAGTATAAGTTTGATTTTTCTTATTTAAAAATAAATAAATTGGTACTTTAATAAAATATTTGGAAAATGGCGACATTGTCATCCACTTTTCAAATATTAATATGTAAAGATTAATTTTAATCTAAAAGTAAATTACAAACCTATTATAATTGAAATAGTAATCTAATTCATAATAGTAATGTAAATCAATATACTAATCTTAATCAAAATACTATTATAAATAAAACTACTTTTGTAAATCAAAATAGTAATCATTAAATTTATAGATCACTATTTTCAAAAAAAAATTATATGGCAGCATTGTCATCCATATGAAATATTACAGAAAAAATTAACATTAATCTACAAAATACATTGCAAAATATGAAAGAGTAATAATCTATGCAAATCATATCTAAATATATAATATGCAACTATATCTAAATAATGCATGAAACATGCAAATGTAATTTTGAATACAACAATGTAAAAATTAACAAATCTCATTTAAAAAAAAAAATACAACTAAATGTAAATAGTGTACCTACTATTCTAAATGTAGATAGTAATCTAAATGCAAAATAACACTTAATAGAAAAAAAATATTAAGAAGAAGCTTACTTTTCTCTTTGATCTCCTTATTGATCTTCAAATTTGCAATGCTTCTCCAAATTATTTATCTTCCTCTCTTCTTCCTAAAAAAAAGTTTATTCTACCTCTCAAAAGCAATCAAAGCTCTACTCTCAAAACATTTGTATTTCTCTGCAATTCTACTCTTTTGCAAATGCAAAGCAAAAATGAAAGAAGATGAGTGTTTTATAATGAGAGAAACAACTCTTCATCTCCCACAAAAAGGCTCTTCATTGTCCACTAACAAACCTTTCAATTTCTACTAAAAGACCCTTCAATTTCAACTCCCTCACTCTCCATTCAAATTCAAAAATTAAAAATTAAAAAAAATGCCAACAAGGTGTTATTATAAAATGAAATTAAAAAATAATAATTTAGAAATGTCCTAACATTATTAGCAAAAAACAATTATAAAAATTATAAAGGTGGTAGGCCACCACCCTTGCCACTCCATCTACACTTACCATGGCAACAATGGTAGTCACTACTGTAGCCTGCAGACTTCTATGACTTTAAGTTCTTTTTCTTTTTCTTTTCTTTTTTAAATTTTTTTTTTTCTTTCTTTGTTTTTTTAATTAATTTTTTGAAAAAAAATAAATTATTCTTTTTAAAAGAAATTATGATTTATCTATTATTTATTTTTTAATCTTAAAAACTTTGTATTGTTTTATTATATATATTTTTATTTTTATTTTTAGGTACCTATTTTTTTGGGTCCTATTATTTTGGGAATGGTTTTTATTTAATATAAAAGTTTGTAACTGCTCCCTTTTCTTTTTTATTAACAAAGCATCTTGGCATATTCTCGTGTTGGAAATTTGTGTTTCTATAACGCCTCTCAGTGTAACTATGCTAATCTTTTCTCTTTACTTGTCTCTTAGACCCTAATATTAATGATCATTCTTGTAATGTCCACTTTTTATATTTTGTATTCTTAATGTGAGACATGATTGTGCATTGTGATGGTTAGGTGTCCTTATGTTAATATTTCATAGATATTAATGTCACTGAATGATTCACCTAATTCTAATTTTAAATGTCAAAATATGTGGGGCTTAGAGTTTAAGATTGTACTTAATTGACTGACTTGATCATAATTGTGGTCTTCCATTTGGTGGATTATGAGTTAGATTGGTTTTGATGTTCTATTGATATTTTATTGTCATCAATTTTATTTGTGTCAATTTAGTCAACTCCATTACTTATACATATTTTAAATTGGTATTTGGATTTTAATCCATACATACCAGAGGCTTGGGGTGTTTTGATGTTACACCATTGTTTATTTATTATTTGATTGTTTGATAAAATTATCTTACGGATTTTGATTCATATGTCTATTGATTTTTATGTGGATCTATATTGATGTATAATATAGGTTTAATTGTCTGATTAAGGTTAATGTGGTATTGGTTATCTTCTAGGAATCTTCTTGGTCATAGTTTTTATTGTTGACTTGTTGAGATCATGAAATTTTTTTATGGTTTATTGATCTTGACAATGTATTTGATGGATCAAGAAGATTATTGTATCTAGTTTGTTCATATGGATCAAAAAGAGGACTTGATCATGTGTGTTGTGTCTATAATTATGCATATGTTTTGGAACCTAGAGAGCTCCCATGTTATTATCACAATTAGGTTTATATGCTTTGGATCACATCTTTGTTTTTTATTAGATAAATAGGTTTTACAGGGACCCTGAAACCCAAGAGTTAAAACAATAACAAGGCTGATAATAAGCATGAAAAGTCCAGCCAAAAAAGTTCCAGTTCAAAGGCTGAAAATAAGCACAAGGCCTAGCCGACAAACAAAAACCATAGAAAAGACCAGGAACAGAAACAACAAGAAACGACCAAGGCAAAAGCCCTTACAAAAAGCCAAAAAAAGGCATAGATAGAAACAAAAGAATAGGTAGAGGATTAGTCCTCATTCTTTCTCTCTAGGTCTTGCATGACCTGAGCTGCCTCATAGGCCATCTTGTTCTCCTTAGCCTCTTGCTGGTGCACCCTTTGATCCTCCTGGTCTCGACAATTGTTGATGTTGTCCTTTGTAGTGTCAACCCCCATTTTGGCTTCTTTCCTATCTTTACCATCCTCATCATCCTTCATAACTCTATCTTTGATCCAGCCCATTAAAGATATGATGTTGCTGTTAATGGAGCTTAGCATCGAAATAATCTTATTCGAGAGATTACGATTGTAGATTTTGAGTTTGTTAATCCTTCTCTCCGCCAGACTAAGCCTCTCATCATTGCCATCTCTTTTTTCAGAGTCTACTCCATTCCTATTGTCCTCTATATGATCCACCTGCTCTTTGACCTCCTCTAGCTCATGGAAAATCCACTTGATTGATCTGAAGTAATCAATCATGCTATTGTAGGCATTATTCAAGAGAATCAGCCCAATTTCCCTAGCTTTGTCTGAAATAGCCACAATCGTTGGGTCTATGAGTTCTTCAAGCCTCGTCTCATCTTGGTTATCCATGAGGACCTGCAAGATGATGGCCTCTCTAAAAATTCCCATTTTCAAGGTCCTAACTTTAAAGTTTTTCCAAGCTTTCCTCCTATTATTTACCTGCACCTTCCCACCCTTGGTCTCAAAATCCAAATTTTGTTCCTCAGGTTGTGAATGAATATGGATAGGTGAAAGAGGTAGTGAAGACATGTCTCATTTTTGTTGCATTATCTCATCCTCCAAACCCTCCCTCTTGCATTTCTTCCCTCCCCAGTCATCCTTATTTTCCTCCTGTGTCTCCATTTCCTCCTCTTTCATCTCCACATCCTCCTCCTCATTGCTGTCATCCTTCACATCCTTCACAGGATGCTTCTGCCCATAATCCCTAGGACTTTTCTGCTGGGGGTGATGGAGGAAGGTGAGTTCTTGACCTGATGGGTGGCTTTTTTATTAGCGAAAGAAATCACGTTATCCTCAAAGCTAAAGCTCTGAATGCCATCCGAGTTTGAAGAGAAGTTGGAGCTTCTAGAGGTCACATTTTGAATCTGAGGGGGAGCCTTGCTTATAGTCTGAGCCTTAAAATGCTCATAAATAAGCAACAGGAGCCCCTCATGCAATGTGGGGTTATCAGTAGGCTTCTTTTTTAAGTTAACCACTGCCTTGCTCAAAGAAGTTAACAAGTAAAAAGGAAAAAAAAATTTACGGCTACGCCGAAAATGATTCAAAAGAAGAAAGTGGTGGGTACGAGCCCTATCAAACCCAGGGTCCAAAGTAATATTATCTATAACAGCTTTCAAAACATACCTCCATAGTTTCTTCATGGTATCAGGAGCATAGTACGTGTCAATCTTCTTTAGGGCTTTCAGTTCCTTCTCATCCTTAACAAAATCCCGCACATTATTAGCTGAGAGCTTCTTGTCCCAAAAAAACTTAAAACCCTTAGTCAGGGTTTCAGAAATGGTTGAAATCACCTCCTCAATGATCATGAAAGAAACCCCATTCACCTTCACTCTACCATCCTTCCATGAACCAATCATACTATTGGTCACCTCCTGATCAAAGCCATGCAATTTTGTAATGTATCTGGTGATCCCACCTTGATCCAACTGCTCCCAAACTTTATCCTTGCTCTTCCATTTCTCAATTTCAACCACTGGCTCCTTTCTACACCTTTCGCCAACCATATCTACACTTTGCACACCCTCAATTCTCATATGCACCTCGCACTGTAATAGATTGGAACATCTGTGAATAAGAAGAATGCAAAAAGAATCAACCCTTCTGTTGCTCCTATTGTAAATGTAACAAATGACCCACAAAGCATGTCGACTAGTCTATAATAAATTGCAGCAATTACAATTGCCCATGCTAACTTTTTGGGAAGTACCCTTTCCCCTTGATCCATTCATACATATAATTGCATATTGATCTTCTCCGTACTTCCTTGGATCTTATCCAGTTTGATCATGCTTTTAACATCCGTCGACAAAGTATTTTTGGGATGCCATGTCATAATTTGGCTTGCGCTGACCCCAATATTTGCAAACTTGTCAACAACTGGGTTAGCTTCTCGAAAAATATGAGTGATGTGGACTCTATTGAATTTGGCAACAGTCTCATCAATAAGATTTGCAATCGACCATGATGGCTGAGAGTTGCCATTAATACATTTTATAATGTTGTTCAAATCCCCTTCAAGCCAAAGATTAGTAACTCTAATTTCAAAAGCCAGTTTGACAGTATTACACGCAGCATTCGCTTCTACAAAGTGGTTGGTTTGATAACCTAGCGGGAGGGGAAAAGCCGCAATACCATCTCAATTTTCATTCCTTATTATGCCTCCACTTCTTGAGGAGCCAGGATTTCCCTTGGATGCTCCATCGAAGTTGGCTTTATGCCAACCTTCCAGGGGGAGAAGCCATTTGGCTTCCTATCTTTTTGTCTTTCTGTCTATTGCCTTCTCCTTTTTTCTGACACCTAATTCTATATCTCCCCCTTATTGAATAGTTTTCCTTAATGTTAGAAAATATTTTCTTTCCTATCACTATAGCTGGCTCCTCTTTATCTCCGAAGATTATGTTATTTCTCTCCTTCCAGATGCTCCAACAGAAATGAGGTAGAATCTAGGAACTTAATTCCTGAAGATGAGACCTATTGAACATAAATTTCCATTGACAGAAGAGATCCAGAAGGTTAAAACGCACACGACAACTGAAGCCCAAGTCTTGGGTGAGGAAAATCCAAACCTCCCTGGAGAAAGAGCAATGAATGAACAAATGATTGCCAGTCTTCATCTAATCTTTACATAACACACATCTGCTAGGCATAATATGACCTCTTTTAATGAGGTTATCTTGGGTAAGGATTTTGTCCTATAGAGCCAGCCAATAAAACATATTAATTTTTGGAATGAGGCCAAGAATCCAAGCCCTCGACCAAGGAGGAATCTCTTTTAATCTCCAAAGTGATGAGTACCCAGAGGCAGTAGTATATTGCCCATTAGCATTATCTCCCCAGACCAACTCATCCCTATTGTTATTTAAGGCCATAGAGTTAAGCATAATCATAATAGGGTTAAGATCTTCAGAGATGACAGAAAGGTCTATCCATCCCTGCTCATTCCTATAGTTACTAACTTTCTGTCCAAAATGAGTGATGCAGTCATTCACCCAGACCTCATAGCTGGGGTTGTTCATAAGGGGGCCCTGAATAAGCCAGCTATCGGACTAGAACTGGATATCCTCCCCATTTCCTAGTTTCCAAGATACTCTAGAATTTGCCAGGTCCCTGGCTTTTAAAAAACCATTCCAAACAGTGGATCCTCTTGGGATATCTTTGCTGAAGAGAGTAAACTATTTAGAAGATCTCTCAATCTATTTATTTTCCATAATGTCTCTCCATTCCCCTATGATACTGAAGATATGCCATATTTGCTTAGCCAAAAGAGCCTTGTTGAGGTGAGTTAGCTTCCTAATGCCTAGACCCCCATATTTCTTTGGAAGGCAAACTTTTTTCGAAGCAACAAGAGGATACCTTTTATTCTTTTCAGCCCCCTTCCATAAGAAGTCTCTCTAAATTTTTTCCATTCTCTGAACAACTTTCACAGGGATCACAAAGAGGCTCAAAGCATAGACCAGCAAGTTCTCAAGAGTGGATTTAACTAGTTGGTATTTTCCAGCTTGGCTAAGAGAGGCACCTTTCCAACCAACTAGCTTCTTACTAAATCTATACATAATGTTGTTCCAGAAAGAATCAAGAGGATTCATGCCCAAAGGAAGCCCAAGATAGGTAGAGGGAAGCTTCCCCACACTGCATTCCAAAATTTTGGAGATTTTTTTCTATTTGTCCTCAGGGGTGTTGATAAAGAAAATAGAGCTCTTATCCCAGTTGATGAGCTACTCCGACCCTCTGGAGTAGATATCCAAGATGTCCTTCATAGCCTTAGCCTCCTTAATAGAAGCCTCCCCTCCCATTATGGTATCATCTACAAATTGTTGATGTGAAAAAGGGGCACTTTTAGAAGAAGGTTTAAAACCTTTGATTCTCCCTTCCTTCTTATTCTTCTCAATAAGTTTGCCTAAACATTTTGCCAAGATAATGAAGAGAATAGGTGAGAGAGGATCCCCCTGACGAAGGCCATTGGATGGTTTAAAAAAATTGGAGGGAGATCCATTAACTAAAACTGCAAGAGAGGAAGTAGACACTAGTTGAGAAATTAGCTTACAAGTTTTGACATCAAACCGAAAAGCCTTAAGCACCGTATCCAGGAAAGATCAGTCAACCCTGTCATAGGCTTTAGAAAGGTCCAGTGAATCACTTCATGCACCATCATTATGGAGTCTAAAATTTGTCTGCTCGGGACAAAACTAGTTTGCTAATGAGAAATAATCAGAGGGAGGAGTTTGAGCAGCCTTGAAGTAAGAACCTTCAAAATGATCTTGTAGAAAGAATTGGATCACATCTTTATTATGTTGGAATTGTGGATACTATTTATGATTTTGTGTCGATGATCTAGACTCGGTTTCCTTGTTTGATTATGAAGATTGTTATGAGGCTCCATTTGATATCATTTGTCTTATTCTTTCTTTTAATATTATTTTAGAGAATAGGAGAGTTATCAAGGAGCATATCTGTTAGAAATGTTTTAGAATAACTGGGGGGGGGGGGGTGAATCAATTATTCAAGGTCCAAATGTCATATTCAAACTTTTCACTAAGTATAGTGAGCCCATTCAATTATTCATTCATCCAAGCTTTGACCTATCTAATCAGAAACTTACTATAAATAAACATGCAAGTATGACACATAAGAAATCAACACATAACATAGTGATCTACGTGGAAAGTCAATTTGGAAAAAACCACTAGTAACATGCTACTTAATTCTCACTCTTCTGAAGTGATGCCTTGTGAAAGGCCTACCCTGTTAAAGGCTTACAACACACTATCAAATGTGACCTTGTTAGAGGATTTATCCACTCTATTAGAAGTGGGCCTGGTTAGAGAATTTTTAAATATTCACTTGGAATGCCACCCTATTAAAAGATTTGTAAATGGTTGTTAGGCCAACCTAAGTCCATATTATTTTTAGATCTAATACAATTGCTAGAGATTATTAGAAAATCTTGACTTGACTATAACATAAAACTTATCTTGCAGATCTCAAGATCACTTCTCAGCTCATACCTTTGCCTAGGCTTCAATCTCTACAATTTTGGCAACTTGCCCTCCTTTCAAGCTTAGTCTCCTTGAGTCTCCATACTCAACGTACTTGTTAAATCATCTCTTCATGACCACTCATAGAAGTAGAGCCTCTGTGCTCTTCCTTCTCCTAAATGTCTCCCCCTTTGACACCCTTTTAACTACGTTGTAGACTTGGCTCTTCAACAACAACAGCATCAGCTCATTTGCTTCTTGGTCTATGACTCTTTAAATAAAAGTCTTGGAGTTCTTTTTTTCGCTTGATTCTTTCATTCTTTATTTTCAATTTGCATGGATTAGGTAGGATTCATTACATCTAACCCATATTTTGTTTCTTCTAGAAACTTCTTGAATAATCCTTTAGAATTTGCTCAAAAATGGTTTACATTGGATTCTGTGCCACCAGCTCATCATCCTTATCTTCCAATTTGTTCACAAAATTCAATGTAACCATTATGTTGGCTCAAATTTGGCAAATCTTCATCACTTGAAATAATGTAGCAGCTTGGCACTATTAAAATACTGGTGCTCGGCACATACTATGTTCCTTAGCATCAATTTTGTTTTTTCTTGATGCTCGACACCTGAAGATCACTCGGTACCAACTAAGAATTTTCTGATGCTCGACACCTAATCTTCACTTGGCACTTGAAGAGAACTTGGAACACACTAGAATTTTCTGTTACTCAGATCCAACTAGAAATTTTGCTCAGCTTCAACTAACTTTCTCGACATCCACTAATGATCTCAGTTTAAGCTTTGTAATCAACCTTGTTACAACTTCTTCCTCCAATGTTTCTAAGTGTGACCAACCTTTGTATTCTTAAGTATGTTATCAATACATCATTTAACCATTGTCTTAATTGATCCTTGCACTTCATTACAACATCATAACTCAACCTTTCCCTTAGGTTCTCTTGTCACATCTTGTTGATCAAATCCTCTTCATCAATCAATTAAGTGATAGTACTTGGATCATATAAGCAAATGTCATTCCTACAAGTAGCAGGTTCGACATCAATGAAAAAACACTGATTGAAAATATTCTCTTCCTGCTTTCCAACAATCTCTCTCTTTGATCTTCAACAATGAGATTTTCAATCAGATTTCTAACAATCTCCCTCTTTGGCATTGATGGCAAACCAAACTAATCAACCATCAAACTAAACTATTTAGCCAAAGGCTAACTAGGTTAGAACAGTAAGTCAAATGCTAAAAAGTAAATTGTAGTTTCACATCTCCTTTTACTATTCTGATTGCTTCATTTCTACTTCTCCCTCTCTACTGTTGTATCCTCCTTTGTCTTTCTCCTTCTGTGTTGCTCATCTTTTGCTATTCTTTATTTTGATTGATTCATTTCTGCTTCTCCCTCTCTACTGTTGTATCCTCCTTTGTCTTTCTCCCTCTATGTTTCTCATCTTCTACTATTCTTTTAATCAACCTCTGATTATTTATATCAATTTCTCCATCTATCATTTGATTCCTTATCTTCAACACTTGTTGATTAGTTTCAAACATCTTCTCCCTCTTTGACAACAATGCCAAAGATATATAAGCATCTTAGTATGCAAGTGTAGCTTTTGCAGTTTCATTAAATTTCTCCCTTTGTCAACTTGCTTGTGACTAATCTGGAATTCCAGCATGTCTACTACTTTAGGCATAAATCTCAAAGTAAACATCCTCTGCATCAATGTGTAATATCTTCATCAATCAGCTCATTTGATGCGAGGCATACTTGCTTGTGCTTCAAGTAGCCTTAGCTAGGGGTATCACCCCTAACTTGTCTCTAAGATATTCAAAAGCATCTTTAGGTAGTGCCTTTGTGAAGATTTCAACAATCTGTTCATTTGAACTAACATATTCCATCTTCACTTGTTTAGCTTCCACCAACTCTCTGACATAGTGATACTTGATTGCAATATGCTTGGTTTTAGCATGCATTATAGGGTTCTTTGATATATTGATAGCACTTGTATTATCACAATAAAGTATTACAAGCTTAGTTACTTCTTCCTTCATACCTTGCAGCAAATGTTTGATCCATAAAATATTGGTGCAATTTATAGCAACAGCCACATATTTAGCTTCAATAGTGGACTGTGAGGTGTAGCTTTGCTTTTTGTTGGTCCATGTAATCAACTTTTTTCCTAAGAAAAGTGCTCCTCCACTAGTTCTTTTTTCTATCATCAATGTTACCTCCCCAATCTACATCAGTGTAGGCTCTCAATTTTAATTTTTCACTCCTCTTGTAGTACAAACCAAAGTCATCAGTTCCTTTTAGGTATCTTAGTATTCTCTTCACTGCCATCAAGTAATTTTCTCTTGGATTTGTAGAAAACCTTGCCACTATTCCAATAGCTAATGCAATCTCTGGTCTACTATGTACAACATATTGCAACTTTCTAATCATTGACCTATATAATGTCTAATTTACTTTAGTAGATTCATCATTCTTGGATAGCTTATGGCCTGTTGTCATTGGTGTTCTAACTAGTTTTGATTCATCCAACCCAAATATCTTGAGTACCTCCTTGATGTATTTAGATTGGGTCACAAATATACCATGCTTCAATTGATGTATTTGTAATCCAACAAAGAATTTTATTTCTCCAAACATTGACATCTCAAATTCATGCTTCATTTGATTAGAAAAATCTTTGCAAAGAACATCTTTTCCCCCAAATATTATATCATCAACAAAGATTTCTGATATCAAAATGTCTTTACTTTCTTCTTCTTTAATATACAAGTTGTTGTTGTCATCTGTTCTCTCAAATCCTATCTTCACAAGATATTTGTGCAATCTCTCATACTATGCTCTAGGTGCTTGCTTCAATACATAAAGTGCTTTGTGTAGTTTGTAGACCGTGTCCTTGTTCTTCTTATCTACAAATCCCTCTAGTTGGTCAATGTAGACTTCCTCTTCCAGTATACCATTCAAAAAAGAAAACTTAACATACATTTGGTACACTTTGAAACCTTTATATGCAATATATGCAAGTAATGTTCTTACTCCTTCCATTCTTGCAATAGGGGCAAATGTTTCCCCATAATCCAGTCCTTCTTCTTGTGCATAGCATTTGAAAACTAGTATGGCTTTGTTTCTTGTTATCTCTCCATTCTCATCTAGTTTGTTTCTGAACACCCATTTGGTACCAATCGCATTCTTATTAGCTAGTCTAGGAACTAGAGATCATGTTTTGTTCTTCTCAATCTGATCTATCTCTTCTTCCATGACTTTATACCAGTCATCATCTCATAGTGCATCATTCATTATTTTAGGTTCAACCTTGCTCAATAGACATAATTCATTCCTTAGTCTATTTCTTGTCATTGGTTTGGCATCCTTGTCACCAATGATTTGTTCTCAAAGTGATGTCTTCTCACATACTTGGCTAATCTTGGTTTTGTCCTTCTTTCCATGTTTGATCCTTCAGCTTTAGAGTCATTTTGTTCTTCTTCATCTAGCACTTCATCATTTCTTTCATGTGTATAGTTTTTAGAGTCAGAATGAGTATTTTCTATATTATGTAGCTCGGCTTCTGAATGTAGCTCACCATTCATAGGCTGAGACTTGACAGATATTGAAGTTTGTTGTTGATTCCCAACTTGATTTGCAGTATTGTCTTCAATAGTCATTCCTTCATAGAAGTACACAAAGGATCTATAATCCTCTGATTGCTTGGAGTCATCAATTTGGACTTTTGCATGCTCATCAAAGTTTATATTTGCACTCTCCACAATCTTGTTAGCGTTAGTATTCAAACATTTATATGCTTTGCTTCTAGTGGAGTATCCAATAAATATGCCTTTTTCACTCTTTGCATCAAACTTGCCATTTCTAGTATCTTTAAGAATATAGCATTTACATCCAAATATTTTGAAATGTTTAACATTAGGTGAGTGACCATACCATGATTCAAAAGGTGTTGAATTTGTACCTTTCTTAACTTGAATTATATTCAGTGTGTAGACTGCAATACTTACAACTTCTCTCCAATATTTGAGTGCAACATTTTTCTCCATCATCAAGGTTCTAGCACAATTAATCACTGACCTATTCCTCCTCTCAACAATACCATTATGTGGTGGAGTTCTTGGTGCTAATGTTTTCCTTTTCATACCTTTGTCATTACAAAATATTTCAAATTCTTTTGATGTAAACTCACCTCCTTTTTCTGACCTTAGACATTTTAGGTTCTTTCTTATTTCCTTCTCAACTCTGGCCAAATACCACTTAAACATTTGAAATGCATCAGATTTTTTCTTTAAAAATATAGCAGTCATCATCCTAGAAGTCATCTACAAATAGCATTATGTATTTGTCTCCTAGGTAGCTTTGTACTTCTATTAGACCACATAAGTCTGTATGGACTAGTTCTAGTACTTCACTGGAAATGTATGTTTTGCTTTTGAAACTAGACTTAGTCATCTTCCCTAGTTGACATTGTTTGCACATTTTGTTTTCAGGTTTCTTCAACTTGGGCAACCCTTTGACTTTCTTCTTCTTACTGATGTTGATCAGATTATCAAAGTTAATATGACAAAGCCTTTTATGCCACAACCACACATCATCAAGTCTAACAACAAGACATGTTGCATCTTCCATATCTAGGTAAAATAGATTACTCCTAGTTTGTTCACCCTTTCTTATCAGATTTCCATCAATGCCATAGATCTTAGTAGTTTTGTTTCTAAATTCAACTTTGCAACCTACATTGCCTAACTATGATAAACTCAATAAGTTGTAATTCAATCCTTCAACATAGTATGCATTATCACATAAAATTTTCTCTATGAGCTTAATAGAACCTTTTCCTTTGATTTGACATGGAGCATCATTACCAAATCTAACACTATTTCCATCATCTTGTCTAAAGTTAATGAACTTACTTTTATCTCCTATCATGTGATGTGAGTATCTACTGTCTATGATCCACTTGTCATTCTTGTTCACACAGGTAACCAATGTTGTTGTTTCATCTTCATCTGATTCATCCTTCATGGCTACATAGACTACTTCATCATCATTCTCATCAAAATCTTCTTCAACAATGTAGCATCTTGTGCCTTTCTTCTTGTAATCTTTGCTATCATCTTCTCTCGTGTTCCTGTGCTTGTTTCCTTCTTTGTAATTCTTCTTCTGCGGACATCTTGTAGCAATATGACCAACTTCATTGCAATTGAAACATATAATAGGGAGCTTACCTTTGAATTTACCTTTGCCTATATGGAATCTCCTAGCCAGTAGTGCTTCTAACTGTTCCCCATCTTCCTCATATGTGCTGCTATCATTGGATGCATGTTTTCCTTTTCTTCTCTTCTTGTTTGATGTGTCTTACTCAGTGTCTTTTATTGTCATCTTGGCCTTGAAAGTAGATTCAAGGTTCTCAGGTCTGTAGTTATCAAAATTGGACCGCTCAAATGCAGTAAGTCTTCCCACTATTCCTTCAAAGGTTAATGTGTTTCTTTGTACACACCTTAACTCTTTGATGGCTAAAGCTATAATAGCATAGATAAGAAGCAGAGCACTTAACTATTTGTTGATGGCCATTTATTCCTCCAATTGTCCACCTAGATTTCTTATTGCACTTACCACTTCTTTCATTCTTGCAGCATACTGTACAACATTTTCACCTTCCTCCATTTTCATGTCATCAAACTTTCCTCTTAGGCTTTCTCTTTTTTCTCTTTGGACATTTTGATCTCCTCCATAGATTTCTGATAATGTTTTCCACATTTTGAATGCAGTATCACAATCTTTGATATCATCATATTCTGCATAATTAAGTGTAGAGGCAATTTCTAGCATTGTTTGATTGTACTTCTTTTTGTTCAAATCATCTACAGTAAGAGGTCCAGCTGGAGTTACATGCTCTATTCCAATTAAATTTTGTGCATAATCACCTATTGATCCAAGGTGCAATTTCATCAAACTCTGCCATGTAGCAAAGTTGTCTTTATTGAGCTTGAGAACTTCTCTCTTGGACATCTTGATCTTCCTACTCCTAGTACCTTGAAACTAAACTAGCAGATGGCTCTGATACCAATTGTTATAAATGTTTTAGAATAATTGAGACAAGGGGGGGGTAGGTGTGAATCAATTATTCAAGGTCCAAAAGTCCTATTCAAACTTTTCACTAAGTATAGTGAGCTCATTCAACCATTCATTCATCCAAGCTTTGACTTATCTAATCAACAAGTTACTATAAATCAACATGCAAGTATGACACATAAGAAATCAACACATAACACAATGATTTACATGAAAAACCAATTTGGGAAAAACCACCAGTAACATGCTACTCAATTCTCACTCTTCTAAAGTGATGCCCTATGAAAGGCCTACCCTGTTAAAGGATTTACAAATGGTTGTTAGGCCAACCTAAGTCCATAGAATTTTGAGATATAATACAATTGCTAAAGAGTATTAGAAAATCTTGACCTGACTACAACATACAACTTATCTTTCAGATCTCAAATCACTTCTCAACTCATACCTTTGCCTAGCCTTCAATCTTTACAATTTTGACAACTTGCCCTCCTTTCAAGCTTAGTCTCCTTGAGTCTCCATATTCAATGTACCAATGCAATCACCTCTTCATGACCACTCATAGAAGTAGAGCCTCTGTGATCTTCCTTCTCCTAAATGTCTCCCCCTTTGACACCCTTTCAACTACTTTGCAAACTTGGCTCTTTAGCTTCAATAGTATTAGCTCATTTGCTTCTTAGTCTATGACTCCTTAAATAGAAGTCTTGGAGTTCCTTTTTCCGCTCAATTCTTTGTTTCTTTATTTTCAATTTGCATGGATTAGGTAGGATTCATTGCATATAACCCATATTTTTTTTCCTCTAGAAACTTCTTGAAAAATCTTTTAGAATTTGCCCAAAAATGGTTTACATAGGATTGTGTGCCACCAACTCATCATCCTTATCTTCCAACTTGTTCACAAAATTCAATGTAACTATTATGTCAGCTTAGATTTGGAAAATCTTCATCACTTGAAATAATGCAGCAGCTTGGCACTATTAAAATACTAGTGCTTGGCACATACTATGTTACTCAGCATCAACTATGTTTTTCTTAGTGCTTGGCACCTGAAGATCACTTGGCACCAACTAAGAATTTTTTGATGCTCAGCATCTGATCTTCACTCTGCACCTAAAGATCACTTGGCACACACTAGAATTTTCTATTACTTGGCTCCAACTAAGAATTTTTCTTGGCTTCAACTAACTTGCTCGGAATCTACTAATTATCTTAGTTTAAGCTTTGCAATTAACCTTGTTACAACTTCTTCCTCCAATGTTTCTAAGTGTGACCAACCTCTATATTCTTGAGTATGTTATCAATACATCATTTAACTATTGTCCTAACTAATCCTTGCACTTCATTACAACATCATAACTCAACCTTTCCCTTAAGTTCTCTTGTTACATCTTGTTGATCAAATCCTCTTCAGCAATCAACTAAGTGATAGTACTTGGATCATATAAAAAAATGTCATTCCTACAAGTAGCAGGTTTGACATCAATGACAAAAAATTTATTGAAAATATTCTCTTCCTTCCTTGCAACAATCTCCCTCTTTGATCTTCAACAATGAGCTTTTCAATTAGATTTCCAACAATATCTTAGAAGGTGGTTCTTTGTAGGGGTGTGGCTTAAATTGGTCAGTCTAGGATAATTTATTGTGGAGTTTTAATCAAGTGGTAATTTAATAAATGATTTAGGTTGGGATATACATTAAAAATATAATTGCCTCTTCCATATCCTCGAGTATGTGTATGGATAAGGATGGGATTGAGAAGGTTTGATCATCTGTGGGATGTTGATCTAATAGATCAACACCTTATCCACATGAGGGCAAGTTAGTTACACGTGAACTTTGACTTAGAATTGGGTCTAGATAGATTATTAGGGTGACCCAAGAGTGGGAGCTATGTGATGAAACCCTTTAGCCTTGTCCTAGGATTCCCTCATTTTTTAATGTTTTTCTCTAGTATAGGATGTTTCTTTATGTTTATCGTGTGATATCTTGTTGTATACCCTTGTGGTTTCTTATGTCACTCCTTGGTTTGGATGTTTCTTTGTTTTTTATCACATGGGTTACATGTGTGGTGTGGTTCTATGCCATCTCCTATCTTAGGGGAGTGAGCCTTAGGGTCCCATGTGGTTGGGTGAAAAATACATTATCCATCAAGTAGTTTTTTCCTGAGTGTGCTCGAGAGATGGGATGGTCTTGCATCTTCTTCTCTACAATATCTTATTCATGTGATCAAATGACTTTTATGATTCATTATATCTTATTACGTAGCTTCATGTTAATATACTATAACTATTTTATTATATTGTTATATAACTATTTTATTAGTACCATTGTCTATATCATCATATTGATGTTTAGATGTAGAATTGTAGACATCTTGAGGAGATTAAGACAAATTGAATATGTGAATGTATTTTAGTGATTACTTGTATTTGTTCATATAAACTTAGGTTCAAACCTATCTCAATCACAACTTTGACTTTGAAGTTGAGTCTTGCCTACCATTGTAACACACAAAGCTCTTATCTTCATATAAGTAACCAAACTTCTTGAATCCTCAAAGTAGCCATCTATTAGAAAGACACTGAAAATACTATCTATATAAATTAAAATTTATTGTGATTTTTTTAATCAATGTTTGAGATGATAATGTGTTCCATTATCAGTTTGTACTAAGTTAGAATTCTTATCCATGATTTATTGTGGAAAGGTAGAAAGGGAATCATAGTTTACAATATAAACATTGACATTTCTTTACATCTTGATGATGATAGACCAATATACTATATATCAATAATAAATAAATAAAATGAATAAGACTAATAATAAATGAGAACTAATGAAGATTTTTGTTCAATAGAGAAAACATTTACATGGTAGGATCTAAATATTTTGAGAGAAATTTTTAACTAATCATTATAGTGAGTATAACATAAATGACTTCTCAAACAAAATTGATTCTTTCTTTATTCAAACTAGACTCAATCTGAAAGATATTATGGATCTTGTAATTGGACTAGTCAGGTTTACATATAAAAGATAGACTATTCTGAAAAGGACAAGAGGGATGGTGTATGATATACAAGTTTTAAAGTTGGTTTAGTCCTTCCTAAAAAAAGCTTCTTCTTGTAAATAGGATTTTAGATCTAGTTCATATAGACTTAGATGGTCCTACTAAGACAAGGACTTGCTATAGATAATTCATCTTTCCATTAATGACTATTCTAAGATGATGTGGGTTGCATCTTTTAACAAATGTTTAGAATTTTTTGAGAATTTCAAGGTCTTTAACATCAAAGTTGAGATTGAGATAGATGATGGAGCCTAAAAAAATCTTTTTCCAATAGATAATGATTTGAGATATTCTTGTCATTTTGTAGAGAAAAAATTAAAGTATTAACAAAAATGCAAAATATTGTCACTTCAAAGAGTTCAAAGTATAAGGTTTACAAAAAAGTGGTGATTTTCTACTTTAAATTATAACTTTTCAAAGATCCATAAAATATTGATTTTGCTAACAACTAAAAAGATGAGCTCTGAAATTGTGATTTCAAAAAAACATTTGTACAGGCTTTTCGAAGTTCCAAAAATCTCAACTTTGGAATTAATCCCCAGATAGAGGTACGAAAAGAGAAAAAGGATTCATTCAGTTATTAAAATGGACAAATCATTAAATAGATTTAAGTACTTCAATGATGTGACAAGTTGGGTGATTTACAAAGTGAATGTATTTGTGAAAGGTTATGGATCATAAATGCAGAATGAAAATAAATTAATATATTTGGAAAAAATGTGTATTTTCATAATTGAACATTTAAGAAAAGAAGAGAAATGAGTTGGAAATGCAAGTTTGAAAGAATCCTTGGGAAGTTGCAAAAAATAGTAAGTTCTAATTTCTCTTGCTTTGGGTACAATATATTTGATAAAATGTCTATAAAGAATGACACTAGTGTTAAGGAAACAAAGGAAGTACCCACTAAGAAATTGATTAAAAAGATGTTGTTGGAAATGTTTCTTGGTTCTTCTCATGGAGGTAAAATGACTATTTTTGCTGATGAATTGAGAATTTAGAGATGATAATCTTCCATTACACAGTAAATCTTTGTTTTGGTATTTCTATACAAACAACGAAAAAAAGAACCTAGGAACAACCAATGGAGATTAGAACTAGGAAAAATAATAGTCCCAAATGTGTTTGTAGATATAGAACTTATAGAAATTGAGCCAATTATTATGAACAAACCATCAAGACTGTAAGGAAAATGGATTGTATGTCACTACTAGTCATTAAAAAATCTTGTATAGAAGAATGCTTTGCATTGAGCACTCACAAGCCGTGACAAAAAATGATAGGGAACACTTTAAGAGTGAATATTAGAGAACCATCAAGTTTAGCAGATACAAGGAAATTGCACATTTCATGTACAGGGGATAAAATAATATAATAATGTATGTTGATCATATGGGTCCTCATTATGTTGAATCCTTTATGGATTTTTTTAAGTACACTTTTTATGCCCAGTCACAACTATTTGGTGAGGATGAGTAGTAGAAAACTTGGCTTGATTACATGTATATGTGTATGAAAATACAAAATCCCCACACCTAACTGAAGTTTGATTTTGCTAGTAATATTGAGAAAACCCTTTGCAATCAATTTAGTAGATGGAAAACTACTAAGTACTTCAAGAATTATTCCCTATTATATGACCTAATTCTCCATCAGAAAATCAGTCAATTTGGGAATTCTATAAAGTTGACTACAATTGATGAGGAAGGTGTTAGATAGTCCATCCAACTCGAGTGCCTACTTTGGGATACATGTGCAAGGGATGGAACTTTGATAGTATTTATGAAAAAAAATTGTACAATGGATAGTAAGGGTACTTATAGGAAATATTACAAGGTTTCCATAGTCAATTAAGGATAGGTTGAGACCCAAAGAACATCTGGTTGATAAAGGTTATGAAAACAACTTCGGTGATTGGATTCTGGTGAGGTCACAACCCAAGTCAAAATGAACACAATGAGAAAAGAAGAATTTTATTATCAGAAATGATATGCTATTACACTCAGTATAGAAAAAATAGACTCAACTACATGCCCAATGGGCTTATAATATTATCAGATTCTGGAGAAAAACCCTTCTCACACTACCTTCTCCCATACTCCACAAAAACCACCTTTACAATCTAAGAAATGACATTAAGTAACCTAAATTAGGTTTAGGGTTAGGAATACATTTTAGAATGTGCCATTTTTAATCCACTACCAAAGCAAAAGCTTTTAGAAGACACTTTAGAAGTTGGTGAAAAATTAGAAGAATCTAGAAAGAGTAATCCAAATTTTGGGAGGCATAACTTTTGATTCGAGACTCTAATTGATGAACCATTTACATTTTCAAAAATTTCTTTGAGCATTCTATATCCCTATGGAGAACCTCATCCCCTATTTTTTGGGCCCATACAAGGTCATTTAGTGTCTCAAATCTAACTTTGAAGAATGCTTAAGGAGTCTCCAACAAACTTAAAATTGTAATAACTTTCAAACTATAAAGCCTTTTGACCTGATACTTAATACAAAATTTCCCTTACACCACTAGATGCTCTTGAATCAAACAGGTAGGGTAAATTGAAAAGTGATCATGTCACTTTCTAGTCAGTTGAGGAAAAACCAAATAGGCAACCTCCATCTTGAAAAACTAGGTTGAAGCTTACATCAAACATCCCTTCCACTTTACTAGGTACTCCTCATACTTCTTGTTTCTAATGCTCTGACCCACACGATTATCCAAAATTTCTTCAATCTCTTCCTTCTCAGAAGTAGGAATGGGACATGGCTCTAGTGTCAAATCCTCCTCTACACCATCTTCATGATATTTTTTAAAGTTTTCAATATTGAAAAAAGGGAAAATATGGATCTCATCTAGCAACTCCACTTCATATGAATTCCCTAAATCATGTTTCTTCAAAATATTACAAGTACCAAATGTCTTCATATTTAGCTTGTTTTAGGTGCGCATTGGAAATTAGTCCTTCCTCAAGTACACCATAACCTTATCCACAACTTGGAACTCCTTATGTCTCCTTTTCTTATCTTCTCTAGCCTTATACTGTAGATTCATCTTGGTAATTTGTGCATGCACCTCCTCATGTAGGGTCTTGAAATGTTCAACAAAGTCTTATGGCTCAACACTAGTCCTCTCTCCTTACCCTAGCTTCCTCAACTCTTGTGTAATCCTTATACTACTCCCAAATGATGACCTTTTAGTACTCCTATTCACAGAATTATTGTACGAAAATTTTGCTTGTGGTAGAATCAAATCTCATCCCTTGGGCTTATCTCCTACTAAACATGTCAAAAAATTTCCTAGACTTCTATTTACCACTTATTTTTCGATTAGTCTACAAATGATGTACAGAATTGAACTTCAACTATGTCTTCAACTTCTTCCACAAGGTCCTCCAAAAATACCCAAACAAATTAGTATCTCTGTCAAAAATAATACTTTTTGGGAGACCATGGAGCCTCACAACCACTTTGGAAAAAAAAAAATTGTAATATGCACTACATCATGAGTCTTTTGGCATGGAATGAAATGCGCCATCTTGAAGAACCTATCAACCACCACAAATACTGAGTCATTACCCTTTTATGTCCTTGGCAACCCAAGAACAAAATCCATATGTATGTCCTCTAAGGACTTTGATGGAACAAGCAATGGTTGATAGAGTTCAGTATTTTGACTGACTCCTTTAGTTGTCTAACATACTTGAAAATTATGCACACACTTTTTCACATTTTGTGATAATTTAGGCCAAAAATATTATTTATTAACAATAGAAATAGTCTTATCTTTACCACAGTGTCCTACCATCCCTCAACTATGTTTCTCCTTGATCAAGTTCTCTGTCATGGAACTCCTTGGAATACACAGCTGACTTCCCTTGAATGGAATACCATCTTGAATCATGTAATCCAACAACTTGGTCCTATCTAGAGGAAGAGGTTCTTTAAAGGCCTTCCAAGCCTCTACAAAATCAAGATCCTCAAGGTATATATTCTTGAGTTAAACCCAACCACTTCAACCTATATTTCTGTCAACAAAAATTATCTCTTATTTAATGCATCTACAACCCTATTAGATCTTCCACTTCTACGTTTTAATACAAATGTATAGCTTTGTAATAACTATTCCCATTTCAAATGTCTATGATTCAATTTACCTTGGCTATCTAGGTATTGTAGTGCCTAATGATCAATATACATGAAAAATTCTTTTGTCAACAAATAATGCCTCCATTTCTTTAAGGCCTAAACTACTGCATAGAACTCTTGATCATAAACATAATACGTCTTCTTTGCATCATTCAATTTCTCACTAAAATAGGTAATAGGCTTATCTTCTTGGTTCAAAACAACTCCAATAGCACTACCAATAGCATCACAATTCACCTAGAACACTTTGTTAAAATTAGGAAGTGCCAACATAGGTTTCTTTGTCACCTTCTTCAGCAACTTAAAACTCCTTCCATTTTCTTTAGTCCACTTGAACACTTTTCTATCCCTTCCCATTGTTTCAGATAGGAGTGCAATGATACTACTAAAATTCCTAATTAACTTCTTGCAAAAAATAGCCGAACCATGGAATGACATCACCTTAATGGAAAGCCTTGGGATAGGAAATTCTAGGATGACCTTCACCTTCTCCGAGTACATTTTAAGACCTTCAATTGATACAACAAACCCCAAATAGACTAATTCATTTTTTACAAAGATACACTTCTTCAAATTATTAAACAATTTCTCTTCCCTCAACCTCTCAAAGACGCTATGAATATGCAACAAATGTTCATCTAGAGACTTACTAAAAATCAAAATATCATCCAAATAGACAAAAACAAATTTTTCCATAAATTTCTTTAATACCTCATTCATAAGCCACATGTAAAGGTTCTCGATGTATTGGTTAGTCCAAAGAGCATGACTAACCACTCATATAGATTCTCCTTGGTCTTGAATATAGTCTTCCACTCATCTCCCTCTCTTATCCATATGTGGTGATAGACACTCTTGAGATCTATCTTTGTGAAGTACTGAGCTTGACTCAAGCAGTCCATAAGATCATCCATCCTTGGAAAAGGAAGTTAGTAATTGATGGTTATCTTCTTTATAGCCCAAGAGTCTGTACACATCCTCCACTCTCTATCTTTCTTTGGTGCAAGTATTGTAGGTACTGCACATGGATTTAGGCTCTCTCAAATCAGACCTTTCCTCAACAACTCCTAAACTTGATTTTTCAATTCCTTAGAAGTCTCAATAGGAGTCACCCTATGAGCATCCTTGTTATAAAAACTAGCTCTTGGAACTAAATCTATTTGATGACCAGTTTTCCTTACTGGTGAAAACCCTTATGGGATATTATTAGCCCATAACCTATATGTGCCAATCATAGCCTAGCTCTGATACCACTTGATGAGGGCACAACCCAAGTCAAAATGAACACAATAGGAAAAAGAGAATTTTATTACCAAAAATGAAATCTTTGTACTCACTTAATAGACCCAAGACTTCAACTAAAATTTCACTACTACCTTCCTTATCCTTTCTATGAATTAAAGCATAATACATATGTTAATATTTCATGCCATCCATAAATTTTCTTTCATCAAAAAGACATACCCTAGCGCTATTGCATACCATTTCATCTTCCAAGGGCTTCAACTTGTGATGAAGTCCATCCTTTGTCAAAGAATAGGTGTTTGCACAACCATCATGTATAGCATGTCTATCATATGACTACAATCTTCCCAACAAAATATGGAATACATCCATTAGTATGATGTCATAGAGAACCTCATCATGGTAACTCTCAATCTTGAACTTCACCAAACATTTTTCACTAACAATGACCTTATGATCATCCTACACCTAGGTAATCTAATATGGATGGAGATGTTTCTCCCTCTTGAGCTTTAGCTTTGAGACCATCTCCTCTAACACAAAGTTGTGAGTTCTCCCACCATCAATAATAATATCACAATAATTACCCTCACACTTGCACCTGGTTAGAAACAAAATCCTCATTTGTCTAGGTTTAGTCTCACCACTTAGCAAGAGCCTTTTATTAACCAAAACCTCTCCTCTTTCTACATCCTCTAAATGCAATGACTTAACATCATCATCTACATGAGCAACCCTTACTTGACCATCATCTCTGATCTTTGTCCTTCCTTAAAATTGGCGACACTCATAGGCTCGATGGCCTTCTTTATTGTAGTAAAAACATGTATCATGGAATCATCCTCTTCCTGAACCTTGTCCACATCATCTACCTCCTCCTCTTTGGTCTCCAAAATTTTTATCATGGGAGAAGTTAAAACCGTCATTCCTCTAGTTTGGGTTGGTAGCCATATCATCATTTTCCTTCTATTCCTCATTTCTACCCTTGAAAGACCTACCACCACCCCTTCCTCCATGACTATACCCTTTTTTCTTTCCATCAAACTTTTAGTTTAGCTTCTCCTCAACTCACAAGGAAAATTGGTATGCATCTTCAATGATGGTCATTATAACCACACTAAGCTCCTCATGAATGCTAGGTCTTAACCCATTAAGGTAAAATATGACCTTCTCCATGTTTTCTTCTGCATGCCCTATCCTGATGAGGACTTGGTAAAATTCCTTCATATATTCATGGACAGATTTACCCTCTTCCTTTAACCCTTGCATCTTCTTGAACAAATCAAGCTCATAGTCAATGAGAATAAATTATTTCTTTAGTTTGTCCACCATGTGATCCCATCTTGTGATTTTCTCCTAGCCTCTTCTATTCCTCTCTAATTGAATCTCTTGCCACCATATTTTGGCATTGCCCTTTAGTTGGGTCTTTACAAACTTAACTCTATTAGGGTTCTCAATATCATCATACTCAAAATATTCCTCCAACTCATTAATCTAGTCAATCAACTCGTCTGAGTTTAGATTTACCAAAAAAAATGTTGACCTCAAGCTTAGGTTTTTTCCTTCTTCTTCTCCTTCCTACACAACATTTCCTTCTTGTTCATTTTCCTCCTCGCTTTCATCCCATACAACAATATTCATCCCTCTACGTATCTCCTATTGCAATGTCTAAACTTGTCTCCAAAGGGCTCTAATCTTAGGCAGAACACCTCTGACCCTTGCAACACACTCTCTTCATGGAGGTATCTTCTCACTATATAAAAACCCACAATAACTCAATCCTGGTGCAAACTACCTTATAGTTGGCACTTTTTCTACACAATCAGGAACTCCTGCTCTAATACCACTTGATGAGGGTAGAACCCAGGTCAAAATGAATATAATGGGAAAAGGAAAATTTTTTATCACAAATGATATGCTATTACATTTAGTATTAGTGAAAATGGGATCAACTACATGCCTCATGGGCTTACAATATTATTAGATTCTGGAGAAAAACCCTTCTCACAATATCTTCTCCCAAACTCAGTAAAAACTACCTTAAGTAAGAAATGACCTTAAGTAACCTAAATTAGGTTTAGGGTTAAGAATACAGTTTAGAATATTCCATTTGGTATTCACCACCAAAGTAGAAGATTCTAGAAGAAATGTTAGAAGTCAATGCAAAATTAGAAGAATCAAGAAATGGTAGTCCAACTTCTGAGAGGCATAAATTTTGATTTGAGACTCTAATTGATGAACCATTTACATTAATGCAAATCTCTCTCAACAATCTATATCCCTATTGGCCATATTTTCTAGACCTTTTTTTGGGCCTGTATGAGGCCATTTAGTCCCTCAAATCTAAATTGGAAGTGTTCTTAGTGGGTCTTCAAACAACTTAAAATTGTAATAAATTTCAAATTGTAAAGCCTTTTGACCTAACTTTTTTTCTAGGGTGCTTGAAATTACAAGTAAAATCATCCCTCCAAATTTCACCCTCTAACTCATCATTATTATGACTCAATTAAAAGATAACCCATTTTCTATATTGACACATATCCTAAGGTGCTTAAAAACACTAATTGAGAAATCTAATAGTGGAACTATAAGAGTTGATAACTCTATTTGGCCCAAATGGGTATCCAAAAATACAAATATATTAAATAGAGACTAACACTAACCATTGCTTTGGGTGATAAAAGATTGTCCTTACACTACTAGATGCTCCACAATCAAATTCTCAAGCCAAAATATTAATTGATAAGGCTATATGGGTACAAACAACCACCTCATAGACTTCCTTTGTGTGTTCTTAGAAGATTAGATTTATTGGAGTTTATATGGCAGTTACCATGGGTTGAGAATGCTATTATTCAGCCAAGAAGGAAGGGTGACATAATGACTCACTTTATAAAGTTTGATGGATATATAGTTGGGTGCAGTAAGATCTAAAAAGTTTAAGAAGTCATCATGAATAAATTATGATTTATTAGTGATAAAAGAAAAGACTATGATCTTGAGAGGCACATTAAAACTATAGAAGTCAGGTATGCTCATCAGTTGAACATTGAAGATGACATTATTAGAAATTATGATGATTTACAAGAAGCATATTAAAGGTTGATGAAATGGAATTTTTTGAATAAAATAATGAAGTAATATGGCTAAGTAGGATTAGTTAGAGTTATCATTTATGGAAACATATATTTCAGGATGACAAGACACAATGTATAGATAAAGGTTTCATAGTTAGATGCAAAAAATTGTCTAAGTATCAAATAGTTTCACTAGCTACACGTGAACAACTTTGTTGAGTACAGATGGTAGAGTAATAGTTGGAACATGTATTGTTAAGGATAGATAGTATGAAGTTTCATGATGAAGTGGCTAAGTGCGCAAGACTATATGGAAGAAGTTATGCAATAAACACCAGTAAAGGCAATGAACAAAGAAAAATAAAGCATAATAGTAAAAGGTGAATTATGGGTTAAGGAATTATTTTGGTAAAAACATATTACTTAACTAATTAGCGATGACATCCTAGATGTTAACCCTAAGTCAGCAAGAGTTTATTTTATGTTATGCTAAGTGTGTGAATGCTTCAACGTCGATAGGACAGAGTTTTGTTAAAATGTAAGATATAAAAGAATATTATAACATGTGAAGTTATATGATGCAATGTAAGCAATGAATGTGATATGAAAACTTATGAGAAGGATATGTACATGATATGCAAGATATATGTAATGTGGAATTATGATGTATGATTAGAAATATGTGACGTACAGTAGATAACAGGAAAGAAATTTTGGTATCTAACTCTTTTGTATTAAAGAACTATAATGTATATATTGCATTTTTGGGTAGTGGGCTCATCTTCCATACATTGTAATTGTACAATCAACTCCTAATAGGGTTGAGGATTTTAATAGGGTTAGATCCTCTAATAAGGATTGAGACGCTATATGTAATTCATAGACTCCCAATAGGGTCAACATCCTTAACTAGATTTTTTTTTTAGTGGATCATTTTGTGGGTACCATCCCCGACGGAATTTTCCCTCAGCCAAGGTTTCCCTAGTTAACAAAATATGGCTTTATGAGTTCTTCATTTGTATGAATTTATTTACTTTTCAACATTATTGGTTTACTTTCATATGCATGTTATAAAGCAATTAACAATATTCAATTGTGGGCAAAAGTTTGTAGGATTCTTATTTACCCCCTCCCCCCAAGTATTAACTATTTCTAATTATTGGTATTAGAGCTCTATTATTTAGAAGAGGCTTACCATCTTGAGTAAGATCCTTGTGAATATGGAATAGATAAAGAGGAATCTTGAAGAAGCCCTTGAGTAGATTGATCTTCTTACTAAAGAAAGAGACAACCTAAAAGAAAGGTATGAAGATACTAAAGATTACATTGGGAAACTGAAAGACAAGATTGATCATCTCAAATCTAGAAAAGAGACTAGATAGGAAATTAGTGATATTAATGAGCTAGCCAGCTTAAAGAAAGAAAATGAGATTTTGAAACATGAGTTGAAGATTGTCAAACTAAAACTGAGTTTAAAGAAGGATGATAGAAAGACTGAATCATATTTGAAATCTAAGAATGTAGATCTAATATCCCATCTTACAAAAGCAACATCTAAACTAGATTTTATCAAAATAAAGAATACAAAACTCAAGAAGTACAATAGCATTGTGAAAGGAGAACTAACCAAGGCTACTAAATAGTTAGAGAAGTTATATTTCAATAGTGAGAAAATTGATGAACAACTATTCTATCAAATATTTTCTTATGATAAGAGAAGTCTTGGATATCTCATTGGAGAAAAATCAGCAAAGGAAGCTAGAAAAGAACCAAATCCAGTTGTTGAAACCCCTAAACCTAAGAAGAATGATTGGAATGAAATTGAGTCAAGTAAGTTTGAAGAAGTATTTAAAGAAGTTGCACAAGTAAGTCAACTTGAGAAATGTGATGAACCCAACAAAATAGAGCAAGTTGAACCACCTAAAGATCTAAGATATGAATACAAAGGTAGATGTTTTATATGTAATGAAGTTGGTCATATGAAGAGAGATTGTACAGGTAACTCTTTCAAACCTATTACTAATTTCTATTGTTATAATTGTCATGGTTTTGGTCATAAAGTAGGTGATTGTAAGAAACATAAGTTTGATAGGAATAATGGAAATAGTAAAATGTTTAGGGATACTAACCATATAGGTAATGAAAGAAGGAGATCCTCAAGAAGATCTAATGAAGGAGAAATCTTCTATGTTACAAGTATAATAACTTTGGACAAATTGTGAGGAATTACATAGCACCAATCAATCAAAATTTACCTAATCAAAGGAGTACACCTATATGTCACTTATGCAATAACTTTGGTCACATTGCAAGATTTTGTAGAATGGATATGAGGAACATCAATAGGAACCCAAACATTAGGAGAAAAAACAAAAATGATAGAAGGAATGATAGCATCAATAGAAGTCAGAAAGATGCACTCAAAGAACATGTTGAAGAATTCAAGGAAGTAATTGTGAAGCTAAATGATCCATCAAGTTCACATGTGGTATTAGAAGAATATTATTTTGATGCACTGATAAAAGATTAAAATCAGCTATTGAGGGTGATTAATCTTATTTGAATTAAGAACTTTCCCATTGAAGATAAAACACCAAAAAAATGAAACAAAAGATAGAGATTAAATTGGAAGTTGCAAATTTGGCAGAAGGAACAACTAATCTTAAAGAATCTTTAGTTAAGAGCACAAGTCATACAAAGGAAATAAAGATTGTATGAATCCATACAAATGAAAACAAGTTTACTGGTTAATAGAGAGCAAGTTTTATGGATTGAGTAGTTGTGCAATCAATGTGAAGTTTGATTTGAAATAATTTAAAGAATGTGAACAAGATTGTGTGTACCATTTGATCATGTGAAGAGTTAAGAAGCATTAGAGAGTGATTAGACAAGGAATTGAAGGAAAATTAAAGTGTGAAGTAAGAAAGCCCTAGTTACATAATTTTTAGGTATTTTATGGAGTTTTACTTGTATTTTCAAGATTCTTGAAACATTTAAGATGGAAAATCCTAGTATAAGTGATGTTAGTGAGAGACCATGATACAAGTTCAAGAAACACCTATTTGTGTATTTGGAAGATGATCCTCTGGGATAATTTTCACAAGTTTTAGTGAACATATTACACCTAGAGGATGTAAGGGCATACATTGAATAGAAATTTGATACTATTGGTGATACTGATATTCACAAGGATTTGGATGTGGTATGTAACAATGATTTGTCTTTTAAACAAGGTTTTCAACAACTAGAAGAATTGAATTTTATTAGACATATGATTTATATGAATTTTGATAACCATTAGTGGACCAGGATAATCTTGAGTAGAATCCATGAGGGAATGTTTTGGGTAGGAGACATCCCTATCATGATTGACAATGATATGATTCATAGGCTCACTAGATTTAGTAATAAAGAGAGTAATTCATTAATTGAAAATAATATGAAGAAAATGGTTGAAACCAATTTGAGGACCAAGTTGGATGGAAGAAACACGAGATTTGATTTGATTAAGAAGCATAATGTAAGAATCATTAGAAAACTTTTAGGATACAAGATGAACCATAGTTCAAGGTTAAATTGTGTACTTGTTAGATTCATTCATGCAACATACTTAATAACAATGAAAAAGGAAAAGATTCAGCTATGTGAATTTGTGAAGCAATAGTTGCTTGACAATATTGAGAAACTAAAAAGGATAAAGAATGTAGTATTCAGGTTTGAATCATTGATAACTCATCAATTCTTTCAAGTTATCAGAAAGTTTCTTGGAATGCCAAATTATGATTGGAATGGAAATAGATGCACAATGAACTTGATCACTTATCATTACAGAAGATAGTCATAGGAAAGAGTCAGTAAAGATATAACTAAGATGATGAAAAGTTTCCAATCTAAAATGAAGAAGGGATTAAAAATCCCTCCATCACTGGTAGAGAAGTACAAGGATGACATATGTTTCATGGTTGAAACTAATTTCATGTGTATGGAAGTAGTAGAACCCATAGTCAACTTCATAGACCCTATGGGCTATGAAATGAGTGAAGATCTAATAAAAATCTATGTGAAGATCATCCTAGACTGTGATAGGGCTAAATAATGCCCTAGATGGGGGACTTTTGATGAAAATATGAAAGGAGTTCATTTTGAACTATATAAAAGAAGACATTAAGAAGAAGGTAGACAAAAAGATTGAAATAATTTTGAAGGAATTTGGTATGACTAAAGAGGAATTCAATGAATTTAAAGGTATTACCCTGGAAGTGAAGGCAAGTGGACAAACAAAAGTATTGGCATCCACACCCCTTGTAGTGGCAAGACTTACCAAAGGAGTTACTAAAGCAAGATCTACTTCTTATATACCTATTGTTCCTTATGCTATAGTTGCAGAAGTGCAACCTATTTCTATTTAGAAGAAGAATGAATTAGAGGAAGTGAAGATAGTTGAAGAAAAATTACTCACTCCTCCAAGTGTTAGGAAGTCAAAAAGGCTTTCTAAAGTCAAAACTAGACCTATTGAGTCCCTGTCCAAGAAGAGAGTCAAACAACAAGCTAGTGGAGCACAAAAAAGGAGAAAAATATTATTCATAATTGAGTCAATTTTTTATGAAGATGAAGAAGAGATAGAGGAAAAACCAATAGAAAAGGTAGTTGGAGAAGCAAGGACATCCACTAGGAAGAAGACTTGTAAGCCAAAGGTAGAGAATTTAAATGTCCAAATCATTAATAATGAATTTTTTGTTCAATTGAATAAGTATTATAGTTTGTATAGTAACATGGATAGACTACAACTAGAAAATATTGTAGTTAGGAGTATGGTTTTGAGGAACAAGAGATTTCAAAACATTCAAAAGAATATCCCACAAGACTTATTTAATAGATTGATCAATAGGAAGATAAGAGTTATTGATGAAGATAAAGGCATTAGAGAAAATCTAATCAAGTTTTGCAAAGTTAACAATGATGAAGACATGAGCAGAATAATGAAGGGTGTTGAGCCCTTGATGAGGAACAAAAGCAGAATCATTCTTTTAATAGGGGGAAATTATGAAAAAGTAAATAAAGAGACACAAGCAGTCATTGTCACATATACGACTTATGTACCTAGCATTACAAAAAGAGTATGAAGTTAGGGAGAGAGATCCCTATATCTATTGAATAGAGTCCACCAACATCAAAAATGGAAGTCAAGGACACCAAGGTGTCAGACTCACCTCTACAGATCTCAATAGGTATTGAAACCATGCAAGTGGACAATACTCACATAATCATTGATGTCAAGGAAGATCCTTTTGAAGGCACTGGAACAAACATTGTTGGCAATATAACTAAATATTTTGACTTTGATGGGGAAGAAGATATAGAAGAAGAGAAAAGAAAGGAAGAGGAAGAGAAGAGAAGAAAGGAAGAAGAGAAAATAAAGAAAGAGGCTAAAAGAAGAGAAGGGAAAAATAAAATAAAATAGGAAGAGAGAAATAAAGAAGAAGAAAGAAAGAAAAGATAGAAAGAAAAAGAAAAAGAAATGGAAGAGAAGAAGAGGACAAAAGAAGAAAAGAGAAAGAAACAGAGGAGAAAATAAATCATGATTGGAAAGTTGTTATGCAAGAATATTTATTTAAACCATAGCTCAAGCATGTAACCATAGAAGTGGATAACGTATATTTTTAGCATGAGGTGCATACACTGCTACCAACTTTTGCAAAAGATAAATTACCCTTGATCCCCACACTGTCAGGAGTGTCTGATGATGATGATGATGACCAAAAAGGTCTCATATCTTCTTTGATGATGATGATGATGATGACAAAGAACCTTGAGAGAAGTCTTGGAAAGAATGAAAAATATAGTTACTTCAAAGGTGACAGAGCTTGATCTATGGAAGAAAGCAAAGAAAATGGTGAAACTCTTTCATGTGAAGTTTACCACTTTATCAGACATTGCACAAGTATAGGCACAGACAAAGAATAATGCACAAATGTTTGATACATTCTACAAAAATGTGCATAATGATTTGAAAACATTAGATGTTTGTATAAATGAATTGAGAAACTACTTGGGAGAAGGAAAGAAGTTATATGGAAAATTTACTATGTCCTATAATTATTTGACAGATACTAATGATGAATTCTTAGTTTGGATAAGTGATCTTCAAGCACTTACAATCGTATAATTATTTGATAGGTATTAATGATGAATTCTTAGTTTGGATAAGTGATCTTCAAGCACTTACTAACAAAAAGCAAGAGCCTAATGTTAACATTGTAGATGTTGAGGCTGAAATAGAAAAAGTTCATGATGCTATTAGGATTGGTGAACAAAAGAAAAAAAGGGTAACAAAAAGGTTCTCTATACTTGGAGAGCATCTCTTACTAAAGATCAGTATGCTACAAAAGAAATTGGAAGAATATCTTGTTGCTAAGACTTCTTATAAGAAATTTTATTATACTAACTTGAATGCAATTGAAGTGGTATCCTATGCACTCTGTGCACTTATGAGCACCACAAAGGGAATGAGGGATACATGGAAGAAAAATATTGAGAGATTGTAGAATGATTTTGCAGATTGCTTGTCAAAAATCTTGAGCTAAAACCACAAGGTAATCAAAATTTTGACATGTATATAAATTTTGACACCTTCGTCATTGATGTCAAAGGGGGAGATATGTATAGGAAAATTGTATAGAGAATAATGTAAGGGGGAATAATAGTAAGACACTAAGGCGAAGTAGTATAAGGAGTTATAAGGAAAGATAGCTACAATTGTATGATCCAAAAAATTTGAATTTTGAAGTTTTGTAAACTTTTCAAGGCCAATTTTGAAGAAATTTTTTATACAACATTTTGGGACTTAGCCAATTTTCCCATATATTGTCATCAATTCCAAAGGGGGAGATTGTTGGCAATATGGTTAAGTAGGATTAGTTATATTTTTTAGTTATTGCAACATATATCTCAAGATGAGAAGACACAATGTACAGATAAAGGTTTCATAGTTAGATGCAGAAAATATTCTAACTATCAAACAATTTCACGGTAGTACAAGAGCATCTTTGTTGAGTATAGATGACAGAATAATAATTGGCACATGTGCAATTAAGGATAGCTAGTATGAAGTGTCATGATAATGTGGCTAAGTGCACAAGGATGTAAGGACTATACAGAAGAAGTTATGCAGTAAACACTAGTAAAGGCAATGAATATAGCATAACAAAGCATAACAATAAAAGGTGAATTATGGGTTAATGAATTATTTTGGCAACAAATTAATTAATTAACTAATTAGGGATGACAAACTAGATGTCAACCTAAGTCAGCAAGAGTTTATTTTATAATATTCCAAGCATGTGAAAGCTTAAAGATTGATAGGACAAAGTTTTGTTAAATGTAAGATATAAAGGAAGATTATAACTTGTGAAGTTATATGATGTGATGTAAGCAATGAATGTGATATATGAACTTATGAGAAGGATATGTACATGATATGCAAGCTATAGGTAATGCAAAATTTTAATGTATGGTAATAAATATGTGAAGTACAATAGACAACATTAAACTGGTTTTTGTATCTAACTCTTTTGTATAAAATAACTAAATTGTATATATTATATGTTTGGGTAGTGGGCTCATCTTGCATACTTTATAATTGTACTACTAGCTCCTATCAGGGTTGAAGCAACTCCTAGTAGGGTTGAGGCTTTTAACAAGGCTCATTCCTCTAACAACGATCGAGACACCATATATAATTCATAGTCTCCTATAGGGTCAACATCCTTAACTGGATTCTTTTATTTAGTGGGTCATTTTATTTTTTATTAGATAAATAGATTTTTAAAGGACCCTGAAACCCATGAGTTAAAACATTAACAAGGCTGAAAATAAGAGAGAAAAGCCCAGCCAAAAGAGTTCAAGTTCAAAGACTGATAATAAGCACAAGGCCTAGCCGAAAAAAAAAACATAGAAAAGACCAGAAACAGAAACAACAAGAACTGACAAAGGCAAAATCCCTAACAAAAAGCCAAAAAAAGGCACAAATAGAAACAAAAGAATAGGCAATGGATTAGTCCTTGTTCTTTCTCTCCATCTCTTGCATGACTTGAGTAGCCTCATAGGCCATCTGGTTCTCCTCAGCCTCTTGCTGGTGCACCCTTTGATCCTCCTTGTCGTGACCAATGTTGATGTTGTCCTTTGCAGGGTTGACCACTAGTCTAGCTTTTTCCCTATCTTTTCCTTCCTCATCTTCCTTCATAACTATGTCTTTGATCGAGCTAGTTAAAGATATGATGTTGTTGTTAATGGAGCTTAGTAGCAAAATCATCTGGTTCAAGAGATTGTGATTGTAGATCTCGAGGTTGTTAATCCTTCTCTTTTCCAGACTGAGCCTCTCACTATGGCCATCTCTATTATTAGAATCTGCTCCATTCCTATTTTCCTCCATATGACCCACCTACTCTTTGACCTCCTCCAACTCATGGAAAAGCCACTTGATTGATCTGAAGTTATAAATCATACTATTGTGGGCATTGTTCAAGAGGTTCATCCCAGTTTCCCTTGCTTTATCTAAAATAACCACAATCACTGGGTCTATGAGTTCTTCAAGCCGTAGCCCTTCTTGGTTTTCCACGAGGACTTGTGGGTTCATGGCCTCTCTAAAAATGCCCATTTTTGAGGTCCTAACATTAAAGTTTTTCCAAGCTTTCCTCCCATCTTTAACCTACACCTCCCCTCCCTCAGTCTCAGAATCGATTTTTTGCTCCTCGGGTTGGGCTTGAATATGGATAGGAGAAAGAGGCAGTGAAGACATATCTAGTTCTTGCTGCATTCTCTCATCCTCCAAACCATCCCTCTTGCATTTCTTCCCTCCCCGGTCTTCCTTATTATCCTCCTACATCTTCTTTTCCCCCTCTTTTGTCTCTACATCCTCCTCATCATCGTTTTCAACCTTCTCATCCTTCATAGGTTGCTTCTTCCCATGAAACCTAGGGCATTTTCTACTAGGGGTTATGGAAGAAGGCGAATTCTTGACCTAATGGGTGACTTTTTTACCAGGGGAAGAAATCCCACCATCCTCAGAGCTTAAGTTTTGAATATCATCTGAGTTTGAAGAGAAGCTGGAACTTCTAGAGGTCACATTCTCAGTCTGAGGGGGGGCATTCCTTATTATCATAGCCTTAAAGTGCTCATAAATAAGCAACAAGAGCCCCTCATGCAAAGTGGGGTTATCAGTGGGCTTCTTTTTGAAGCTATCCATTGCCTTTCTCATGGAAGTTAACAAGTAAAAAGGAAAAGAAATTTTATAGTTGTGTCGAAAATGATTCAAAAGAACAAAGTGGTGGGTATGAGTCCAATCAAACCTAGGTTCCAGAGTAATATACTCAATTATAGCTCTTAGAACATACCTCTATAGTTTCTTCATGGTATCAAGAACATAGTACATGTCAATCTTCTTCAGGGCTTTCAGTTCATCTGCATCCTTCACAAAATCCCACACAGTGTTAGCCGAGAGCTTCTTGTCCCTGAATAACTTAAAACCCTCAATCAAGATTTTAGAAATGGTTGATATCACCTCCTCAGTGATCTTGAAAGAAACCCCATTCACCTTAACTCTTCCATCCAACCATACTGTTGGTCACCTCCTGATCAAATCCATGCAGTTTCGTAATGTATCTGGTAATCCCCCCCTGATCTAGTTGCTCCCAAAATTTTTCCCTGCTCCTCCATTTCTCTATTTCACCCACCAGCTCCTTTTTTACACCTTTCACCTACCATCTCTACACTCTGTACACACTCAATTCTCATATGCACCTCGCACTGTAACTGATAGGAATCTCTGTGTATGAGCAGAATGTAGAAAGAATTAACATTCCTATTGCTCCTATTCCAAATGCAAAAAATGACCCACAAAGTGCGTTGAATAGTTTGTAATAAATTATAGCAATTACGATTTCCCATGCTACCATTTTGGGAAGTGCACATTGATCTTCTTTGTACTTCCTTGGATCTTGTCCAATTCGATCATTCTTTTGACATCCACTGAAAAACTATTTTCGAGATGCCATGTAATTATTTGGTTTGCGCCAACCCCTATATTAGCAAACCTGTCAGCTACCAGGTTAGCTTCCCAGAATATATGAGTGATATGGACTCTACTAAATTTGGCAAGAGTCTCACGTGTCTCATCAATAAGATTTGCAATCGACAATGATGGCTAAGAGTTGCCTTTAATACATTTTATAATGTTGTTTGAATCCCCTTCAAGCCAAAGGTTAGTAACTCTGATTTCAAAATCTAGTTTGACAGCATCACACGCAGCATTCGCTTACGCAAAGTGGTTGGTTTGAAATCTCAGTAGGAGGGAAAAAGTCACAATACCATTGCCATTTTCATTCCTTATTATGCCTCCACTTCCCGAGGAGCTAGGATTTCCCTTGGAAGCTCTGTCAAAGTTGGCTTTATGCCATCCTTCTAGGGGGAGAATCCATTTGGCTTCCTATCTTTTGCCTTCTCCTTTTTTCTACCACCTAATTCTATATCTCTCCCTTTCCTCACTAAATAGTTTTCCTTAATGTTACCAAATATTTTCTTCCTTATCACTATAGTCGGCTCCTCTTTATCTTTGAAGATTCTATTGTTTCTCTCCTTCCAAATGCTCCAACAGAAATGAGGTAGGATCCAGGAACTTAATTCCTAAATATCAGACCTATTGAACATGCATTTCCATTGATAGAAGAGATCTAGAAGGCTGAAAGGCACACACAAGCTGAAGCCCAAGTCCTGGGTGAGGAAAACCCAAACCTCCCTGGAGAAGGAGCAATGAATGAACAAATGATTGCCAGTCTCCATCTGATCTTTACATAACACACATATGTTGGGCATAATATGACCTCTTTTAATGAGGTTATCCTAGGTGAGGATTTTTTCCTGTAGAGCCAACCATTAGAATATATTAATTTTTGGTGTGGGGCCAGGGAGCCAAGCCCTCGACCAAGGAGGAACCTCAATTAATCTCCAAAGAGTCGAATACCTAGAGGAGGCAATATATAGCCCGTTGGCCTTATCTCCTCAGACCAATTCATCCCTATTGTTATTTAGGGCCATAGAGTTTAGCATTATCATAATAGGATTAAGATCTTCAAAGATGATGGAAAGGTCTATCCGTCCCTGGTCATTCCTATAGTTACTAACTTTCTACCCAAAATGGTTGATGTAGTCATTCATAGCTGGGGTTGTTCATAAGAGGGTCATAAATAAGCCAACTATCATACCAGAATTGGATATCCTCCCCATTTCCCAATTTCCAAGAGACTCTAGAATTTGCCAAGTCCCTGGCTTTTAAAAAACCATTCCAAACAGCAGATCGTCTTGGGATATCTTCACTAAAGAGAGTAAACTTTTTAGAGGGCCTCTTTATGTACTTGTTTACCAAAATGTCTCTCCATTCCCCTGTGATGCTGAAGATACACCATATTTGCTTAGCCAAAAGAGCCTTTTTGAGGTGAGTTAGCTTCCTGATGCCAAGATCTCCATTTTTCTTTGGGAGGCAAACTTTTCCAAAACAACTAGGGGATACCTTTTATTCCTTTCAACCCCCATCCATAAGAAGTCTCTCTAAATTTTTTCCATCCTCTCAGCAAATTTCACAGGGATCACAAAAAGGCTCAAAGCATAAATAGGCAAGTTCTGAAGGGTGGATTTAACTAGTTGGCATTTTCCAGCTTGGCTTAGAGAGACCCTTTCCAACCAACCAGCTTCTTACTAAATTTGTCCATAATGTCATTCCAGAAAGAATCAGGAGGATTCGTGCCCAAAGGGAGTCCAAGATAGGTAGAGGGAAGCTTCCCCACACTACATCCCAAAATTTTGGAGATTTTCTTCTGTCTGTCCTTAGGAGTGTTGATAAAGAAAAGAGAACTCTTATCCCAGTTGATGAGATGTCCCAACCCTCTACAGTAGGTATCCAAGATGTCCTTCATTTCCTTTGCCTCCTTAATAGAAGCCTCCCCTCCCATTATAGTATCATCAACAAATTGCTGATGCATAAAAGGGGCACTTTTAGAAGAAGGTTTAATACCTTTGATTTTCCCTTCCTTCTTATTCTTCTCAATAATTTTGCCTATGCATTCTGCCAAGATTATGAAGAGAATAGGAAAAAGAGGATCCCCCTAACAAAGACCACGAAAAGGTTTGAAAAAATTGAAGGGGGATCCATTAACTAAAATAGGAAGTGAGGAAGTAGTTACCAACTGAGAAATTAGCTTACATGTTTTGTCATCAAACCCAAAAGCCTTAAGCACCATATCTAGGAAAGACCAATCAACCCAGTCATAGGATTTTGATAGGTCCAATTTAAGTAACATACCTTCCCTTTTTCTAGCTTCCATAGAGTGAATCACTTCATTCACCGTCATTATCGAGTCTAAAATTTGTCTGTCCAGGACAAAACTAGTTTGCTGCTGAGATATTATCAAAGGGAGGAGCTCGAGATAGTGGGTCATTTTGTTGATACCATCCCCATTTGAGTTTTCCCTTGGCCCGAGTTTCCCTAGTTAACAAAATATGGTATAATGAGTTCTTCTTATGTATGGACTTATTTAATGTTCAACATTGTTGGTTTACTTTCATATGCATGTTATAAAGTAATCAACATTATTTAGTTGTGGGAAAAAGTTTTTAGAATACTGATTCACCTCCCCCATCTCAGTATTACTTATTCTAACAAGATCCAATAAGTTCAAGAAGTCATCATGAATAAATTCCAGTTGATTAGTGATAGAAGTAGAGATTATGATCCTAAGGGGCACATTAAAACTATAAAAGTTAAGTATGCTAATCAATTGAACATTGAAGATGACATTATTAGAAATTATGATGATTTACAAGAAGCATACTAGAGGTTGAAGAAATGAAATGTTTTGAATAATATAGAGAATTAGATGTAAAGTAAAGGTCTTACTTGTTTTCATTCTAAAGAAGATATTGGCATCCTTGCGATTGAGAAATGTATTAAATATTTTGAAAATTCATACAAAGAATATGTTGGGAAAAAAATGGAAAGAAAGTTGAGAAGTCATCTCCTCCACCCCCTCAAACCAAAAAAAAGAAAGTTGAGTTTGACAGGTTCAAGTTCTAGTTATGATTCTTCAAAATCTCATGAAGAAGGCACTAGTACCCCTTTGGTGGTCTATGATGATTCAAATGATGAGGGATCAATAGAAATTGTCAATATTCTCATAATAGTGAAAGAAGGGAAAAAAGTTGAGGCATCAAAGCCAACTCCCAATTTTTTTGAGAAAGAGTATGGCTACTATGCTCAGACTATGGAGAATGATGACCCTATTGACACTAAAGATGAAAGGGAAGCTATTTCTCTCAAATTCATTGAACAAGAGAATTTTACACAAATATGAGATATCAAGGACTTTTGGATTAAATATAAAATGAGGGACTTTGAAGATAGAAAAAGAAAAAAAACTTGAGGGTGTTGATGAGTCTCAACATGCCTCAATTGTTTAGCAAATGATGGATGAGTTGCACTTGGGTGACATTTCATGCACTAAAAAGGAGGCTAAAGAAATGGTAAAAAAGAGTGATGTCCTAAATCTACCTGATTTAGTAGTAGAGAAATTGCTTCTACTAGATCAAGTGAGGAAGCAAGAATATTCAACATTTGTGGTAAAATTGAACCTTTGGAAAAAGTAGAAGGGATAGGGTATGATCCTAAAAGAGGAAACCTTTCCACTTGGGTTACATTCAAAGGAAATAAACCTAAAATAATTGACATATCTAAAGGAGAAGAAGGGATGGCCTTGGTGAAAACTATAGACAATGGAAACCATGTGCTTGTACCATCACAATTAATAGATTAGTATGTGTTTAACCAAGCTAAGACTAAACATATGAAAGAAACAATCATAAAGTTGCAAAGGAGGGAAATGGACATGAGTTCTATGATAAATAAAATGCATGCAAAAAATAGGAGGTTGGAGAAACAACTACATTTTTTAAATTCTATTGGAAATACTTAGGCTATTGTGGTTCATAAATTAGACAGCTTCAGAAAATGGTGAACTCTGCTCCTACAATGAAATCTTAAAAAATATCTATGAAATATGAAAACTTTTCTCTTCCTTGCCGAAACATATTTAAAATTATATCCAGATTACATGCAATAAAAAAAAAAGCATCCAAAGAGAAATAAGTACAAAGAATGAGGAAGGATACCAAGCCCAGATCAGAAAAAAATCAAAAAAAGAAAATTTAGACCACTGGTGAACACCACAAAAACTAGATGAAGATAGATAGTATGCAAAAAGAAAAGGCACAAAAATGCATACTATCATCATATAGAAAGAAGGGTTGGAAATATTCACAAACAACATCAAGAGAAGTCCTTTACTGGGAATGAAGGCAAGCAAACACAAAAAGTCAGGAAACTCACCAATACATAAGGTACTCACACCAATTTGAAACCCCTAGATCCATTAAATAAGTAGAAAACATTTTTCTCTAAAACTAAGTATGCTCTAGTTTTTACTCCCAAAGCACTAATTTAGAACTTAATTAAACCCTTATCTACCCAGGAAAGATCATCTCATCCTAAAAACACAAACTTTGACCTTTGGCGGCGCTCCATTGTATCCCATGCAAATAGTATTCCACTAGAAATATGGCCCAAGAAAAAAAAAGATCTATCAGTCCCTAAAAAATCATCTAGTAGTGATCCCCTTAGTAGTATCAAGAGAACCACCTATGAATCCCTAAACCAATCCCAAGAATCAACCAAACCACTTAAAACCCTCTCCACCAAGCCCAAACCCTATATCCCTCCTAATATAAAAACTAATCTTAACTCCAAATGTTGCTCAAATCAAACCTCTGTTGAACCCTATTATGAAAACTCCTTGGCAATAATCATTATAAGAAATGACATAAGTGAAGAAAGGTGGTTTGGATGCCAAACCAAAGGAGTATATTCTTTCTTTAGTGGCCCAATATAGAGGAAGGAAAATCTAGGTGATTGGATCAAAACCTTCAATTAGTAACAAGTAAATATTCTTCCTATTTCTCATCGATTAGTTTACTTGCATTGTGAGAATCAAGTTTGTAGAGATGCAATTTTGTCTTTTCCTCTATGTTTTCTGAAAGGGCATCCAATAAATTTCTTAAAATGGAAACACAATTTGATTGAACAATCCCTTACACATTTAGACTTCCCTGAATGGATGTCTCTTAAAGAAATTTCCATAGAAATTCTACTTTTCTCATGTTTTGGTTAAAATAGGTCTAGCTCTAGGAAACTCAATTGGGATAGATATGGATAACTATAACAACTTTAAGTTACTTATCAAACAAAAATCAAATAGCAAATTGAATGGATCTACAAGAACCATAACCAATAGATTAATCTATAACATTCAATATGAGAAATATAAAGGACATATTAACAATATCTCTCTCATCACAAGCTCCCAGCCTTTAGATAATCTCTAATCAGAATTCACCCCTATAGGAAAAAAAATTGATCTATGAAACCTTAAGACAATTCCATCCATAAATAACCTAGAGGAGTCACCTAAATGGAATCTAAACTTGTCTTCAAACCCTAACATCAATCCAAGAAAACAACCTCAGTTGTGAAGTAGTATAACTCAAGAAACTAAAGAAACATAAGAAGGAGAAATATAAGATAATAAGCAAAGCAACATTAGCATTCACAAAAATCAAGGAACATAGATAAGAGATATACATGATAACATGGAGAACTCAAACTTAGTAAGAGAGAAAAATAAACAAAAGGAAGACCTATGTAACAAAGGAGAAACAATAGGAATGATTAAGAACACAATGAAAGGTAACCTAAATAAAGAGTCTCACTCTAAAACCCCAAACTTTAGGGATTTAGAAAGAATGAAACAATGTGAATATTGTGATAAATTTGATATTTCCATCAAAGGTATCAATGAAATTTTAGTGAGACATACTAAGCTCACTAATGAATTACTACTTATTCACAATGATATAGTAGATCAATTCATTCTATAGGAAGCAACCCATGAGAAAAATCCAAAAACCAAAATAAAAGATCCAAGTAAATTAGTTGATCAAGAAAACCAAATGGAGAGTTAAGATTGCAAAATGAATGTAAGGAACATACTCCAAAGCACAAGAGAAAACTAAATGGAAAACCCAATCGATTACATGAAAAGTAAGCAAATTGTTGATAAGATCTCACAAGATGCACAAAAAAAGCCAAGGAAGATATGGAAGAAAATAAATAGATAAGATCAATGATAGAAGAAATGACCACACTCATACCCAATAAAGGGGAGCTAATGGAAAAGAAAATTGTAATCCACAACTACAAAAAGTCTCAACCCTCAGATGTCCTTTCCCCCGTATGCAGAAAAAAGGAGGAAAGTTGCAACAAGATGAGAGCCAAAAAAATAACCTTCAAATTTTGGCTAGCACCAAAAAATGGAAAACATCCATTTGAAGATAATTATTAGGAAGAAATTTTTTTAAAATGGAATATTAAAGAAAAAACTAGAATCCCAATAGAACAAGAATCTATCCTAGATCTATTTGGAGCAGTAGAAACCAATATCCAAATATCAGCAGATAAAGGAAAAGAAAAAATTCATAAATGAAAGGGAATAATTTGGGGTTATAATAGAACCAAAATAGGTTGAAGAAGAAAATGAGCTTTCAGAAACTAAAGATATAAAAATAAATGAGGAAAAAAATAGAGCAGATATAGGGGAGCAACTAATTAAAGAATGGAACAAAGACTAAGAACCCAAGGATAAGGAACTACCGCCTGTAATCAAAGAAAACTCAAGCAAGAACATTAACAAATTAGGAATATATATGAACTCAGAAGGCAACAAAGTGCCAATTTGTGGGAAATAAAAGATGAAAAGAGGCAAGAAATCTCTCGTAGAATTGAGAACCATATCAGGACAAGAAAATTATTAGAAAAAGATTGTAGTATTGGAATCATGAATGCTGATGATATTTCTATGAGGGAGTATTGTTAAAAAATGATTGGATCATTATCATAATGATAAGTTACATTCATTGTTATGTTTGTCATTGATATCAACATAGTAGTTTTTTATGGTATCTAATAGAAGAACAACAGTAAAGATCAAGTTGGTATAGACAGGTCATTGAGTACTTTTAGTAACAAGGTTAAAGGAAGATTATACTATGTGTCTAGTATATGCAACTAACCTCAAAAGCATAAGATCTTAAGTGTAGAAGAAGTTATGCAAGTTTCAGTGAAGAGTGTTCTAAGATAGTGTTTATAGAGGTATGTTCTAGTAAATTTGTAATATCTCTTAGTAGAGTTTTTATTCTAAGAAGCCAAAGTTAAAGATGTAAAGAAGACATGTTGGTGATGACATGGGTAAGCTCACTTGCCATAATGTTATGTGTACGGAAAGTTATTCAATTTGCACGGTGAAAGATTATTGTTATTACTAAGTGTAATGTGCTCTTAATGTGGTCCTATAATAATTAATTGAGAAGGTGTAAAAGCCAATTCAAGGAATTGTTTTATGGATTCAGTATAAAGGAAGGACATTTTCCTTTATCATGTATGAAGGAATGTGAATGATTGTAACCAGCACAAAGAGTGAAATGCAAATATAAGCATAATAGGACAAAAGTGAAGAAAACTTCACTGCTGAGGTTTTATTGTGTGATCCAAAGATTGATACTTGGATCCAAGGTTTGTGACCTAGTCTACAAGGTTTGACAATGATTGGTTTCGTTGACAAGACAAAGGAAATAAGTTAAAGTTCAATACATAAAAGTATTCTGCAAGGAATGGTTGAGAGATCATTTGGACAGTGAGTTTAGTGGTCTTGTCCTAGAAGCTATTTGGACAGTGGGTCCTTCTATTCTCTACAACTCCTAACAAATTTGGCACAACTCCTAATAGGGTTGGAATCTTCTAACAAGGATTAAAATTCTGCTAACAGGGACTCATATGTATTAAATATTGTAATAGACTTCTAACAAGGTCCATCCTCTAACAAGGAATATTTATATTAGTACATCATCTTGTGGGCATCATTCCCACTGGGGTTTTCTCTCTGATCAAGGGTTTCCCTAGTTAACATATCTAGTGTTATTGTGTATGTGCATCTTTCTATGGTTATTGTTTACTTTGGTTGAATGGTTAAGATTATTTAAGCTGGATAAATGTTTTGATTATTGGATAACTAATTGACCCCCCCCCCCCCCCCCCCCCGCCATTATCTTGGTGGACTATTATTTCTAACAATTGGTATCGGAGCATCGGGTCCTTGAAGATTAAGTTTAACAACTTTGAAAGAACCATGGAAAACATATTTAAGAAATATAGTTTGAAGTTCAATGGAAAAAATTATAATAGTTGGAAGGAAAAGATGAAGACACATCTATTGTGTATGGGTCCAAGATATTGGATCTTAACAAAATCAACAAAGACAATCATTGCTGAAAGTGACTTGGAAACTTGTATCGAGGAAGAAAGAGATCTTTTCATGTGCAACATGAGAGCTAGAGAAGCACTTTTGTCTGGATTTCTTGAAATTGAATACAACTAGGTAAAATCACTTGATACTTCTCATTTTATTTGAAAAGCTTTGGAAAATAGTTTTGAAGGTGATGAACATTCTAAGAAATTGATTTTACAAAGTTGGATTTGTTCATTTTAAGGTACTAAAATGATGGAAGATGAATCTATAAGAACATATGTAGGCAGGATATTAGAAATTATTATAGGTATTAGATCTCAAGGAGGAACCAAAGAAGATGATGAGGTAATATCAAAGATATTGAAGAGCTTAAGACTACCATTTAAATCAGTAGTTCAAATGATATAGTTGTTGATATCTTGTACAAAATATTTCACAAATGAGACATTACTTGGAAGACTTGAAGCAGTTGAGAATGAGCTTAGATAGTTTGAAGAATTGACTAGAACATAAAAAGATTTTAGTGCCTTGAATATTCAACCTAGTTTATCAAGGAACACAAATGCTATAGGAGACTTTGCTAGTAGTAGCAGATCTGATGAGGAAAGAAAATTTGAAGGAGTAGCCCTTCTGGTAAGAACAGAAAAGGATGGTAAGAAAATCTTTGAATGTTGGACTTGCAATGAATTTGGTCATTATGCATCTAAGCATCCTAAAAGAGAGAAAAAGTATAAAGGAAATTTTAAACCTAGAAGAGATAGATAGTGTTTGTATGCAAATGAAGAAGATGATTCTGATGAACAAGTAGTAAGTGCTAGTGATGATGAAATAGGATTTGTAGTAAGTAAAGAAGAAAGTCTAGAGAAAATAGCTTTGGTATCATAGGCTAAAAAGAAATCTAATTGAATAATTGATAGTGGTTGTTCACATCATATGACTAGTGATATGAACAAATTTTTTGACTTCAAAAGTCATGATAGAGGCATTGTCAGAGTTGGAAACAATGCAGCATGTCATGTTAAAGGTATTGGATCTATAACTCTTGATGGTAAAACTAACACTGAGGATGTATATTTTGTTGATGGTTTGAAGCACAATCTTTTGAGTGTTGGACAACTAGTGGATAAAGGCTATTAGTTGCAGTTCACATAAAATACATGCATGACCAGAGACAAAGATGGAAAGGTAATTGGAATAGGAACTAGATCTAGAGGTAATGTATTTCATTTGAATCCTACTAAAATGACATGTTTGATTGCAAAGGTAGATGACAGTTGGTTATGGCATAAGATATTTTTCCATATAAACTTTGACAATATTGTGAAGGCTAGTATTTTTGCAGTTAGAGATTTGCCTAAGATTATAAAGTGTACTAACATAATTTGCAAGGAGTGTCTTTTGGCTAAGCATAATAGAACTTCTTTTCCTAGCAAGAAGTTTACTACTACATCAAAATTGGAGATTGTACATACAGATCTCAACGGTCCTACGAAAACTAAAGGATTCTATGGTGAAAGGTATTTCATGATTTTAGTTGATGACTTTTCTAGAATGATGTGGATTGCATTTCTTAAAGGAAAATCTGAAGCATTTGATAGTTCAAGATATTCAAGAATGGAGTTGAGAATGAATCAGGTATGAAGATTAAATGTTTAAGATCAGATAGAGGATGAGGGTTTACTTCAAATGAGTTTAACATCTTTTGGGAAGCTAATGGAATCAAAATATAGTTATCATCTCTAAGAACCCCTGAACAAAATGGTATAGTTGAGAGAAGAAACATATTAGTAATAGAAGCAGCAAGAGCTATGTTAGTTGAGAATGATGTATCCAAGATGTTTTGGAGAGAAGTTGTCAATACAAAAATCTACACTATGAATAAAGTGAAAGTCAAGAAATGCACAAACAAGACCCTTTATGAATTGTGGTTTGGTCACTCACCTATAGTTAAGTATTTCAAAATTTTTGGGAGTAAGTGTTGTATCAAAAGAGATGATGATATTGGCAAGTTTGATGCTAGAAGTGATGAAGGTATGTTTCTTAGTTATTCATTAAAAAGAAAGGCTTATAGATGTTATAATCTTAGAACTAAGACTATAATGGAAAGTGCAAATGTAAGAGTTGATGAGAAATTTAGGATACAAGAAAGAGTAGTTGACTACAATTCAGATGATGAAAATGTTCTTACTAAACCAAGGAATGATGAAGTATTCCTTGAGACTAACAATGATTTGCAGAATGAAGGAGAACTAAGACAAGAATAAAGCTCGAAACCTTCAATAGAGCCAAGAGTTGAGATAACAACTCCTATTTCAGGTAAAAATATGACAAAGAATTATCCACCCGAGTAGATCATCAGAAGTAGAGATAAAGGTATGATCACAAGAAGCAGAATCAATAAAGAACTATGTTTGATATCTCAAGTTGAACCTAAGAATGCAAATGAAGCATGTAAAGATGACTATTAGAAGCAAGCTGTGAAAGAAGAATTGGATCAGATAGTAAAGAATGAGACATGAGAATTGGTCCCCAGACCAGCAGACAAGAATGTGATAGGAACAAAATGGGTGTTCAGGAACAAGATGAATGAACAAGGTGAAGTTGTAAGGAATAAGGCAAGATTGGTATGTAAAGGTTACTCACAGCAAGAAGGAATGGAGTAAGATGAAACTTATGCTCCTATGGCAAGACTAGAAGCAGTAAGGTTATTCTTAGCATATGCAACATATAAGAAATTCAAAGTATATTAGATGGATGTCAAGTCAGTATTTCTGAATGGAGAACTTGAAGAAGAGGTATACATATGAAAAGGACATAGTATGTAGATTGAAGAAAGCATTGTATGGCTTGAAGAAAGCACCCAAAACTTAGTACACAAGGTTGGACAAGAATTTGACAAAGCTTGGATATAGAAAAGGTATGGTAGATAGTAATCTCTATTGGAAAGAAAGTGATGATGGATTAATGATTTTGGTACTATTTTTTTATGGTATCATATTTGGAGGAAATGATGATGAAAGCGACAAATTTATAGAAGAAATGAAGAAGGAATTTGAAATGGGCATGATAGGAGAAATGAAATATTTTCTAAGATTATAGATCATGCAAGATAAAGGAGGAATCTTTGTTTCTCAGACTAAGTATCTGAAAGATTTACTGAAAAGTTTTGGTTTGGAAACATGTAAACCCATTGGAACACCTATGATAACTAGACACAAGTTATCTACAAAAGATGAGACACCTACTGTTGAGCAGAAGAAGTACATATCTATGATTAGAGGATTGCAATACGTGACTCACACAAGGCCAAATATAGAAAATATAGTTGGAATTGTTGCAAGATTCTAAGCTGATCCCAGAGAAGCACATTATGTAGTAGTCAAAAGGATATTTAGATACCTAAAAGGAACACCAAAGTTTAACTTGTAGTATGATAGATCTAATGATTTCACTCTATATGCTTATATTGATGCTGATTGGGCAAGAAATATGGATGACAAAAAGAGCACTAGTGGTGGAGCCTTTTTTTCTTGGAGGAAGATTAGCTTTTTGGCTAAGCAAGAAGCAGGACTATATCTCACAAAGTACAATAGAAGTAGAATATGTTGCAGTAGCAAACAATTGTAATCAAGTTGTTTGGATGAAGTAGATGCTAAAGAATATAAGGATAGACTTCATTGAACCTATTATCATACATTGTCACAACACAAGCACAGTAAATATGTCTAAGAACTTAGTGTTCCATTCTAAGGCCAAGCACATTTCTCTCAAGAATCACATGTTGAGAAAGTAAGTTGCAGAAAAGGAAATTAGATTGGAGTATGTAAACACAAAAAAGAAGATTGCAGATATTTTCACTAAGCCTCTTTCCAAAGAGACTTTTGAGCATTTGCAAGGTATGCTAAGGGTTATGCCCCTTCTTACACTAGAGTAGATGATGCAAGAATGCATCAATCTAGTGTAAAACAATGCTATTGTTTGTTTGGACTGAATTTTGATGCTTCCTAAATGGGGGAGTATCTATGATGAACAGAGTCATCTAGGACTCTAGTTGGATGTTATTTTTGAATAGTGTATTTAGACACTTGAGCTAGTCATAGATAGTTGTTGTAGAGTTTTATGGTTGTTAAAACTCTTGACATTGATGTCAATGGGAGAGAAGTATAACATGAAACAAAAGTACAATATGGAAAAATAATTTTATGTAAATCATATTGAGGTATATCAATCAGGGAGAATGATTGATGAAGAGGATTTTAAAATGATTGATGAAGAGGATTTGAAAAGAAAGGTTAACAATCTTTTGTAGTTGGTATTCTTGAAACTAGATGTTTTTTAACTATGTTTTCATCAATGTCAAAGGGAAAGATTGTTGAAAGCATGAATTTTGATGATATTCCTATGAGAGAGTATTGTAGAAACATGATTAGATAATTTTCATAATGATATGTTATATTCATGACTGTGTTTGTCATTGATGTCAACATAGTGGTTTTTTGTGGTATCTAATAGAAAAACAACGGTAAAGATCAAGTTGGTATGAATAGATCGTTGAGTACTTTTAGTAGCAAGGTTAAAGGGAGATTATAATATGTTTCTAGTATACCCAGCTAACCTCAAAAGCATAAGATATTAAGTTTGGAAGAATTTATACAAGGTTAGGTGAAGATTGTTCTGAGATAGAGTTTACATACGCATGTTCTAGTAAACTTGGTACATCTCTTACTAGAGTTGTTATTCTAAGAATTAAAAGTTAAAGATGTGAAGAAGACATGTTGGTGATGATATGGCTAAGATCGCTCGCCATAATGTTACGTGTACAAAAAGTTATACAAGTTGCAAGGCGAAAGATTAATGTTATCACTAAGTGTAACATGTTCTTAATGTGATCCTATAATAATCAATTGAGGTGTAACAGCCAACTTAGGGAATTTTTTTATGGATTTGGTATAAAGAAATGACATTTTCCTTTACCATATATGAAGGAATGAGAATGATGGTAAGAAACACAAAGAGTGAAATGTGAAGATAAGCATAATAGAGCGAAAGTGAAGGAAACTTCATTACCAAGGTTTTATTGTGTGATCTGAAGTTTGATACTTGGATTTGAGGTTCGTGACCTAGTCTACAAGGTCTGACAGTAATTGGTCCAGTTGATAGGATAGAGGATAGAAATTAAATTTTAATGCATACAATTATTCTGTAAGGAATAGTTGAGAGATTAGTTGGATAGTGAGTTCAATGGTCTTGCCCCAAAACCTATTTGGACATTGGGTTCTTGTATCTTCTACAACTCCTAATAGGGTTGGCACAACTTCTAATAGGATAGAATATTCTAACAAGGATTCAAAGTCTCCTAATAGGGACTCATATGTATTAAATGTTGTAATATACTCCTAACAAGGTCCATTCTTTAACAAGGAATATTTATAATAGTACATCATCTTGTGGGTCTCAATTATCTTGGTGGACTATTATTTCTAACATGTAGAGGCATTGAATATAGGGGAGGCTAAGGTCCTTCCCATAGAAAAATGAAGTTCACTACTTAGAATGCTAGGAGTATTAATGACCCTAGTAAAAAGTGCCTATTAAAGTACAATTTAACCTTATTTGAATCAGAACTAGTACTAATCCAAGAAACTAAACTAAATAAAGATGAAGGAATCAAATTAGAAAAGAAACTAGGTAACTAGAAAATGGACTTTATTGAATCAATTGGAGCTTGGAGAGGAGTAGGACTGATTTGAAACCCAAGGAAAGTGGAATTTACTGAAATTGTTGAATCCAAAAATTGGATAGGTGGTAGAATTAAAAGCTTAAGAAATAGAACTCAGCTAATACTCATAAACTTAAATGGCCCCACCCTATCATCAAACAAAAAGGAACAACATAAGGAAATAAATGAATTCATGGAGGGTTGTCCTAGAAAAAATTTCCTTATTGGTTGGGACTTTAATGAAATTTTGAGCCTAGAGGAGAAATCAGGGGGAATACAAAGTCTTTCTCAGACATCAATAGATTTCAATGAGTGGGTAGAGAAAAATAATCTAATGCACATACCTACCATCAATGGATTTTATACATGGAATAACAAACAGAATGGTTTCTACAATATAGAAGAAAAACTAGACATATTCATGCTTAAAGGACACTTCAATACACTTAATGCTATCATTTAGGCGAGAATATTACCTAATGCAGGGACTATTCATTACCCAGTTAGATTAGAAATTGTTGAAATAGAGAAACCTATAAGAAATTCCTTCAAATGTGAAAAATATGGTTTTTAGATAAGGAATTTATGAAAAACATAAAGAAATGGTGGAATGAAGGTTCATTCGAAGGGTCAAAACTGTTTTTCTTTGTTTCTAAATTAAAATGATTAAAATAGAATATTCTTAAATGGAATAAAATTCACTTCAAAAACATATTCAAAGAAAAGTTAGAAAATGAGGATGAGTTCAAAATACTAAATGAAGAAATTATAAAACATGGAATGGACCATGATAAATACTTAAAAGAAAAAGAACTATTAGGGAAATAAGTCATCATCCTAGAAAAAGAAGAATTGTTCTAGAAATAAAAATCAAGCAAAACATGGTTGGAAGAAGGGGACCATAATACAAAAAAATTCATAACAACACTATAAATAATAGAAACATAAATAGAATAACTAAAGTTAAAAACAATCATGGAATCATAGAGGAAGATCAAAATAAAATATCAAAAGTGTTCATGGAATACTTTTCAAAGATCCTTAATAACACAAATTCATCCAACTTAAAAGCTCAAAATGATATGTTTAGCTCAATCCCAAAAGTGGCTATAGAAGTGGATAACAAAATGTTAAATTCACCTATATCATTAGAAGAAGTTAGAACAAATTTATTTAAAATGCATTTGGATAAATCTCCAAGCCCAGATGGATATCAGGCCTTCTTCTTTCAGAAGAGTTGGGATATAATTGGGGAAGAGCTATGGAAAGCCATTAAGGCAATCAGGAACTCAGGAATATTACTAACTAAAATCAATCATATATTCCTAATACTCATCCCAAAAAAAGAGAGAATTGTGAGGAACCTGGTCACTTTAGGCCAAACACTATTTGTAACACCACCTATAAAATATTATCTAAAATTCTAGCAATGATAATGGAACTTATTCTCCTAAAAATTATATCCTAGGAACAAACTGGTTTCATTCCAGGAAGATCAATTCTAGATGGGTCCATTATTATCTAAGAAACTATACACTCATTGCAAAATAACAAAAAAGCATGCATGTTGGTAAAATTAGACATCCAGAAGGCATATGATATGGTTGATTGGAGATTTCTATGCAAAACTCAAGAAACCTTTAGTTTTTCTTCACAATGGGTAAACCTTATATTCAACTATATAGCTACACCACAAGGCTTCTTCAATATCTCAAGAGGTATTAGCAAGGAGACCCCATCTCACCTTTTCTCTTTATCACTATGGATGAAGCTTTTGGTAGAAACATCAAAAAAGCACAAAAAAAAGGAAAACTAAAGGAATTATAGTCACCAATAATATCCTAAACATCACCCACTAGCAATTTGTAGACAATACCATTTTACCCAGGAAGAGTACAACAGAAGAAGCACAAAATTTTAAGGCACTCTTACAAAGATTAATTGAAGCATCTAGGAAAAAGGTTAATGCAAAGAAATCTGAGATTTTCTTTATTAACACAAAACCTACACTATAAAAAGAGATCTGCAAAATTGTGGGATACAAGAAAGGAAACTTCCCATGCAAATATCTTAGAGTCCACTTAGAAAAATAAGCCAAGAACTCCAAATCATGGACCCCTATTCTTGATAGAGTTGATAGACAAATTAATAACTAAAAAGGTAAATGGTTAACCAAACCAAGTAGACACACAAAAATCAAAGTGGTCCTTTCAGCTATCCCCACATATCAATTATCATATTTACAATTACCCAAAAACATTAAGAAAAAATTAGAAACTAAGCTCAAAAACTTCTTTTGGAATGGAACCAAAGATAAAAAGAAACAAGCCCTAATAAAATGGGAAATGATCTATAAACCAAAAAGTCTAGGAGGTCTAGGAATTAAAATTTTAAGCTAGCAAAACCAAGCCCTAGGAGAAAAGTTAACATGGAGGGTGTTTAAGGAGAAAGAGAGTAAATAGGAAAAGATTTTATACCACAAATATCTAAACAAATCAAACCCGCTATCATTATTCAAAATAAAGAATCCACCCAAGGGCTCACACATATGGAATTTCATGATAAAAATTTGTCCCATCATTAGTAATAACCTAACCTAGGATATAGGTAAAGGCAACAATGTTCTATTATGGGAAGACTCATGTAATAGTAATCCTTCTCCAAATAGTTGTAACCTCTCTATAAACATCAAGAATACCCTACCCTAGTTATGGGGTACAAAACTCAGTTGTTATAGGGATAGGAGAGTTGATAATGGTGAAGAAATTTTTGAGTGGAAATCTTTAGAAAACGTCAATCTAACCTTGCATGAGAAAGAAGAATTTAAAATGGTTTTAAGTAACAAACCATTAACATATAAGGATAGACAAGAGAAAATCATTTGGGGACTCTAAAATGATGGAAAATATAGTGTTAGAAATGGATATAACCTAGTAATTAATTCACAAGATTGGGAAGTAACCAATCTACCACATTGTTTATGTTAGGATTCAACATGTCTTCTTAAAGCAAGAATCTTTTTTATGGGCTAGGCTACAGAAGATGATTTTAATGGCTAATAAATTTACCAAAATGGGATATGAAGGCTTGTCTAGGTGCATCCTATGTAAGAACTCTTTAGAAACTTTAGAACATCTATTATATCAATGTCCTTTCACCAAAAAATATTGTGAATGGCTCATTCAAAAACTAAATTGGCAATCCCCTTTCATAGAATCCCTCTCAAATCACCTACTACGCAAGACTGGAAAAGGAAATCATAAAGTATATAGAAAATTATGGAACAGATCACCTTCAATATTATTGTCAAAAATTTGGAAAGAAAGAAATAGGATAATCTTCCAAGATACAACATTAGAACTTCCTGGTCTCCTTAACAAAGTAGATGTGTGTGTTATGGAAGTCATGAATAACAATATTAGCATAGAACCTAAAGAAGAAGGATCCTTCATGAGTTGGGACACAAAGATGAAAAAAAATGGTACAAACTCATGAACCCACCTCTATTATATATGAAAACTAGTCTAAAAGCACACAAAGATTGCAAATGGGAACCTCCCCCAAAAATCTAGTTGAAACTTAATTTTGATAGAGCCTCCAGAGTAAATCTAGGAAAGGCAAGATTAGGGTGTATTATAACATGAGATGATGGAGAATGGCTAATCAGACGAGCAAAACCACTAGGCTACTTAACCAATAACATTGTGGAACTAGAAGCCCTTAGAGAAGTATTAAACCTTTTCCTAGAACTATGGACCACGAGATTAGTAATTGAAGGAGACTCACAAATTATCCTGAATGCACTCAAAATATGATCAACTCCGAATTGGAGGATAAATTTCAATTTAGAACCTATTTTAGAATTAGTTGACCTATTTGAAGACATTAGATTTCATCATATTTATAGAGAAGAAAACTCAGAAATATATCTTCTAACAAATAAAGGGGCAGATGGTATAGACGAATTATCAAAGAGAGTCTAATCTCATCTGTATCTAGTAAGATATAATAGGACCACCTCTTTCCTAATAAACTAGTTGTCCTAATCCTTACATTTATCATACCCATTCTAACATGTTATAATATACCCACTTAAGAGCCCAAAACCTATCTCAATAGGACCTGTTTACACCATCATACTATAAGACTAGTAAGATATACCAAATTAAGCATAATTTGAAACCAAATCACAATGGACAACTCACTTACAAACATATAATCAAATTTCAAGTTGATCTTCAACTTGTGCATTTGTAATTTTTGTCACATTAAGTGGCTTAAATACAAATTTTAACTTAGGTATGTGTTAATTTGGAATTTATCAAACCCATCTATACCTTGTATCTTTGTAATTTTAATAGTCCTTTGGTTTGATCTCTTATAGTTTTGCAAAGAAAAGGAACTCGTCCACCAAAATATTTGTGGCATGTCCTAAATTAATAAGAACTACTGTCACTAATCATAGAATACTCTATAAAACAAGGATTAGTGTTTACTGGAGAGATTGACTTTCCAAATTACTAATCAAGAACCTCTTATAGTTAACCATATCATGTATGTAATAAGGGAAATGCAAATACAAATGGATTTTACCATGAAAATCAAAACTTATATAAAGGCACTATCATAGACTTAAGGTTTCAACTGTCTCACAAAACAATCATATTTGACCTAGATTAATGTGTATATTTTAGTTCTACAAAAGACACTTCCCTAAGGAAAGTCTATTAGCATATTTTATTGCTAATTTGCTAACAAGTTTCCATCTAGAAATGTTTTATATATAAGTATGTAGAATGGAAGAGGAAGACAAAGATCGATTGTGTATTCTACTTCAAATCTTACTATTTGAACAATAGGCATCAATCAAAGCTATAGGATTCATGATTCTTCACTGATGTATACAAAGTATCCTATGGACTCAAGATTCAAATAGTCATATATGTATCTTATATAAGAGAAATTGCCAATAGTAACATTGGAAAAGGGGTATGCCCCTTCAATTATGTATTAATATTGAAATTTGGTCCTGGGAAAGATTGGAGGTTTTCTTCTCTATTCTTTCCTACCAGTGCTCGTTTGAATGGAGATACTTATAATTTTACTTATGGTATTAATATAAATCATAAGGTTTCAGTTGTTTACGGATCAATTTTTTTCTTTGTAGAAATTGATTTTAAATAAAGCTAGGACAAATAGGTAAGCACAAAGGTTAATCATAAATATTCCACATTTAAGATATTAAAGATATTCTTTTCTACAAGGTAAATATTATATTACCAAATGTGATGAATTGTTCAAAGGGTTTAATAGCATATTTAATATGTTAGATTTCTTTTCTAAGGGAAAAGACATACATTCTGAGATAGAAATGAAGTGTGGTCACTCAAGGTATGAATTAAGCAAACTCTTTGAAGAGAAAAAGGGATCTAGATACTCCTGAATAGATTAAGGCCACCATTGATTTCATTAACACTATTATAAAGAATCTAAGTTGTATAAATCAAGAATATCCAAAGTTGGAATAAAATTTAAAGGTGATTTCCTTTGTTGGTCATCCATATTTTCATATCATCAAGAATGAAGAAAGTAAAAAAAAACAATTGGAAGAGTGGAGACACTAATTCGTAATGTTACCGCACACATTAATAACCAAGTTTAGGAAGGAATAGAATTTTAAAATGGATTTATTCCATTGGATATTGAACAAGATGACTGTTGTGGAGGCCAAATTTACCAATTTTTTAATACATGTCAAAATTGCTCGAGAGAAGAGATGGGTTGATTTACAATCTTTTGCCCCAACAGTCCAAACAAAATTGTGGCCCATGGATGCCTAGATTGCCAAATGGATTGAGGTCTACGTGAAGGTTCTTGAAGATTCTCCCAAAGAGGTCATGGTTGTTGAAGAGATGGAAGAAGGTTAAACAAATTATCATGTTTTCAAGTATTATGTAGTTATACTTTTGGTTAGTAGTTAGTTCTATTTGTGAACAAGTTTAAAGAAATGTTGCACCTTTTTATTTTTATGAGAAAATGTACCATGACCCCATTTAACAAGAAACAATTTCAAGATTAAAAAATGATATAGAATTTATGAAATATGATATATGATACTACTTAAAAGGAAGAAATGATATAAAGTTATTTTCCATTTTATGAAATTACTTGTTTTGGATATGCAATGAAACTTCTCAACTCTATTTCCTTATGAATGAAGTTAATATAATCATTTTTACTTTGTATCTATTATGACATATATTATGGAATTTATGTAGGGACAACCACCTAGGTTTTGTAGATGGTAAAGTGTGGAGATTGAATAAATCATAATTCGGTCTTTGTTGACTAGAATTGTGTTGATTTTCCAGCATCAAGAAAGCAAAGCTTGTAGGAATTCAACCAACAATTTTGAGAACCAACATATTGGTGACTCCACTAAGGTGAGTTTCTCATTATTTGGTTTGTGATGTTACCTAGATTTTAAAGTTTCACATATCAGAACAAAGAAAAAGTAAGAACTTTTCTTCAAAGTGTGCTCTGCTAGAAGGAAAAGCTCGAAAGATTTAGTGATAATTTCCTTAAAGGTGGTGACTCTATTTAGATCATTTAGTAACCAAAGTGGTAAAAGGTTTTTTTATGTAAACATCACAAAGAAAACAATTAATACCTAATGGTTTCAAAGCATTAGATTTAAGAAAAATCATTTACAAACCAAATGCATTATGTTCAACTTTGATTAATAATGTTCTGAAGTTTTATGGAAGATGGAAATAATCTCTAGTTAACCATTTATATGCATTCTATTCATTTATATACAAGAATTAGATATACAATAAGGGTGGCATAATGATACTTTTTGCTAAACCATTAAGAGGTGATTCAAGGAATGAATATGAATCTTTGGCCTCTGAAAGTATCTCATCCCTGGTGCAATTTGAATATTGGTTATTGTATAATTTTTGAAGGGATGGCATAGAAGATTGGGACCATGAATAGGATAACATAGATGATTCTCAACCTAAACACATGCAGGAAGGAGATCAATTCATGGAAAGAGAAAATGACACCATTTACAAAGATAAAATTTCAAAGTTCCTAGCAGTAAAATATCAAAAGAATGTCTTGGAAAATAATGTTTTCTTTCATAAATTAATTATCTAATATATGATGAAATAGTCTCAAATAATGAAAAAGATTTTTTTTTAAAAATCATAGATTGGTGATCCAATGTATGATGAGAATAATTAAAATAGTGATAACCTAGAATAGCACCACTTACACACAAATGGAATTATGCATCCCAATTGCTTAAAGATTAAAGATTAGAGTCAAACATAAATCACTATGATGAGAGATCATTGCACCAAACATGATGGCCAAAATAAAGAATGAGATTATATGGAGAAAATAATATGTAGGTGATGTTAAAAAGTGTGTTATTTCCTCAAAAAATACTTAGAATATCTCTCATACCTCATATACATTTGTAATGAAGAATATAATTACATGATGAGTATATTGTTAGAAAGGGATAGTAAAATGTTGAAGATCCTTGAAATATATCAATCATGTCATTCATATGATAAGATGCAGTAAATAATGAAACTTCTCTCTCCAATCCAACCTTACTCATAAGATACATTGAAAATAATGCAAAAGCAATATATTCAGAGAAGGAATGATGTTGCATAAACAACACAAATTTTTTTTATAGAGGTAGAGATTGAAAATCATGATCTTCTCCTCCTAAAGATAAATAGGATCTCATAATGCCTCAAGTAGACATGTGTCCTCAGAAAGAGCCACTGATGGATCCTAAAATAATATTTGTCCAATAGATAATTATTTGAGATATGTTTTCCATTTTGAAGAGGAGAAATTAAGGTATCAATGAAAATGTGAAATATTGGCACTTTGGAGGGTTCAAAGTATAAGGTTCACAAAAAATCAAGGACTTTTCTACTTCAGAATTTAACTTTATAAAGGTCCGTAAAATCATGATTTCACTAATGACTAAAAAGATGAGCTTAAAAATCGCGCTATTTTGACAAAGTATTTGTGGAGGCTTTTTAAAGTTTCAAAAATTGCAATTTTGGAGGTTATCTCAAGACAGGGGTACGAAAAGGCAAAAAAGGTTTCATTGAGTTACTAAAATATACAAATCATTAAATAGCTTAAAGTACTTGGATGATGTGACAAGTTGGACAATTTACAAAGTGAATGTATGTGTGACAAGTTATGGATCATAAATGCGAAATGAAAATAAATTAATAGCTTTGGCGAAAATGAGTATTTTCATAAATGAACATGCAAGTGAAGCTAAGATATGAGATAGTGGAAAACATTTGAAGGCATCGTCAACAAGTTATAGAAAATAGTAAGTTCTAATTTCTCTGCCTCTGGGTAAATTTTATTTGATAAAAATGTTTGTAAAGAAAGACACTAGTGTTAAGGATACAGAGGAAGTACCCACTAAGAAATTGATTCAAAAGATGTTGAAAATGTTTCTTGGTTCTTCTGGAGGTCAAATGACTATTTTTGTTGATGAATTTGAGAATTGTAGAGATGCTAATCTTACATTACACGGTAAAGCTTTCTTTTGGTATTTTTATGCAAACAGAGATAAAAAAGAACCTAGGGACAACCAATGGAGATTAGATCTAGCAAAAATTGTTGTCCCAAATGTGTTTGTAGATACAAAATTTATAGACATTGTAGCCAATCATTATCAACCAACCACAAAGACTATAAGGAAAATGGATGGTATGCCACTAATAGTCATTACAAAATATTGTATAGAAAAATGCTTTGGACTAAGCACCCAAGCCCTTAAAAAAATGATAGGGAACACTTTAAGAGTGAATATCAAAGAACCATTAAGTTTGGAAGATATAGGGAAATTACACATTTCATGCATAGGAACCAACATAATAGAATAATGTATGTTGATCATATGGGTCCTCATTATATTGAATCCTTTATGGATTTTTTGGAGTACACTTTTTATGCATAGTCGCAGTTGTTTGGGGAGGATGAGAACCAAAAAATTCCACTTGATTATATGTATATGTGTATAAAAATCCAAAACCCCCACACCTATCTGGAATTTGATTTTGTCACTGAGATTGAGAAAACCCTTCACAATCAATTACTTAGATGGATAACTACTAAGTTCTTCAAGAATTATTCCTTGTTATGTTACCTAATACTCCATCAAAATGTCAACCAATTTAGGAATTCTATGGAGTTGACAACAATTTATGAGGAAGGTGTTAGACAACCCATCCAACTTTGGTGCCCACTTTAGGATACACATGCAAGGGATGGTGATTGTATAGTATTCAAGGATATTTTTGTGCAGTGGATAGTAAGGGTACTTGGGGGGACTATGACAAGGTTACCATAGTTAATTAAGGATATGTTAAGACCCAAAGAATTTCTGGATGATCAAGATTATGAATACAACTTGGGTGATTAGATTCTCAAGCCAAAATATTCATTGATAAGACTATATGGGTGCAGATAGGCACCTCATAGACATCTTTTGTTCATCCCTGAAAGATTGTGTTTGTTGGAGTTTATATGAAAGTTGCTATGGGTTGAGAAAGATATTATTCAACCAAGAAGGAAGGGTTACATGATGCCTCATTTTAAAAAGTTTGATGGATATACATTTGGGTGTAGTAAAATCCAAGAAGTTCAAGAGGTCATCATGAATAAATTCTCATTGATTAGTGATAAAAGAAGAGATTATGATTCTAAGGGGTACATTAAAACTATAAAAGTTAGGTATGATCATCAATTGAACATTGAAGATTACATTGTTAGAAATTGTGATGATTTATGAGAAGCACACCAAAGGTTGAAGAAATGGAATGTTTTGAATAAGATAGAGAATTAGATGTTAAGTAAAGGTCTTCCTTGTTTTCATTCTAAAGAAGATATTGAAATTCTTAGGATTAAGAAGTGTATTAAAGAATTTGAAAATTTATGCCAATAATATGTTAAGAAAGAAAAGGGAAAGAAAGTTGAGTAGGCATCTTCTCCACCCCCTCAAACCAAAAGAAGAAAATTGAGTTTGATAGGTTCAAGTTCTGGTTTTGTTGCTCCTAAATCTCATGAAGAAGGCACTAGTACCCCTTTGGTGGCCTATGATGATTTAGATTATGAGGGATTAGCATAAGTTGTCAATATTCTCATAACCTTGAAAGAAGAAAAAAAATGTTGAGGTATTAGAGCCAACTCCCTTTTTTTTTTTGAGAAAGAGCATGGCTACTATACTCAAAATGTGGAGAATGATGACCCTATTGATAATGAAGATGAAAGGTAAGCTATTTCTCTTAGATTCATTGAACAACAGAATTTTACTCAAACATGGGATGTAAAGGACTTTTGGATTAAATATAAAATGAGGGACTTTGAACATAGAAAAAGAAAAATACTTGAGGATGTTGATGAGTCTCAACATGCCTCAATTGTTCAACAAATGATGGATGAGTTGTACTCAGATGAGATTTCATGCACTAAAGAGGAGGCTAGAGAAATGGTTAAAAAGAGTGACATCTTGATTCTTCCTAGTTTGACATTACAGGAATTGTTTCTACTAAATCAAGTGAGGACAAAAGAATATTCTACATTTGTGTCACAATTTGAATCTTTGGACAAAGTAGAAGAGATGGGTTATGGTCCTAAAGTAGAAACCCTTACCACTTGGATTACATTCAAAGGAAATAAACCTAAATGATTGAAATATCTAAAGGAGAAGAAGGGATGGCCCTAGTGTAATGATGAAGAGTGTTCCCCTTAATACCATAAACAAATAATAGAAACAATGAAGCTACAACAATTTGTGAGAATAAAATATGGATTTCTTATTATCACCGCAAATGTAGAATTACAATATGTTAATCCACATGGGTGCCTTAATTATAGTGATTTGCATGACAAAGATGTGAACTATCACCTAGAGATTTCATACACAATGTTTAGACATTTCTTAAATAGGCAATTTTTTGTCTCTCGAGAAGGTTCTAGACACTCAAACTTAATACCTAGGGCTGACAGACCCTGACAAAACATATACAGTTGGCCAAATACACCTTTGACATTTATTTTGGAAGTTTTGGTTAGCCAAACTTCAGAAGGCCATAACTCTCGAACCATTGCTCTAATTGGTTATTATAACCACTTTTCGGAATCCTTAGCTTCTGATCTATAGGCCCAAGTCCATGCATGTTCCCATTTATTGAGTTTTCAATCTTCATCCAAGCACATTTAGTCCTTCAATGGTGAGCCTAAATTTTATATACCAAAATTCTAAACCAAGAATATGTAATAAATCCATGAATACACATGATATGGCACTAAGCCTCAACTACCAAGTTGATATATCCAAGATGACCATCCACCACTAAAATTAAGACATTCTGAGCTTGTATGATTGTCTTACTAAATAGAAAACCTCCACACACAGAAACTCTACATTAATACAACCCTTATTCAAACAACTAAAATGAAATACTTTTGGTTGACACAAGATTGCTCTTACACCCAAGATGCTCTTGCATCAGACACCTCGGGTGATTTGAGAAGTGACCTTGTCACATCTTCGAGATTTAAAGGAAAACCAAGACAGTTAACCTCCTCACTTGTGAACCATCATGAATCTTCTACTAGCCTCCCTTTCCATTTGACCAGGTATTCTTCATAATTTTTGTTCCTTATACTTTTACCAACAAGACTATCCAATATCTCCCCAATCTCCTTTGTAGCTTAAGTAGTTGATGGAATACTGCACTACACTTCTATAACTTCATCTTCATTACCTCCTTCATAATACTCTGTCAAATTTGAAATGTTAAATACTAGTGAAATATTCAATTCAGCAAGCAACTCCACATCAGAAGAATTTCTAGAATCATGTCTTTTCACAATCTTGCATGGTCCAAACTTCTTCATTTTTAGCTTATTTTATGTACCCATTGGAAAATGCTCCTTTCTCAAATGAACCATGACTTCATCTCCCATCTAAAATTCCTTATATCTCCTTCTCACATCTGCCTTAGCCTTGTAGTATGTATTCTGTTAGAAATATAAGAGGAGTAACTAAGACAGGAGGGGTGAATCAGTTACCACAAAAATAAATCCTAGATCGCTTAGATGTCAATACAAATCAAAACTCAATGAAAATAGAACTCTACTATAACTCATCAAATACACAGGTACTTGATTTACACTTTCAAATGTTGAAGCTCGGTAAACACTAAAATAACTTGGCAAATGCTTATCATGAAAAACCTAAGATATTATATGTGATTCATCTTACTTTAGCTTAGTTGCAAACACATTTAGGAAATAGCATGAACACAATTGAGACCAATATTTTAATGTAGAAACCCAATTTGGGAAAAACCACTAATTGCAACTAGTTACTAATTTTCACTCTCTTGGAGTGAGCCCTATTAGGAGCCAACCTTGTTAAAGGTTTCAAAACACATTACTAGGTATGACTCTAACAGAGGATTTAATCACCCTATTAGGAGTGGCCATGTTAGAGGTCTTTAGACAATTCAATAGAAATGTCACCTTGTTAGAGGATTTACAAATAGTTGTTAAGACAACTATGTTAAGAGATTTAGATCACTGATACAATGGTTAGAGAGTAACAATGAAATGACTTGATTTCTGATGCAACTGAATTGTTGATTACGGATCTTAATTCTAGCTTGTATACTTGATCCTTCCTGATCGAATGTATCTTTACATCTCAATAAGGATATTATGCTTATCCTTCTAATTCACTTCCTCTAAGCATCATCAAATCTTCAATTATGTTTCACACATACAATCCTCAACTTGACCTTATATTTATATCTTACACATTGTCAAGTTGGCTTGAATATAACTTAGAATAAGTAATATTCATCTTCTCAGTTAGCTAGAACCAACAAAAAAAATTATTTAACTCAATATGCCAAAATGAGAAAATCCTTTGTTAGCTGACCCTAATCATTAGATACTAAATCAAAGTGATTTTCCTATGTTAACCAAATGAACTCAATTAACAATGCATATTCACAAAGTTCCTTTGGTAACTGAGTGAGCTTGGTTAACGCTAGTTCTATCCAACATTTCCTCCATTAACTAAGTGAGCTTAGTTAACACTCATTTTTTGCAAACTTTCCTTTGTCGCCTGAGTGAACTTGGTAGACACTATCTTCTGAACTAGGTAAACTCTAGAATGCTTGACAAACATACAAAATTTTCTTCAATTCCTAAGTGAGCTCGACATACACTAATTGGAAATGATATGACATTTTTTGTAGCATCAAAGAAAATGCACAATTAATCACTTGTTTCCAAGAATCTCCCTCTTTGGCATTGATGGCAACACAACATGTCATAATGCAATGAAATTTTAGAGCAAGAATAAAGGAACATATCCTTAGTTTCATTCTAATTCTCATTCTTGAGAACTCAACCCCCTCTATCAGTGTGAACTCCCTCTTCCTTTAGTTCCTTCCTCTGTCAACAAAACTCTACCTTCAAAATCTTCTTCTAATAGAAAATTCTCCCTCTTTGGTATCAAACCAAGTTCTTCCTCATTGACATCAAAAAAAAATTATTTTCATATGAAAGCCAAACTCTCCCTCTTTAACATCTCATGTCAAAGACAATAATCAATGAATTTCAATGTACCTTATGTACTGATTCATTTGCAATGTGCCCTTGTTAATACTCAATCAACTGGCTGATCTTTAACATGCTTTGGTTGATGCATCACTAAACTTTATTTAGTGAGCTTCAAAAAGAGGAATGACCCCTAACTTACCTCTTAGATACAGAAATGCATCCTTAGGTAATGGCTTAGTGAATATGTCTACAATTTGTTCTTTAGTATTCACATATTCCAATCTTACCTCTTTATCTTGTACCAATTCTCTCAAAAAATGATATTTTATAGCAATGTGTTTTATTTTAGTATGCATCACTAGATTCTTTAATATATTAATTGCATCGGTGTTATTATAGTATATAACCATTAGATCCTTGATCTCTATCTTCATACCTGTCAACAGTTACTTGAACCAAACAATATTAGAACAATTAACTACTATTGTTGTGTATTCTGCCTTTGTTGTGGATTGAGCCATACAATTGTTTTTCTTGCTTGTCCAAGATGCTAGTCTTTTGACAAGAAAGAATGCTCCACCTCTGGTTCTCTTTATGTCATCAACATTTCCTACCCAATCAGTATTTGTGAATGCTTTCAAATCCAAATTGCCTCCTTTTTTGTACCAAAAACCATAGTCTTCAATACCTTTTAGATATTGCATGATTCTTTTGATTTCCATCATGTGATTTTCTTTGGGATTTTTTTAGAATCTTGCCACCATACCAACTACTAATGCAATATCGGCCTTGTATGCAATACATATTGCAATATTCCAATCATTAATTTGTATTTGGTCTGATCTACCTCCTTGGAATCATTATTTTTGAAAAGCTTATGTCTAGTACACATAGGAGTTCCAATTGTTCTTGAATCTTCCATTCCAAACTTCTTTAGTATCTCCTTACTATATTTAGATTGAGTAATGTAGATACCATCTTTCTTCTACTGAATTTGCAATCCAATAAATAATTTTATCTCTCCAAACATAGACATCTAAAATTCTTGACTCATTTCTTCTTAAAATGCTTTGCACAAGTCATCATTTCCTGTGAATAAAGTGTCATCCACAAATATCTATGCCAACACAATCTTCTTGTCTAGTCCTTCTTTGATAAACAGGCTATTTTTATCATTATTCTTTGAAAACCAATCTTTATAAAGTAGTTATAAAGACTTTCATACCAAGCTTTGGGAGCTTGCTTGAGACCATACAATGCTTTGTGTAATTTGCAAACCATATCTCTTTTGTTGAGATCTATAAAACTTTTAGGTTGTTCTATGTAGACTTCCTCATCAAGAATTCCATTCAAGAATGTAGATTTTACATCCATTTGAAAAAGTTTAAATCCTTTGTAAGTTGCATATGCTAGCAAGGTTCTAACACCTTCTAATCTTGCAATAGGAGGAAAAATTTTATCATAATCAATACCTTCTTGATAATAACCTTTACATACTAACCTTGCTTTATTTCTGAAAAATTCTCCATCTTCATTTAGCTTATTTCTGAATACCCACTTTGTGTCAATTACATTTTTATCCTTGGGTCTAGGAACAAGAGTCCACATTTGATTCTTCTCTATCTATTATATTTCCTCATTCATTGCTTCAATCCAACTTTCATTATCCAAAACATCTTTAACATTTCTAGGTTCAAATTCAGTAAGCAAACATGTACCTTTCAATTTGTTTCTTGTCATTGTTCCATATGACTTGTCTCCAATGATCTAATCAAGTGCATGATGCCTTCTGACATATCTTGCTAACACAAGTACTTTGTATTTTGAGTTTGCTCCACTAACATCTTCATGATCTTCTATATTAAGCTCGAGTCCCACTATCTGTGACTCGGGTCCATTAGACTCAATTTTCTCTAGCAATAGGTCGGTAGCATCTGACTATAACTCAGGTCCTTCAAGTTGTGACTTGGGTTGCACTAGATGCAAATTGGTAGCTTTTGGAGATTTTGGGGACTCAAGAAGTGAGGTCTCCTAACTTCCAAATAGATTTGGCTCTATATTAGGTTCAAAGTAAACAAATCTTATGTAATCCTTAGGTTCTTTGTTGCTCTCTTCTTCACTCTTTTCTACAAACTCATCAATTCTCACATGTGCACTTTCTATGATTTTATGAGTAGACAGATTCAAACAACTATATGCTTTACTTTTGTAGGAGTATCCTAAGAATATGCCTTCATCACCTTTCACATCAAATTAAACTTTACTAGAATCTTTCAAGATATAACATTTGCTACCAAATACTTTCAAGTAACTTACATTAGGTTTGTAGTTATAATATAGTTCATAAGGAGCTTGACTTGAGTCTTTCTTTAGTTGTACTTTATTCAAGGTATGCACTATAGTACTGACTACTTCCTTCCAATATTTGATTTCAACACTTTTCTACCATCAATGTTCTTGTACAATCCATGATGGATCTTTTCCTTCTTTTAGCTGTACCATTATGTTGAGATGTACCAAGGGCTGATACTTGTCTCTTAATTTCTTTTTCAATGTAGAATTCATTGAACTCATTGAAAATGAATTCACCACCTCTGTTCGATCTCAAACATTTCAGCTAGCAACTATCAGTGATTCAAGTTGTAAATATCTTGGTAGTGATACAAGACTCCTACTAGAACATTATCAGTTGAACAAATTGTTGAAAAAAAAAATCATAACATCATGATTATTGACATTGCTTCTACTCTTAATTATGTTGAATTTGATGAAGTCAAAAGTTGCACTACAACTTATGATATGTGAATCAAACTAGAAGTCATCTATGGAGGAGATGATCAGATGAAGATGAGAGAAGATGAAAACATTGCAAAATATATATTGAGCAAACTAAAGCGAGTGTGAGTGTAATCAAAGTATCTAGAGGAAACATTAATGACAAAATAGTTGTAAGAAAAGTACTCAAAACCCTTCTTCCTATCTATTCAATTAGAGTGTTTTTTATTCAAGAAATGAGAGGTGATCCAAATAGAAATATAACTTTGGATGCTCTAGTTGGAAGATTAGCAGCTTTTGAGTTAGATAACTATGATAACTTTGTCCCTAGTTCCAAAGGTATTGAGTCTGCATTTGAAGCCAAGCTTTCACTCAAGAAAAAAGGTAAGAGATCAAAAGCCAATCAATTAGAAAGTGAAGAAGAGGAAGAAAGTTCAGACAATGATCTTGAAGTTGTTGAAGCCCTACTTGCAAGGAAATATTTCAAACATAGAGGAAAGTACAAAGGTAACATTCCTCTGATCTAATTTTCTTGTGAAGAAGTTGGTCACATTGCTACAAGGTGCCCAAACAAAGAAGAAAAATATTTTAAAAAAAGAAATAAGTTCAAAGGCAAGAAGGAATTCAAAAACTACAAGGAAAAAGATAAGAAATCTTGTTTTATGGCTAAAGATTTTGATAATAGTGAAGATGAAATACTATATATTGTTGTAAAAGATGAATCTAATGATGAAGGAGATGAAATGGCACTTATCTCTCATGTTAGGGAAAATGATACATGGATTATTGATAGTGGTTGCTCACATCATATGACTAGTGATAAAACTAAATTAGAACACATGGAACATTATGATGGTGGTGCTGTGTGAAATTTGGAAATAATGAAACTTGATGCATAAAGGGAAAAGGGTGTATCTCATTAACCAATAAACTTAGATGTGACAATGCTTATTGGGTTGAAGGGCTAAAGCATAATCTATTGAGTGTGGCATAGTTGAATAACATTAGATTCAAGGTATAATTCATGAATGGGAAGGCCACACTGCTAGATGGAAAAGCAAATCTGGTTGGATCTGGCAAACAAACAAAAGGTAATCTATTATATCTAGATCTCAATGAAAGTTCATGTTGTATTTCTCGAGTAGAAGAAAGTTGGTCATGGCACAAAATATTGTGTCATGTAAACTTTGATAATCTAATCAAGAGAAGAAAAAATAGAAAAGTAAGTGGCATTCCTAGCTTAAGGAAACATGATATGGGTCTATGCAAAAATTGTCAAATTGGTAAGGTAGGAAAACCTAGTTTTAAAACAAAGAACTATAATTCTGAAGAAGTCTTAAAGCTTATACATAGAGACTTATGTGGATCTAGTGGAATAGAGAGTTATAGTGGAGATATTTCTTTTATTCTTTTTTTTTTTATGATTATTCTAGAATTATGGCTATAATGTAGCTAAAAGAAAAATTTGAAGCTTTTCAAAAATTTAAGTGGTAACAAAGCTTGGTCGCACAATCGAATCCTCAAACCCTCAGGTAATGTTGAGGGGGAGATTGTTGGAAATTTGTTCAGTGTTTCCTTCAGGATTTGTGACAAGGGCTTAATCACCTCTTGTGTACTATAAATTGAGTGGCTGAATAGAGCATTGATAGATCAGTCTTTTGGTGGAATGGCAACCCCACTCTAATATTATTCATCTTTGTAATGTGTTTCCTCACCTCCTAATGAATATTCTTCAAATGTTCAACAAATTCTTCTCCTTCAACACTACTTACCTCTCATTTATCCAATTGCCTCAATTTAGAAGCATTTCTAGGATTTCTCCCATATACAATCTAAAATGATGATTTACCAGTACTCCTATTGATAGAATTATTATATGAAAATTTTTCCTTTGGTAAAATTGGATCTCATCCTTTTGGTTTATCTCCAACCAAACATCTCAACAAGTTTCCCAAACTATGATTTACAACTTTTGTCTTCCCATCAACCTATGGATGGTGTAGAGCACTAATCAAATAATCAATAAAAAGATGTAAAAGTTTTGGTAGGATACGAAATGATAGGTAAATGCCTCACATGTCTTGAAAATCCAAAAATGTAAGAGCAAGGTACCATTGGTGCATTATAAACCTTGAGACACCTTGGCTCACCATAGGATTTCAAGATTTTTTCAATAATTTTGGGTAGAATAAAGTTCTATAAACTTATTAAGTCATTTCATACATGTCCAAATCAATCAAAGGGTCTTGAAGAGCAATTAAGTGAAAAATGTAAAAAGTTGTCAATTTTGCACTAATGAAAAGATGCAACTTTAAAGCAACTTTTCAAAAAGTGGTTGTAAATGGCCTTGGTTTATTGTGACTGATGGGGGAGGCCTATTTACACATTCTGAACATCTCTCAGGATACAGAAGAAGATATTGTAATGATTTGGAGTTTTGGAGAGAAATAAAATTGAGTTTTACTTGAAATTCCATTATTTCTTGGAGTTGTATGAACCTGTACGGACAAGCAAGTTTGACCAAAGTACACAATTTGATAGAGGGATGAACTAGGTCTCTAAGGAAATTGGTTTCATATTGTTTTTTATATCCCTATCAAAAACTTATATCAATTTTGGTCCAGACAACATCTAAACCCTCACCATTTGAAGTGGGTAACCAAATGTGAGCCTAACTTTCCTTTCACGGATGGAATTCAACATCCATTCGGGGAAAGCAGGTTGGGATAATGTACTAATAGATTCTAGAATTTAGAAGTTGGATTCAATGGGTTGCTATTTTTCCTAGCCATCCCTAGGTCAAATAACTCTATGTATTTGACCCCAAGAAATGCAATAGCAAGCATTTAAAGGATCAAACCATGTCAATAGGACATGAGATTTGGTAGTTAGTGTTAATTTGTGTGGAGGAACATATCAAAGAATGCATGGATTGGCTTGAAGCCGTAGAAATCTATTTTTAATGTGAAGAGGTTGCAAAAAACCAAAAGGTGAAGTTGGCCAAATCAAAACTCAAAGGCCCTGCCCTAAGTTGGTGGAACTTCTTGCAAAGTGAAAGAGTGGAGAAATATTAGAAACCTATTTCCACATGGAAAAGGATGAAGATGGAAATCAAGTGGAAATTTGTGCCTGAGGATTATGAAGTGTTCCTGAATAAAAAGTTGTAGAACTTGAGACAAAAAGATATGGATGTAAGTGCTTATACTAAGGAATTCCATAGGTTGACTCTTAGAGCAAAAATCAATAAGACTGGGAAGCAAAAGTTGGCCAGATATCATAATGGGTTAAAGTATGGAATACAAGATGAAATTAGTTTTTTTGGATCAGATACTATACACAAGTGTTATCAAATGGCACTAAGGGTAGAAGAGAAGCAAAGGAGGAGGAGAGAGTGGTAGGAAAGAGAACGAGGAAATACTTTCAGAGGAAGAGGAATGTTTAATGAGAAAGAGACTTTCTATAAGACCTCAAATAAAAACACAAATCTAGAGCAAGTGGGAGAATCTAGTCATAGGGGAGGCTTCAGAGGTAGGAGATCAAACCATGGAGAAATATTTGGGAGAAGAGGACCAAGTGTCTTCACTGGTAAATGTTTCAACTATAATCAGATTGGACATCAATATTTTAGGTGCCCTGAGAAGCTTGGTTCAAACAAGCAAGGAGGAGAAAAGAGGGTGAAATTAACTCAAGAAGATGGCTATGGCAGGGAAACCTCTTACCATACCACCATGACTAGACCAGAGAGCCTAGAGCATGGAGAGCATCTAGTGATGTAAAGAACCTTATTGAAGACACATATAGCAAAGGAGCCACACCAAAGGAAGACATTGTTTGAAAAAACATGCAAGGTTAATGGAAAGGTATTTACAATTATAGTAGATTTTGGTTCAACTAAAAATATTTCTTCCATTGAGATGGTTGATAAGTTGAAGTTGATAGAGCCTCCTAGTTAACAAGGGATAATTACACCTTGCTAAATGAACAAGTTTGGATAGAATTAAATATAAGAGAATACAAATCCAAAGTGTTATGTGACATATGTGAAATTGATGCATGTCATCTCCTATTAGGGAGGCATTGGTAGTATGATGTGAAAGCTAGGCATGAAGGGGAGACTAATATATACCGCATAATCAAAGAGGGGGTTAAATACACCATGAACACTATACCTGAGGAAGTTGGTGATAAAGCAACAAAAGGCACTTTCATGCTTTTGGTCATGAAAGAAAATAACACCCCATGTTTTGGACTAATTTTTAGTCCAAAGAAGGAGACATTAAGAAAGGGTGTGGATAGTAAATAGACCAAATATGTTGAGCCTAAGGAGGTTAAAGAACTTTTGGACCAATATAGAGGGTTGGTTGCAGGTAGTATATTAGAGACCTTACCACCACATAGGGAGATTAGCCATTCAATAGACCTCATACCAAGAGCTACCTTGCCCAATAAAGGAGCATATAAGATAACTCCAAAGAAAAATGAGGAGATATCAAGACAAATAGAAGAATTGTTGAGCAAAGGGTTCATAAGGAAGAATATCAATCCTTGTGTAGTCCCTATAGTCTTGGCACCAAAGAAGGAGGGCACATGGAGACTCTGCCCTAATTCTAGGGAAATCAATAAAATCATAATTAGGTATAGATTTCCCATCCTCATGATTGAGGACTTGATGGATTTCTTGAGAGGAGCCAAATACTATACAAAGGTGGATCTAAAAAGTGGATATCATCATATAAGGATAAGAGAGGGTGATGAATGGAAAATAGACTTTAAAACAACTAAAGGACTTTATGAATGGGTAGAGATGCCTTTTGTGCTTTTTAATGCACCTATTGCATTCATGAGGTTGATGAATGAGGTCTTGAAACCTTTCGTTAACAAATTCATTGTTGTATATTTAGATGATATACTAATTTTTAGTAGGAAGGCACTTGTTGCATTTGGATCAAGTTTTGAAGAAGTTGGATGAGGAGAAATTGAAGATAAATATGGAAAAGTGTTTGCTTTTGTAGACTAAATTGGCATTCTTGGGCTTTGTAATCTCTCACAATAGTCTTAAGATGGAAACTAAAAATGTTGACACCATACTTAATCGATCCACACCTAGGACTGGCTTAGAGTTTTCATGGTCTGTCTAGTTTTCTAGGAAATTTATAATGAATCTTAGTGATTTTTGTGTCTCTATGATTGACACCATTAAAGGGGGTAGAAAATACAAATTTTTTTGAACTATTGAAGTAGATGGAGCCTTTGAATACCTTAAAACTAGAGTTGTACAAGAACCAATCTTGGTGCTTCCTGATTTTCATAAGGTTTTCATAGTTGAATGTGATGCAAGCAAGAGGGCTATTGGTGGAGTCCTAAGTTAGGAAGGGAGGCATGTTGTGTTCTTCAATGAAAAGGTTAATGAGGCTAAGAAAAAGCATTCTACATATGATCTTGAGATGTATGTCACGATGCAATCTCTAAGAAAGTAGAGGCATTACTTATTGCCTAAGGAATTTGTTTTTTATACCTACAACCGTGCTTTGAGTTTTTTGAACAATAAGCATATTAAATGGGTTGAATTTCTTCAATCCTACACCTTAACCATTAGACACGAGAAGGAGACCTCGAACAAGGTTGTTGATGCCTTGAGCAAGAGAAACCTTATGGTGAAAGAGATCAAGTTGGACAACACTGGGATTCATTCCATCAAGGACATGTATCAATATGATGAAGACTTTGGAGATGCTTATTGAGTTTGTGCAGAATAATCAAATAGGTCCCATACTGAATTTGTAGAATGTTTATTGTAGGATGGAATACTCTTCAAGGGGAGCCAATTGTGCATTCTAAAAGGATCAGTAAGGGAGAATATCATAAAAGAGAAACATTGTGAAAACATGGTAGGACATTTTGGAGTGGACAAAATATTAGAACAAGTAAGAAGACACTATTTTGACCAAAGTTACAAAAAAATGTAAGGAAATATGTAGAGAGTTGTTTGATTTGTCAAAAAGCTAAAGGTCATACTTCAAATGCAAGATTGTATACCCCACTCCCTATTCCTAGTAACCCTTGGGATTTAGTAAGAATGGAATTTGTATTAGGCCTCCGTAGAACCAAATCTAGTTATGATAGAATGTATATAGCTGTAGATAGATTCTCTAAAAATGGCTCACTTTATTCCTTGTAAAATAACACATGATGCATGATACATAGAAGTATTATTCTTTAAAGAATTTTTTAGGTTGCATGGGTTACCACTATTCATCATATTAGACAGGGATCCAAAATTCCTTGGACACTTTTGGAGGACATTATGGAGGAAGCTTGGCACAGATTTATATTTTTCATCAACCTACTACCCTCAATCTGATGGACAAACTGAGGTAATAAAAAAATCTCTTTGAAAGCTCCTAAGGTGTTTGACAAAGTAGTATGACACAAGGTGGGATAGCATTTTGGAATAGGTAGAATTCTCTTATAATGATTCCATAAACATAAGTATAGGGATACTACGAAGATATCCAAGAGGTATTCTTTAACTGAGAGATTTGAAGGATATGGAGAAGAGAAGTGCTCAATAAGAAGACTTTGCAGAGGTCATGAGAGACATTCATCAACAGGTATGCGATAGGTACACATCTTAATCAAATGCAAGGAACAAGCAGATAATAAGAAGAGAGAATTTCATTTCCAAGTTGAGATATGGTGATGATTCATCTCAAGAAAGAAAGACTTCCAAAGGAGAAATACACCAAAATCATGATGAAAAAGATTGGACCTCTAGAATCATTCATCAGTGTGGAAACAATGCTTATAAGATAGACTTGCCTCCTGATATTGGTCTATCTCCAATCTTTAATGTAATAGACATCTTTCCTTATAATGGTGATGTGTAAGAAGGGCTAAAAGCTGAAGTCTAGTCTAATGAACAATTGGTGAAAGTTGTTCCAAAAGAGACACCATAGATTGAATGCATCCTTACCAAAAGCGTAAACAAGAAGACTAGGAGAGACATCTACTATGATTACTTGGTTAAATGGAAGAATCAACCAACAGTAGATGCAACATGGATGTTTGTGAAATATATCCTAAAAGAAAGATACAAATTTGTAGACATCTCAACTCAAGAGACTTGATTTTATTTTGGCTAGGGGAGTATGGTGAAGAGCACCAATCAAATAATCAATAAAAAAGATGTAAAATTAAAAGTAGGATAGGAAATGATTGGTAAATGTCTCACATGTCTTGACAATCCAAAAATGTAAGAGAAAGGTATACATTGGTGCATTATAAACCTTGGATCACCTTTTCTCACCATAAGATTTCAATCATTTTTCAATAATGTTGCTTTGAATAAAGTTCTATAATCGTATTAATTCATTTCATACTTGTACAAATCAATCAGGGTCTTGGAGAGAAATTAAATGAAAAATTTAAAATGTTGTCAATTTTGCACTAATGAAAAGATGCAACTTTGAAGAAACTTTTCAAAAAGTGGTTGCAAATAGCCTTGGTCTATTGTGACCATTGGGGAAGGCCTATTTAGGTATTTTGGACATCTATCAAGATATAGAAGAATATATTGTAATGATTTGGAGTTTTGGAGAGCAATAAAACTATTTTTTGCTTGATATTTTGTTGTTTCTCAAAGTTGTACAAACTTGTACTATAATGCCCTGCCCAAAGATCCTTGGAACAAGGATTCAATTCAATCCAAGAATTTTTTTTTTACAAGTATGAATGCACATGAAAACATCACATACAGATCACATAGATTGCAATGGAAGATTTTGCTACAATCCTAGCAACCAACGAATCTCCAAATGCCACTACCAAATAGACACAACAATGACCACACACATGATGAGGGCTTGAAGAAATGACTACTCATCAGCAAAACACCAAGCTGGAGTACAAATGCAAAATCCTAAAATTTGGCTAGGTCTGAAATCCTGAAGCCTAGAAATTTGGCTAAGTCTAAATTTTTGAAGCCCTAAAATTTCTTAGAATCTTTATCTTATCTCAGAGAGGTTTGAAACCTATCTCAAAATATTTGTTGCATATATTAAAATATATCTTAAGTATAAAATTATACTTAAACGATATATTTAAACCCCTTAGAAAGACTATTTTGAACTAGAAGGGTGTGAAATCCAATAAGGTGTCCAAAACAAACTTTCAAATCTTCCTCGGCCAAGTCTAACTGCTCCCTGTTTCTCATGCAAGGAAGTGCACTGGTATCCAATCTCGCATGAGGAAGTACACCATCTCGCACGAGGAAGCACCAAGAACTACACAAACCTTCACTTTCTCACATGAGGAAGTACCAAGAACTACGTGAAGACATGCAAGGAGCCATGTAAACCATCACATTCTCACGCAAACAAGTACAATTTCGCACAAGGAAACACATTAGCAAGCCAGCACACTTAAGGAAAACAACTTAGGCAATGAATTTCCTCCACACTAAGGAGTATCAAATCCACATAAATTAAGGAATGAACACTTGAGTACATAAACAACAAGAAAGAGTAACATCTATCCATCTAACCATAGCAGTAAAGAACATACTAAAAGCAACATTACAGTGAATAGAAGTAACATTGCAATGTATAGAAATAACATCACAATAACTGAACAACCAAACTAAGTACGCAGTTCCTCTCAATCATCAATAGCATCATAAGACCATCACGAATCCTAGCAATCCCCTCTGCATAACATCTCAAGCCACCGATCAGATCATCGGTACTATTGTAATAGGGACGTTACTACTAAAACATGCTACAATATAAGCATAAGAAAATCTAACATGCTATTAGTAAAGCATAAGATAATCCTTCAAGTAGATAACATCACCTATCACATGTTGATCATCATAATAAGGAAATCTAACATGCTAAACTGATAAGCAATAGATAATCCAATAGAGCAATTCACATCATCTAGTCATATGCTAAACATCATACTATGGGAATGCATAAAATAAACTAACATCATCTAAACATGATATCTAAGCATTCCAATGAAAGAATAAATCACAAGAAAGCATACTCTAGAACCCGAAGCATCAAGTGAAAACATCCAACAATGGTCGCACTAGGATAAAAGATCATCTTTGTACATCGGTCCCTAGTAGTGGTGAAGGTAGCTACACCTCCCAACCATGTGACACTCATAGGTCCACACTTATCATGCTAATGGAGATAAAGATCCAACCACAACACACAAAAATAACATCCATGGCTAACAATCATGCCAGACAATATGATGGTTGTAACTAAGAACCTAGGACAATGCAAGAAGTACAAGCCCTAGTTAGAGACTCATAAGGCTACTAAGTAGGGGTTGACATCATGGAGAGTCACTTGGCATCAACAAGCCCAAGCTAATATTGGCATCTACTCTTCTCAACAGAAGGTGCATAACCTAGGCAACAACTCTTCTCAATGGAAGGTGCACAACCCAAACATTTTATTATCTTAAATTTTATTACCACTCACACATTTTTATTTAGTTTTCACTTATTTAAAACTTCCTCTGCCAACTGAGAAATGGAAACCAGGCTACAAGATAGAAGCCCCTTCATATGCTACCCTACACCACCCATGCTCATCCAATGATGAGTGCTCGTAGGCATGCACTCTCAACCCAACCCCAATGATCATAACTTTCAGAAGTACCATGGAAGATCGGGCCCCACAGGTCACTCGACAAATGTACATACACATACTTGTGTGTGGCACACCACCATCATAAAGATCATAACACAAGGACTGGATGAGAACACAATGCAAAACAACACTCAACCGAAAACAACTTAGGAAGATGGATTCTACATGAATCCCAAGAACCAATAAAACCATACATCATGAAATCACTCAACTGGCCTCAATCTAGAAGTATGGATTCTACACGAATCCTAATGATGCAACAAGACCAAACATCATGAACTCACTCAACCGGCCTCAATCTGAGAGTATGGATTCTACACAAATCCTAGTGTCCAAAAAATAATAACAAAGGTCCAAGAGAAACCATAACAACAAGTATAAAATCACTCAACCAAACACAAAGTCGGGAGTATGGATGTGACATGCATCCCAATGCAAACATAAAGGTGCAACAAAGGTTTAACTAGCATCCAAATGGATGATCCAAGTCCATGGCCAATCTCATGCCAAGAAAACTTGAGAAAATAGGGTGGTACACAAAACAAGGTAAAAACCTCCAAATTTTAGAAAACTTTGAAATTAAAACCCATTTGGCCTTTGGGTACAAGAACCCTAAAAATTTAAAAATAATTAAGTTTGAACACCATATGAAAAAATGGCCAACATAACAGTGCAAAATCCCCAAACCCTCATCCTAAAAAAAAGGGAAATACTCATACTCGACCAACTTGGTAGAACCAGCAAACAAAAATGGAGGAGAATGCAAGTTCTCAGCCTTCAAACAAATGGCTACCAAAAATAAAAGTTGAAATAGAGTACAAAAAATAAAACAGGAGAGCCCTACCTCACAGCCAAAAGGGCAAAATGAAAATTTGAACCATAAAATAAAATGCCTATAGAAGTAGCTGAAAATTGTGGCAATCCAAGGTCTCCCTAAGTTGGATCCAACGAGCTCAACCTCGCGACGATCCCACACTCATAGCTCCCACAACGAACAAAATAGAAAATCCTCATGAACAAGATTTTGGGTTTTACTCTTCAACTTTCTAATTCAAAAGTGAGAAGTGAGGAATTAAATTCTTTTTTGGATACTTATTCACATTTCGAGTGAATAATCGATTAGGGCAAACATCTAGTCAACCTAGTTAAACCATGAATCGACTCAAATGAAAATAGGCTATTCCTAGAAATAGGAATTCATCTACGGCAAAGCTCTCAGAAATTAAAATAAATCAATTAAAAGCCCAAAAATCCAAAAACACAACAATTCCTTAACAACTTTCGTGATAATGCAAAACTCTAAATGCACAGATATGCTCACTAGTCTAATCACATAATTCAAATGAATTCAAATTTAATAATCACCAAAATGGTTAATTAATCGATTAAAATAAGGATATGTCAACCATACAGGGACGACATTGGTAAAATATGAATAGTTTAATCATTAACTCCATGTACCACTACTAGGGATATAAATCTTGCACACTAAACAACACAATCAAGAGCAATTACATGTAATAACATAGTCGAAGAAATAAATGCATTAAATCACCTAATTTAACCATTTATTTAATTATATTAAAATAATCTATTTACATCACTCATGTTTGCATAAAGCATAACAATGTAGGAATGAAGTAAATAACCATAGCTTTAAATCCATCACCTAACATAATCAATGATATGCCAAATATCAGATAACCAAATATCATCATAAAACACACTGTCATCTCACAATGGCATCATCATGCAAATATGATCAAATGAACAACATAGTAGTCTAAAATCTATGATACTGAAATCAAAGTATAACATCTGACCCTCAGGTCATCTCAAATGTAAAACATAACATAAGTAGATATCTGTAGCACATAACCAATGAATCCAACATGGACAATCCATTTCTAACTATTTAAGCATTTAATAATGGTTTTTTAAACAACACTAAAAAGGCACTTAAAATACATAAGCGAACACAGTCATAAACATGACTTACCATTGCTACAAGAACCTAGTCCAATGTAGTAGGTAACAGTACACAGTGAAATCTCTACACACATCTCAGGGTAATCATGGACAACCTCATGATACCACATTGATCTTGGTAACCATTGGCACAAACCTTAGTGAACCAAAAATCAGATCATAATCTCAGAAATCAGCCAAAGCATAATCAAAGAAACTGATATAGAAACATAAATCAAATCACCTCGACGGTGTAGACCACTCATGGTCACAATCATGATCCATCACAACTAAAGATCAACAAGGTTGCATCCATGAGGATGACTTACAAAAGTCAAATGGGAGAGGCACTACATGAAAAGATTGGAAAGTTTGATCAAAGTACATGATTTAGTAGAGGGATGAACTAGGTCTCTAAGGAAATTGGTTTCATATTGTTTTGATATCCCTAAAAAAAAGTTATATCAATTTTGGTCTAGACAGCATCTAAACCCTCACCATTTGGAGTGGGTAACCAAGATGTGGGCCTAACTTGCTTTTCCACAAATGGAATTCAATGGCCATTTGGGGAAAGCAAGTTGGGATATTGTACTAATAGATTTTAGAATGTGGAATTTGGATTCAATGGGTTGCTATTTATTCTAACCAGCCCTCGGTCAAATATCTCTATGTATTTGGCCCCAAGAAATACAATAGCAAGCATTTGAAGGATCAAACCATGTAAGTGGAACATGAAATGTGGTATTTAGTGTTAATTATTGTAGAGGAACATATCAAAATGGGTTAGATTTTTCTTATGTGCCCACTTTCCTATACTTTCTTTGTAAACCAAGCTTAATTAGGCATATTAAGTCTGCATACAAGGTAAGGGTTAGGGGATACTAGAGTAGGGTCAAGCCTTGATCTCTCGGAATCTAAAATAAAGCTAAAAAGGGTATCTGAAAATATAGTTTGTTGGGTTAGTATTTTGGAAGTTTTGGGAGTTACGTAGGAAAAAATAATTAGGAAGGCATAATTAACCTACTAGGCTAAATTGGGTGTTTGAAGCATTATGAGAAGTTGGGTATCAAATTAGTTATTGGAACATAATAATTGAGTGCCTAAGAAATTATTCTAGGTGATTGGGATAGTTGGTGAAAAGATCAAAAGGAATTTTCATCGAGTAGCAATTTTGAGGGCTAGAGAGCCCTAAAGTGGTAGAGCTTGAGAACCTTACCTAGGTTGTGGATAGAGGTGGAAGTATGTAAGGATTGTTGAGGGGGTTGAGTTAAAGACCCTAGAAGCCATCTAGCACAAGAGAAAACCTTAGTCCTCTTGTGGAGAAGTGGGTGATGGATAACAAAGAAACCACTTTTCTTGTTGTGCTCTCTACATCAGTGGGTGATGTGATGAATCAAACTTCAAATTTCTCTTCAATTTCTTTCACAATGTATGCCAGAAATACCCAACAAACTAGGTATCTTGATTTGAAACTATACTCTTTCGTAGACCATGTAGTCTCACCACTTCTCTGAAAAACAACTCTACCACATGAACAACATCACTAGTCTTCTTGCAAGAAATGAAATGTTTCATCTTTGAAAACCTATCAACTACCACAAAAATAGAATCATGCCCTTAACGAGTCATTTGTAATCCAAGAACAAAATCCATGCTGACATCCTCTTATGACTTTTCTGGCATAAGTAATGGTTGATACAACCTTGTGTTCTAATTCACTCCTTTTCCATCTAACATACTTTGCAACTCTATACAAACTTCTTCACATCTTGATGTAAATGTGACTAGTAATAATTCTCAGAAACCAAAGCAATGGTCTTATCTCTCCCAAAATGTCTAGCCTATCCTCTACTATGGTTCTCCTTGTTGAGATTCTCTCTCATAGAACTTTTGGGACTGCACAATTGTCTTCCCTTGAAAATCATACCATCCTGGATTATGAAATCCAACCACTTCATCCTATCAAGTGTAATAGGTTCTCTACATGCCTTCCATGCTTCATCAAAATCAACATACTCTGGATACAAATTACTGAGTTCCTTGAACCCAACCACCTCAATTTGCATCTTTTCTAGCAAAAGTTGTCTTTTACTAAGAGTATCTACAACTCTATTAGACTTCCCACTCCTATGCTTCAAAATAAATGTATAACTCTGCAAAAATTCAACCCACCTCAAATGCCTTTGGTTTAATTTTCCTTGACTATTCAAATATTGGAAAGCTTGATGATTAGTATACAAAAAAACTCCTTAGAAAGAAGATAGTATCTCCACTTCTTCAATGCCTAAACTATAGCATAAATTTTTTAATCATAAATAGAATATTTTCTTTTGGCATCATTTAACTTCGCACTAAAATAAGTAGCAAGTCTACCTTCTTAGCTCAAAACAACTTCTACTGCAGTACCACTAGCATCACAATCTACTTAAAACACCTTGTTAAAATATGGAAGTATTGAAACAAGTTTCTCTATAACTTTATATTTCAATAGATTAAAACTCTTATCTGCTTCTACAGTCCACTTAAATTCTTTCCTATTCCCTCTTATTGTTTTAATCAATGGTCCACAAATACTGCTAAAACCTCTTATGAACTTTCTATAAAAACTAGCCAGTCTATGAAAAGATCTTACCTCTATAGCACTCTTTAGAGTAGGTTATTCAAAGATGGCCTTCACTTTCTCTAGATCCATTTTCAAACCTTATGTTAAGACTACAAATCCCAGGTACACCAACTCCTTCACAAAATTGCACTTCTTCATATTTATTCGAACCTTCTCTTCCCTCAAACTATCAAACACCTTTTGAATATGCATCAAATGCTTCTCCAATCTCTTACTAAAGATCAATATATCATCTAGGTAAATAGTGAAAAACTTACCAAAAAACTCCTTTAGTAACTCCTTCATGAGCTGCATGAAAGTGCTCGGTGTATTGGTTAGCCAAAAAGGCATGACTAACCACTCGTACAGTCCTTCGCTTGTCTTGAAAGTAGTCTTCCACTCATTTCCTTCTCTGATGTGAATTTGATGGTATCCACTCTTGAGATCTATCTTTGTGAAATACATAACTCCACTCAAATAGTCCATAATTTCATCCATCATTGGCATTGAAAATCTATACTTGATTATGATCTTATTGATAGCTTGTGAATCTATGCACATCCTCCATTCTTCACTCTTCTTTGGTGGTACTATTGTTGGTACAACACATGGACTCAAACTCTTTTGAGTCAACCCCTTCTACAAAAACTCATGAACTTGTATGTTCAACTCGTCACTTTCTGTTGGTATCATTTTGTGTATTTCCTTGTTTGGAAAACTAGCTCCTGGAATCAAATACATTTGGGGAATAGCCTTCCTCACTAGGGTTAATCCATCAAGTACATTATCTAACACAATATTAGGGAACTCTCCCAAAAAATTTGTACCTCATCTACTTCTTCTTTATTGTCTTTTGGGATTAGAGAAAAACACATATGCTCATGTTTCATACCTTGGAGAAACTCATTTCCATCAACAAAACATATTCTGGCAGCATTACATACCTTTTCTTCTTTCTTCTTCAATGGCTTCGACTTATGTTTCACTCCATCCTTTATCAGAGTGTAGGTATTTGCATGCCCATCATATACAACATGTTTGCCAAATTTCCATGACCTATCCAACAATATATATGACATATGTCCATTGGTATGATATCACATAGCACCTCATCCTGGTAGCTTCCAATCTTGAAAATCATTGAGCATTGCTCATTAACCATGACCTTGTGGTCATCTTTCACCTAGGCAATACGGTTTGGATGTGGGTTTTTCTGCTTCTTCAGCTTCAACTTTAAAACCATATTTTATGACACCAGATTGTCAATGCTTCCACCATCAATGACCACATAAAAACACTTATCTTCACATTTTCACTTGGTACAATATAATCTCCTCCTTTGATCGGGTTCATTCTCACCACTCAACAAGACTCTTCAATTAGCTAAGACTTCTCCTCTTTCAACATCTTCAAAATGGGATGATTTGGCATCTTCATCAACATGTGCAACTCTAGGCCAGCCTTCTGTTCTTTGATATGTCCTTCCTTGGCAATGGGAACATTCAAATGCTATATGGCCTTCTTCTCCACTATGAAAACATTTTCCACAGAAGCCCCCTCTTCAAGATCATTTCCCTCTTCCTCTTCATCTTTGATTTCTATTGTTCTGATCTTGCAAACGATTCGAATTATTTCCCCTTTGGTTCTATCTACTACTTCTAACCTCATCCTTTCTCTTTGTATCATCATTTCAGCCTCCATAAGATCATCCACCAGATATTCCACCACGACCTCTACCACTATGTATGTTATCAAACTTTTTCCTTAGCTTCTCCTTTACTCTTAGGGAAAAATGGTAAGTCTCTTCAATACTCGTCATTTGAACCAAGCTCAACTCCTCTTGAATTCTCGGCCTTAACCAATTAAGATAACAAGCAACAGTCTCCTTATCAACTTCCACATAGTTAGTTTTTATGAGAACTTGGTAGAACTCCTCAGTATACTCTTGAACAAATATTCCCACTTTCTTCAACCCTTGCATCTTCTTTAGCAAATCAAGCTCATAATCCACAGGAATGAACTGATGCTTCATTTTAGCTATCATTTGATCCCATCTAGTGATTTTGTTTTTTCCTCTTTTATTTCACTCCAATTGGATCTCCGGCCACCAAATATTTGCATGACCCTTCAATTTGGCCTTTACAAACTTGACCCTATCCGAATCTTCAATATTTTCATATTCAAAGTACTCTACCAATTTATTGATCCAATCAATCAGTTCATCTAGGTTAAGATTTCCTTAAAATGTGGGAACATCAAACTTAGGTCTTTTCCAATCTTGGAAATCGCCTTGAAAATATTTTCCTCCTCTGGATTCATAAATTCATCTTCTACTACTTGATCAAGATTTCCTTCTTCTCCTTCATCCTCACTTTTGTCATCTCCTACACCAAGATTCATTCCTCTACACATTTGTTGAAATATTCAAACAACTGTAATGAAATATTTTTGGTTCATGCAAGATTTCTCTTACACCCAGAATGCTCCTACATCATGCAATTGATAGACAATACAAACCCTATGCTTGTTGCATCATAGTTAATATATTAGTCTATATTTTACGAAGCTCAAATTAAACATATGAAGGAAATAGACATAGAAATGCAAAGGAGAGAAATGGACATGAATTCTATGATAAACTGCATGTGAAAACTAGGAGGTTGGAGAAAGAGCTACATGATTTAAGATCTCTTACAAATACTCAGGCTATTGTGGTTCATAAAGATGTAGAAATCGGTGTTAAAGAAAGTTAAGACAAATAGGTAACCTTAGATGTCAATCATAAATATTGCACTTTTAAGGTGTTAGAAGAGATTCTTGTCTAAAGGATAAATCTTATGTTGCCCAAATGTGATGAGGTGTTCAAATGGTTTAATACCATATTTAATATGTTGGATTTATTTGCTAAGGGAAAAGACATAATTTTTGAGATAGAAAGGAAATGGGGTCCCTCAAGGTATGAATTGAACCAATTCTTTGAAGTTACAAAGAGGGATCTAGATGCTCTTGCACAAATTAAGGCCCCAATTGATTTCATTGACATTGTTAAAAAGAATCTAACTTATATAAATCAAGAATATCCAAAGTTAGAATAAAGGTTAAAGGTGATTGCTTCTATTGCTCATCCATGTTTTCCTATCATCAAGAATGAAGAAGATAAAATCAAACAATTGGAAGAGTGTAGACACAAATTTGTAATGTTTCCCGAGGCATTAATAACCAAGTTTAGGGAGGAACAAAGTTTTCAAATGGATTTGTTCCATAGGGTATTGAACAAGATGATTGTTGTTGAGGCCAAATTTACAAATTTTATAACAGATGTGAAAATTGCTCGAGGGAAGAGTTGGGTTGATTTATAATCTTCTTCCCCAACAATCTAGAAATTTGTGCAGCTCATGCATACCCAAATTACCAAATGGGTTGAGGTCTACCCAAAGATTTCTGAAGATGCTCCCGAAGAGGTCATGGTTATTGAAGAGATGGAAGAGGCTTAAATAAGTTTTCATATTTTCAAGTATAATGTAGTTATACTTTTAGTTATTAGTTAGTTATATTTGTGATTGGTTCTAAAGCTACGTTGCACCTTTTCATTTTTATGAGAAAAGGTACCAAGACCCCTATTTAAGAATTTAAAAATTCAAGATTAAAAAAAGGATACAGGATATATGATATATGATACTACTTAAAAGGAAGAAATAGTATGAAGTAATTTTCCATTTTATGCAATTACTTGTTTTGGATATGCAATGAAACTACTCTATTATATTTCCTTATGAATGAAGCTAATATAATGGTGAGTCCTATGTATCTATGATAGCATACAATTTCTTAATTACTCATGTTCTTCATTATCCCTTGGGATTATACTATTTTTTTGATAGATTAGAGAAATGCATGAATTTGATTTATCAAATATTTTCATACTAAGTTATGGTATGTGTCTAATTGGTCTCCTTTGATTGGGATTAAATGCATTTAGACTAAGCATTGCATTTATTTCTTATTTTTCCAATGGTTGATAGGGTGCACACTATCTTTTGAGGTTTGACGATAAGATAATGTGGGGATTGATTCTATACCACCCAAATGGAATAAGGACTAATCTTTATATACTCATTATAAGTTGATACGTACAATTGTAGATTAGTGAAATTCTATCCACAAGTATTGCATAAGTTTATTTTCAATATTTCATTCACACTTAAAAACATTTACACATTTTGATTTCTCCCTGAGAAATACTTGTCATCTCAAGGGTATCATTTATAAAGTCTTCATTAATAATTTTTAAGTTTTCTTTAAAATGCATTGATGTAGGTACAACCACCTAGGTTTTGCAAAGCCTAAAGTATGGAGATTGAATAAATCATAATTCAATCTTCTTCGTTGACCAAAATTGGGTTGATTTCCCAACATCAAGAAGGTAAGGCTTGTAGGAATTCAACCGACAATAGGTTTGAAGAAGAAATTTTTGAGATCCAATAGTGGTGGAGATTTACTTCTAGACAATTGCTAGATTTTTTAAGAATATGGAATAAGGAGACAAATGTCAACCCCTAGAACCCATCAGAAAAATGATATGATAGAAAAAGGAATAGAACAATGCTTGGCACTACAATACCTATAATTTTAGAAGAAAAGATACCTCACAAATATTAGAGAGAATTTGTTTCTACAATAGTCTACTTTGAATAGAGTTAAAACTAAGCATGGAAATGATAAGACACCCTATAAACTATGATATGGGCATGTGACTACAATCAAATATTTCATAATTTTTGGAAGAAAATGCTACATTAAGAAAGGCGATGATCTAGTAAAGTTTGATCCTAGAAGTGATCAAAGAATTTTCCTTGGATATTCAACCAAGAGCATAGCCTACCAGTGCTACAAACTTAGATTGAAAAAGATAGTTGTGAGTGTCAATGTGACTTTGTAGATAAAAGATTCCACATTCACAAAAGAGCTTATAGTTTTGGATCAACTAATTATGAATATAATAAGATTGAAATAATGGAATATAAGAGTAAAAATCAAAATCAAACTAAATCAATTGAAAAAATTAACAATGAGATTGAAGTTGATACACAAGAATCTACAACTCTGAGGACTCCAAGGTATATAAAACTTAATCATATTAAAGGTCATATTAATGTTAGAAAGTAAATTCCTCCAAGCTAACTAAGAGGTGAGGTGAATCAGTTATTAGATCAATATAACTTTTTTCAACCTTATTAAAGCTTAAGCATGTGAACAATATAATCAGCAACTAGAAGAAGAGACACATACACAATAACACTAGGTATGTTAGCTATACAAACCCTTGATCAGAGGGAAAACCCCAGTGGGGATGGTACCCACAAAATGATGTACTAATATAAAAGTTTCTTCTAAGATAATGCACTCTATTAGGAGCCAATGAAATACATTTAGTAGGAGAATTTGAGTCCATGTTAAGAGATTCCAACCCTATTAGGAGTTGTGCCAACATTGTTAGGAGTTGTAGAAGGCAAATGGACCCACTATCCAAATAGCTTCAAGAGAAAGACCATCGAACTCACTATCTAACTAGTCTATGTATTATTCCTTGCAAAATAATAGAATTTAGAATAACTTGAACACCTCCTCTATCCTCTTGATCAGACCAAACCTCTTCAAATCTCAATACCATATCTTCAAACTCACATCACACTAATCTCTTTGATCACTCACACATGTTTACCAACTTCTCATATCATTTATACAATTACATAAATCCACACTATACACGCTCACCATAAGGAAAATAACCTTCCTTTATACCATATCCTCAAAATAATTTATTGGGTCATCCTTGAGGCTTTCCCAATTGATTACAATAGGACCTCATTAAGATATTATAAATTATTACATCTATTCACAAATTACAAAACATTGTTGACTCATGATAAATGCAACTTCTCACATGTGCGACCTCTGACCTTGTGCACTCTCTGGCATCATCATTATGTTCTCTAATGTCATTTTCTAACTTCTCTCACCATGAAATCATCATTTTTAAGAGATACAAACCAAACTTCAGAAACCACTTCTCAGGTACCTGGTTTGTATATTGTCCTTTGTAATTCTGGAGTAACTCTCACATGTCTTCATCTTTTTGCATGTGTACTTGTTTTCTTTGTCGATACATAATATAGAACATATCTTCAACTATGTTTAACCTCATCTTCAATACATAGTTTGTATGACCTTATTCTATGTCTTCTACTCTATCAGTCTTTACATAAACAATTCTATATTGACATCAATGACAAACATAGACATGAATGAAACATGTTAATCTCCTCAACTTCTCTAGCAATGCTTAGGATACTCCCCCAAAGGAATATCATCAACATTCATGCTAACAATTATTGGTGGTAAGAATCAAGGAGTTATGAGTAGAGGAAGGATCGCTAGAGATGAATTTTTCAGTGTTACCAAATGAGCCAAAACATATTACAAGTTGTGAAAGAAGAATTTGATCAAATTAAAAAGAATAAAAAGTGGACCCTAGTTCCTCTACCTAAAGACAAAAAATTTATTGGAACTAAATGGATTTCTAGAAAAATATTGAATGAGGATGGTAAAGTAATAAAGAATAAACCAAGATTGGTTTGCAAATATTGTTCACAAATAGAAGGGATATGTGTTGATGAAACCTTTACACCTATTGGTAGAATTGTGGCAATTAGAGTTTTTGGTGATTAGGTATTGAATAAGAGTACAGGTTTTGTCATTAATGGTAACATATCTTGTTGGCATGTTTTCTTGGATTAAAAATCAATTTTGATGAAGTTGGTACATAAAAAATGTGTAAGTTTGAAGTAGGAATCTAGGATATAGTTGGATAGTTTTGGTTAGTGATGACATAAAAGTTATTTGATATGGCTACAAATTAGGCAATATTGTATATACAACATATATATGCTTTTGATATGGTCATTTATGTTTTTGTTATGGTTAGCATGAGTTTTGGTGGTTCAAAGTATAACCGGTTCAATATAATAGTGATACAAGACAGTTTATATGCCTAGCTAATTAAATTATTTGGAAAATTAAATTACTTGGAAGCATAGGAACAACATCAGATATCTTAACTCTTGGATAGCATGGTTCTATTTTGAATATTAGAGACATGTTTTGTGAAGATTTTTTTAAGCCAAAGGGATAAATCATTCTAAAGGGTTTAAAGGAAGGACATTTTGTGTATGCAAGCATAGTATTGTGATGTGAGATATAATATAGGTGATGTATGATATGTGAAAACTTCATTGGGACTAATCAAATATTGTGATGGAAAGTATATTTTTTTAATTTTTGTGATACTTTCTTTGTATATGGATAGTGAGTCTAGAAGGTAGATTTCTTAATCTTCATTCTCTAGCAAGTATGCTCCCTTTTTATTCTCAACTCCTAGCAAGGTTGTAGACCTCTAGAAAGCTCTAATCCTTTAACATGGACCAATGTACTAAATGTTATGCAATGACTCCAAACATGGTCAGATCTCCTAACATGTAATTTTCATATATCATCTTGTAAGTATCATCCCCTCTAGGGTTTTCCCTTGGCCAAGGTTTCGTAGAGAACAAAATCATGGTGTGATGAATTCTCTTTTGATTTATTGTTTACTTGTATGATTTATACTTTTTGGATGTTATGGTTAAATTGTAAAGTATTAAATTGGTTTGAAAATGTTGCAATGACTAAGATGGCAATTGGTAAAGTGAAAAATTCTCCCCCTATTTTTGGCAAACTCTAATTGTTGGCAAGTGATCTTAACAAAGAGCTTATGAGTATGGATAAGGAAGGTGGTCTAGAAACATTTGATGAATATTAGTTAATGGATATATCCATGATGGTTTTTCTTAAGGTAAAAGAGAGATCACAAAAGAAGGCATAAAGAAAGACAAAGTGCTAAGTAGAGCACTTGTCAATTTCGAAAATATTTTGCCAATTCCTATGAATTTTCAAGGTATTGATGTGGTAGATAATGTGGAAAGATTACTAGATGAATTTGATACTCTTTTTAGTCATTAGAGAAAGTAGATAAGGATAGATCAAAAAGGGAATACAAGACAGAAAGGTTTAATAAGGTGTGTTCCCTTTTTTTTGGTAAGAAAAACTAGTTGATGTGCATATTATTGAAGTTAAGAATTGTATTTTAGAATGTAAAGATTTATATTCAATACATTAGGTCAACTAGGCATGTATCTAGTGTTGAGAAAATGATTAAGGAAGAAGATGAAAGTTTAGAAAAGTTGGCTACATTTTATGAGATGTTCAATCAAGCAATGATTGGTTTTGATAAGGAAGTTAGTAAAGTAATGGATAAGATTAGTAGTCTTCAAAGAGAGAAGAATATACTCTTAAGGAGATTTATAGAGTTGAGGAGCTTGACTACTCCTAAGATTAAAATAATTTAGGAGTTAAAAGTTTTTTAAGACTTTCCAAATGTCTCATGCAATTTTTAGACCTACAGACCTAGAGGTAGCTAAGATTGTATCCTGACGCAAGAAAAGGATGAATAATAGGGCCAAAGGCTCACCTAGCTATCCAAACCACCCTACAAGAGTTAATACAATGGAATTAACACAAGGAATAGCAACCAAAGGAGGAAGAAGAGAGAACTACTTTTATTGATTCATCAAACCATATTTTATCTTGAAAATAGTCTTCCATTCATCACCTGCTCTAATTTTGATTTGATGATAGCCACTGTTCAAATCAATCTTGGTAAAATACTTTGCTCCACGTAAACAATCCATTATGTCATCCATCCTCGACATAGGAAACCTATATTTCACTATTATCTTGTTAATGGCTCTGGAATCAGTACACATTCTCCATTCTTCATTCTTCTTAGGTGCTAATACAGTAGGTACAACACATGGTCTCAAGCTTTCTCTGATCAGACCTTTCTACAACAACTCATGCACTTGTTTGTTAAGTTCTTCTTCTCTATAGGTGTCAATCTATATGGTGCTTTGTTTGGCAAACTAGCTCCAGGAATCAGATCCATGCAATGACTTATACTTCTTATTGGAGGTAAACAATCAAGAATATCATCAGCAATAACATCTTTGTACTCATTTAGCAATTCTGTAATTTCTACTAGTACTCGACTATCACTATCTATTGTCACTTGGTCATTACTAGCTTTTGTTGCTTGGTCATTACTACCAACACTCGGTCCTCTAGGAACTATGGAAAAATAGACTTGATTCTTTTTCTTTTTCTTTTCAAATTGTTTCCCATTAACCATGCAAATTTTTACAGCAGTACAATTAACCTCATCTGGACTTCAATCAAAGGTAGCAATGTTTGTTTCTTCCCATTTATCCAAAGATTATATTGATTCAATATTCCATCATGTACAGCATATCTATCATATTACCAAGGTCTACCTAACAAAATATGACAACAATCCATGGGCATAATATCACACAAAACCTCATCAAAGTAATGTCCAATTTTGAACTTCACAAGGCATAGCTCACTTACCAATATCTAATGCTCATCTTTGATCCATGAAACGTGATAAGGTTTGGGGTGTTTCAGCCTCTGCAATTGCAACTTGGTAAATAGCTCTTCTAACGCTAGATTTGTAGAACTTCTACTGTCAATGATCATTTTACAGCATTTTCTAGCCATCTTACATCTTTTCTTGAAAAGACTTCTCCTTTAAACAGGTTCCTCATCACTTCCCTTATTACATAAGGTTCTTGTCACCATCAAATTTTTTCTAGCTTCAGGTCCACTTAGTGAACCCTCATCATCTCCTTAAATCACAATATTTATATTACCTTGCCTACTTTCAGATTATCTACATTCATAAGATCTATGTCCTTTACCACATCTGAAAAAATTACCATGAAATCCACCTCTAGAATAGGAATTACCACTTCCTTGGTAAGAATTAGTGCCTCCTTGGTAAGAATTACCACTTTTCCATTTGGTCTTGCCTTTTTCATCATTCTTCCATTCAGATTTTTCTTTATCTTGCATAGAACTATTAGATCTACCACTTTCTCCATAAGATCTACATCTGCCTCTCTGGAATCTGCCACCTCTACCTCTTTGTCTTTGTTCATGCTTCTTTGTCAAGATCTCCTCAGCCTTCCAGGCATATTGGTATGCTTCTTCCACACTTTCCAACTTCACAAAAATTATTTCATCTTGTATTTCATATCTCAATCCATTAATGTACCTTGCAATTTTCTCAACATCATCATCCACATGTCCATATTTGATGTCCAATCTATAGAATTCCTCAGTATATTCTTTCACAGTCATGTCTTTTTGTTCCAAATTTTTCATCTTTCTCAACAAGCTAAATTGGTAATCAGCAAGAAGGAATTTCTTCTTTACCTTGTTCACCATCTTTGGCCAAGTTTTGATCTTCTCCTTTCCTATCCTTTGTCTATTAGGTTGCAAGTGCTCCCACCATAGTGATGCATGCCCTTTCAGCCTAGTGATTGCAATCTTCACCTTTCTGTTATCAAGAGTGTTTTCATACTCAAAGAGATTCTTCATATCAGAGATCCAATCCAACATAGCATTGGTATCAAATTTTCCATCATAAGGAACAACTTCTACAGCAGGCTTTGAATTTTCCCTAGAAAACACTCACAACAATCTTTCCTCATCTTGATCTTCTTCAGGTTCTGGATTATGGTTTGGTGGTGTTGCTTCATCATCACTCACATCTTCAAGATGTGCTACTCTCCTCTGGGTTGTCTCCATAGCATCTAATTTGGCTGCAATTTTTCTCAACCAATCCAATATAGCATTATCAACATTATTTCCTCTACCACGAACCATCTTTACAAATCAAGTTCCTACAAGATCGTAACCCTCTGCAACTTATAGGTCAAATCCACAAATCTTCCACCCTATAACCAAGTCCTGAATTAGGGTTCTACATGATCCAATCTCCACAAGGATGAACCTCAGTCTCTGATACCAACTAACGTAGGCAAAATATGAATAACTAGGGCCAAAGGCTCACCCAACTATCCAAACCACCCTACAAGAGTTAACACAATGGAAGCAACACAAGGAACAACAACAAAAGGAGGAAGAAGAGAGAAATACTTTTATTGATTCATCAAAACATCTTCATACATACCTAGTTGTAAGGCCTTCTGGGTTATGGCCAATTACAAACACATTCACATTCAAATATCCAACTATATATTCACACTTTCAGTTCTACTCTACAATCTGCTCCCAAAAACTTGCCTAACTCTAAGCCTAAACACTCTATATACTTTCCAAAATGGCTTACAAATTATTCTAGAACATTACATAAGAGGAGGGCCGACCCAACAAAGGTCTAGACACATCCTAAGAAAAGATCTTAACATAAATGTTGTGATTAAAAATAAATCCTGCAAGTCAACTCGCAAAAATCACTTCCAAATGTTGACACTCGGCATACACCGGGTAACTCAGCACATGAAGAGTCACTTGACATATGCTAGGTAACTTGGCACATAAAGGAATTGCTACACTAACTCGACACATGAAGGAACTGCTAGGCACATGAAGGAACTGTTAGGCACCAACTTGCAGAATGAACAAAAATGAGCAGGATAACAAGACAACCCAAGATGCTCCTGCATCATATCCTATGCTCCATGGGGAGAGATTCAAGTTTTAGAGAGCTTGAAGAAGACATGGGATATAGAATTTTAGGCTTTGAAAGTTAATTTTACAAACATTTTGAGGTTTTTGTAGATAAAGTTTGCCTTGATGTAAAATTTTGCTCATTGTATATATGTTTTTTTATCTCACCTTTTCCATTTATGGTAGAAGAAGTGGTAATGAAAAATGATGAATATACATACAAGTATAGTCTAAGGATGAAATGATACATAAGGTTATTAAAAGTTTTTTTTTTTTGGAATTGACAATTAATCATTTTTCACTAGGTGTTGACATCAATGCCAAAGGCAGATAATTTTGACAAGTAAGAAAGTTCATATATCATTGGCATGGTTTCTTAGATTGATAATCATTCTTTATAAAGTTGGTACACGAAAAATGCCTTGGTTTAGAGTAGGAAATAAGATCAAACAATTTTGGTTAGAAACAACAACACATTTATATGATATGGCTACAACTTTGGGACTATAGTTTATGAAGTGTATATATGCTTCTAGTTTGGTCACTTATGTTTAATTTATATTTAGCATGAATTTGGTAATGTGAAGTATAACCAATTCAATATAATAGTGATACAGGAAAGTTTATGTGATCAGGCATTTTGGCCCAACAAATTGAATTGTTTGGACAATTCAATTGCTTGGCAATGTAAGAATTACATCTAAGATCTTAACTCTTAGATATCATGGTTCTACTTTGGAGACTAGAATTTGTGTAAACACATTTTGTGAAGAGTTTTGTAAGTTAGCTAGATAAATAATTCTAAAGGGTATAAAGGAAGGACTTACTTTGTATGCAAACATAGATTGATGTAAAATATGATATACATGGCATATGATTTGTGAGCCTTGATGTTAGATTTCAATGGGTACAAGCTTCATTGGGACTAATCAGACATTATGATGCCAAGTATAGTTTTGTATTTTTGTAATACTTTCTTTGCATATAGATAGTAATCCAAAAAGGATGATTTAACTATTGGAAATCCTTTTAGAATAACTGAGGGTAGGGGGGGTGTGAATCAATTATTCAAGGTCCAAATGTGCAAAATAAAACTTTTCACAATTTAGTGAACCCATATAACATTCTTAACAATGCATGCATTCATTGTGTGTTAACCAAAATTGATATGTTATTGCAAAACTAACATGCAAAAATGTGAAGCATAAGACACAACATATCCATCAATACACTTGACACAATGACTTAACGTGGAAACCCAATTTGGGAAAAACCACCAATAACATGCTACTTCTTTTTCACTCTTCTGAAGTGATGCTCTGTTAAAGGCCAACCCTATTAAAGGCTACAACACACACTATTAAATGTTACCCGGTTAAGGGATTTCAATCACACTATTACAAGTGAGCCTTGTTAGAGGACTTTACGCCATTCACTTGGAATTCCACCTTGTTAAAAGAATTTCTAATGACTATTAAGTCAACCTTTCTCCAAAGGATTTACCCTAATCTAATACAATTGTTAGAAAGTAACAGTAGAGCTTTCATCTGATACAACTTACAACCTTGCTTGTAGATTACAGATCACTATTCAGTCCTAATCTCTGCTTGGCTTCCAATCTTTGTAGTTTAAATAGCTTGTTCACCCTTCAAGCATTCATCCTCATTAAGCCTTCTTTCTTAGTTCGCCATTGCAGACTTCTCCTCTTGGGTCACTTGATGAAGCAAACCCCCTTCTTCTCCTTGTCAGATTTTTTGCATTGAAATCTCTCTAACTGGCAACCAACTTTGCTTCATGACCAGACATCCCTAATATAGGGAATTAGAACTCTTTTTCTCACTCATTATCCAACTCAAAAATTAGGGTTTTCGATGGATTAGGTAGGATACAATGTATCTACCCCATATCTTGTCTTCTCTAGAAACTTCTTCTAGAATCCATTTGAATTCGCCTTCAAAATGGATTACATAAGATTTTGTGCCTCCAACTCATTAATCGTATCTTCCTCCTGATTTAAAAGTTCCAAGAAAACAAATTTGTTAGCTTTTGTTTGGCAGTTCTTCGATCTTTTTCATAATGCAGCAGCTCAGCATTATCAATTTACTGATGCTTGGCACATATTGTATTAGTTGGCATCAACTAGATTTTATTGGTGCTTGGCACATACTAAAAATCACTCGACATCTACTACCTTGCTCGGCACCTACTAAATTGCTCATTATCCACTAGTTTACTCGGCATCCACTAGAAATTTCTTTCACTCGACTCCAATTGACTTTTTGCTTGGCTTGCACTAACTTTTCTTGGCACCTTCTATCAACTTTGTCAAGCTTAGCAAATGAACTTTGTCCAACCTTTTTCTTCTAAACTTTCTAAGTGAAGTCAATCATTTTGTAACCTTAAGTAGATCATCAATATATTATGTTATCAATGTCTTAATTGATTCTTACACTTCAATACATAACCATAACTCAACCTTTCCTCTAGGTAGTTTTGTTACATCTTGTTGATCAAATCCTCTTCATCAATCAACTAATACATAACCATAACTCAACCTTTCCTCTAGGTAGTTTTGTTACATCTTGTTGATCAAATCCTCTTCATCAATCAACTAAGTGATAGTGTTTGAAACATATAAGCAATTGTCTTACCAAGATATAGCAGATTTGATATCAATGACAAAACAATGATTTGAAAACACATAGTCTCCTTTCAACATTTTCTTACTCAAGTGATCTTTTCAATCATATATCAACAATCTCCCTCTTTGGCATTGATGGCAAACCAAACTGATCAACTAGTCAAACAAATGATGAACATCTTGTTCTATCAAGCTAACTAGGTTAAACAATAAGGCAATACCAAAAAGAAATCTTGTGAAAAACACTTCTCCCTCTATAAGAAACTCCTTCGTAGGTTCCAAAAATATCCTTCTTATCTGATTCTCTTCTATCATGGATTAGAAGAATATCTAAATAGATCCCTCTTTTGTTCTGATCCCTCTTTTGATTGTTTTATGCTTTCTCTCTCTCTCTTTCTTTCAGATTTTTGATCTTCTAATGATTTACTCTCACTTCATTGTTCTTCTTATGCACTGATCAATTCACTGTGCTTTTCTCTCAACTTACTTTGTCCCTCTGATTTTTTCTGCTTTGACCATCTTCCTCTTGATTAGTATGCACTTGATCAGTTTCTTGTACTTTTTCCCTCTTTGACAACAATGCCAAAGACATATACTCAACACTTGGCATCTTTTGTATATGCAGATATAAGCATTTGCAGGCTCTTTAATTTTCTCCCTCTATCACCTTGCTAGTGACTTAATTTGTAAGTCCAGCTCTGTAATTACTTTAGGCAACTTCTTAAAGTAAGATCCACTACATCAATGTGTATGAAATGAATATCAGTTTTTTTTATGTAGGATACTCCCTCTATCTTTTGCATAGCTTTTGATAGGGGTATCACCCCTAATTTACCTCTTAGATACTCATAAGCATCCTTAGGTAGTGCTTTGGTGAAGATATCAGCAATTTGCTCCTTTGTGTTAATATATTCCATCTTCACCTCTTTCTCTTGAACCAACTTCCTTACATAATGATACTTTATTACAATGTGCTTTGTCTTTGCATGCATGACAGGATTCTTTGATATATTTATAGCACTTGTATTGTCACAATCAAGTGTCACTGGTTTAGTGATTTTTCCTTAATTACCTTTAGTAGTTGTTTGATCTATACAATGTTTGTGCAATTGATAGCAGCAAAAACATACTCAGCTTCAGTAGTAGATTAGGAAGTACAACTCTACTTTTTGCTTGTCCATGTAACAAGTTTTCTACCTAAGAAAAGTGCTCCTCCACTGGTGCTCTTTTTGTCATCAATATTTCCAGCCCAATCAGCATCAGTGTAGGCTTTCAGTTCAGACTTTTCATTCTTCTTATAGTATAAACCATACTCTTATGTTCCATTCAAATATCTCATTATTATTTTTACTGCCATCAAGTGATTCTCTCTAGGGTTAACAGAGAATCTAGCAACTATCCTCACAGCTAATGCAATATCAGGTGTATTGTGTACTACATATTGCAATTTTCCAATCATGGATCTGTAAAATGTTTGATTGACCTCAGTTGATTCATCATTTTTTGATAGCTTGAGTGTTGTTACCATAGGTGTACTTACTAGTTTTGAATCCTCAAATCCAAATGTCTTCAATATCTCCTTGAAATATTTTGACTAAGTGATATATACACATTTGATAGACTTGTAATCCTACAAAGAATTTGATCTCACCAAACATTTGCATTTCAAACTCTTGCTTCATCTTATTTGAAAAATCTTTACATAGAGCATTTTGTCCTCCAAATATTATGTCATCAACAAAACTTTCAAATAACAGTATACATTTTTCTTTATCTATCTTCATGTACAAATTGTTGTTATCATATGTCCTTTCAAATCCAATCTTAACAAGATAAGTATGAAGACTCTCATACCATGCTCATGGTGCATGTTTCAATCCATATAGGGCTTTGTGTAGTCTACATACCATGTTCTTATTGTTCTTATCCAAAAATCCTTTTGGGTGTTTTATGTAGACCTCCTCTTCTAATATTCCATTTAGAAATGCAGACTTAACATCCATCTGATAAACTTTAAAACTTTTGTAAGCAGCATAAGAAAGTAGAATTCTTACTCCTTCAATTCTTGCAATAGGAACAAATATTTCACCATAGTCAATTCCTTCTATTTGTGCATACCCTTTGCAAACTCGTCTTTCTTTGTTTCTTGTTACTTCACCATTCTCATCTAGCTTGTTCCAAAATATCCATTTTGTACCAATCACATTCTTGTCCTCTGGTCTAGAAACTAGGCTCCAAGTTTTGTTCTTTTCTATCTGTTGATTTTCTTCTTCCATAGCCTTGTACCAATCATCATCTTCTAATGCATCTCTTAGTGTCTTAGGTTCCTTCATGCTTAACAAACATGCTTCACCTTTCAACCTATTTCTTGTCATTGGCCTTGCATCTTTGTCTCCAATGATTTGATCTGCAAGATGGTGTCTTTTGACATATTTGGATAATTTTGGCTCAGTTCTTTTGGCTGCATTTTGTCTCTCAAATTCAATATCACTATGTGCATCTCTATCAGGTGTTTCAGTATCTCTCTCATGTGTGCCAATCTCAGAGTCAGATTGTGCATTCCCCTCATTTTGCAACTCGACATCTGAATGCAACTCAGCATTCACAGGATATGACTTGGCAGTTGTTAAAACTTGTTGTTGATTTGTTGCATGATTTGTAACATCGTCTTTAGTAGGCATTCCTTCATAATAGTATGCAAATGTCTTGTAGTCTTTTGATTCTTTTGTAGTTTCAGCCCCATGTGCTTCTGTAAACTCATCAAAATTCACATTTGCACTTTCCACAATTTTGTTAGTGTTAGTAATTAAACACTTGTAAGCTTTACTTCTTTTGGAGTAACCAAGGAATATACCTTCTTCGCTCTTTGCATCAAACTTTTCACTTCTAACATCTTTAAGAATATAGTTATTGCTTCCAGATACCTTAAAATATTTCACATTAGGTGGATGACCATACCATAGTTCAAAAGGTGTTGAGTGAGCACCTTTCTTTACTTACACATATTTCAAAGTGTATACTACAGTACTTACAGCTTCTCTCCAGTATTTTAGAGCAACATTTTTCTCCACCATTAGTGTTCTGGCACATTCCATTACAGATCTGTTTCTTCTTTTAGCAATTCCATTTTGTGGAGGGGTCCTAGGTGTTGATGTCTATATCTTGATTCCTCTGTCATTGTAGAACAGCTCAAATTCATATGAAGTGAACTCATCTCCTCTGTCTGATCTCAAGCATTTCAAGTTCTTACCTATTTCTTTCTCAACTCCTGCCAAGTACCATTTGAACATTTGAAAAGCATCTAATTTTTTATTTAGAAACATGACAGTCATCATTCTAGAGTAATCATCAACAAGTAGCATTATATACTTGTCTCCTTTGTAGATTTATACTTCAATAGGTCCACACAAGTCAGTATGAACAATTTTATGTATTCCGTTAAAGGTGTAAGCTTTACTTTTAAAGCTTGACTTTTTCATCTTGCCTAGCTAACATTGTTTGCACATTATATTTTCTAGTTTCTTCAACTTAAGCAAATCTCTAACTCTTTTCATATTGTTGATACTAATCAAATTATCAAAGTTAACATGACATAATCTTTTGTACCAAAGCCATACATCATCAAATTTTGCAATAAGACAAGTAGCATCTTCTATATTCAAATAGAATAGATGACTCCTAGTTTGATCACCTTTTCCATCCAAGTTTCCATTTGTCTCATATATCTTGGCTGATTTTTTTTCAAACTCAACTTTGCATCCCAAATTATTCAATTGTGACACACTTAAAAGGTTATAATTCAATCCTTCAACATAGTAAGCATTGTCACATGAGATCTTGTTTGTAAGCTTAATAGATCATTTTCCTTTTATTGAACATGGTGCATCATTACCAAATCTTACACTATTTCCATCATAACAACTTAAGGTAATGAACTTACTTTTGTCTCCAGTCATGTGATGTGAGCATCCACTGTCAATGATCCATTTGTCATTCTTGTTCACACAAGTAATAAGTGCAGTAGCCTCATCCTCATCTGATTCATCTTTCATTGCAACATATACCACTTCATCAGCATTTTCATTAGAGTTATTTTCATCCGCAATGTAGCATGACTTCTTGCCTTTGTCTCTATAGTCTCTTCCATCATCTTCTCTTTTGTTTTTGTGCTTGTTACCTTCTCTAAAGTTCTTCTTCTGTGTACATCTTGCTGTAATATGACCAACTTCATTGCAATTAAAACAAATGATAGGTAGCTTACCTTTAAATTTACCTTTTCCTTTGTGGAATCTTCTGGCCAGCAATGCTTCTAATTGTTCTATGTCTTCCTCATCTATATTGTTGTTATTGGATGCATACGTTCTCTTTCTTTTCTTTTTCTTTGGCTTTACCTCTTTAGAATCCTTCGGTAACAATTTTTCTTTGAAAGTTGATTCAATACTTTCTAGTCTATAGTTGTCAAAATCAGATAACTCAAAAGCAGTGAGTCTTCCTACCAAATCTTCAAGGGTTAGACCATTCCCTAGCATACATCTTAAGTCTTGGAGTTGCAAACACTCTAATGGCATACACAGGCAATAATGTTTTCAAAACTTTACTTAGCACAGTATTATCTATTTTACCAATAGCACCGTTTATTGCACTAACAACCTCTTTTATTCTAGCAACATATTGAACAATATTTTCACCTTATTCCATTCTCATGTCATTAAACTTACCTTTCGGGCTCTCTAACTTGGCTCTTTGTACATTTTTGTCTCCTCCATAGATAGTGGTTAGGGCATCCCACATCTGCTTTGCACTTTTAAGTTCTTTGATATTGTCAAACTCAGCATAGCTTAGGGCAGAGGCAATCTCCAACATCACCTGATTGTGCTCTTTCTTTTTCTTCAAGTCTTCAGTAGTTAGGGCTCTTGCTAGATCAACATGTTCTGATATAATGCAAGTTTGGGCATAATCTCCAAGTCCTCCAAGATGTAGCTTCATCAAACTTTGCTATGCAAAAAAGTTATCTCTGTTCAGCTTAGGTACCTCTCTTTTTGACATCCTGATCTTTATGTTTTTAGTACCTTAAAACTAATCCTCTTAAGCAACTGCTCTGATATCAATTTTTGGAATTCCTTTTAGAATAATTGAGAGGGGGTGGGGGATGAATTAGTTACTCGAGGTCCAAATGTACAAAATAAAACTTTTCACAATTCAGTGAACCCATATAACATTCTTAACCATGCATGCATTCATTGTGTGCTAACCAAAACTGATATATTACTACAAAACTAACATGTAGAAATGTGAAGCATAAGACACAACATATCCATCAGTACACTTGACACAATGATTTAACGTGGAAACCCAATATGGGAAAAACCACCAGTAACATGCTACTCATTTTTCACTCTTTTGAAGTGATGCCTTGTTAAAGGCCAACCATGTTAAAGGTTACAACACACACTATTTTAGATTACAGTAAAAACGGGTTTTGAAGGGACCCTGAAACCCTTTCACATCCTCAAAAAAGGAAAAAACAAGCATCCAACAGGAAAGAGCCCAAAAACCTACTAAAAAGTAGAACCAAAATCAGGTTTTACAGGGACCTGAAACCACTAAAAAGGTCCAAATAAAGTACCCAGGTTTTACAAGGACCTAGAACCAACAGTACAAGTTAAACTAAAAAGCATGAAAACAGGACCAAACCCAAGAACCAAAAGAACCAACCAGCAAACAGGACTAGAACAGGAACCCAACCAGAAAAGAAGACGCAAGAAACTATTGCAGTTCCGTTATCATCTTCACAGCCTTCTTACCAATCTTAGTCGTGTCCTAGATGGAATTAGCAACCGAAGAAGCAGAAGAAATGAAAGATTTCTTCCTCGAACTCTGTCTTGTCCTCTTGCTAGGGCCCTCCGAAGATATGGTTCCTTCATTAACTCTTTTTCCTAGTGTCACCGCAACTGCATGGATGCTTGAGGTTACTTGCTCCATTTTTGTTCCGCTTTCCCTGATGAGCACTCTAAGATTCTACTCATAATCCTTTAGTTTTTTTGGGATATCTCCCATTTGCACCTCCATGTGTTGAATAATAGCTTGGTCATCCTCCTGGTTTTGTTGCAAGGTATCCATTTTCTTCGTCTACCCCATTATTTCATTATATAACCAAGAATTGACCTAAAGGAAAGAGTCATCTTTTTGTTTAGTAGAGTGAAGGAAGGAAAGTTTGGTTTCTCTCCCTAGGGAGTCACTCGCATCATCAACAGTGGTGTGTGGTAAGGGGCCAACTTTATCAATATGAATCCCTCCATCCAATGGCTCCTCCTCACCAGACTCCGCTTGAATATGGTGGCTTTGGCCCTCCTTATCACGTCCCTCAATCTCCTTAATAGGAGTGGAAGCTTTCCCCATATTTTTCTCCTCACTCAAAATGGCTAGATCATCAATTAAATTTTCTTTCTCTTTATCACCTCCCCCAGACACGATATGAGTGTCCTCATTTTCAGACTTTCTCTGTTTCGAATTTACCTCAGTAGTATCCTCCTCTCTCCCATCCTCATTTTTGTCTTTCGAATCTGGGTAACCATCCAGGTTAGAGCTAAACTCCCCAGCATCCATCCCCTCCTCTTCCGCAGGGGCATCCTTATCTAAGCCTTCAGTGCTCTCCACCTCTGTATCTTCTTCCTCAATTTGTCTTCGAGAGCTGGAGAGTTTCAGTTTAACCTTAATTTTCTCTTTAATACTCTCATCTTTTTTACCTTTAACAAGATTAGGACTCTTATGCTTACTAGTGGATGGAGTCAAAGCAATGGACTTATTTTTACAAAAACCCTCAATGAGTAAAATCAGACCTTCATGTAATATAGGTCGAGATTGTTTCTTTTTATGGGCATTCAAACTTTGGAGCAAAGAAAATTGCAAATAGAAAGGGAAGGAAATTCTATCCTTGTACCTGCAATGGTTAAGGAAGACAAAGTGGAATTTGTGCACCCTTTTATTTCTTCCATCAAGGATGAAATACTCACGAATACAACCAAGCACATCACGCCAAATACCTTTTATATGTTGCACATCATAGAAGTCGCCATTCTTTTCCAATTGCAACTCCTCTTCTTCCGTCTTCGAGAATTTATTGTAGGCCACATTGGAAATATTGGTCTGTTTCAAAAACTTGATACCTTTCATGGGGAGTCCAGCTCCTCGAAAATGAATTCCTCTGTAAGCTTTACAGAAACTCCATGAAGAGTAACTTTGTTATCCACTCAATTTTTGAAGAAGGCAATGGTGACATGGGGTTTGAAACCATGCAACCACTCCACATGGCTGACCACCTTCCCTTTCTAGAGAATCTTCCAAACGTCCTTCCTAGCCTTCCAATCATCACATTTTTTGGGTTTTTGCTTCCTCAATTCACCTCCCATATTACAAAGAAAACAAAAAAATAGAGGCACCCAGATATCAATAGCAGAGAGGTAGAAGTGAGACCAATTTTTTGTGACATGATATCGAGGATACCTTTTTGAGGATACGTGCAAAGAGCACATAGCCTTCACATGAATGTACCTCCTTGGGAATGGTAATCTGACAGTCGTAAGGCCACTCTCACAAATCATTAAATTTCTAATCCAAGCAAATATTTCCCACTCTGGAATGAGTAACGTCATAATTAAACAACACACACTATTAAATGTGACCCAATTAAGGGATTTCAATCACCCTGTTAAAAGTGAGCCTTGTTAGAGGACTTTAGGCCATTCACTTGGAATGCCACCTTGTTAAAGGATTTTCTAATGACTGTTAAGTCAACCTTTCTCCAAAGGATTTACCCTGATCTAATACAATTGTTAGAAAGTAACAATAGAGCTTTTATCTGATACAACTTACAACCTTGCTTGCAGATTACAAATCACTATTCAGCCCTCATCTCTGCTTGGCTTCCAATTTTTGTAGTTTAGACAGCTTGTTTACCCTTCAAGCATGCATCCTCATTAAGCCTTCTTGCTTAGTTCGCCATAGTAGACTTCTCCTCTTGGGTCACTTGATGAAGCAAACCCCCTTCCTTCTCCTTGTCATATTTTTTGCATCCAAAACTCTCTAACCTCCAACCAACTTTCCTTCATGACCAGACATCCCAAAATATAGGGAATTAGAACTCTTTTTCTTGCTCATTATAAAACTCAAAAATTAGGGTTTTTAATGGATTAGGTAGGATATAATGTATCTACCCTATATCTTGTCTTCTCTAGAATCTATTCAAATTCGCCTTCAAAATGGTTTACATAAGATTCTATGCCTCCAGCTCATCAATCTTATCTTCCTCCTAATTTACAAGTTCCAAGAAAATGAATTTGTCAGCTTTTATTTGGCGATTCTTCGATCTTTTTCATAATGCAGCAACTCGGCATTATCAATTTACTGATGCTCGGCACATACTGTATCACTCGGCATCAAATAGATTTTATTGGTGCTCAGCACATACTGAAAATCACTCAGCATCTACTGCCTTGCTTGGCACCTACTAACTTGCTTGGCATCCACTAGAAATTTCTTTCACTCGGCTCCAACTGACTTTTTTCTTGACTTGCACTAACTTTGCTTGGCACCTTCTATCAACTTTGTCAAGCTTAGCAAATGAACTGTGTCCAACCTTTTTCTTCTAAACTTTCTAAGTGAAGCCAATCACTTTGTAACCTTAAGTAGATCATCAATACATTATGTTATCACTATCTTAACTAATTCTTACACTTCAATACATAACCATAACTCAACCTTTCCTCTAGGTAGTTTTGTTACATCTTGTTGATCAAATCCTTTTCATCAATCAACTAAGTGATAGTGTTTGAAACATATAAGCAATTGCCTTACCAACATATAGTAGGTTTGACATTAGTGACAAAACAATGATTTGAAAACACACAATCTTTTTTCAACATTTTCATACTCAAGTGATCTTTTCAATCATATATCAACATTAACATCCATTCTCCAACAAGTGTGCTCCTTTTTATTTTTAAATTGTAATAGGTTTGCATATCTCTAACAAGGTTTAGTCTTTTAATAGGGACCATTGTCCTAAATTTCATGTAATGACTCCTAAAGAGGTTAGATCTAATATTAAAAAGTTGGATTAGTTCATTATTTTGTGGGTATCATCCCCACCAAGATTTTCCCTTGGTTAGGGCTACCTCAAGAACAAAATCATGGTGTTATGGATTTTCTTTTGTTGTATGGTTGTGGATATTTATGATTAATTTATAAAGTATTGAATTAGTTTGAAAGCTAGTATATAAAAAATGGTTGTTCAAGACAAGAATCTAGGATACAATCAAGCAGTCTTGATCAGAAGAGTTATTTGATATGACTACAACTTTTGGAATATGGTATATACAATGTATATAAGCTTCTAATATGGTCGTTTATGTTTTCTTTATGATTAGCATGATTTTTTGTGGTGTGAAGTATAACAGGTTCAATATAATAGTGATACAGGATACTTAATGTGATCAAGCATTTTGACCGATCTAATAGAATTATTTTGACAATTGAATTGCTTGACAATGCAAGGATGACATCCAATATCTTAACATTTTGATAGCATGGTTCTATTTTGGATATTGAAATTTGTGTCAACATATTCTATAGAGAGTTATAAAGCTAAAAGTATAAATCATTCTAAAGGGTATAAAGGAAGAACTTGTTTTATATGTGAATATGGCATTGTGATGTGAGAAATGATATAGGTGATGCATGATATGTGAGCCTTGATTATGCATCAAGATATATATGTGAGCTTTATTAGGTCTAAGAAAATATTATAATGTCAAGTATAGTTATGTATTTTGTGATAATTTCCTTGTATGTGGAAAGTGACTCCTAAAGGTGGATTTAATCTTCATTCTCGAGCAAATGTGTAGGGACCAATGTACTAAATGTTATATAACGACTCCAAATAGAGTATGATATCCTAAAAAAGAATTTTCATACTAATGTATCATCTTGTGGGTACTATCCTTACTGAGGATATAATACCCCTCTAACCTTGAAAACTACAAGTAGAGGTCTGGGATAGTATAAGTACACTTGGACTATGTTGGGAGATAAAGTTACTTCTAGTACTCCTCAATTTCACAACTTCACAAATTCATGCACAAGTAAAACTAATAACATCCCACACTCTTAACACAAAAGAATGGTACCTATCTACTTGAAAACTATTAATCAACTTGGTTCTTATGTTAAAATATATTTAGAAACATTTATGTACTTTTCATACACATCCTTTCTTTTTTATGATGTTAGATATTGCTTTTATTTAGACATTTGATCATGTTCTATATAATGTCTTTATTATATTAGGTATATGGTTGATTTGTGACATGCTTTATATGTTATTCTTTATTCATTATTTATGTTTTAAGTACCTTATTTATAATGTTCTAATTGTTATTTGTTCTTAACCTAACCCAGCTAATCTATGATGCCTCATATATGTGTGTTTACTCTACTTGGTACATCTTTTGGATATGGGGAGGTAGTTGTAATCACCTCTTCAAGAAATCTACATGATGTTGCACTCTTCTTTCCTTGTCTATCATTATTTGCATATGTATTGTATTTTGTTAGTTAGTGATGCAGGTGCATGCAACTACCAAGCATCGACTTCACCTAGCTACACAAGTATAAGCATACCTCAAAATCCTCGAAACAATTGTTGTTTAAAAGGATATGGAACAATGATCCATATAGGCATCCTTATATTCTTTGAAATTTTATAGGAATCTAGTCACCTAGTCCAAGGTTTATGTTTTTATCATTTCTTTTGATAGTTTGATTGGTGGATTCTAGTGTTTACAATTATGTGTTTATGATCTAGATATTTGTATTTTTATATAATTTATCTATGATATTTGTTTGGTATATTTATATAAGCATATATGGGTGTGCACATATATACCTATATAGATATGCATTGTTACATAGTTAGTGTATTTAAGTATTTGTGTATTTATGTACTGTATGTGTGCAATTTATTTATACACTTAGATATAAAGTGAAATCTAATAAAATATAAAAAATAAAGAAATAAAAAAGGGGCAAAATAAAAAGAACAAGTATCTAGAAGAGGAGTAAGAACATGCATTCAAGAGAAAAAGGCAATATGTGTTACCAATGTGGAAGAATATGAGACTAGAACACAAATTCAATCATGGGCATAAAAAAATGGGTTATAAAGCACTAGAGAGGGTATTTATATCATTTTTGGATCATTTATTCATTATATGCCCCTAAAATAGCCTTATGTTACCCCTAATATCCCTAAGAAACTTGTAAAATGGTAGTTAATTACGTAAATTAAGGCAATTTCAGATCTTGGAATTACTTTTTTTTAAAGGGTGGTGTCTTTTCACCTAAAGGGGCATAAAAGCTACTTAAGAACATATGTATGTGGTGTAAAATGTAAATATGAAGGGGGAAGGATGGCTGAAAGGTATAAGAGAGATTAGTTGTACTTTTCATGGATATTTTTATTGAGAAAACTTAATAATATGTGAGGGAGGGCTTATGAGTATAATAAGGATTTATAAGTTTCTTTCCTTTTGTGGAGAGAGTTATATGTGAGTGTTTCAAGGGCTAAGAGAGGTATTCATTGTTGTGGAATTTATTCTTCTTCTACCATGGATTTTTTTGAAATTGGAGTGGGTTTGAATGATGCATCTCAAGTTGGAATATATTTTCTCTATGTTTTCTTGCTCCTGCTTTTATTGAATCTTTGCAGGACTTGAGGTATGAATTGAATTTATTGATTGCATTATTTATTTGATAAAATATAAGTCTATTTATATGTTCTTGTGATGTATTAGATTTATACATTTGATTCTGATAGTTAGTCAAAGGTTTTGAGCTTTTTTTTTGTGAAAATAGATATGTATTTTCTTATGGTATATAGCCACTAGATTTTGGGGATATATTCTATTAAAGGGTTGTTGGTAACTAGATGAAAGGAATATTGTATTATGATATCTTCCATGTGTTCTTATTTATGCTTTCTTTTACCTACTACATATTTTTATTATAAGTTTTGGAATTATATGTGCTTAATTTAGAGGTTCTTAACAATTTAACCTCTTACTTAGATTTTCATGCTCCCAATTGTTGTTTAAGACACTAGAGGCATATCAAATTGTTATGTAACGTATAACATTTATATTTAACATTTGAAATAATTTTAAAGACTTATGCTTATAATCTTTGTGCATTTTGATTATTTATGTGTTGTGATACTTGTATGATGAGTTAGTGTCTTGTTTAAACTAGGGGTATGGGACCCTAGGAATGTTGTTCCCTAAACTCTTCTATGATTTTGATTTTGGATGTGTAAGTAGGGTAGAGACCCCAGGTGAGTGGCTCACCATAGGCGTTGGGGTCTGGAAGTGGCTGCTAGAGGATCCTATTTGCTTGAGCCCAAGGCCTAGTATAGGCTAGGTCTACATGTGAGTGTTTGTAATCAAGTTGAAACATTAAAAAAATTAATAGGTTATGAGGGATTGGAAATTCACATTAATCAATAAAATTGGATATTGTGCATGTCAGAGCACTTGGAGAGAAGATATTATGTGCAGCAAGATGCTCTTTGGCCTGAGGGGTTGATCCCAACATTACATAAATGTATTATGGCATGTCATACATGTCCTTGTTGGAGTACTCAAAGTAAGGACATTTTGTGTGGTAGGATAGCCCTTAGCTCAAGGATTTGATCTCGACATATGGGAATGTATGATGATGCTCACCTAGATGTGGCCAAGCCTCTCACTCTAATTTTGTCTTTGGTTGTCCACTTTCTTTGTGATTTCATTTTCAGCATTGTTCTTTTCTGTGGGTTTATATTACCTTTGTACATTGATTTTGGGGTATAAGCCTTAAATTACCTTAAAACCTATGTGTATCTTGGTCTTATCTCCTAGCTTGGGGGATTGGATTATTTATGGTTCCATGGAGTTGGGTGAAAAAATATTTTGAGGAACTATTTGGGTGTTCATGGATGACTTTATATAGATCCTTGTTGAGCACTTGTTCAAAATTGAATTGTTGCATTTCCTTGGAAGAAATCTATGTAATATTGTATTGTAGAATCTTGAAGAAAGTACAAGGCATATGTAGATGTATCTTGAAATGAAAAACTATGTAATAAGGGTAAAGGGTACATCTAGGAGAAATAATTGGAAATATGAACATATTGTATCATTTGAAAGCATGGGAGATATTATGGCAATGTCATTCTATACTCACTTGTATCTTAATGGTGATAATGATAATATGTATAATAAAATTAAAAAACCATGTACTCTTCATAATGTTAATAGTGAATAAAAGATTGTTTGGTTAACATGTGTAGTTAAGGGATTAAAATGTATCTCATGTATCTTTATTACATGAAAAGTAAATGCATTTGATTTATAAGGCTTATGATTTGGAAATGGTAAAAGTAATTGAAGTTGTATAAGTATATCTTGGGTTTAAGAACAAATGGTTAGGAAATAACTATATAAGCATTTATAATCCTACCTTAACGTCTATAAGGTTAGGTCCTACTTGCAAATATAAGAATAAGGAACAATCAATTTAAGACTCTAGTTAATACAAAAGAGAAATGAATATTAAGATGCATAATGTATCAAATGATAAGTAGACATAAAACTAATAGATGGATTAACTCAAGTAGTAAGGTTGTAATGTAGAATGATAATAAAGTAAAATACAAATAAGGAATACATGTTGAGTTGGTTGGATGACAAAAAATTAATTCTTGAATTTGGAGATTAAGCAATGGTGTCTAAGGGTGACATTAGGGAACCTATTAGAGCTCTTACATCTATGATTAAGTATAATTAACAAACCAAATATGTTTTCAAAAAAATATTCACCAAAATTAGTAATATTTAGACTTATCCTTTTGAGTTCCCTAGTTGGACATTACATTTGGTATTAGAGCCTTGTGTTGTTTCACTAGGAGCTCTAAGGCCTATTATGCTTAGGAAAAGTAAGAACAACGAAAATGTGAAACTTTTTAAACCTTACTGCCTTGTAATCTTTAGGACACCTCCTCAAGCATGAAGATTAGAAAAGAGTAGACCTCTCCATAAGTTCCCAACAAGGGAGTTTTCAAGGATAGTATATTAGAATCACAATATCCTGACTCCAAGGAAAGGATACAACACTAAGGACAGTTGTGTCATAAATCACTTAAATACTTCATCTTGGTGGTGATAGGAATAGGAGAGTTTTCGAGGAATTTTAGAAGGTTATATATCAATGAAGGTTATTGTATTGTCAATGTTGTATTAGCAAACATTGTAAGCATTGGCAGTATTAATTATAATCACTGACTGCCTTGTATTTATGTTATGTTACACTAACAAGCAGTTATTAGTCATGTCACTGTAGAGGCATGACTCTTCGTGGCCAAAGGCCACATAGAGTCATGACTCTACAGGGGTCATGACCCTTCACCAATATATATAATTGAATAGTCAGATCGCTAAGGATAATATCAATACACAGCATTGTAAGCCCCAGCAATTTTCCCTATAGACATAGGCTTATTCTCAGCCTTCTACTCTACACTCTTTGCTGAAAGACGATTATTGGATTCACTCTACCGTATAGGATTATCAACAGTCTTCGATCGAAGATCTCTATCATCTCAGCAATCACAAAACAATCATCAGTTGAGAATCAAATCAGTTCTACAGTCTTTCAAGTAAGAGTATTCATTCATATTTAATTGTAATAGTTTTATCTATCAGAGATCTCTAAAACTAACATGGTCTCAAAGCCATTCTGATAAGAAAAGCTATTACTCAGAAGTAAAATCTAAAGTCTCAAATTTTTCAAAAGCTAAACTATATTATAAAATCAAAATGGTGAATCATGTGAGACTAGAAGATAGGCTTGAGGGTGCATCTAATTTCTCATCATCAAAAATTAGAGTGATGATAACATTAAGGGAAATGGAATTAGCGGAATATATTGAAACAAACATATCCATGCCTGAAAATGAACCAGAGAAAGTAACATGGAAAAGACATAATAATAGAGCAATGAAAATTATAATAGATTTTGTAAAAGATCATATTCTTCCATCCATATGCAGTCTCAAGACTGCATTTGAGACGTTCTCCAATAATATGTTCTCCACGAGATACATTTGAAATCAACAATACTAGTAGATTATTAACCCTAAAACAAGATCTACTATATATAAAGATGAAAAATGGAGAATCTATTGCTTCCTACTTTCTAAGGATTTCTGAATTAAAAGATCAACTTGCAACACTGAAAAATCGAGTTGATGACAAAGAACTCAGCATGATAGCACTAAGAGGTCTTCCTCTATCATGGGAAACATTTAGTCGAGGTTTAAGCTCTCAACCCAAACTCCCTAAATTTGATTTATTAAAGAATGAATGCACACAAGAAGAATCAAGATTAGTCTCAAGATGACTAAGTACAAATCAAGAGGGAGACATTCAAGCACTCCATGTAAAATCAAACTACAAAAGAAAATTCAAACACAACAAAAGGGAATCTAACAAATCATATAAGCAACATGATTGGTCCAAAGTTAGATGTTTCAAATGTAATAAAATTGGTCACTCCCATAACTTCTACCCTAAAAAGAAGAGAATTCAAGTAGCCTTAGCATAAATCCAAGGAGAGGAAGTAGAGAAAGAAGAAAGAGAACACTATGCTTTTTACTTAGCCCTTTCAAGTGAGCTAAACTCAAACCACAACACTTGGATCATAGACAATGGAGCATTTAGGTATATAACTAGTTTTAAAGACAAATTTGAAACCTTCTCTGAACAATCCTTGGAAGAAGTTACCATTGGAGATAACTTTACTCATCCTATCAAAGGCATTGGTTCCTGTTCAATTTACCTAAATTTAGGAATTACTCTATAGCTCAAAAATGTTTTATATGTTCCAATAATGAAAACAAACCTACTATCTATTTCTGGTCTTGCTAATCAAGGATTCAGAATCACTTTCCAAGAGGACAAAGTTCTATCTTGGCCAAAGAAATCTAATATCAAGAAAGCCATTTCCATCAAATTTAGAGATGGGAGTCTATATAAAATCTGTAATAATCAAAACCTAGCTCTTAGTCATGAAACTTCAAATTCCACCGAAATTTGGCATAGAAGGCTAGGTCACCTTCACTATCGTGCATTATCATCCATAGGAAAAGTTGTAAAAGGTATACCTTCTCTCAAAATTGATCACTTAAGTATTTGCAAAGGATGTGCTTTAGGCAAAAATACTAAGCAATCATTTCCTAAAAGTGTTCACAAATCAAAATCCATTCTTGAATTGATTCACACTGACCTTTGTGGTCCTATGTCTATACCTTCTCTTAATGGGTGCTTCTTTTATGTAATTTTTATTGATGATTACTCTAGAAGAACTTGGATTTACTTTCTGAAACAAAATGAATCAACTGAAGTTTTATCAAAATTCAAAGAGCTCAAAGCCCTAGTTGAAAATTAGTCAGAATAGAAAATAAAAGTTCTAAGGTCAGATAATGGAGGAGAATATATCTCTAATATTTTAAAAAAAATTTGCATTGTTGTTGAGATTAAGAGGGATTTTTCTATACCATATAATCCTCAACAGAACAGAGTTGTTGAACGTAAAAATAGATCAATTGTTGAATCAACTATAGCAATGATGCATGATCAAAACCTTCATACTTCATTCTAGGCTAAAGCATCTAATACTACAATCAACATTCAAAATAGATGTTCACACTCAGTATTAGAGAACACCACTCCGAAAGAAGTATTTACAGACATTAAACCTGATCTAAGTCATCTAAGAATATTTGGATCTCCTGTTTATATCCACATTCCTAAATAGAAGAAAACAAAACTAGAACCATCTGGAAAGAAGGGGATACTTATTGGATATAGTGAAACAACAAAAGGATACAAGGTTTTCATTCTAGGTCAAAGAACAATTGAGATTAGCAGAGATGTGAAATTTGAAGAGGATATCACCTTTAATATTTCTAGAAATAGTGATGATTCCATTACTAAATCTATTCCTAAAGTAGATGAAAATCACCTAGCAGAAATTGAGAGGGAGAATGATATTGAACCATCCTCTTCCACTATGTCTAATCATGAAGATTACGAAAATGTCAACAATAAAAAGAGGCTACTTTGGGCTAGGAAAATGATAGAAGAAAATTAGGCTGAACCTAATGAAGTGATTCGAGAAAGCAAAAGAACGAGAAATCAATCATGTTATGTTGCATTATTAACTGAACTTATAAAAACTAAACCTTCTAATGTTAAAGAAGCACTTTCAAATCAATCTTGAAAAGAAGCAATGATTGAAGAATATAACTGTATACTAAAAAATGATGTATAGGATGGTGTACCAAGACCTAAAAACAAATCAGTTATTTTTTCAAAATGTTTGTTTAAAATTAAGCATGCATCTGATGGTAGCATTGAAAAATACAAAGCCGGTTTTGTAGCAAGGGGTTTCTCACAAAAGGAAGGCATTGATTATGAAGAAACATTTGCACCAATCACTAGATATACTTCAGTTAGAACGATCTTGGCCATTGCAACATCCAAGGGATGGAGGGTTCATCAAATGGATGTCAAAACAACATTCCTAAATGACAAAATTGAAGAAGAAGTTTATATTGAGCAACCAGAAGGATTCAGCACTGATGATAGCAAAAATCACATTTGTAAATTAAAGAAAGCTCTTTATGGTCTCAAACAAGCTCCCAAAGTGTGGTATGAAAGGATAGACAACTATCTAATTAAGCTAGGATATTCTAAAAATGAAGTTGATCCTAACTTATACTTCAAAATAGATGGTGATGATATGATCATTCTTGTGTTATATGTTGATGATTTTTAATAACAGGTGAAGAACATCTCATAAAGAAATGCAAACAAGAACTTATAGTAGAATTTGAAATGAAAGACTTAAGTCTACTTCACTACTTTCTTGGATTAGAAGTCTGGCAACAAGATAACTACATTCTTCTGAATCAAGGAAAATATACAATTGATATTTTAACAAAATTTGGAATGAAGGAATGTAAACCAATAGCTACTCCTATCGAAGTAAATCTACACAAGTTGAAAGATGATATGATCAAATTAGATCCTACATATTCTACTTATTACAAGTAGATTATTGGATCTTTAATGTATTTGGTGAATACTCATCCTAACATATGTTATACTACTAGCACCTTGAGTCAATTTATGTGTGCACCAAAGAAGATGAATCTACATGTACCTAAATACATTTTGAAATATCTAAAGGGTACTATTGGAATGGGAATCAAATATGACAAATTCAACATCAAACTTCATGGATATTCTAATTTTGATTGGGTAGGCAATCCTACTGAATATAAGAGTACTTCCAGATGTTGCTTCAGTCTAGGATCTAGTATGGTTTATTGGTTCAGTAGAAAATAGTCTTCAATTGCATTAAGTTCTACCAAAGAAAAATACATTGCATCTTCCTTGGGTGCTAGAGAAGCGTTATGGCTAGGGAAGTTGTTAGCAGACTTGTTCAAAAGACCTTTAAAGCCCACTTTGATTCATTGTGATAATCAAAGTTGCATCAAGCTTTCAACTAATCCAGTTTTCCACAATCGCTCCAAACATATTGAAATTCCTTACCACTACATTTGAGCTATGGTGAATCGAGGAATCATTCAACTGGAGTACATTAGTACTAATGAGCAAACAACTAACATCTTTACCAAACCTTTTGCTAAAGTGAAGTTGAAATACTTCAGAAAAAAACTCGGTATGATTAATTTGTAATATTGAATATTGAATTTGAATTTTTAATTCATGTGAGTTTATGCTTCTATTGTTGGTTAGTTGCATCGGATATGTAATGAAACATGGCGATCTTTCATGAACATATTTATTCAGAAGGTAATTATATGTAAGATGACGATCTTGCAAATGATAGGTTTGTTATCATGGACATCTCTAGATATTGTTTCGGATAATTAGAGATCATAGATAACGAACCCATTATGTTACCATGGACATCTCTAGATATTGTTTCAGACAATTAGAGATCATGGTTAACGAATTATTATGTTATTATGGACATCTCTAGATATTGTTTCAGACAATTAGAGATCATAGATAACATATTCATTATGATTACTCTAGATATTGTTTCGAACAATTAGAGATCATAATATATGTTATGATAGTGTTCATAGCTTGGATATTTTTATTATTTGACTAGTCACTCTTTCAGAATGTTAAGATCAGATAAAGTGTCTATATATTCTATTCTCAAATCTAATGGTGTATTACTTCTCCCTTGCTAAGAGGGAGTGTTAATGTATAGCACAAGTAGAAGTAATGATGCTTGTCTGATATACAAATCTATATTTAAGTTCTTAGATAAATGTTCATTATTGTTACTTGTGTGTGTGTGTGTGTGTGTGTGTGTGTGTGTGTGTGTGTGTGTGTTGTTTGGATTAATATGCTATCAATGAAATTATCAACAGATTATATTATATATCAGTGAAGGTTATTTTATTGTCAATGTTGTATTAGCAAACATTGTAAGCATTGGCAATATTAATTATAATCATTGACTGCCTTGTATTTATGTTATGTTACACTAACAAGCAATTATTAGTCATGCCACTGTAGAGGCATGACTCTTCATGGCCAAAGGCCACATAGAGTCATGACTCTATAGGGGTCATGACCCTTCACCAATATATATAATTGCATAGTCAGATCACTAAGGACAATATCAATACATGGCATTATAAGTCCTAGTGATCTGCACTATAGACACAGGGTTATTCTCAACCTTCTACTTTACACTCTTTGCTGAAAGATGATTATTGGATTCACTCTACAATATGGGATTATCAATAGTCTTCGTTGGAAGATCTCTATCATCTCAGCAATAATAGAGCAGTCATTAGTTGTGAATCAAATCGATTCTGTAGTCATTCAAGTAAGAGTATTCATTCATATTTAATTGAAATAATTTTATCTATCAGAGATCTCTAAAACTAACATTATACTCATTGGATCCAAGGAAGAAGTTTGGTGTCACCCATGTATTGATGAAATAAGGAAGGGATATGTCATTTTGTAATGTATTTGAAAGGATGAAATCCTTCTCCATGTTATTATATATTGCATTGTAAAGGTTGAACCCTTCACTTATGTCTTTTGTGTTTTGCATTGTAAAAGTGAGATTTTCATTCTATGTACATCATTGTGAAGAATGGTTCCATGAAAGGAATGAAGAATTTGGGGATATGATCATATGTAATTGCATTGTAAAATTATATATTATGCATTTTGACGTAATGAAAATGAAAGATTATTGTATCATAGTTGGGTATGAAAGGGATTCATTTCAAGGGTAATCATGTCTTTTGATACTTGAGGAAGGCACATAATAATGTTGCATTTTGTTCATTTAAATCAAGGGTTAATTCAAGATAATGCATTTCAAAAGATTGAGCATGTAAAGAAATTCCACTGTGCATTAATTCAATGAGAAATATTGGTTAAGCTCCATGATTGGTAGGAAAGAGGAATCTATTAGTTTCATTGATCTTGTTTCATGGCATTGCTTGAGTTAAGTATATTCTTTTCAAAAGATTTAAAATAGCTTCATTAAATTAGTTATCTACATTGAAATGTTGAAGTAAATATATGTTGTCAAGTTACTAACCTTCCAAAGAGCTCAACATCATAGTTGAAATAAGTGGATGAACCAAATGGATAACTCCCATATGGAAATAAGTCTGTACATGCATATTTAGCTCTCTAGATTTTGTATGGGAAGTGGGAAGTAAATCCCCTCCCTATTACAGGCCAATAAAATAATCCTAGGGAATATTGCCTAGAATATCTTACTTTTAAAATAAAAATATATACACCTAGTAAAGAATAAACTAATTAGATATAACCTATGCATAAGAATGTGCTAAGGGAGATTCATAAGAAACATGTGACCTTTATGTCACAAGTACACATTTCAAAAAATAATAATATAAGTTACATGAACTTGAGACATGTCAATCTCTCACAAAAATAATATATACATGTTAAAACAAAACCACCTACCCTAAATAACAGCCACACATCACCATGTATCGCCAAGAATAGTAGGTAACATAATTTTAATGTATATATAATAATGGTTATACACTCTCCTAACTAACCCCAATCCCATCATGCACTCAAAATAATATATATTACTAATGCCCCCTTTTCCCTTCAAGGCACATGATTCCACTCTACCCATGACAAAGACTCCATAATGGGTCGTTGTCCAAGTACTAGGGATAGACTGTCACCACCTCAATCCCCAAGGAAGCTAAGATGCACGAGATCCTAAGATGCATGGGGATTGGCCAAGTTGAAAAAGTGTTGGTTAGCCATAGCTGACTCAGTATATGGGCCCAATCATTTTGGCTAGCTCATAGCCTAGCTTAGGACTAGCTCTCACCATCTGAGATGTGAGGCGAGGAGATGGAGAGTACCAAAAGAGGAGTGGGAAGATAGGATCTACCTATTCTATGACATGGGGGCCATTAAGACGGAACATCACTTTTTCATGGAATGCCTGTTGTGCAACGACGCCGAGTCTAGGTACTCAAAGATATTAGAACACAACAAGTTAAGCCACCTCTTAAAGGAAAAACAATTGTACAAGACCCCAAACTTGATCATCAACATGCACCGAAGAGGAGAAGAGTTAGTCAAAGAATTATAGCTAGATTAGGTTGTTGTTAGTAGGAGGGTCTCATAGGCTGCTTTGACCCTATGGACGTTATTAAAATCCTTCATATCATTCATATCATATCATATCATTCATGGGATGGAGTGTGTAGACATGGGGCACTTGGGAGAAAGGTGTAGTAGCTGCATGTGAACATAGGTAAGAGGAGTTGGGCGCTTGTTGAGTGGGTAAGGGAAAAAGCGTTTAAGGGTTACTAGGTAAGGTGGGTTATGGGGGAAGTAAGCAAGTAAATGAGTTAGTATAAAGTGTTGATGGCATTGTTTAGGATTAGTTAGAAATTAAATTTGTATGGGAGTTAGGTGGTACAAATAGGATTTAGTGAATAGTCATTTAAGTAGGAAAAATATTAAGTGTGGATAGTTAGGATTTGGGCTAGTAAGGATATAAGTTAATGGTTAGTACATAGAGTTAGTGGTTAGGGGTAGTAATTAGGTTAGCTGATGATGCTAGTATGTTGCTAAGTAGTAGTTATAATATAATTGATTATTAATTTAGGGGATATGTTATATACATAAGTATTATATAGTATTTCTTCTATAAGTAATTCATTTTATAAATTATAGTTAATATATTTAATATATTGAAGTATTGAAATTTATTATAATATATGCTTATGCTATATCATATTTTATAATCAATTCACCCAACAATCTATAATCAATGGACTTAGTATATAATGGATATTTTATAATATGGTATATATATAGACTTAGATGTTATTGAGGATTTTTGCATATAAATCATATCATTCCTCACAAAAGTTGTATGTTTCCATATTCAGAGCTTAACGCCATTAAAATGCAAGGAATTCTATGGGGTACCAAGCCATAGGGGATATAATAATGTTCCCTTATTATTATTGTGTACCCCTCTAGTATTGTCACTATGTCTTAGGACCACTTTTAAGTCATCGATTTGAATGCAAGATTACCTTGTCAATAGGCCATCTATAATTTCACCTATATAATTTCAAATTGCATTGATTAGGGTCTTACATGGAATGTTTCAATGATCTCGATACCTATTTAAGATTACACTCACAAACCAACTAGCCTTAAAAAGAACAATTATCATTATTTAATCATAATGCATCATAATATCCAAGGCTAGTTAATGGTCTCAACTCAACTTAGACCTTAGAATATCGTTCATGAAAAGGTATGAATACCCCTTGTAGTAATGTTTGTTATCGGAATAAGATCTGATCAAGATTGTGTTATTGAGTATGCTAGTGCTAGCATTATTGTGACAAGGCACTCAATAGGTTGAACACTTGAAGTGATGTTATTCATAATAATCTAACCACTAAGGTATCACCTTTAAATTGGATAATGATATTAAGTGTGTTGAATTAGACCCCAATTATTAAACTAGTATGACAATGAGTAAACAAATCTTGTTAGCCTTCTATTCCATGAACCCTAACTGCAACTTGACAAGTGTGAAAACAACCTATTTATCTTTCAAAAAAAAATTGTAGTTGTGTTTTGCCCTATTATTTTTAGGCATAACAATATGCCTAAACAACTTGTAAAATGATAGTTAATTACATAAACTAAGGCAATTTCAGATTTTGGAATTACTTTTGTTTAAAAGGATGGCATCTTTTCACCTAAAGGGGTATGAAAGCTATTTCAGAACATATATATCTGTTGTAAAATGTAAATATGAAGGGGGGGGATGGCTGAAAGTAGATGAGAGATTGGTTGTACTTTTCATGGATATTTTTATAGAGAAAAAATAATGATATATGAGGGAGGGTTTAGGAGTATAATTCTTTAAGGATTTGTAAGTTTATTTCCTTTTGTGGAGAGAGTTATATGTGAGAGTTTCAAGCACTGAGAGAGGTATTCATTGTTGTGGAATTTATTCTTCTTTTACCATGGAGATTTGTGGAATTGGAGTGGATTTGAATGATGCATCTCAAGTTATATTTATTTTTCTCTATGTCGCCTTGCTCCTGCTTCGGTTGAATCTTTGTAGGATTTGAAGTATGAATTAAATTTATTAATTGCATTATTTATCTAATAAAATATAGGTCTAGTTATATGTTCTTGTGATTTTTTATTATATTTGTACATTTGATTGTGAATGTTTTGATTAAGTAAAACTAGGTTTTAAAGGACACGAAACCTTTTACAAAGTATCAGATAGAAAAAACTAAGAAAGCCCACGAGGAACTATGCATCAACACCAAAAAAGCAAAACAAACTAAGACATAAGCCTTAATACAACAAACAGGAAAAAAATAGCAAATAGACAATAGTAGGACAACTACAAGGTCTTCAATAAATCAACAAACTGATCTGCAAGGATATTCATATTCACCACAAAGGCCTTCAACTCATCAATTTCTTATTGTTATTTAAAGGTTTTGGGTTCCTTTTTATGAAAATAGATGTGTGTTTTCCTATGGTATATAGCCACTAGTTTTTGGAGATATATTATTTTTTTTAGAGGGTTGTTGGTAACTAGAGGAAAGGAATATTATATTATGATATCTTTCATGTGTTCTCATATATGCTTTTGATGTAGGAGCATCCTGGGTGTAAGAGCAATCTTGCATCACTCAAAAATATTTCCTTTGTGTTTCTTGAATAAGGGTTGTCTCAGTGTAGAGTTTTTGTCTGTGAAGGCTTGCAGCTTAGAAAGTCAGTCATACAAGATCGGAATGTCCTAATTTGAGCAGTGGGTGTTCATCTTGGATATACCAGCCTACCAGTTGAGGCTTAGTGCCATAACATGAGTATTCGTGGATTTATTGTAGATTTTTGGTGTGCAATCTTGGTATAAAAACTTCAGGCTAACAATTGAAGACCTTTGAGGCCCCGAATGGGCTCCAAAATGGGATCAACTTAAGTTAAACCCTATAGATCGGAAGTTGGCGATTGTAAAAAGTGGTTATAATAGCCAATCGGAGCAACGGTCAAAAGTTATGGTCTTCTGAAGTTGGCTCGATCAAAATTTCCAAAATAAGTGTCAAAGGTATATTAGGCCAACTCTATATGTTATTTTAGGGCTAGTCAATCTCAAGAGTTGGGGTTTTATGTCTAGAAACTTCTCGGGTGGTGTAAAAATAGATATTTAAGGAATGCACATACATTGTGTAGGACAACTCTAGGTGATAGTCTGTAGCTTTGCATTGCAAATTATTGTGAGGGAGCCCATATGGGGTTTGCATATTGTATTTCAAAATTCTATAATTTCACATTTGCAATGATAATAAGAAGCTCATATTTCATTCTCATCAATTGTTGTTGTGTGTTTGTTTCTGTTATGTATTTGTGGTATTAAGGGGAGCGCCCTTCATCAGCTTTCTTTTACGTACTACGTGTTTTTATAATAAGTTTTGAAATTATATTTGCTTAATTTAGGGGTTTTTAACCAATTGACCTCTTACATGGATTTTCATGCTCCCAATTGTTGTCTAAGAAACCAAAGGGATATCAAAAATTTATGTAGTATATACCATTTATATTGAATATTGAAAAAAATTTTAAAGACATGCTTATTGTCTGTGTGATGCTTATATGATGAGTTGGGGTCTTCTTTAAACTAGGGATATGGGACTCTACAAATGTTGTTCTCTAAACTCTTATATGATTTTGATTTTGGATTTGTGAGTAGGGAAGAGGCCCTAGGTGAGTGGCTCACTATAATTTTTGGGGTCAAGGAGTGGCTGCCAGAGGATCCTATGTGTTAGAGACTAGGGTCATGTGTAGGTTGGCTCTACATGTAACATTTTGTAATCAAGTGGAAACATTAATAAAATTAGTGGGTTATGGGGGTTTGAAAATTCTTATTAATCAAGATAATTGGATATTGTGCATGTTAGAATACTTGGGCAGAAGACATTCTATGCAGCAAGACGGTCTTTGTCCCAAAGGGTTGATCCCAACATTACAAAAATGTACTATGACGCACCATACATATCCTCATTGGAGTACTTAGAGTAAGGACATCAGGTGTGGTAGGATGATCCTTAGCTCAGGGGGTTGATCCCAACATATAGGAATGTATGATGACACTCACCTAGATGTGGTCAAACCTCCCACACTACATTTGCCTCTAGTTGTCCCTTTGTTTTGTGATTTCATTTTGAGCATTGTTATTTTGTGTGGCTTTATGTTACCCTTGTACTTTGATTTTGGGGTATAAGCCTTAGATTACCGTATAACTTACGTGAATCTTGGTCTTATCTCCTAACTCAGGTGAGTGGACCATTTATGCCTCCACATGGTTGGGTGGAAAATTATTTTGTGGTACTATTTGAATGTTCATGGATGGTTTTATATGGATCATTGTTGAGCAATTATTGAAGATTGAATTATTGCATTTCCTTGGAAAAAATTTGAGTAATATTGTAATGTAAAATCTTGAAGAAAGTATAAGTTATGTATATGCATCATAAAATGAAAAGTGATGTAATAAGGGTAAAGGGTAATGGGAAATATGAATATATTGTATCATTTCAAAGGACGAGTGAAATTAAGATGATGTCATTGTATATTCACTTGTATCTTAATGGTAAGAATATTAATATGTATAATGAAATAAAGAACCACATACTCTTCATAATGTTAATAGTGAATAAAAAATAGTTTGGTAAACATGTATAGCTAATGGATTAAATGTGTCTTGTGTATCTTTATTGCACAAGTAAATGCATTTGATTTATAAGGCTTATGATTTGGAGATGGTAAAAGTGGTTGAAGTTGTATAAGTATTGCTTGGGTTTAAGAAACAAATGGTTAGTAAATAACTATTATTATCCTACCCTAACTTCTAATGTAGATTAACTTAATTTAAAAGTGGTTAGGTCCTACTTGCAGATCTAAGAATAAGGAACAATTGATTATTTACTCTGATTAATATAGAAAAGAAATGAATATTAGGATGGAGAATGTATCAAATGATAAGTAGACATAAAACTATTAGATGGATTTAATCAAGTAGTAAGACTGAAATGTAGAATGAAAATTAAGAAACAAATAATGAATACGTGTTGAGTTGGTTGGATGACAAAAAACTAACTCTTGAATTTGGAGATTAAGCAATGTTGTTTAAGGGTTGATGGGACCATATATTAGTATCTAGTTTTGAGTTTTATGGTTATTTGGAGGGTTTTCACCCTTAAGTTTAAAGACTTTTTATAAAAAGCTTGACAAATGAAATCATGTGTGTATAATGATGAAAATGTTGTTTTCTTCCTTTAAAAACTTTTATGGGGTAGGTTCATGTAGCCATATGCCATGAGAAAAGATTAGTTATCTATACATTTAATACTTCCCATGAAGTTTTTGAAATAGATATATGTTTTGAAAAGTGGTATGTGCACTAACCTCTTGTAGGAATAAGTCAACAAGGAACTAAGGAAGCACGATCAAATGAGCTATGATAGATTCATGATGTAGCATACACGTCCAAATGATTCGGCAAAAGATCAAGTCAACGCAATTGTAAACTATCCATGTGCAAATCCAAAATCATAGCATGCTATATTTGTGGGAGACTTGCTCAATGAACGTGTTCTGAATTAATGTACCCCATTAAGTCTCTATTATGTCCTTGTTGTTGAAGGACCATAGATGTAGGAAGTTTGTTTTCCTAAAGAATTTATAAATAAGTTGTTGATCATACTTCAATAAGTTAGTTGTAAGGTCAATTGTAATCCAGCAATAGTGAATGGCATGCTATATTTGTGGGAGACTTGCTCAATGAACAAGTTCTAAATTAATGTACCCCATTAAGTCTCTATTAAGTCCTCGTTGAAGAACCTTAGATGTAGGAAGTTTGTTTTCATGTAGAATTTAGAAATAAGTTGTTGATTAGACTTCAATAAGTTAGTCATAAAGTCAATTGTAATCTAACCATAGTGATCAATATAGTTTTGTTGTTACAGTTATAAGTTTTGATGGTTCGGACATCAATAAAACAACATTGTTAGCCTTCAATGCTTTATCTTGAGTATTTGTTCATTCACTCATACAAAAGGGGCCCACTTGGTGAGTGAATCTAGTTAGTAGAAGTAGTTTTTCATTGCTCCTAGAATAGATAGAACTATGTTGCTCCAACAGCCATTGGTAATAGAACTATTGGTTGTACCTACAGCATAGGCAAACAAAGTAGAATCATATTTGTATTTCAATTCCCATGCAATAGATTAATTGTTCAATTCTATACTTAAATTCAGCAACTTCATTTCCATTAGTTCAACATTCCCATTTTCATAGATTAGTAATGGCAACTATAAGGGTTTAGAGCATATAATTTGCAGATATCATTTTAAGTATACATCCCTGGTTGATAAATTAAATGAGTTCAAACAGTTATTAGGCCACTACTTAAGGATGTCAAATCCATAAGCAATGAGTGTGAGCTCTAGTTTCCAAACCAATTAATTGACCAAAAATTTTTGGCACCATTGTTGGGGATGGTGTCAATCTAAACCTTTCTCAAGGGTCATTTCCTTTCCAATTTTCATGAAATGGGAGTCTGGTTTTCATTTTTTGCATACATAGAAGAAGAGACCATCTTGGGAGATCCCTTCCTTAGAATGACCCCTTTCAAATGGAACAAATTGTATACTCTGGATTCAAATTGACCACCATATCGATAGACAGGATTGGGTTTGTAGACTTTGCACCATGACGGAGGCAAAATCTGAGACCCATTTCCTTTTCAAATGCTCCATATACTACGAGATTAGAGAGAGATTCAATTGTTTGTTCAAAGAGTGTGGATGCCTCTCAAACTTCTTCTAGTACACATATCAGCATTGACTTGCACTCTATCTTCATGAATCCATATAACTTCACGACCACACTTTGTTGCTATCTTTCCCCTTGGGTCAAACCTAGGTACAACTTATCACGACCTTCTTCTTGCCCTTATCTCCTGCTCGGGGTATGAAGAGACTATATAGTTTCCTTGACACCAGCCACTCCAGATCAATGAAACCCCATAGTGCTACTCTACGCCAGCGACACTCCCACAACACTCAGCAACAGAACAAAGCCCCTAGCTGCCCTCATCCATCTCATTCATTGTTGTCCTTCTTCTCTTCAAGGAAGGATCCCTAATCTCATTCGGGATGACTTGCTCTCTTCTTCATCTTCTATTTTAGGTGTGTGCTTGCTCTTTTGTCGGCACCATTTGGTGTTCTGTTTGGTGCTATCTTCTTGGTTGTAAGCTCCCAGTCCCATAGACCTGTGTTGTGGTCTCTTGCTAGATATTAATATTATCGTATCTTATCTTAGCTTATACCCTAAGCCAAAAGATCCCCAAGTTGAAAACCAAGAAGTAAACCAACATATTGAAGAACCACCATTTGAAAACCCATTTGCTAATGCCCAAGAAGACTTGCCTTCACCGCCATTTTATGAAGGATCATTTCACTTGAATGGCCTTTGTGTTGAGCCAGAATATTAGGACAACCATCTAGCTCTTGTAATCTACCAACCACGACAAGTTGTGCCACCTCCACCACCAAGGATAGCTCAAACTACTTTTCCCTTTCTTATACCTGACCTGCATGATAATAATAATTTGAATATTTCTTCTTCTACATTGCCAAAATTCTATCGCCTTATTACTGAAGACCCTAAAACCTTCTTGTTTGAGTTTGATATTCTATGTCAAGGTTATGACTATACAACTAATGCCCATAACTTGAAGTTGTTCCCATCTACTCTGAAGGAAGCAGCCCTACGATGATTTATGGGGTTGGGAACTAATGTTGTAGCTAATTGGGATGCAATGAAGAATTTGTTTCTTACAAAATATAAGGAGTACTACAAAGGTTATGATATGGAAGGGGGTGACATTTTTTAAATGTCACAAAAAGAAGATGAGACATTAGAAGACTATGTCTCTAGGTTCATGTTTAACTTACAAAGGAACACTCAACATTTGTTGAATGAGGAATCTCAAAAGCATTTTATTTTTTCATTTGTTAATGACGAAATTATTGAAGCATTAGACCTTATGGCAAGAGGTGATATCACTCAAAGGAGTTGGAGAGATATCAAAACAATATGTCTTAATTACTCAAGAGCAACTCTGAGAAAGGAACGATGTCAACATCTTTCTGATGGCTAAAGGATTTTTCATAGTGATGTTTAAAAGTGTTAAAGATAGGAAGACTATTTTGTGCGACAACAGCTTTTCATAGCAGGATAGATATCCTCTTATGGCCAAAACGTGGCATAAGGATTTTGATCCGCTTACGGAATCCTTTAACAAGGTTCCTATTTGGGTCAGGCTTCTGAATCTTCCGATGCATCTTTGGCTAGATTATGTTTACGAAACTATTGGGGATGTTGTTGGTGATTTTTTATATGTGGACTCAGACATTTCAGATATTTTCCATTCAACGTGTGCTCAAATTCTTGTTGAGATGGATATTTCACAAGGGCTTCCTGAGAAGATTTGGTTGGGTTCTTTGAAGGGCTTCTAGACCCAAACGCTAGATTATGAGGGCATCCGTTTTCAATGTAGCAAATGTCATATGACAGGTCACATTGCTGCTCGTTGTGCTGCTGCGAAGGCAAATCAAGGCGACCACCATCCTGGTGGTCAGGGGTCTCTTCTGAGCACTATACAACGTATAAGTCCACGGATGCACCTCTAGATCCTGTGGATGACACTATAGTTGATCCCCTTATTGTTGATCATTCGACTCCAGTGGTTGCAGGGGATGTCCAGGCTTCTGGCCAAGATCTTGTTCCTTCTCCTACCCCTGCCCCTGTTTCAGATTCTCTTCTTGGCCCTGTCGACCCTGTTCCTTCTCCTGCCCTTGTTTCGGATGTTTCTCCTGCTATTGTGAGGGGCCAGCTGGTTACAAGTTCCCCTAGGGAGATTGTTCTTGCTTTTGATTCCCTTGGTATCCATGGTTCTGTTTCGTTTGGGGATTGGTTTGCTGAGGCCGCAAAGGTGGAGGATGGTTGGACTATGGTAAAAAGGAAGCATGTTAAGCCCTCTGCTCCTCCTTTAGTTATGAACCTTCATTCATGTAAGGGAGGCTCTAATTCAAAGGGCAAATCGTGTAAGGAAGGCTCTAATTCAAAGGGCAAATCGTGTAAGGAAGGCTCTAATTCAAAGGGCAAATCGTGAGCTCCTTGCAGATTCTGGCCCTCAGTTTGTTTTGTTTGGTGATAGTCTTTTCTGTCACCTTGGTCACCCTTTAGTTGGGGGATGACCAGTTTCTCCTATGTCTGATGTTCTTTTGCTTTTGCTCTTATTGAAAATCTTTAGGCTTGTATAGGGTTTCAGGCACCCTTCAAAACCTATTTTATTTAATCAAAAACTCTGAAGAAAGGAAGAGGAGTTAGGACTGCAACTGGTAAAATCAGTGGTTCTAGAGTATCAAAGGTGGAGCTTTCTAATTTCTTATTTGATTTCAAGCAAGACAATATAAATGATGTTGTTAAATAACTGGACACCATGCAAGCTAAGAGGAAGCATGAGGAAGCTAAAGAAATGCTCGCTGAATTTTGTCCATGCTATAGAGAAAAGAAGAGGAATTGCAAATGCGAGACGGTGGCCAATTTGGAGGCTCATTCAATGCCTACTAAATTCAAAGCCATAGATGAGAATGGGGATGTTTTTTATGTCACTCAATGCAAACCTTGGCCCCAAAGGCAATGTATGCCTAAAGACCCTTTGCAAAATTTTGTTTATAATAGTTGTCAATGGCAAAAACAATATTTCCAAAATCTTGGTCCTTGAGGTTCTAATTGGAACAATAGATGATCTAAACAATCCCAACCTTAGTGGAATAACCAATGGCAACAACCCCCACCTTATCAATAACAACAATCTAACCAACAATGGCATCAACTTCACCAATTGGCAAAAAAACCAATGGTAGCAGCCTCAACAACCTTGGCAGCAAACCAACCAATGACAGCCTCCACAAGGTAATTGGCAACAGTTAACTCAATGGGGAACTAATCAGCGTAACCAACCAGCCATAATGTCACCAGATCAACAACAAGCTATATTACCTACTCTTATAGCCAATGAAAATCAGCCAAAGAAAACCTAGCTTCCTGCACAACCTAGCTTCATGTACAACCTAATCCCAATCCTAATAGAAAGCAACCTAACCACCAACAAACTTATTATCTTACTCATAATGACATACACTTGCAATTAGGAACATCCCTTCCAACACCCAACGGTTTTGTCATTACAAAAGTAATTGTTGATGATTACCCTGCTGAAAATGATGATGCACCTGCTCCATCATCATCCACTCCTGCAACTATTGCTCTAGCATCCACTCCTCCAACAAACACTCCACCCTTTCCATGGAGACTTGCTAATCATGTTGTTGCTATTGCAAATCTAGCTACATCAGAATTGCTTAATCAATTGAGGTAGATGACTGTCACAATCCATTGATGGATGTTATTAAAGAGGTTCCAGCATATACAAAAGTCATTAGAGAAGTGTGCATTAAAAAACCTACGCGGAAGAGAAAGGATCCCCAAACAGTTCATTTAATGAGTCAATTATCGGACTTAATGTTGGATAAATTGTAAATCCCCAAACACTCAAAGCCTGGAAGCCCTACGGTTACTATTTTTATTAATGGGGTTCAAGTTCAAAATGTTTTAGTTGACTTGGGAGCATCAATTAATGTCATGACAAGGGAGGTTATGCCCCGCCTCAATATCATTGGCCCAAGAGAAACCCCCACAATCCTTTATCTTTCTGATAGCTCTATAGTGAAACATGATGGAATGGTTGAAGATGTGATGGTCACATTAGATTCCTAGGAATATCCATTGGGTTTTGTCATTATATCTCCCAAAGCTACCTTGGGTAAGTATCCTATCATTCTAGAAAGACCATGGCTAGCCACTGCAGATGCTTTTATTGCTTGTCCTTGCAACAAAATAACAATCTCTAATGCAATGAAGACAAAGAAATTAACTGTGTATTCCCTTGCTCAACCACTTTTGCAACATTACAAAGTTGTACAAGTTGACTTAGGTGACAATGAACTAAGAAGTTAACTCAATAGCGAACTTACGGTAATTGATAGGAATCCATTTATGGTCTCACATGAAGATGATGATATCATTAGAGGTATTTGATCCAATGAGTATGGTGTCACCCTTCCACTGTGTCAAGACATACATTGTTCCTTAGAAACAATTCTTCCACCTCCAAATGTACCTCACTTTTCTGAGGCATCTCAATTTCTTCACACATTGCTACCCCATGAGATTCACTCACCAACTTTATCTAAAGTAGCTATGTTTAGAAAGGCGTCCAAATTTGAAGTCAGACAAGGAAATGAAATGAATATTAGCAAAAGCCTTTCTTCAACCCACCAATAGATTCTTCTGAAGTTGCTACAGGAAAATCAGCAAGCATTTGCATGAGACAATACTAACATGAAAGGTCGTGTTCCTAAACTTTGTACCCACAAGATTTATATAAGTCTAGAGTGCAAACCTATTAGACAACCTCAAAGAAGAATTATTCCAGTACTAAGAGATATAGTGAAAATTGAATTACAAAAGTTGTTAAATGCGAGCTTCATTTATCCAATTTTTGATAGTCAATGGGTCTCTCCTCTAGTGATAGTATCCTAAAAGGGGGTAAAATGGTGAGTTTATGTGGATTATAGGGAGTTAAACTTAGCAACTAAGAAGGATCGTTTTCCCTTGCCTTTCATTGATCAAGTTCTTGATAACTTGGCTGGTAAGAAATATTTTCCCTTTTTAGATGAGTTTAGTGGTTGTAATCAGATAAAGAGAGCACTTGAGGATCAAGACAAGGCCACCTTTGCATGTCCTTAGTGAACATTTGCCTATTTAGTTCTACCTTTTGGTCTATGCAATACACCTGCCACTTTCCAAAGAGTTGTGATTAGAATATTTTATGACATATCCCTTAATTGCATGGAAATCTACATGGATGACTTTACTACATATGGTTCCACCTTTAAGGAGGCACAAGATAACTCGGAGAAGGTTCTCAAAAGATGTCAAGAATATAATATTTTTCTAAATAGTGAAAAGTGTCATGATGATGGAAGGAGTTGTTTTGGGGCACTACATTTCCTACTTGGGTATTCAAGTTGATTCAACTAAGATCGAAGTAATCAACACATTGCCAACTCTAGAAAAGAAAATAGATGTTAGAAGCTTCCTTGGGCATGTTGGTTAATAGGGGAGATTTGTCAAAGACTTTAGTCAAATTGCAGCTCCATTTTATAATCTCTTGAAAAAGGATGTTAATTTTTCATGGAATCCAAAGTGTGACAAATCATTTCAACAGTTGAAGGAAGTGATAAGTAGGAGATAATTATCGCCTACTTATCAATTGATGAGCTTAAGGGGCTTTCTAATGAATGGTTCATAAGGCACAACACTTGGCGAAGGTTTTGCAAATGGGGTTGCAAGCAAAGTGGGTTTAACCATGGAGGAAACTTTGTAGTTAAGCACACTCAAGATGGAGTAGTACTGGGATGGGTGACCTCCTGGGTAGTCCCCGTGCTTCACCTCTATGAGCACCACCTAGATCCAATGAGTGCAAAGTGTTCCATTTATTCTCATGAGAGATGGATTTGTGTTGAATCACTACTCATGAAACATGCTTCAATGAGTTTGACTCAAAACCTACACAGTTAAATCCTAATAGCAATATCATAAGTTGAAGGAAGCATTGACTACAACACCTATGTTGCAGGGTTGTAATCAGAGCCTACCATTCCATATCCATATTGATGCTTTAGATTACGTTATAGGAGTTTTCTTGCGACAGAAAGGAGCTATAGAACATGCAAACTATTATATCAGTAGGAATTTGCAAGGGGAAGAGTTTAATTATAGTGTCACTAAGAAGGATCTACTTGCGGTGATCTATGCACTTAATAAGTTCAAACACTACAAAACTGGTTACGAAATATTTGTGCATACACACCACTTTGTTATCAAGTATTTGATGACTAAGCCTGCTATTTCTGGAAGATTGGTCATTGGTTGTTACTCATGCAAGAATTTGTTTTGACCATAATACACAAGCTAGGGTAGGGAAAGCTAATGTAGTAGTTGATTCTCTTTCTTGCTTACATGTTTTAGAAGATCCTATAGAAATAGATGATTGCTTCCTAGATGAACATATATTCTTATATCATCACAAAACTCACAGTATGCTAATATTGCAAATTAGCTTACTACAGGAAGAACACTAGCTCATTTCTCTCCTAAGGAGCGAAGGTTGTTAGTAGAGAAAAGTTTCAAATTTTCTTGGATTGCTAGGTATATGCCTGATCGGGTTATGCATAGGTGTATAATGTAGGATTTGAGTAAAAGTGCATAACAAATCCATGAAGCCCAAGAAAACCTGCATGTAGAAAATTTGTCATGGAAAAGAAAAAGACAAGAAGAGGCAAGGGTTTGATCTGAAAAACTCAGACAAAAAAGAAAAATATTATTCAACAAATTCTTGATTTTACAAAGAGATCAATTCTTATAAAGGAGATCGAAACCCGAAAAGGGTAACCTAAAGCCTAAAAAAGCTAGGGTTGCACATTATAATTAATAAAATATTAATTATATGCACCTACAAGATAGCTTAAGCAAACTAGAGTAATAGGCAACTTAATTAATTAAATCAAAGTGATTTAATTAATAAGTGAAAACAACTAATTACTCTAACACCCCCCCTTAAGCGAAGCTCAAGAGGTAAGCTAACCTAGCACAGCTATGAAAGCAAAGAGATGGGTCCCGGCAACAAGGCCTGATTAGGTACCCAATAAAACAAAATCTTTGTAAACTGGAGAAATAGAGAAAACCACATGGGAAAAACCCTACTCCAAAAAGAGATAGCAAAGAATGTTTCAAAAGAAGGAACAAAGAGAGATCATGAAGAGAACCATTAAAGCATGTAAAGTCGCAAAACTCTATCAAAAGGTGCTAATCTGAAGAACCTCCATGGAAATAGAAGGCACGAACTGAGCGTGTCTATATGGTAGATGATCCATCTCACTGAAATGCATAGGTAGCCAGCCACTACAATCGCCTAGTATGTAGGATTAGGTACTAAGTACATAGCTCACACTAACGAACCATCGAACCAAGGAAGCATTAGAACCAACAATATAACCCCCCCTTAATGCGCATGAGGTGAGGTGACAGGCAACTGAAAAGATGGGCCAAAAATCTCCTACAACACAAGCACCAAACACATCAAGAGTGAGGTACAGACACCTATAAAGGCACGTGTCATCGACAAATCATGGGGCTAATGCCATGGAAGGGACACTCACTTGACAAAGGATGAGGGCCTAAATGGCAATCAACTATCCCCCCCTTGATACTTTATTAAATAGTGCAAGTACAACGAATCACAATGATGAAAAGGATCTCGAAACGCAAGAGTGGCACTTTATCTCAGTGCATTTTCATAAAGATGCTTACAATAAATATCAACAATGATCATAAAAAAAAAAGATTGGTACAACAAAAAGTACAAGCCAAAATGAAGCATCTGAAGCAACAGAATCAATCCCCAGACCTGAAACAACCAGGATATCCACCAGCACGCAAAAATGCATAAAGCTGAATAAAATGTGTCTGGAGCAGAATCTAGAACAACAACTAGCATCACTGAAAAGAGCATAGAAAGAGCTTTCTAGCAATATAAAGAAGTCCAAAATCAGAGATCGGATGCTCAAGATACGCCTCCCAGAGTGCAAAATAGAACATATGGCTTTGACTGCCAAAACAGGCAACCAAACTGCATCAAAACTCAAAAACACCTGTACCAGCATCTTTGTCTTGGAACCAACTTTCCGACGCATTTTTTGGATCAAAAAAATACGTTTGTATGCTCAAGTTACGGAAAAAAAAATCACAAGCTCTCTAAAAATGCATGAAATTTTATTATTTTTTAATAAAAAATAATAATAATAAAAATAAAAAACAAAAAAACACTGCCACTCATGGGCAGAGCAAAGGTGGGCGAAGGAGCCTCTGCTGAGCGAGGCCATGGTGGTGTCACGGCGGACCGTTGCGGGCCGCTAGGCAGTGACCGCCTGCGATTTCGCTATGGTTAGTAAACCGCTACGGTGTTTTTAACCGCTTTTTTTTTTTTTAAATGCAATTTTTTTTGTAAATTTCGCGTTGATCTGCATGCCAAGGGTCGTACGGCCCTGTTGGGCAAAAAAAAATTTTCCTCCCAGATCAATGTTGTCCAAATCAGACAAATTTTATATCAAAACGAGGGTTTTGATGCCTTCTGAATCCATCCGTGATGTCCGTTTGGCCTCAAACTGCTCCGAAAATCGATGACCCCCCTGTTTTCTCAGAAAAACTCGAAAAAACACCACATCTGATCCACCAAACCCTTGTTCTCCATTTTTCTTGAAACACCAAACAACCTACATCAAATATGGCTCTGATACCATGTAGGATTTGAGCAAAAGTGCATAACAAATCCACGAAGCCGAAGAAAACCTGCATGCAAAAAACCTATCACAGAGAAGAAAAAGACAAGAAGAGGCAAGGGTTTGATCTGAAAAACTCAGACGAAGAAGAAAAATATTATTCAACGAATTCTTGATTTTACAAAGAGATCAATCCTTATAAAGGAGATCGAAACCTAAAAAAGGTAACCTAAAGCCTAAAAAAGCTAGGGTTGCACATTATAATTAATAAAATATTAATTATATGCACCTACAAGATAGCTTAAGCAAACTAGAGTAATAGGCAACTTAATTAATTAAATCAAAGTAATTTAATTAATAAGTGAAAACAACTAATTACTCTAACATATAAGGGAAGATGAACCATATGACATCCTTCAGGCATGTCATGATGAACCATGTGGAGGACACTTTGTAGCAAAACGGACAACATTTAAAATACTAACAATGGGTTACTATTGGCCAACTCTACATAAGGATGTGGAAAGGTATACTAAAAAGTGTAACAAATGCCAAAGAATGGGAAGACCTACTAAATCCTATGAAATGCCCCTACAACCACAAGTAATTGTTACACCTTTTGACAAATGGAGTATCAATTTTGTTGGACCCATAGAGCCTTCATCAAATGGTAAGTCATACATTTTAGTTTGCATTGACTATGTTACCAAATGGGTAGAGGCTAAACCTATGAAACCTAAGGATAACAATGTTGCAGAGTTGTTGTATGAGGCAATATTCACTAGATTTGGTGTCCCTAGGGAAATAGTAACTAATCATGGTGTGAAGCTCACTTCACTATGATTAGTGCCCTCATGAATGGATATTCCATTAGACATAGCACATCTTCCCCTTATCATCCTCAAGCCAATGGCCAAGCAGAAACTACCACAAGAGAAATTGAAGCCATTTTGACCAAAATAGTAGCTATCCATAAAAAAAGATTGGGCATTCCATCTACATGAAGCAATTTGAGCATGTAAGACAACATGGAAAACTACAACATGATTCACACCCTTTGAATTGGTCTATGGTAAATCAGTTGTCAAAACCCTTAGATTTTGGACAAAAAACACTCAAAATAACCCTAGAACTGAATATTGGTCTTACTAAGGCACAAAGAGAATGAATCTTATAGCTAAATGGTCTAGATAAATATTGGAGATCTACTTTGCATAATATTGAAATCATCCAACAACAAAGGAAGAAATGGCATGACAAGTTCATCAAGGATAAGAACTTTTTCGTTGGTGATTGGGCTCTACTATATGATTCCCACTATCAGCACACACTGGAAAAGTTTCAAAGAAGATTGTTGGGGCCATATGAAATTATATCAGTGTTTGACAATAGCCTTGTATAGTTATCAACAGTTGATCATGTACACTTCAAATTGTTGGTAAATGGTCATCGGCTTGAAATTTATATTAAGCCACAAAGTAAGGAGTTCTTATAACAGTTTGATTTGAAGATGTCCATACTCCTCGTGCAGCAGAAGCATATGGGTCTTTTACCCAAACTACCATCACTCTTTGACTATGTTCACAGTCCATAATAAAATTCCACTTTTTTTGTCAATAATATCACCTCACCTTCTACCTTTTCCATCTACCACCTCACCCTCATTTCAAAATTGAAGAATGTAGGAGAGATCACAATTGTTAGGCCAGTAATCACCCGTCATACATGTTTTTACTTATTTTAATTTTATGGTTAGTATTACTTTGTATATAACTATCTTTGCTCATGTCAGCATGGCAAGACCCATGCTCTATTTTTAGTTGTGGGTGCAAGATGTGCAATCTTTTTATTCAAATGCATGTACTATAATTATTTAGATGTAAGTAAGTTTGAAACTTCGTGTTATCATTATAATAACATGTCATATTTTTGAAAAGGTTAAATTATGAATTGATTTGACACTTAACTCATACCAAGTCACTCTGAAAAGAATGGCATTTATTACAAGAAAGGGCATATGAGTTAAAGTTAATTATGACATGTAATGTTTTGATTACAGTTGCATTTTGAGGAAACTATTCTCTTTGTTTACATTTGTCGCTTTCAAGGAAATTCAAAAACTTTGCTCTGCAATTTTTGAAACTTATTTACAAATTTGTGTTACTTTTTGTTTGGATTCTTAGCTAAATAGGACGAAACATCAAGAACATTAGTCATGGGGGGAGATTTGATTCGTCATGAACCAGTAATTCATGACATTATTCTACAAGATAATGCTTGTCATCCTAAATTTGAGGAAAGAGGATGGTTGAAGTATTTTTTGAAGCTTGCAGCATGGGATGAGGATGTAGCATTTTGATTCCTAAATTCTCTACACAATGGTGTCGCCACAATTAAGGGACTTAGGGTGGAGCGCAATGTAAGCTATAATTACAAAGGTTCCTGGTCTACCATAGGAAGGAGAGATGTTTGAGGAAGTTTTGGACCCGAGATCAACTAGGGCCTAATTTACCTTGCATACAGAAAGACAGATGAAAATTGATAGGAAGCAACGTACAAAAAGAATATATCTCCAAGAACCCTATAATCAGTGTGCACTTTACATTATGCAATAGATTACTTGAGAAGGTTGGCATCAATGGTTGCAAGGTATACAATTTTAGCTTATCAGTTGTCTACGTCATGAAAATAGGCCAGTTAATCTCCCATATTTCCTTTTCAACCTATTGAAAAAGAGAGTTGTTTTCATACAATAAGGTAAGCCCAATTTCGTATATAATCATTGTTTGATTAAGTTGCTAGTACAAAGGGCTTTAAGGCAAAGTTTCATTGTTTCTTGGAACAATTTCTTATTGATGGATGAATATACACCTATATTAGAAGGGCTAGGGAGAAAAATTACAAAAGTAACAGGGATTGTAAAAATTGTAGAATGGTTCGAACCCTCACCCTTTTGGTTTACCACAAACCCTAGGCCACCTAAAAAGAAAAAGATCGAGAAATTCTCATTTGTTTCTACCTCTGGAAAAGGAAAGGAAAAAAAATGTTTCTGATGAAAACCTTGTTACCCCTCAAACCAGTGTCAAAACCAAGTCTTTTGCAAAGAAAAAGGGAAAAAAGGTAGCCTAAGAGCCAGAAGAACACACTAAACAATCAAGGAACTCAAAAGATTTAGAATGTATTAATGTCTCTTCCTTACCTCCTGCTAAGAGGAAGCAAGTGCAAAAAGAAATTCTTGTGGCATTTGTTGAAGGAGCATCATCAAAGAAGAAGAGGATGAAAGTGTCAGAATTTTTGTTTGAGACACCTGATAGGAGTGAGCGAATTGCTAGAAACCCTAATGTGACTCACACCTCTGTTGAGCCTAAAATAGAAATCCTTGATTTAGATGAACAAGCAAATATGCCAGGAGAAAATGTTGATACTGTTCAAATTGAATCAAATACTTATCAAGGAGGTGATGATGTTATCCACATTGAAGATGACAGAAGTGATGAGGGCTCAGTGCTACACAACTTTGGTGTTTGTAGGAAATGAAAGGCTCCATATACTTCTTCGGATGATGAACAAGGAGTTGTGGATGAATAAACTATATTTATTTCTAGGAATATACCAAAGGAATCCTCTACAGTTACCAAAGAAAATCATGAAAATATGGATGAGGATTACCCAGACATTAATATGGAGACTCCTGAAAAAATTATTGAACATATTGTGAGTGAAGGTATGGAAACCTTAGTGCAACCATCCTAAGAGTTGGAAGTGGAACAACCATCAGTTGAAAACATGGAGGGAGCAATGGTTCTTTGGGGTAGGCATCCAGTCGAAAAGCCAAAAAATAATGAACCAATGGAGAATGCAAGACCTGCATGTAAAGATTTGGACCAGCAAGGTCCAATACCCCCACCAAATCTTTCTACACCCTTAGCAACTGGGTTAAGTTTATACCAACATGTTTTAATAGAGAAGGCCATGTGGATGGAAGAGAAGAGAAGATTGTAGCAAATCATTGACAAGTTATTGGATAAAGAGGATGAGATCAAAATACTGCAAGATAAAGTGACTCAAATTACCAATTTGATACCTGGGTTACTTTAATGTAGGTCTCCTGCACATGTAGACAGTATGTTTCTTAAAGAGCAAATGTTGAATTTTAAAATGAGAAGAATTGTTCAAGTTCTCAATCCATCTTTGGCCACACCTCATGAATTCTATCATGCATTTCAACATTCTCCTACAACAGTTCAAAATCTTTTGTGTGAATCTTATTTACATAATATAGATAGACTTAATGATAGGAAATGGAAATCCCTAATGTTTGTATGTGACATTCAATTGAGAGCCTTTATGTACTGGATTCATAATGAAATTAGTTGAGAGAATGGGGCAACACCTTTCAAAGAAGGAGAGATGAATGCTCCATTATTTTTAAGACCTAAAGCTATGGATCCCTGGACATATTATTATGACTAGTTGAAAGTAGCAAACAGCAAAGCAGGGGAAGAAAAAATTAAGCCACTTAGGGAAGTTGTGTATTCTTATGTTGGAGGTCTTGGGTTCGAATCTAGTTGAGTTTAACAAATATTAATAATTAATTTCAACAAATAATAATTAATAATTAATCTAGGATTTGGCCCATTACCGATCAACAAACAAATTTAAAAAATTTAAATTAATATATTTATTAAACAATGTGTTTATTTTAAATTTTGATAATGATTTATAAAAGCAAGAATTTTGAAAGGGCGTGAACCTTTGTACATAAGATAACCAAAAAACACTACAAAACAAGAGACAACCAAGAGAAACAATAAATTTACAAACACCCAACTCAAAGTCGAGTTTAGAGTCAAATTGCTCCAAAGGTTTAGGTTTTATAGTGCATGAGTTAACCAAGTCTAAGCTTTTTTTCCTAGCCCAAGGTAGAAAACAAGTAATATCATTCCATCTTGAAACCTTTTTCTCTCATCTTGTTATAGTTAATAGGGGTTTTTCCTCTATGTCGAACTTTTTGAGAATCCTTGTTGCAACAATCTTCAACAACTTCGAAATTATTCTCCAAACAATTTGAGTTTTCATTTTTATGTGGTCGCTAGCACTACAGTGGCCCACTTTACAACATCAACTCTAAACAATAGAAGGGTCTTAAAAACAATTGGCTACACCCAGATTCCATAATTGTAGGAAAGAGTACGTTGAGAAGGGAGCTAATTGTTTTTCTCCATAAGCACACAAAAGAAAGAAAAGATCAAACACTTCTTAGTTTTTGTGACAGAAATACCATTAAAATGCCTATCACAATTATTTGCAATGAGTTCAAAAACTTCCTTATCCCAAAATCCAAATGAAGCTCTAGCACGTGAAGCCATACAACTAAATTGTTATGTTTATCAAAGTATTTGCAATGAGTTCAAAAACTTCTTTATCCCAAATTGTAAATGAAGCTCTAGCAGTTGAACCCATACAACTAAATTGTTATGTTTTAAGCTTGTAGAATAAAGCATTCAAAATTTTCAATGAGAATTTGAAAGGCTAAATATAAGTTTTTTAAACATTTGCAAGTCATGCGATATGAAAAATAATTTGCATAGTCACATTTGGACATCATTTTAGGGTACTTACAAAGTGATGTTCATTTTTAAATGCATTATGTACAAAGGAAGATCTCTTGTCTTAAGTAAGAATTGGTGGATCAATTACCTATGAAGTGAAGCAAGCTATGGAGCTCCTTTTAGAAAAGAAGTCAAGGGCCCGCATACAAGTTATGGAACTATCTATGTTTTTTTAGAATTAATTTCTTCTGATTTGCCAAGGTATGTCTAAGATGTTTATAATATTGGAAAACTATTTCACTAAGATACTTATTTCTCTCACTACTACTTTCAATACGTGCAAAAGAAAAGATTTTACTTGTAAGACTAATGGAACATCACGTGAAATCATACAACTAGGCTATAAATTTTATTTATAGATTGCCACCTCAAACTATGCAACCACTAGTAGTCTATACCTCAAAGACAATATTTTTTCCAAAAGTTAATTGTCGCACACCACTCAAACATCAGAGTAATAGTTCACCTTTTCACCATATTTTCAACTAGTGTTGGTATATACAAAATGATTTGGGTACTTTTTTTTTATTAAGGAAAACAAGTTTTGAAGGGAGCTTGAAACCCTTTTTACAGATTGGAAAATATTTGAATGTAGCCCAAACCAAAAAAATACTACAACCCATATGTGGAACAAGTCGCCAAAGAACCAGGTGACCATGGTGGCAACACAGATAACACAATATACCTCAACCACAAAAACAGTGACCGGGCACCTAAAACCCCATCGTTAAAAAAGAAATAGACAATAAGTCCCTAACCTTGTAACAACTACAAAGTACAACAAGCCAAAAAAGCTAGGTGTAATGTCCCCATTTTAGCAGTTGACCAAGTGTGTGTGCGTTAGCCTTGTTCTACATGGTCCCGAGGGCTAACGAAGGGTTTAATGGGATCTTGGAGTGTTTTGGCCTAGTCATTTCCAGTTTGAGCCAAAACGAAGTTGATTTACTCAGTTTCAAGCATACTTACTATTTTTAGTAAGTCGGCAGGACACAGTGCAGGTCAATTTTGGTGATTGGATTCGATACTCCTCGGTGAGAGCTTTCCGATGAGCTATCACTCGCATTATTCAGAGTCCGATTGCTAATACATTTTAATGCCTGAAGTTTTATTAAAGTAACGTCTAATTTAATTGTAAAATATTAAAGTGTTACTTTAATATTTATTTTATGGTGATGTGTACCCAAGGGAGACATAAGGGGTATTTTAATATATGTTTTATATTACACATCTTTTATCCCACATTGCCCATATGAGTTGAGCGGACCCATGGGAATAGAATAAAAGGAAGCATCTGTGGCTTCATTAGACAGGTTGAATATGAGAAGAAATTGGTGTGTGAGTTGCAGCTTTGTTCTTGGCATTTGAGGACGTTTATCCTGTCTTGTAACATTCTAGACGTCATTCCCTTGGAGTTTGGCCTTTGGAATTCTTTGTTATCGGCTTCATTATCAAGCAATTTAGTTGCATTTCCAGCTACAGGCGGATTTGGTATTTTGCTCATATCTTCTTCACTACTTGTCCGACGCTTATGCCGCTTTGAGAGAATGATATTACGAAAGTAGTGGACTGATTGAAGGACAAAGTACTATAGCAGCAAGTTCGAAATCATGTGCTGGGGTATTATGTCAATAATGCTGAAGTAATTAGTGAGTTGATAAATCTACCATGTATTTGGTTTTATGAATTCTGAAAATAACATTTATTTGGCTGTAGTTCATTTCCACTTTGCATATTATTGTAGTTTCTTTCTTGTTTATGTTGTATGATACCAATTACATGCACAAACACAACAAACAAATAAATGTTTGATTTCTGGAGTTATAAGGGGTTTAAAACATTAAACGGAGAAATAAGAGGTTGAATGCAAACTGTTTGACATAATTCCTTTCAGCAATTTGGTTTAGTTTTTGGGACATTCAGGGGTGCCTGTTACAGTGGTATCAGAGCTATAAGTCCTGCCATCCTGTGGAGGTCTTATAGGGAATTTGGAACAGCCGGATAGAGGGAAAAAGTAAGTAAAAAACACAGGCTAAGCATTTATGTTTGAGCATGCGACAGGGGTCTTATAATTTCCGCAATACCAGAGCAAGACAAAATAGGATTTCAGACTTGCAAAGCAAATAGTCTAGTACATCCGTGCAAGGGGACATTGAATTCAACCATACAAACACAGAGGAGATATTTTGTGATCAGGACAATAATATGGGTGATCGAGATGACAGGAATACAGGATTAGGCGGAGGCAGACATGCTGGTCCAGATCAAGGGGAGGTACTGTTCCGATAGTTACTGGATACATTAAAGCAGGGGCAGCGTATGCAGCAGGAGAAGAATAGGCGAATGGACATGATGTTGCAGCTCATGGCTAGACAGATGGGTGTCAATATTAATCCAGGTGATGCCAACAACAGAAACAATAACAACAAGGGAAACAATAACAACGGGGGAAACAATAACCATGAAGGCCAAGGCAACAACAATGGTCCTGAGAATAACATTAATGGTAATAATGGACACGGCAACAATGGGAATGAGGCTAATAACTTTAGACACGTTGCACGCCCAGCACGGACTGCGAGCTCGAGACCTCTTCTACCCACTTTTCCACCCAGAGATCCGGTTCAACCAGTAAACGAACCGCAGATTACCGAGTTACAGGATCAGTTCAGGAGGGACTGGGAGGCTAGTGGACCAGAGTTTCAGGCGGATATTTCTCTTAGAGATTATATGGACTTGAGGATGAGACACATGCCTAAAGCAGGAGGGAGGAATCAAAACTTTGAGCTGAGGAAGAAAGTTGGAAAACTTTCTTTACCTTATTATGATGCTTCAGGGAAGATGATTGCACGAGATTGGGTGCAGAAGGTAGATACATACTTGCAGCTAAATCCTATGCCTGAGGAGGAGGCTATCAAGTATGCGGCTATGCACTTGGATGGCATTGCACATGAATGGTGGCATCATGGCATGGTGACTTTGGGGCATAATCAGATTACATCCTATGAGGAATTCACCGAAACATTGATTGGGAGATTTGACACTAAGGATCCCGAATTACATTTCAAGGAGCTAGCACAGTTAAAACAGTCAGGTTCTGTGGATGCTTACATTGCCGAGTTTCAGCACTTGTCTGTACTTGTTACTGATATCTCTCCTAGGAGATTGGTGGTGTTATTTTGTGATGGTCTTGCTGATCCATTACGAGGTTGGGTGAAGGGACATGATCCACTCACGTTAGCTGAAGCAACTAAAAAGGCACGAGATTTAGCCCCTTCGGTATACAAAGGAAAAAACCATTCAACAGATTCTTCCTACCGCAAGGACAAAGACAAAAAATCATTTCAGAAAGAGTATAGCAAACCCAAAGAAGGATCAAAAGGACTAGACAATGAAACCTTGAATGAACTTCGAAAGAAGAAGTTGTGCTTCCATTGTAGAGAGCCTTGGGACTTATCTCATAAATGTTCTCTCAAGACTAAGGCAAATCAAATGGAGTATTTTTCAGCAGAAGAGTCAGAGTCAGAAGGGGAGGATCAGCACTCTGATTCAGATGAGGGTAACACTATAGAGGAGAGCAACATTCCTAAGGATGATAGATCGTTGGCACGCTTGACAGGGGCCCAAAAGGCAATCACATTTAAGGTCAGGGGTACTATCCAGGGGCAGAAAGTGATATCTCTTATTGACACTGGGGCTACACATAACTTCATAGATGCACAGTTGGTAGCCAGGAGAGGGTTACAGACAGAGGAGCATGATGGGTTTAGAGTCATGGTGGCTAACGGTGATAAGTTATTATGCACTCGGAAGATATCTAATCTTCGCATCAGGTTTGGAGATGGCTACGAGTTGGAGGATGAGTTCTATGTTGTGGACATGGGAGATTATGATGTCATCCTCGGCATGACATGGATGGCTTCACTAGTTGAGTTCACACTCAATCTAGCGAAATTGGAGATGAGATTCCAGCATGAGGGTAGAACTGTGGTACTTAGAGGGCTTTCAGATGGAGGTTGCAGAGTAGTGTCCTTGAGGAGAATGCAGAGACTTTTCCGTCATGATGACATAGAGTGGGCGGCAAAGTGCCACATTATGCCAACTTCACCAGAGCCACAAGAAAAGAGTCATCCACTAGATGTCCAGAAGATACTTGATAGACAAGCTAAAGTATTTAGCGATATTCCTCATGGGGTTCCTCCTGACAGAGGGATGGAACATGTTATTGAGCTCGAGGAGGGAGCCAAACCAGTTATGATTACTCCCTATCGTCATCCTAAGAAACACAAGGATGAGATAGAGAAGGCGATTAAGGATTTGTTGGAGATGGGGCATATCAGGCCCAGTAAGAGCCCCTTTGCTTCAGCAGTAGTATTGGTAAAGAAGAAGGATGGGACGATGCGCATGTGCATCGATTACAGGGCACTGAATAAGAAAACAATTTAAAACAGGTATCCCATTCCTAGGATTGATGAGCTGATTGATGAGTTGCATGGGGCATGCTTCTTCACCAAAATTGATTTGCGATCTGGATACCATCAGATCAGGATGAGAGCAAAGGACATTGAGAAAACAGCCTTTCGATGTCACTATGGCCACTTTGAGTTCATGGTTATGCCATTTGGTCTAACCAATGCACCTGCTACATTTCAAAGTTGTATGAACCAGGTATTCAGGAAGCAGCTGAGGAGATTTGTCTTGATCTTCTTTGATGACATCTTGGTCTTCAGTAAGACCTGGGAGGAGCACTTACATCATCTAGAGGAGGTGTTATCTATTCTGGAGAGAGAGTCATTGTATGCCAAGGAATCTAAATGTGAGTTTGGCATGACTGAGCTCCTTTACCTGGGGCATATCATTAGTGCAGATGGCGTTCGGGTTGATCCCGAAAAGATTAGAGCTATTGTAGAATAGCCTACTCCGACAAACCTTACACAGCTTAAGGGATTCTTTGGTTTATGTGGTTTTTATAGGAGGTTTGTTAAGGGATTCTCACAGATTGCTACACCCTTGACAGATCTTACCAGGAAAGGAGCCTTCGTGTGGACAGGGGCAGCACAGAGGTGTTTTGAGCATTTCAAGCAGGTAATGTCTTCATGTCCAGTTCTAGCTCTACCGGATTTCACGAAGCCTTTTGAGCTTCATTGTGATGCATCGGGTGATGGGATTGGAGCAGTATTGATGCAGGAGAAGCATCCCATTGCATTCGAGAGTAGGAAGCTCCGAGGAGTTGAGAAAAGTTATTCTGTCTATGACTGGGAGATGTTGGCCATAATGCATGCATTGGCCAAATTTCGATCATATTTGGTAGGTGGACGTTTTGTGATCAAGACTGATCACAACAGTATTAAATACTTCATGAGCCAGCGTGATCTTAATGACCGGCAACAAAAATAGGTGACTAAATTGCAGGCTTATGACTTTGACATAGAGTTTGTCAAAGGTAAGAAAAATGTGGTGGCTGATGCCTTATCTCGGAGACCTCACTTATGTGCTCTGGCAGAGATTTCAGGAGATTGGAGAGATCGGATTATAGCAGAGTATGTCGGAGATGCTTGGGCTTCTGGATTGATTTCAGGTACCATACAGGATGATCGCTATGAGGTGATAGATGGATTGATCAGAGTTCAGGATAGGGTTTATTTGATTCCGTCATCACATTTGAGAGAGGCGATACTGAAGGCATTTCATGATGCACCCACAGCTAGACATCCGGGGGTCTTCAAGACCTACAAGCAGATCCGAGAGCGGTTTTCATGGAAAGGGCTCAAGGATGATGTTCAGAGGTATGTCAGGGAGTGTGTGGTTTGTCAACAGAATAAGGGAGAGCACACATTTCCTGCAAGTTTATTACAGCCCTTGCCCATTCCTGATAGGAAATGGGAAAGTATTTCGATGGACTTCATCACTGGTTTACCACGAGTGCAAGGAAGGGATTGCATCTATGTGGTGGTGGACCGCTTGACGAAGTTTGCTCACTTCTTTGCTATTCCGTCCACTTACACAGCAACACAGGTGGCAGATCTTTTCTTTAAAGAGATATTCAGGTTACATGGGCTGCCCAGATTCATTGTCAGCGACCAGGATAGTAAGTTTATGAGTGTTTTTTGGCAAGAGTTGTTTAGGTTGTGTGGTACAAATCTTACACCTAGCACTAGTTATCATTCGCAAACAGATGGGCAAACAGAGATTGTGAATAAATGGGCGGAAGGATATTTGAGGAACTATGTAACTACACAACAAAAGGCTTGGATCAGATGGTTGCATATGGGAGAGTATTATTATAACACCACTTATCATATGCCCATCAAGATGACTCCTTTCATGGCACTCTATGGTTATGAAGCACCTAGCTTCATGGATTTAGTTTTGGGGGACAGTAGAGTGCCCAAAGCCAAAAACTTATTGCAGGATAGTCAGGACATCCTGAAAGTGCTCAAAGAGAATATACAACAGGCCCAGAATCAACAGATATTGTATGCTGATCAGCACCGAATAGAACGCAGCTTCGAGGTAGGGGATATGGTTTACTTGAGGCTACAACCATATAGACAGTCATCGCTCAAGAAGAGCGGAGCTGAAAAGTTGAAACCTAGATTTTATGGTCCATACAGGGTGATTCGCAAAGTGGGCAAAGTCGCCTATGAGCTTGAGCTTCCAGAGGGCAATCGAGTGCACAATGTGTTTCATGTGTCTAGGCTTAAGAAAGCCATTGGTCAGAGTGTAGTGCCTTCTGCAGATTTACCCCCTTTGGATGAGGAGGGGAAACTTGTGTTAGTACCTGAGGCTATTCTGGATACCAGAGAGAGGAAGCTTAGAAGCAGGATAGTGAAGGAGTATTTGGTCAGATGGAAAGACCTGCCGGAGGAAGATTCTACATGGGAGAGTGAGCAGGTTATTCAGCAGGTTGGACTGAGATTGCTTAAGGACAAGCAATTTCAAGGGGGGCGGACTGTAATGTCCCCATTTTAGCAGTTGACCAAGTGTGTGTGCGTTAGCCTTGTTCTACATGGTCCCGAGGGCTAACGAAGTGTTTAATGGGATCTTGGAGTGTTTTGGCCTAGTCATTTCCAGTTTGGGCCAAAACGAAGTTGATTTACTCAGTTTCAGGCATACTTACTATTTTTAGTAAGTCGGCAGGACACAGTGCAGGTCAATTTTGGTGATTGGATTCGATACTCCTCGGTGAGAGCTTTCCGATGAGCTATCACTCGCATTATTCGGAGTCCGATTGCTAATACATTTTAATGCCTGAAGTTTTATTAAAGTAACGTCTAATTTAATTGTAAAATATTAAAGTGTTACTTTAATATTTATTTTATGGTGATGTGTACCCAAGGGAGACATAAGGGGTATTTTAATATATGTTTTATATTATACATCTTTTATCCCACATTGCCCATATGAGTTGAGCGGACCCGTGGGAATAGAATAAAAGGAAGCATCTGTGGCTTCATTAGACAGGTTGAATATGAGAAGAAATTGGTGTGTGAGTTGCAGCTTTGTTCTTGGCATTTGAGGACGTTTATCCTCTCTTGTAACATTCTAGACGTCATTCCCTTGGAGTTTGGCCTTTGGAATTCTTTGTTATCGGCTTCATTATCAGGCAGTTTAGTTGCATTTCCAGCTACAGGCGGATTTGGTATTTTGCTCATATCTTCTTCACTACTTGTCCGACGCTTATGCCGCTTTGAGAGAATGATATTACGAAGGTAGTGGACTGATTGAAGGACAAAGTACTGTAGCAGCAAGTTCGAAATCATGTGTTGGGGTATTATGTCAATAATGCTGAAGTAATTAGTGAGTTGATAAATCTGCCATGTATTTGGTTTTATGAATTCTGAAAATAACATTTATTTGGCTGTAGTTCATTTCCACTTTGCATATTATTGTAGTTTCTTTCTTGTTTATATTGTATGATACCAATTACATGCACAAACACAACAAACAAATAAATGTTTGATTTCTGGAGTTATAAGGGGTTTAAAACATTAAACGGAGAAATAAGAGGTTGAATGCAAACTGTTTGACATAATTCCTTTCAGCAATTTGGTTTAGTTTTTGGGATATTCAGGGGTGCCCATTACACTAGGGCAGCCAAAACGAGATGGGGACTCAAGATTTCTCTTTCAGTCCCTTCTTTTGAGAACATAATGCCATATCAAAAGTTGGATTGGTGGACTTCACCTTTTTTCCTTCTACTATTGTCCAACCATCCTCCACCATACCAGCAGCCTTCTGCCACGCAAAGTCATCAACACCACAGCCAGCCCCCAAAACCCCCACGGCCTAGGGAGAAATTTGGGCCACATCAGAAGAAGGTATAGCAGCAACATCCAGAGACGGATCCACAAGAGGGGCTACAGTCAAAACACCAGTGACAGCATCCAAAGGAGGGAGAACAGAAGAGGTCACCACCGTTGGGGCAACATACCATCAACAGCCATTGAATCTGCCCCCAAAGTGTCCTGAGACGAGCCACTATCCCCAACAGAGGGGGCTTTCTGAACCATGTAGTGATCATCTGAAACCCCCTTCCACCAAGTAGGTGACTTCTTCGATCTAGATTTATCAGAGGAACATCGGGCTGCAAGGTGGCTGGTCTTGTGGCATTTCCTGCATCAAAAGGGGATACCCTCATAGTCAAGAAGCTGAATCCAAGAGCCAAGAGGGGAGACCAACTTAACCTTTTTAGGGAGTCCTTTGGAGACGTCAATCTCCACAAGAATGTGAGCATACGTCGTCTGAAACACATTGGAAGCCACAGTATCAACCAACAAGAAGTCTTTGAGGGCCTCCCCCATCACCTCCAAGATTGAATCCAACCATAGGTGAAGGGGGAGATTCGGCAGTCTAACCCACAGCAGGATTTTATTGAAGGATTTCATCAACGGGTCAAAATCTTTATCCCAAGGTTTAGCCATCAAGGGGAACTTCTCCCCCCATGAGAAACCACGGCATAGGATGGCATTTCTATCTTCAGTAGTAGCGAATTTCACAATGAAAAAACCCCTTGCCATAGGGTAAATCCGGGCAATTTTCGAAATGAGGGGCTCCCAAGCACGAGAGACCAAGGCATGCAAATCCGAAAGAGAGGGTCAAAATCCCTTGAAACAAAAAATAGCAGCAGTGGAAGAGAAGTCATCCACATAAGTGGAGATCTCATCAACAATATCAAACCCTAAATCAAGCATAATCAGGTTACAAATAGTGACAGGCACAACATCATGGAGCCTTGAATGCACAGCCTGACAGCCAAAGCCCCTTCCAATGTCGGCCTCATAAGCGGCTACATCAGTGTAAGATATGGTGGATCTGCCCGCAGCACCATTACTTGGAGCAAAAGTCGCCCCAATAGGAACAGCCAGAAAGGAGCCACCAAAACCAACCCCAAATGCAAGGGCGAGAGAGGATTGAGTTTGAATCTCATCCAGGGCAATGCTACGAAGGATGGAAACGAGAGCAGTAGAGGCATACATGGGATCTTTCGAGCCAAACCCAGCACTATCCACACCCAAGGAAGAGGCTCGTAGTGAGGTCAGCACAATCGTAGAGCCAGGGGCAATCGCCCGCATGAACAAAGTGGTCAGAGTCGCAGACAGAACCGCCATCAGTATAACCCTCGAAGGACTAAGGTCAATCTCAAGCATTAGGGTTGAGTGTTAATTATAAACTAGATTTGGGGAAAGAAATCTAGAATATTTTAATAACCAACCACGTTTATCTTGAATAATGACAAAATGGGGATGCTTCTTTCACATTAATCATTGTCCATAATTTACTCCTGCTTTTCACACATCAAGGGCAATATTTTGATATCTCAACTTTGTTTTCCCAAGGGTTGGTATACTTATAGTGAGGTTAAAACCAATCAAACATAAGCATGACAAATGTATGTTTTTTTATTAGAAGCAACAAATATCAGGGTGTCCTCCCTTAGGGAAAATCCTAAAGGGCTACAGCCAGTAGATTCATATGCAGATTTACATTATCAGCACATTAACTATACAAAGACAAAAAAAACTAAACAGTCAATATGACTTCCACATATTAAATAAATACCAAAAGTCTATTAGATGTAGCAACTAAAAACACTACTACCATCTTAACTATGCTACACAGAGTATTACTAGCATTATTATCATCAAAAGTTTTAGATTAAGGCCATACCAACAAATGTCTTTAAAATAAAACACTAGACCTTCTTCTTTATGTGTTTTTTGGCAAAGTCATATGTGCCCAATCCTTGGCTAGGAACATAAAAGTTCATTAAAATTGCCCTCTTCGTTGTCTTCTTGCCCAACATGCCCACCTACATACAATTAACACAATGTTGACCAAGGAAATGCATCACTTTCAGAGAAAAATGAGAAACCTCTTGAAACCTTTACATTGCACCTATTATTTCCTTTTCAATTTTTGCAATCTCTTTCCAAACAACCTCACATCTACCACAATCCCCGTTAGTTGTGATTTTATCCTTCTCTTTAGCATGAGACATAAACTTGGTATCAATCTCAACATTCCGTCTGAATGGACTTGATTTTTAGGCTTTCAAGGCGTGGGAGAAACTACTGGCAGTAATTGAGTGGGCCTCATTCTCTGACACTTTTTGCTTTCACTTCCTCCAACACCATTCGACTTGAGGTCTTCCTTCAAATTCTTCTTTCCTAGAAATTTTAGTTGCCAGTCTACTGAACTAGCGAGGAGTACTTGTCTCCTTCGTAACTTCTATATCCTAATCAATTTATTGGACACTGAAATTAGTTTTCTTAGGGGCTTTGGTCTTCAAATTCACAGTGGGGTCATTTCACTTTTCCTCCTTCAAAATATCCACAGACACTATGATAAGAGAGGTGTCCAAAGAAACTTCAGGGTTTTAAGGGCTGGATTCTTGATTCATTTCCTTTCACTTGAGCCAAGGGCGTCCATGAAACTAGTAGACGGAGGGGTTGAAGACTAAGTTACCGATTCATATGCGGATGCAAATGCGGGAAGCGAATGTCAAATGCGGGGGGGGTATGGATGCTTTTGGAATATATATATATTGGAAAATCCAGATGAAGATCCAATCAAACAAATCTGGCTAGTCCAAATAATCCAGAACTGGTCAGAATTAAACCAAATCTTCCTGGATTTTTAATCATGTCAGATAAAGATCTTCTGTTTCTACATCCACTGTTTCCCAACAAGTATTGGTTACCTAGGATGCATATAAGGGCTTGAGAGAATGGATATTCTACTCTAAGTAATGGGAATTAGTATTGCAAGCTTGTTGACAACTGCCATCATCAACTGATCCTAATGAATGTGAGCATAATGTAGTCATAAGTTGAACATTTAATGTCCTTATTGTCTTTAACAACAATTAAGTGATTGGAAAACAAGGTTGTTTATGATCCTAAAGTGTTGAAGTGTTTAGACAATATATTTTTAAGTGTGTTTTTAGTGTTGTAAGTGAAAAAAACATTATAAAACGTCTTTCTTTCTTTTATGGGTGACTGCTTTTTACAGAAGCCTGTGGATGGCATCCAAGTGGCACCCACAGGGCACCTATCTGCCTCCACATACCCGTTGATATCCACTTCTGCATCTAGGGCTAGAAGGCACAAATTGATATTTGAAATTGGAGAGGTAGAGGTTTCTTGAAAAGTAGTGGCTTGCAGATGACAAAGCGCAAGTTAAAAATGATAAAGCCTATACATGAGTCCTTGTTGCAAGATGGTATACCTTTTTCCCTGGTTTTTAGCTTCCATAACATCTTTAACAGCGAGGTAAAACAAAACAAATAAAACATCATGATTCCTAAAATGATTTAAAACACAACAAATGTATGTGCTATTGTCCCAAACATTTAAAGTTCAAATTTTCAATTAACTTAGCATTGCCTAAACTTTCTAATTGTCAATGATGAATGAATCTATTACTTTTCAACCATTCAAATACTTCAAAACTGTAGGGAAAATGATTCCCTTGTTTCAAAACTATTTAATAAAAGAACATCAATCCTATCCATAGAACCTAGTAAAAGAATACCAATCTTATGCATAAAATAATATTGAGATAATAAAACTCCGCCTGCTTAACCTCACTCTGAGAGTTTAGATCTAGATATTTTAATATTACAATATATTTGAGAGATAGGAACCAAATGTTATGAATCAAACAAAGGATGGTGCATTTAAGGAGTAGCTAAATCAATTTCTTTACTAAGTGATGCTTTTTCTATTCATAATAATTGACTAAAAATGTGGGACATATGGTTCTTCAAAGAATTTAAAAAACAAAATCTCTCCTCTTTCTTCTAATTCTTTCATGTAGGTGGGAAATGGTTAAATATCATCAATTGAGTTAAGGAAAAGTTCGACAACCAAATTTGAGATGATTGTACTCTTGCATCACTAATTCATGAGATATTTGATTTAGTGATAAAGTCAAGTGTACATACCTAAATGATATTAAGTTCAAATCTCCTTCAATACCAAAAAAAAAAAAATATTTTGATAAAAGAAAAGATCAATATTTATTCATCATAAATTGTGGTTCGCAAATAAGGAAGAAGAAGGTCCTCTATGTATCTTTTTAAAAACTTAAAGCCAATTCCGTATTTTCCTTAAAATTTTGCATTTTAAGGAGGAAAACTAAAAATCCTTGGATAAGGAATAATTGTAAATGTCCCAAACTATGACAGGCATCCGTCGTCTATTTACATTTCTTCCACATTCCATGTCCAAAAAATTTAAGTATATGCCAATAGTTTGGAATCCAAATTAAGATTTGAATTTGTGACTCATAATTGGGCTCACTTTAAACACAAATCAATATTTTTTATTAAATAAAAAGTTGGGGTTTTGATAAAATCCCAACCAACTAGAAAAACAGCTTGTCAACGTAAACAAGGAGTCCTGTGAGATATAGGAATAACTAAGAAAAATCCTAACAGGGGGACATATAGAGACACCAGCAGGAACAGCATAAGGAGGACAGAAACTCAAAAAGAAGAAACCCCAAACAGGGGACTGACTCGGATCAGACAGCCTCTTCAGTGTGGAGACCATTTCTTAGGAGCTTAGTTACAAGTTTGTTCTGAAGTAGGGATATTGGAAAGACTGATTCTTTAACCAAAGAAAAAGATAAACAATAGGTAAAGCTTGACGAACAACTAGGAAACGACATTATCATTGTAATACTTTCCAAGATTGAATTTGTTGAGCTACATGTGCCATAGCCTGGTAGTGCAATTTGATTTCATTTTAATCACTCTTCTTTGATGTCCACTTCCAGCCACACAGAATCCTTGGATCCAAATTGAGAAGTCTTTGTGGATAAAAACAACAATTACATCCACCTTTTTCCTTAAGTACAGCTCACGAAGCTGAATTCTTAGTCAGCTCTGCAGTCAATTTGCAGTCAAACATTAGTTTGAGAGTTATTATGTGACTTTCAAGACTGCTGATCAGTTCTGTTATTCTATGACTTTTTGGTTAAGTTCCTGTTCTGTTATAACTTATATCACTCTATGCTCTATTCACTTCACCGTATTGTCCTTCCCTTTGTTCGTATGAATATGCAAGCGACTGTTTCTTAGTTCCAGCGTTTATGTCATCACATTTCTTTCAGCAGTTTTTGCCTTTTGATGCTACAAAGATGGTTGAAGGTGGAATGGCCTCATATGGTAACTGTCACCGCTCCTATTCATTGCTTGTGTTGCCATGTGGAAGTCATGTGCCTGCTGGCATCGGTTCCAACAAGAGTATCTTCTATCTTCATCGGATTTATTTTATCAGCAAGAGGTTTATCAAAGATTTTGATGGCAGTTACCGAGCATTTGGTATTCTTCAAGCTGTGGCTTCTGATATACCTATGGAAAGGACATTATCAGTGACATCTTGTTGGGACATCATCAATGTGTAGTGCTTTCATTGAATAAAAGACTGGGTGAGAATTCTTTTGGTATGCGCGTCTGTGATCATCAGGTCTGGAATTTATTATTGTAATTGCTACAGTGATCTCTGTATCAGTTTGACACTTTGTGTATCATCAATGTTTGACCAATTCTTGGTGTACCAATTATCTTATCTGTGATAAAAGAGATTCATATATATTCTAGATGTTGAGCAGGTGCTGATCAAACTGTTAAAAGACATTGTTAAGAGTTTACAACCAATGGTTAGAGTATCTTCTGATTAAACTTGAGAACATTGTATTTGATTTTTGATGATTTAATAAAGGATCGATTCCTTGTGGCTGGGTTTACAACTACTGGTTAGATTATCTTCTGATAAAGCTTGAGAACATTGTATTTGAATTTTGATCATTTAATAAAGGATTGATTTTCTGTCGCTGGGTCTTTTCACCCTTGAGTGAAGGGTTTTACCAGGATAAATTATTGTGCAATTGTTCCTGTGTGCTTTTTTGAGATTCAGTATTTTGACATTTTTTGTCTTTTGATTCTAAATTTAATATAGAATACAATGAAATTGTGTCAAATACATGCATGACAATGTAAACTATGTCCATTTCTTTATGCAGAGCCTTATCAAAAGCAAAGAACGTTTCATCAGTTTCCACTCCCAAACGCTAACAACTATGCAAAGACATTTTATTTGAGATGAACAAAAGAACATAAAGTTGTGCATGTATTTCAAATTGGTCAAGTTCAATCAAAAAATAAACCTCAGCTAGACCAAAGAGAATGCAAACACAGATTAACAGCAATCAAAGCGCAAACAATATAAGCGTCACTTTAAAGCGTACAAATGTAAACGCGAAAGATTATTAGGTTTTCCCAATCCAAGCTAGTGAAATGAAACAATTTTTTATATCAATTTCTCAGAATATACTCACTCCAGCATCCATCATTAGCCAAAAAAAATTTGTCTTTCTCCAATAACACTTATTACTTTCCCATCGGCCCCGTAATTTCTTCCACTAACAAAAGAGCTCAACAAGACAAGTTTTGGACTCACATGAAATTCAGGGTTTAGGTTGATCCGCTTCCGCTTGATAGCCATTGATTTGCCAAGAGACCCACGGAGATGCCTGCGGCACTAAGTATGACAACAGTATTCACTCGGTGGAACAGGGCGCTCGTCCCTTTCGTAGCTTGCAGCATTAGGGTTAGTATCTGCAAGCGCCCCTGCTCCTCCATTTTGGTGAAAAAGCTCATGGACTTGAGCGCTTGTCTCACCAGATATGCAAATGTGAAGGGAAATGCAAAAGCGAAGAAGCTTTGCACGGATATCTCAGAAAAAGGCGAGACTTTCATAACCCAATGGAGCCATGCCCCGCATGACAGTTGTGCCACTCCAAGAAGCAACAAGCCTCTACTCAGATCATGCATGCGTTTCCTCAACTGCTTCGCCTCCTCCCTCACTTCATTTGCAAGAACAGACATGTCTCTCTCTACGGTTGGCCCCTCAATCTCCTGGTGCTTAAAATCTTCCAAAACCCTAACATTTTCTTTTTGCTTTGCAGAATCTGAATAAAGCCTAGCATTGTTCACACTAAAAGAGATCAAGCCAATTCTGTCGTCTGGACTTGCCCGGCGTTGCCAACTATTTCCTACATGTTCGGGATTTTCTGTACCGCATAGATCAATGAATTGCAGGGGACGATAGTATGAAGCTGTTTGCAATGTAAGAAAACTTATTTGTAAGCCCTATGGACAAACCCGGTGAGATTTGAACCCCTGATCAGTGATCAACAGTAAAGAAAATGAAAACAAAAGGTATAAGAGATTACGCGTGTAAATGGAAGAGATCAGCTTGTGTATGCCTCGGCTGCTTCGTCTGCTCCTGAGGAGAAAAGCCATCGATTCCTTTTTTGAGCAGAATCCCTCCAGTCAACAGTGGATTTTGTTTCTAACAATAGTGAGTTAAACAGAGGCTATAATTTCATGAGTACGTGGTATTTTAAGGCTAAGCTATTAAAATATGTAAATGTGTATTTCATTATTGTTTATTAATAATTTGTTGAAAATAAAATATATATTGTATTTGAATATTAAATTTAATTAGTTTTGTAATCAATCTTCATGAGTTAAAATTTATGAATAATAGTTTATATAAATTCATTTATATTGATTATGAAGGTTCGTTCATTAAGTATTCAGTGAATAATAAATTAGTAATTGCATCTTGGTGTGCAATAGGTACATTAGAGAGGTGTTGAAGAGTTGTAGAAATTATCTATTGCAATCTTCATTTAGAATTTATCTATTCCAACCTTTATTGAAAGTAGTCTAAAGGTAATCTAAGGAAGTGCAAATTGATAGAGCGAATAAAGATGAGAAAATTTTAAAATCTCATTTTCAGTAATTTTGTTCATTTTACTAATTTACATATTTGAAAGCCTCTAGAATGAAATTTTGGATTATAAATGTTGTTAGTCCCTTAATTTGGTATATCAAAGGAATAGCATTATGGGACTAAAATTAGATCTTTTGGAGGCATTTCCAACTTTGTAAGTTGTTATGGATTTGGCACGTCAAACAATAAGTTATGAACCTGTAAAGTTGGGATCACTAAGTGTTGAAGGAGCAGAATGTTATCATTGTAGACATTTGAATGTTAAATGAAAGAAGATTCAACAAATTGTGCCTATGTGACATGTGTTACCATCACATAACTTTGACACAACCTAAAGGGAGAAGTTCCAAAAGCTCCTACTTATGTGACGCATGTCCAAGCCACAATCATGCTTGTTATAGACCTGAAAAACCCACATTATTAAAGGAAAAGTGTCCCTCATTGGTCCAATGGAGCATCTAGATGTAGGTTTAATCCAATAAAGAAATTGTTAACATGCACCAAAAAAGAGTTATTACTATGAATGGAGATAGAAATTTGCCTCATCATGATGGCATGGAAGTTAAAGAAATGACAATTGGCATTCATGTTATACACAAGGGAAAGTTCTATACCAAAGTAGTCGAAATAAAAGTAGTGGATGATCCATGTGATGTTCATGCTACATGTGTCAAATGAGAGTAATAATGTAGACATCATCCATGTCAAAGCAGTTACAACAATTGCCATCATAAGAACTACATGCAATAAATTCGGAAAGATCCTTTTCGATTATGTTTATGGGGTTTAGTTCAAGGAAATAATTCTATATAAGATCTTATGTGCATTGTAATGCAATAGGTTTTTTGTTCGCAACTTTTGCAAGAGAACACTTAGAATTGCTACAACTTTATTTTCAAACCTTGGCTTTGTATTTAGTTATACTATGTCATATGGTGAGGAAATTTCACATGGAATAACTCTTTTAAGAGGTAATAGGTGTGCATGAAAAATGTGGACACACTTCTATAAACCATTATTCTGGAGAATACCCACGAAGGAGAGCATCTCAAGAGGTGCCTTATAGCTTCCTATCTATGATGTGCAAGAGCTATGAGATGGTGGCTCTCAAGTGAACCTAGCTATGAAAACCCTTGCAAGGTGCACCATAGAATGAAAGATTCAAAGAGTAAAGGCAAGAGTTCCAATATCCAAGAATCTAGAATGAATGTAATGCAAATGAAAGCTAAATGAGAAAAAGTAGAATGCAAGCTAAACCAAAAAATAAGTATTACAACCCCTATTTAGACTAGATGATTTAAGCTATATGCATGGAGAGAAACTAGAATGAATGAGAAGCATGAAGAATGAAGCATAGAAGATAGAAGAAGAGGAGCTTCACAAGTATGAGATCTTCAATCCTGCAGCATAACGTTAGTAAAAGAGTGGAGTTGTGAAGTGAGGAGAGAGCTCTCCCTTTTAAAGAGAAATGAATGATAGAGATCATGAGGCAAGATGCATGTGGTCAAGGGTGGAGTTTGAAAGTGGGAGTGATCCATGTGCACAAGCATTTCCACCAATTCTGATGAAGAATTTACTTTTGTCCCCCATGTGGGACAAAAATATATTTTCTTTTATTTTAAAATAAGAGAAATGCTTTTGCGTGTGCAACTTAGGATAAGAGATGAGTGGGGAACTTTATTTAATTAAAAGGAGGACATTTTATTTTAATTAAATATGAACTTAGCATAAAGTGGTCAAACTATAGGATAAAATCAAATAAATGGATTTTTGGAGATTTGATCAAGGATACACAGTAGATAAATTATGCAAAAATGCTAGAAAGCGGGCTCGTAGTGTACATGACCATTTTTGGGTGATTACATTTGCCTCTCTTTGACTAATGTGTGATTAGTCTAGGAACACATTATGTCAAAGAATGAAGAAGCCAAGATGATAGAGAGATCTAACTCTGAAGAATGAAGCATAGAGAGATAGCAAATCCTAAATGCACAGTATATTTAGCAACAATATTGAACATTTGGAGAGAGAAGAGACAATAGCAGTACCCAAGACGGACACTAATATGTCAAAAAAAGAAAGCAAATAGATTAAGAGAAAATAAATAGTTGAAGCAAAAAGAAATTTGAAACAATGATAGAATATCCTTGCCCCCTCGGGATTGAAATCGAAATTAGATAAAGGAGATATAGAAGTAAGCTAGATTTGATCAAATCATAACAAAGAAAAGTTCATGATGGTAGATAAGAGATTAAGACCAAAGAGTGACCACCAAGTAATGAAGATATGCCCCAGTTTGACTAAGTTTGACCAAGAAAGATAAAGCATAACAATCAGGTCAAAGAAAGAAGAAAGAAGAAATGAGATAAAATAAAAATGAAAGCAAAGAGTGGAAGAGAGTAGAAATGATGAAGAAATGATGATTGCCCCAACAAGATTCAAAGATTAATCCTCAATAGGTCAACCAACTACATAGAAGAAGGAAGAAATTTTGACTAGTGAGATGAACCTGAATTTTGATTTTGATCCTAAAAATGGATCTAGGACATCGAAATTAGCCAGGGGTTTAACTTTCATAGAATTTCAAGGAGTTTTAAAAATGAGTCAAAATGAGGTCAAAGGACTATATAAGGGGCCCAAGGGTCATTTTCAATTCATTTGTCTTTTGTGATTTTGGTGAGCTTTTGAGTGATTTTGAGAGAGATCGTGGCTCTAGCAAGTATTTTGACACATAGGCACCATTTCAAGCGTAGTTGGTTGCACAACTAACCACCTGAGTACGAGGCCCCAGTGAGTCTTCAAAGATTTTATGCTTTGAAGTCATTTATTTCTCTTTTTAGTACATTTTTATGTATTTTAATACTTTTTGTGCAAAATATCGTGAGATAATTTAAAAGTATCACACACTTATTGTGACAAGTATTGTGTGATACTTCTAATAGTGACATTGTATCGCATGGCTATTATGAATGTATCACATGGGAGGAACCCAATAGTTGCATGACATTGTGCAAAGTATCACATGACACAAAAGTGTTACACACCTACTATAAAAAGTATTGCATGATACCATATCAACAAAAAGCATAGCGCATATATTATAAAAAGTATTGCACAACTATTTCTTGAGCTTTTTTTTCATGTTTAGAGGCAAATTTTGAGCATGATATTTATTTTTTCTATTATTTTGATCCATTTACTTGGTCTATACTAACGTTTGCATGTTTTCTTGATTTGGTAATGTAGATTTTCTTTCTAGTGGTGGCAATTAGAGCCCCCAAGGTGGTGGGGTTACGCGTGGTCCATCATCTAGATGATGATGAGAAGGCCGCTATAGATAGCTTGGGATTTAGGTGGTTATGCCCCGTATACAATCGAACCATAGATTGTTGACCGCTTTGGCTGAGCGATGACACAATGAGCATAACACCTTCCATTTTCCCACTAGCGAGGCCACCATCACTTTGGAGGATGTATATCACATCCTTCGTGTGCCATGTCATGGAGACCCTATGAGTGTGATTCATTTCTTTTCTTTAAGATTCTAATGTCCATATGAGGTATGCTGATGTGAATTGTTTGTGTGTCACATGTTTATTACGATCAGACCCTAATAGAGGGGAGGTTGGTAGTGCAGGAGTTGTTTAAGGATGTCACCATCCTAGAACACCACTTGGGCTGGGAGATACTCATAGACGAGTATGGAGACTAGTATCCATTACCATGTCTAATGTGTTCATTGGTAGCCAAGGCCCTAGTCATAGACAAGAGCTAGAAGGGATTCTCATTGGGTTGGGGTTGATTGGTAGTATATTTTGATTGGGAGGCCCCAGAGGATGGCATGGGGACCTACCATACTTGTTGATATGTACCATGAGTTACATGAGATCATCTACCCTGAGGGTAAGATGTGGGCATGTAGTGTAGTGTTGGCCTAGATATGGGCATGGGAGTATATTGCAGTGATCTAACCATGAGTGCAGCTACGAGAGCACAGTGAGCCATTTATTTATAGATATATAGGGTTCATCTCTTAGAGTCATAGTGGTGATGTTATGTACTATCAAGAGATTTTTTATGAGCTTACCTCTTTTGTCTAGCGGCCATTCCAATAGTTTCACAAATAGTCAAATGCATGGGAGCTTGATTATATGTAGTATAGTTAGTCACTGGTGGGGAGACACGTAGATATAGTGGAGCGATTTGTGGTCAGTCGAGTATGGAAATAATTTTCCCAAAGATAGGTGATCTCGATGGAGACCACCACATATGCTTGGTTTCGCGGGGAAGAGGATCAGGGCTAGATAAGCAATGGAAGTAATGAGCAAGATAGTATGCAGGATAAGTGGTGAAGCCAACAAGCAATTTAACATATGGCATAAGTAGTAGAAGACAATAAGCGAGATAGCGTGAAAGCATGTAATTCAAGAGAGTAGACATGTCAAGAGGCCTAAGAACCATGTTTTTCTTTATTGTGATGAATACCAAGGGGTCAACTAGATAGGATAGCAATGGGATAGAGTAATAAGAATGAAGCTAGATATGAAGGCTATGAATGAATGAGCAAGCACAATAGAGAATCTTGAAGGCTATGAATGAATGAGCAAGCACAATAGAGAATCTTTTGGATAAGATAGCCAATATGCAAGGATAACTCAACATTGTCAAGAACAAAGAGGGAGAAAAGGGGATAGATGGATGTGGAAGAATTATGCATGATGCCCATTTTCTAGGTTTTCATTATAGTACTTATCCAAGGTGCCATAAGAATTGGTTTTCACCATAGGAAAATTTTATTTCTCTTTAATTTTACTACCAATGTGCCACAAGAAATGGTTTTCCTCAAGGCACATTTTTTTTCTTTTTCTTTTTTTTTTAAAAATTTTTTATTTTGAAGTTTTAGAAATAGGTCAAGTCTTTTTAAGTTAGATAATGCTCCTATAGGAAAGATAAGTCATGATAAGCCAAGACCATAGATAAGTATGCTCAAAGGTGTTGATAGGGTGAAGGAAGAGAGATGGTAGTAGGATAAGTATATGGAGGATAAGAGTTCATGCCTTGAAAGGATTGTAGGAGTATGGATAGTAGGTAACTATAGCATTGAAAAGAATGCATAAGAATAGATGACAAAGTGGGGAAGATCAACATTGACACACACCTTGGAGGTTTTTGGAATGATGGAGGAGTCCTGGATGAAATAGCTTGAGGTTTAGATGTATGAGGTGGTAGGAGAATTTTAGAAGAAGATAGAGTGGAAGTCTTTGGAAGCTTTTGAGAAAGATGTTTGGAAGAAAATGGAGTGGAAGCCTTTGGAAGTCAACTTAGATTTATGATCAATATTCAAGTCTTTCAAGAGAGACTTGGAATCCATATAGATTTAGATTTTTCTTTCCTTTGGAAGTTTTAGAGCGTATTTGTTCAATAATGGATTTAGAAAATCATATTTTCTTTGATTTATCTCTTTGGTTGGTAGAACTTTATGGTCTATTGAATAATTGTTCTTTCTTTGCATTTACATGTCGATTAGATAGGACATTGTGATATTCATTTGTAAATGGATTCTTATATTTTTTCTTAAGTTGATCATCCAAATTCCTTCCAAAAGACTTGGGATTTGTGGATGAATAAGGCTGATACGAATGGTTTATATGGATAGATGGATGGAAATTTGTCAAGGATGAGTGTCTTTGTTGATCTTGAGGTATGACAGGAGAGCTAGGGGATCGATCAACTAGGAGTGAAAGTAGTAGATGGAGGAACATATGGTTCCAATATGGATGGAAGGTTGGAAAGCTTTAGCTTAGATGGATAAGGACCAAGGATAGATTTGGGAGATGTAGATGGATAGTGAGTAGGGATATCAGTATATTTAGAGCGAGCAATGTAACCAAGGTCATCAATAGATTCATGAGTAGCTTTAATAGGAGCAACACCTTTGATAGGAGAATTTGAAGCTTGAGAATAGTTTTGAAGTGTATATGGAGAAGTAGAACATGAGGGGACACTTTGATCTTGAAAAGTTTCTATAGATAGCATAGCTATATAAATTTTCTCATGATTTTCAGTAAGCTCAATAGAATTGGTGGAAGTGATGTCTTCATCATACTTAGGAGGTGGATAAGACATAGGATATGGAGAGGTGATATCTTGAAGGAGATGAAAGGTTTATTCATCTTCATCTTTCTTTATAGATTTAGCTTTATGAGGGTCCTCTTGACCTGGAGCCACTTTTAAGGACACAAGAGAATGTGAGGACTGTATGATAAGATCTTGAAGAGGTAATGAAGTACTAGCTAGAGTAGGCATAGTAAATGCAGCATCACATAAAGGTTGAGGGTCTTTAGCCTTAGTGGTATGGAAAAGGTTTGTAGCCAAGTGAAGATTAGCTTGTTTTTGTTTTAGAGGTGGCCCTTGAGGATACACATAGTCAATTTGGAAAGTATTAGGCTCTTTGTTTTGTGGAGGTATGTTGGAAATATTTGAAGTTTTAAGAGATTCATGAGTGTTGAAAGAAGTAGGGGTGTCACATAGACCATCACTAGACATAGGTTCATCAACATGATCTTTCTCAAGATAAGTATCATCATCACATGAGTCATTAGAGGTATTACCAGTCCCATCATCAATAAAATCTTAAATTTTATGTTTCAGCTCAATGTAATTTGAAGTACTATTCTCATTATGTCGAGGATAAGCACAATATATATCCAAGAATGGGTTTCCATATGAGCTAGACTTAGGCAATGTGATGAGCTTAGTGCCAAGAAGTGTTTGCAAATGTCATCATAAGAATCTTCCCTAGGAGTAAAAGTTCTCTCAAAAGTATGCCTAGGATCTTCTTCTTGTTCATTAATTGCATATGATTCATCAATATCTTCATCAAAGATAGGTTTATCACAAAAGATTTGCATAGGCTCAAAGGAGGTATCACTCTCTTGCTCTCTAAGGAGGTCTTTAGATCCAATAAATGAAGTCACTTGATATCTTGGATAGATAGAGTGTGTAGAATTAGAACAAGAGTAAGAATATGATCTTGAAGAAGATGACTTGTGTGAATATTGAGATCTTAAAGGAAGCTCATGTGATGATTCCATTCTTTCCTCTAACCTTTTCTCAATTTTAGACTTCATTTCTATCATGTGCCTAGTGAGATGAAGGTAAGAAAGATTGTTTGTTTAATCTAGTTCTTTGCATCCAATGTATAGATATTGAAACTCTTTAGCGACATAGAAGAACTTATGATCATCTAGACTTGGTTGAGTTTTGGTAGCACAAGGTTTGAATGCCATAGTAGTAGATAGATAATCAAGCATGAAGGAGACTAGAGGCAGCTAATAAGGTGACACAAGATAACTTGATATCCAAATTAGAGAGGTAGAGTGTGCACTTGTCAAATATAGGTAGCAATGAACGAGTGACTTATCAAGCAAAGTGTCCAAGAAGATTACAACACTAGCAACTCAAGTCAAGATCTAGGCAAGAAGCCCAAATAGCCAAATAGATAGATATGAAAAAAAAAGTGAACAAATCTTCCAATCAAGGAGTGTAGTCAATAGATCAAGGTAACCTTTAAAAAAAGAGGGTCCTAGAAAGAGGACATAGATGAAGAAGGTGGGAAAGACCAAAAGCCACTTTGAGAATGTTCAAGCACTAGAGGTGTAGCAAATCAAAGTCAAATGATGAAACTCCCCTAGTAAGAAACACAAGCAAAATGTTTAGACTTGATGTTTTGACTTGGTTGACAAAGTTTGACAATAGTTGATAGCATAACAAGTTTTTCAAGCAAGGTAGTGATACATGGAGTAGTCTTCATACAATCAAGCAAGGGATAAAGCAACCTTGCATGATACAAACATATCTGAGGTCTCAAAAGAAAGCCCTAGAACTATTGTCATGTGTATGTTCAAAATATTTTCACATGCGAAGACACATTCCAAGAAAAACTACCTAAGGTTAGGGTTCATTTCTCAACTATTAGAGAAAAAGATTAATTTCATTTCATATATTAAATTACCTTTTCTCCCTTCTTAAGATTTCAATTTATGCACCTTTTGCATTCTCATTTAATAATTATTTAGTAATTATTAAATAGCATTTACCTTTTAGGTTACCCTTTTTGGGTTTCGATCTCCTTCTATAAGGATAGATCATTTGTAATTATCTTACATCTTTTTCATTTCTGAGAATATAATTTGCATATTTTCAGAGAAAAACCCTTGCCTCCTCTCATCTTTTTCTATTATGATAGGTTTTTAACATGCAAGTATTCTTCATGCTTTGTGGATTTGTATCGATCAAACCCTTCATGATTAGGCTTATTACAATGAGCACATTTTGATGGGGAACAACACTATTATGACTGTATGTGGGAAATGTTATATTGACATTGATGATGGTACATTTTATGATCTACTTTGTGTTCCATCTTTGTCCTTGAACCTTCTCTCTAATTATCAAATTACACACAGTGGGATAGGGAAGACAATTGAGTTTGTACAAGATTCAATGCACATCAAAGATAGTGAGATAGGAAATATTATTGCTAGAGGGACCATTGATCATGCTTCTCACCTATATTCCTTCTCACATTTTGGTCCACCATCTCTACTATCAGAGACTCACTCTCTTTTTTCATGAGAGTCTACTAAGGTGAAGTCAAGTTGCTTGAACTTATTTGTTGTTCCTGAGACCAGTGTTGTGACTTCTACACCTCCACCTCCTATTCTGATTCCATCTCTTGCATAGGATTACTCTTTAGCATTGCCTACTATTGTAGCTCCAATCATCGAGCCACTTACTACAGTTATCGAGGATATATTAGAGGACACATCTCCTCTTAGATGATAGATTCAATACACCTATTATTCCACCTCCATTGAAGATTCCATTTTAGGATTCTCATGCTTTCTCCTTTGAGCATCGGCTAGGACTTTGAATTGTACCTTACATACATGGGTTTTATCATCCTTGTCCACTGCCTTTGTTTCCTTTAGATTGGAGCCACATTGATATGTTCATCGAAATAGGAGTTCTAGCATTCTAGAGGGGCTATGGAGTCTCAAGCTTCTATCATGGAGGCTTTAATTATATGTATGGTCTTGAGAGATTCTCTTGAGATGTTTTATTTGTGCATTCTTTTCTATCTCTGTTTGGAGTATAGTTTTTCCCACTGGGTTTTCTCTATTTCTCTGTTTCATAGAGATTTGATTGTAATTGGGTACCTCATCAGGCCTTGTTGTTGGGACCCAAGTTTTCTTTCTACATTGTTTGTAGCTGCATTGTTGCTCATCTTAAGGGGGGGTGTTAGAAAAAAAGGTTAATTTCATTTCATTTATTAAATTACCTTTTTCTCCCATCTTAAGATTTCAATTTATGCACCTTTTGAATTCTCATTACTTAATAATTTGGCCCACACTTGATGCCCCCTTGCCTCACACAAAATGGTCTCCCATAATAGATGTTGGCTTTGTCATGGAAATGCTAATGGCACAACTAAAGGGACACAAATGGTGAGTGTAAAATCTTGGGGTGATTTGGGTAATCCACTAGGATCAATCCTTGCACCAAGATGTTGAGTAGAAAAATATGGCAGCTTCTAATCCTATGGTGTTTAGAAAGGGCCTTCATTTATAGTGCTCCACTTTCTCCCAATATGGGACTCCTTACCTTGCAGTAAGTAATAGACCTCATGATGACAAAGAGTATCTTAAGCATTCTTATCTAGTGATTTCCTCATGGTCCCAATCCCACAAGTAATCTCACTAGATGAAGAAAAACACTATGTGTACTAAGGTTTTTTGTTCTTGATAGCCTTGATTTTATAATGGGATGGAAGAGTAGGGTTTGATTGTCCCCACTTGATTTGTTTCCTTTGATCTCCCAAGAGCAAGCCCACTAAAGGATTCTAGACTAAACAACATGGATCCTCTTTTGGAGTTCAAGATTTCTAATTCACCTCAAAGGTGAAGAGCATACATTCCTATTCCAATTACTTCCCCCAAAAACACCAAGCAATGTTCATGTACCCCTTACTCCACCTTGGCATATCAAATGAGTCAAGATTTCTTATTCACCCAAAGGTGAAGAGCATACTCTCCTACCAAGTGACAAACTTTAGTAACTTTAGTAAAGTAAGTATTTATGTGCCTAGAAATGGAAAAAAAAAAAAATCTAATGTCGCACATAAAAAGAAGTAAAGCACAAAAACACTTTTTGGTTTGTTTGTTTATTTTCTTTGGGCAGTCCTGCAAACGAGTGTTAGTAGCCCTTTTTGCATTTTTTAATCTTTGACAAGCATTCTTTTTAGTAATGAAATGAGAAAATCCTTTAAAAAAACCAAGGTTAGGGCATAATAACCAAGTAAGATCTACAACACAAAGTGATTAGTTTCCTAAAAAAATTATCTTTTAACCAATTATATGCAAAGAAAGTGCAAGCTAATCACAAATGCTCTCATTTTTACTCTTTGCTTTTGACCTAGTCAACATGATTGGACTTGTTTGGTATGATTTTTGATTCAAAAATAGAAATGAAAATAAGATACCCCTACTAAAAACTATAGAGCTTTCCAAAAATGCAAGAAATTCAACAATATCTCTTAATTTGTGCCCTAGGGACCCATTTTCCCAAAACAGACTAGTTTTTTAAAATCAAGTTGTTGAGCCCTAATATGACCTCTAATCCACAACACAAAGAACTAACCCCCTTTATAATTCATAGACCTTTCCAAAAATGTAATGTTTTCTAAAAAAATTGTTGATTTGCGACCATAAACAACATTCTATGAAAAATAAATAAAAAATCATAACTAACTCAAATCAACTCAAAATGATCTACAAATTGGAATGAGACATCTCAGATGCATTTCTCACTTGCAAAAATGAAATTCAAAACCTAACTCTAAGTGGTTTAGGAGATATGATCAAATTTTTTTAAAATCTAGAGTTTTGGCCTTCAAACCAATCTGCACAAGGGTTAGCCTTAAAAACAAAGTGAGAACTCTACAAAACCACTTGATTAGATCCAATATGTTGCTTCTAAATACCAAAAATAAGAAATGAAACTAAAATAAAAATAAATGGAGCTAGAAACTTGATTCAAGCCCCATGGTGGGTGCCAAAAATGTGTGTGAAAAATGCATACGCACTTCTATAAACCATTATTCTTGAGAATACCCATGAATGAGAGCATCTCAAGAGGTGGTTTATAGATTCCTATCTATTATGTTCAAGAGATATGAGATGGTAGCTCTCAAGTGAGACTAGCTATGAAAACCCTTGCAAGGTGCACTATAGAATGGAAGATTTAAAGAGTAGAGGCAAGAGTGCCAATATCCTAGAATATAGAATGAATGTAATGAAAATGAAAGCTAAATGAGATAGTATAATGCAAGATAAACTAGAAAATAAATATTACAACCCCTATTTAGACTAGATGATTTAAGCTATAAGCATTAAGAGAAACAATACTAAATGAGAAGCATGAAGAATGAAGAATAGACGATAGAAGAAGAGGAGCTCCACAAGGATGAGATCTTCAATCCTGTAGCATAACACTAGTAAAAAAGTGGAGTTATGAAGTGAGGAGAGAGCTATCTCTTTTAAAGAGAAATGAATGATAGAGATCATGAGGCAAGATGCATGTGATCAAGGGTGGAGTTTGAAAGTTGGAGTGATCCACATTTACAAGCATTTTCACCAATTGTGATGAAGAGTTGACTTTTCCCCCCTCTTTTATTTTAAAATAAGGGAAATGATTTTGTGTGTGCAACTTAGGATAAGAGATGAGTGGAGAATTTAATTCAACTAAAAGGGGGGCATTATCTTTTAATTAAATATGAACTTAGGATAAAGTGTTCAAACTATAGGATAAAATCAAATAAATGGATTTTTGGAGATTTGATCAAGGATAAGCATTAGATAAATTATTCAAAAATGCTAGAAATGGGGCTCATAGTCTAGATGACCATTTTTTAGTGATTAAAATAGGAACATCTCTCATGGGCATTAACATGTTTTTATAAATAAATTTGAGTGTTTTTCTTTATGTCTATTTGACTTTTGCATTATGTTCTCTTTCCACCAATGAAGAGTCTATAACATTTTGTGCTCAATCTCTTGGAGCCACATGTTCCTTTTATTTCTATAGGGGAATTCAATTAGTTGTAAAAGCTTTGACATATCTCCTTAGTTTACTTGTTTTTTATGTTTCCCCTTCTCCCTCTTTCCATCCCCTCTAAACATGAAGAGTTGGCTTCAAAAACTCAAAATTAGTTTAGCATAGTGTGTTGAGATCTCCCTTACGAAGATATCCTCATAAGGGTTATCACCTTCCCAAGTGTAAAATTTTGGGTCAATGCAATTTTTTTGTCATGCCTGGTGGTAAAAAGTTTTCACCACTTGAAATTTGGTGTGCTCTTCATTATTTTCAGCCTTAGAGATGCCTATTCAAGCGCTTAGTGACTCAATAGTGTAAAAAATTTAGCTAAATTTGTTAGTATACTCTATGTTCTCTATCCTTAAAAGACTTGTGTCACTTATTTGAAGCATCATTTTACTATACTTCTAATTCTTATTGTGCTTAATAATGGAGGAAAACTATGCACATAATGTTTTCACCTCTCCTTTTCATAAAAATGCCAATATGGTACTCCCCTATTAGAAATATCAAGCTATAAAAATGCAATATCAAGTTTTAAATACTTACCTTTGCTCATCCATGTAAAAAATCCTTGGTAGCCTACATATACTTACCAACAATTAGGGGAGGCTTATTGTATCTCCCATTAGTACACTCATCCTTCACCCCAAAATCAAAATATAGAAAACTCAAAAAAAATTAGTACCATAGAAATAATGTTGATTTTTCAAGAATAATTAAGGTCTATTGAAGAGGAGAATGATTATCACTAGTGGCCATATCAACTTTCTTACAAGGTTCAAAATCAACAACAACAAGTAGAATTTAAAAAAAGCCAACAAGAGCAATTTCTTGTTGTGTAGTTTGTTGCTAGAAAATATGAGATTAAGCAGTTAGAGATTTGAAAAGAGGGGCTAATGCAAGAGGATAAATGAGACATTAGAGCTCCTTATTTTAAGGTCCAAAGCTATAGATAGATAATGCCTTCTAAGTCCTCTCAAGGGCTATTTCTACTCAATAAGTATAGAAGTCTTGGTCTTTTTAAACAAAAAAAAAAATCCTTATTTATATTGTCCTTGTACTATTTCACTCTTTATGGGTAGACCTATTGTCTAGAGGGTTGATTAGTTTCATGAACTAAAAAAGAATGAGTATTGCCTACTTGTTGTAAGCTTCCATATTCTTGTAAGGATGAATAACTACCTTTATTATTAGAGAAAGATAAAGATGAGTATTCATAGTAGTGAAGTGTCAGATGAATGAGGAATAAAAATAAATAAGAGGATTTATTCCTCTTGTTTGTTGAGATTACTTGCTTTGTTGACCTTAAAGAGGAGAATTTTTCTATGTCCACAATAGTGGAAGTCTTACATAAGCATGCAAATGTTGAGGAACTTAGTGCATCTTATGAGAAGGGAGGATTTCATGAGGAGATTGATGAAGTATTTTTATTAGACCAAAATATCAAACTATTATCCCCTAAGCTATGGTATCATGAGATATACAAAAAATAACATAAAGAGGTCGACATACTAATAGATGACTCATCAATGCCAAACACCATTGAACAACAAGAGGTCAAGGTAGTAGCATGTTCAAGGTTGATTTCTTGAACTTGGTGCAATCAAGAGGATGTCTCATTAGATATCTAGCTCAAGTTTATAAGTCACCCCTAGCCTTTCTTATTATTGAGTATCAAGGGGAGTACATTTAGTTTTCTCATTCATCTCAAGAGGACAATATTCAAACATGGGTGAACTTATTTGTTCTCAATCTATGTGAGAAATTATAATAACCTTTTGGAACTTTATAAAAAATTATTTTTTGGGATGGTTATTAAAAAAAAGGAAGGCAATCAAAAGATGGATAGGAAATACAATTATTTTTATCAATAGGTTAATGGTTTTTTGGCGTTAGGTTAGGTTAGCTATAATATTTTTTTAATAAGTGGTGTTTTACATATTTTATTCTTCATAAGTGAATGTGTATTTTAGCTTCTAATTTTTTGCCAAGTGCATACTTACACAAGTTTCTTGTGTCTCCTCTTCCTTTTAAGGTGGGTTCATTCATTTTGGTTCTTCTTTTCATGCCTTCATGCCCAATGGATGATAAATCCTACTAGTTTTCTAATGTTTAATCATTAAGAACTAATCTAAGGTATTTGTAATGTATCAACAAGGTGGGGATTTCCTTCTAGCATTGGCATAGTTCTTTCCTTTTAAATAGAGATTTTGGTTTCTCACCTATACAATTGGTAAAGGTCCCTTGCCCACCAAAATTGTAGATTTAGTCTATTACAACCTTCATCTAGAGTAGGTTTGGTTAGCTCATTCATCTCAAGAGGAAAAAATCCAAACATGGGTGATTTTTTTCTTAGTATTTGTGATACATTCCATAATTCTTTTGGATACTTGTAAAATTTTATTTTCTAGATGGTTGTTTGCAAATGTGAAGAGCATCAAAAGATGGACGTGAAAGGCAATGATTTTGATTAATCGCTTAATATTTTTTCTTAGTGATTCCCTTGTCAGTTAGGTTAGGGTTAGTAAGGTTAGGTTAGCTACTATTATTTTTCAATAAGTGTTGTTACATATTTTGCATTCTCCTTAAGGTAATATGTGCTTCATATTTCAATGGTGCATTCTTACACAAGTTTGATGTGCCTCCTCTCTTTTTTTAAGGTAGGCTAGTTTACTATGGCTCCTGTTTCTATGATTTTGTGCCCAATGGATGATGAAGGATTCTATGTTTTCTAAGTTGGAATTTTCATTTTCTTACGATTATATTATGAACACATATGAGGTATTTGTATGAAATCAACAATGTGGGAACTTCCTTCTAGCATGAGCAATCATTTAGCTTATGAACTAGATATTTTTTATTCTCGCCTCTATAGGTGAAGGTCCCTTGTGAGTCACCAAAAATATAGATTTTATGTATTTTAATTGTCATCTAGGATATTCTAAATGGAATCTAGGGAAGTGTAGAAGTGATAAAGTGAGAAAAGATTATAAAAATAAGAATAAAATATGACACAAGGTAGGTTGGGTTAGGGCTAGAGGTATACCTAACTATCAAACTACCTTGGTGAGTAAAGACAACAAAAGAGAACATAGAGAGAAACACCAAGGAGGGAGATAAAACAACCATTTTTTGTAGATTCATCAAGTTATCTATAAATATACCTACCTGTGAGGCCTTCCATGTTGTTGCAAAAATATATGATTTACAAGAAACAAATAAAGATCCATGATCTCATTACAATTTATAATTGTAAACTCAATCCTTTATGATCATTTGTATATCCTCTAAAAATCACCCCATTCCCTCTCTCCTAACCTAAGCCTAGAACCCTTCATTTGTACTAGCCAAAACAACTTACTAAAGCTTTTGGATCTTCACATTAGAGAAGGTCAACCACATAATAGTCTATGCACATCCTAATTATCCTTACATTAAATTTAAGACTAAAAATTCAATACAAAGGTTACATCACAAAGGAATCAATGCACAAATAAACTTAGCCAAAGAAAGATCTAGACATGACCAAGCATCAAACAAGATGACCACTGAGAAACCTAAGCCAATATAGTGCTTGGTATATACTGGAGCTCGATACACACTGGAACTCAACATGAATAGAAACTTGACACACACTGGCAGAAATCAACAACTTTGAGCATGTTAGCATGACAACCTAGGATGCTCCCGCATTAGATAATTGGAGTTGAAAATAAATGATCCTCTTGGATCATGAAAGTGTTACAATATGAGTTGAATCTAACTCAGATTGACAAACCTATGTAACATCTTCAACTGTCCTACTCATCCACTTTACCAAATACTCACGGTAATATTTTCCTCTTGTACTCTTGCTAACTTTGTGGCCCAATATATGTTCAATCTCTTCAATCTGCTTCTTAGGATAATCACTCAGTATAACAACTTCATCATCTACCTCACAATGCACTTATAAATCAACAATATTGAATATAGGATATATATCCATGTCATCAGGTAACTTAACTTCATATGCATTGCTAGTGTCAACTTCCTCAAGATCCTACAAGGGCTAAATTTCTTCATTTTCAAATTACTGTATGTACCAATAGGAAATCTACCCTTTTTCAAATGAAGCATCACCTCATCACCAACTTCAAAAATATGGTGTCTTCTAGACTTATCTGCATTCTCCTTATAATTTTAATTACTTTGTTCCAACCTCAATTTCACTTCCTCATGTAAAGACTTCATAAATTCAACAAACTCATCACCTTCAACACTTCTCTTTTATTCTTGAACAACATTCCTTAATTCTGATATACCTCTAGGTTGCATTCAATAACAATTTGAAAAGGTGTTTTATTAGTACTCCTATTCACAAAATTATTGTATGCAAACTCAGCTTGTGCCAATACCATATGCTAATTACTCAGTTTATCCCTAACTAAACATCTTAAAAAATTACCTAAGCTTATATTTACAACCTTTGTCTATCCATGTATCTGTGGATGAAATGTAGAACTAAAATTTAACTCAGTATCCATCTTCTTCTACAAAGTCTTCTAGAAATAACCAACAAAATTTCTATCTCAGTTAGATATAATACTCCTTAATAATCCATGCAATCTAACAACCTCTTTGAAGAAAATCTCAATGACATGCACTACATCAGATGTCTTCTTACATGGTATAAAATGTGTCATCTTAGAAAATCTATCAACCAAAACAAACACATAATCATATCCTCTTGTAGTCCTTGGTAAACCAAGAATAAAATCTATACTAATGTCACTCCAAGGTTTCTCATGTACTGAAATAGGTATATACAATCCAATATTCTGACTTACTCCATTTTCAACTTAACAAACTCCATAACTCTTTAAAAAAATTAAGAACATCCTTCTACATATGTGGCCAATAATACTTGTCTTTAAGTAAACTCAATGTCCTATTATTATGGTCTCACAACTCACGCCCCATTTTCAAATAGAAAATGGGGACCCCCTAGTTTCAAAATTCTTTATGAGGCATCTAGTTTGAAGCCTTGGTCATTTAGGATCCTCCCCTAGGTCTAGGTAAAATCCTACTTCTCAATCAAATACTGTCAATCAAGAGTAGGAGGCTAAAAAATCATTTTTTATTGGGGAGATGTCATTTATTAGTTAAGTGTGCACTTGCACACCTCTAAAAGGTGTGCACTTGTGCACCCTCTGGAGATGTACACTTGTGCACCTTCTAGAGGTGTGCATATGTGCACCCTCCAAGGGTGTGCCTATGTGTCAGGGTCTATAAATAGAGCCCAACCTTCTCTACCTTCCCTCATTCACTCATCACCTTAGTCCATAGCCACACCTTTACATGTCCTCGCTCTCTGCAACTACACTAGTTTGAATCCTCTACACACACAAACCTAAGGTAAAGTACCCCAATAGGTGTTCACATGTACACCCGAATAGGTGTGCATGTGCCCACCTCTGATAAACATAAAAACTAAAAATAAACAATTTAGCCCCCTAGCACTATAGCCATAATGTGTATGTGTGCAGTTAGTGCTATTAGGTGCACATGTGTGGTAGTATGTAACTGCTTACAAAGCCAAACAAAAGGCAAAATGAGTGTACTAGCACACCTTCCAAGGTGCACTAAGGTACAAAATTGGCCAATAGGGGGGATTTTTTCATAATTTTTGCTACTTTGACTAGTTTTGACCCATTTTTTCATCAATCTAATCCTATTTTAGACTCTCATTTTTTGCCTTCTAACATCCATAGACTAATGTTTTCTCCTTTTGTGCAGATATAAATGGCTTCGTCATCATTTTCCATGACTAAGAAGATGGCACCCAAACTAGTTGCATTCAAATACCAAGGAGCACCTAAGAAATCTATATTCCAAGATGGACACACATAAATCTGAGATATTGAGCTTGGCCACATTCACTGGAATTTCTTTTTGACAATTTGCATCAAATAGAAGGAGAGGTCAGCAATGATATTTGCATTGATCTGGAGAGGTTTGGTGAATGGAACTTTACATCATACATTAGTTAAATCTTTTGATTTGATAATGACACTAGTAGAACACTGTGTGATAGAAGAGGTCCTAAAAAGTGTCACTAGAGAGATAGTCCTAGACCTCTGACCATGAAACATTGAGAAAGTATTCCACCTTCCAAAGGTAGACCAATACCTCCAAATATCTTATGATGGAGCGGATAAGGTAGTACAAAGATAATAATAAAGAGGAAAAATAATTGGTGCAAACCTCATTTTTAATTGACAAGACACCTTTGGGCCGAAGAGTAGGTAAAGTAGACATGACCCAAGGATATATGAAAGATAACATTAAGTACTTGATTTTCCTCCTCAGCAGAGTAATGGGCCTCCTACAACGGGTCACCTACAAACGTGGATGGTCCACTTCATTGAGACCATCAAGACTGCAAAGATGCCCATTGATTGGGCTACTATTCTAAGTGACAACTTGGATGAGCAATTAGTCACAGTCAAGATAGACCCTCATTTCTACATGACATTAAACATTGTGTAGCTATTAGTAGCTAGAACCATTGATTGCCCAAGGCTATATAGGAAGCAAAGCATGCAAGATGCAAATGCTTAGCCCTATGTGGTCTACCAACAACTAGTGAAGAAGAAGCTCCCATTGTAAAGTGTGGAATAGAGAGTAGTCAATGATGGGTTCATTTTTTCCATCATCAGGTTCACTGAAGGAGATTATGTCAAAAGAATGTTAGCATAGGCAATAACTGAAGTAGGAACCTACTACATCTAGTTCAAGACATTCACATATCTCTGGGTAGTTGGTATTCTTCTATGCCCTAGAATGCTCCCAATATACCCTTTAGATTGGATGATACTCTTAGAGCTAACCCACCAACTCATTTTTGCATATAATATAGTCGGGAAGCAACACAAGAAGACTTGGGTTTTGCCAATTACCATTGGGGCATTTGAGGTGAACAAAAAATAGGATATTGCTTCCTTTGACTCAGAATGGGATCAATATCCCTTGGAAGAACATAACTCTCCTCACCCATATTTTGACAATATTGAGATGGTGTAACATCTTGTGGAAAAACAATTTATCCATGAAGAAGCTCTAGAAGATCACTGGATGAATGTGGTAGATGACTATGATGTCTAAATTAGGGACTATTGTAGGATGAGTCTACATCTGATAGAAAAAACACTCAAAATGAAGATTCCCCTAAAGGTCATAGACAAGGGTGTCCCAAAGGTAATGTATCCTTTGTATAATAGAGATGAAACCTATGATAGGTCAATTATGAATGCAAAAATAAGGCATGAAGAGAATGATGACATAGATCATTGAGCTAGACATATAGTAAAGATGATGATGGAATGGATTTAGAAGCCATTTGGATGGATCCAATTCCCAAGGACATACCTCTACAAGCTGTAGCCAGGCCTTAGAAAGGTAAAGGTACTAAGGTCACCATACCAACCTACCCTACTCAATCACTAGTGAGGCTAGAAATGGTGCATCAACATGAGTGGGGGGTTGATTATTTTGAGGCAAACAAGGGTAAAGGAAAGAGGAAAAGGGAAGCCCCTAGGGTGAGGAAATGAACAACATCAACCCAACAAGTCGAGCCAAAAAAGGAGTAAAGGCAAGCTGAACCACAACTAGCTAACCAACCTCAAGTTGAGGAAGGGAAGCTACAAGAGTCACAACTAGAGTAGCAAGAGGAAGAAGTGCCAGAGGAACAAGGGATCTTTCCACCAAGAAATTCATAGGAAGAAGCCTCCCCTTCAATACCAAAGAGAGAAAGAAGGGAAATGCCTATGATCAGTGTCAAAAAGAGGAGATTGAGGAAGAAAAGTACTCCCTCCTTGCAAAAAATAGAATTTGTTCCCTTAAGTTAGAGAACCTACTCACCCAAAACAATAGTAGAAGAGAGGAGGAGAAGCTCTACTCAAACACCTCCATCTACTCCAAGAGAGCCTATCCAAGTAGAAACTCTAGAGTATGAACAACAAAAGTGGATAGTTAAGATGGAGGGTGAAGGTACCAATGTCTTCAACCTCTTAGGATTTGATTTAATGCCAGTGGGCACTGAGATGGTGGATGAGAAAACAAGAAATACTCCCATGAGCAAGCCTTTAGGAGACAATTGGAATCAATTTTCTCCTTTGCCTCAAGGACCTCTAGGCATTCCACCACCAACTCCATAGGATACATCCACCATTTTGGATAAAGCATCAGTAGCTCCACCTCTTGAAATACATGTAGAACTAGAAAGTCAAGAAATCGAGGAGGGAGAATACCAACAACTTCATGCTAATGAAATATCTAAAGAGTTGCAAATAGAAGAAACTCAAAAAACTCCCCTAGATACATAGGCTAGATCCTTAGCCTGACAAAGCACAAAGACTCCTTCCAAAGATCTTCCTCAACATGAAAAGATTTTGGAGAGAAAAAATAAGGGAAAGGAGCTTAATTTAGGACTAGCTTCTTCAGCCAAGTACATGTCACCTATGGGGACCACACCATCACATTTGAAGAGGGAAGTCATGTTTTGATATAAGTAGTTGGAGCTGATAGAAGAGGAGGGAATCAGGGAATTGATCAAAGTGATAAAGAAACCTAAGCCACCTAAGGTTGATGCTAGAACACTTGCATTCATCATGAAGAATCAAGATTAGGATCTTCTAGCTCATATCACCATTCCTCCTCCTCATGCTAACATTGATGAAATGACTCCTAAAGATTACCAAATAAAGGAGGTCATGTTGGGAAAGCCCATAGTGGATACGACCAAAGTGTTGATTACAGGCTTGCAAGAAGTATTTCAACATATGGATCAGGATGAGTCATAATTGATAACACTATGAAAGCAAAATGAGCTACTTAGAGGTGACCTAAATGAAGTAGTGAGACCCTTGACATGGAGAATCTAGAGGTTTCTCTTGGAGCTACATTGGGAAGGAAACAAATGGGGCCACAAATGAAAACATATTTGGAAGCATGTCAACAATGACATGATAGTTTTGAGGAAAGAGGAGTATAGATAATATGGGGCAATTTGAACCTGTTGCACAACATCCAGTCAAATGCTGACAAGTTGGTTTCCATTGTAAACTAAGATTTTTGGCTAATGGATGAAGTACACACTAGGATAAAGGACATGCAAGCACTCAAATAAATAAAGGGTCAAAGGTACTAGATGTTAATGGAGGTATATGCTACAAATGAGCTAGATAAGCTCAACAAATGGATAAAGAAGATATCTATGAGTAATAAAGTAATGGAGGGATTACATGAGCAAATCCAAGAGATAAAAAATAAATCTCAAGAGCAATTTTTGGAAGCAGAAAGGTATAGAATGCCACTAGCCTTTAGATTTTTTAGGATGAATCAAAGACCAAGACTTTTACAATGTCGTCAATAGTCCAACAATTCAAAGGAACTTTTGAAGATGCTTCATCAGAAGATGATATAAGACAAGCATTTAGAACCAAAGAGGCATTATTGGAACAAGACCCAAGCTTGAGAATTTTGTAGAGATGAGGATAGAAGTTAGCAGCTACCATAAAATAATAAAGAATAAGCGTGATGCTTTAGATTTACTAGAAGTTAGTGAAGTGGCAGAGATAATAGAGAAATTTAAGAATAAACATCCAGACACATTTTGGTATAAAGAGGAATAAAACTTAGATGTTGGAAATTTAGTTTTGACACTTCAAATATTTTTTGGGCTTGTGGAACCTATCACCAAGGTACACAGGTGCACTTTTTTATAGAAGTATGCTAATAGTGTTGAAGATTAAGTAGTGTGCTGACAATTAACTACCAATTACCATTTTAGAGCATTCCATGCACTAGAAACACATTTTGACAATAGTTCAACTCCCAAAAATATCTAAAGAAGGCCAAGCTTCTATTTTTAGAGCATCTAGGGACTTCTAGGTTATCTCACAACTTCTATCTTCTTATATTCTTATTCTCTCATTCTTTTGTGCCATGTAAAGGCTCATGCACCTATTAATGGATATAAACAAGGGTGTAGACCTACTTAGCACCTTTTAGAGAGTTAATTTGTATATAATTAGATTTTTTAGGATAAGTTTGCATTTAAAGAGCTCTCACTACTATCACAAATGGAGGAGACGATCTCTTATAAATACAAGGATACAATATGTACTCCGAGCCATTATTTTGATTCAATAATATAAGTTATTGGTGCTCTCATTTTGAGTGTAGTAAATCTTGCTAGATTGTGTTATTTTTGTGAATACATGTTCATGAATAATAATGGTGCCAATGGTTTTATTATGTTGTTATGATTGTGTGATCTTTTAGTTTTGGTGTTTTCCTTGTGTTAACAAATTCCATTATTGTGATGAATTGGACAAAAATGATTATCTTTGTTCTTGCATAGCATATTGTCTCGTGCAAGCACACTTTCCATGGCTCATGATTTGATGAAATGTAAAACATATTTCAGTTATTATTGATTGATGATTTCATAAGTGGAGTTGAGGAAGCATTGCTCTAATTTCATTGGTTTCCTACCTAATCATTTTGATAATTTAATTTGTAGACGTGTTGTTACTATTGGCTTATGTCAATTAGGGATTTCCCTTTTAGTTATTTTCTTTAATCTCTCATTACTCTATCTTTGTATTGAATTTTTAAATACTTGGTTAAAATAGCAATTCATATAGCTGCATAGATAAATAATGGTGCCAATGGTTTTATTGTGTTGTTATGATTGTGTGATCTTTTAGTTTTGGTGTTTTCCTTGTATTAACAAATTCCATTATTGTGATGAATTCGAAAAAAATAATCATCTTTGTTCTTGCATAGCATTTTGTTTTGTGTGAGTGCACTTTCCATGGTTCATGATTTGATGAAATGTAAAACATCTAATTGAAGTTCCCATTGATGATTTCATAAGTGGAGTTGAGTAAGCGCTGCTCTAATTTCATCAGTTTCCTACCCGATCCTTTTGATAATTTAATTTGTAGATGTGTTGTTAGTATTGGCTTATGTTGATTAGGGATTTCCCTTTTAGTTATTTTCTTTAATCTTTCATTACTCTATCTTTGTATTCACTTTTTAAATACTTGGTTAAAATAGGAATTTATATAACTACATAGATAAATTGCATTCATCATAAAACAAAAAATACAAAAAAAATTCTTTTGTGGTTACATTTCAAACATCAATATATTATGTAGATTTCTTAGAACCAACATAGGCCTCCTCATGAATCTACACTTTTATCTTCAAATGAGTTACCCAGGCAGTTGAAAAACCCACCCAGAACCTTGGAGTTTGTCATTGATCATCTCTTCAAGAGAGGGATTTGAAAGGATCCTTTTCATTCAACATCATGCAAAATGATAACTCAATAGAAGTAGCACTACAAGAAGGGCCATTGAAAATCATTCAGATAAGAAAAAAAAGTTGTTATTTTGAAAATTCTACAATTTTTGGATGTTCATAAAGTTTTCTAAGTCTGCCACTATCAGAAGATGTACATTGTTGGAATTTCAATAGGAAAGATAAACCCTAAGAGGGGGGGTGAATCAGTGCTTTAAACTTCAACCCATAAAAATATTCACCACACAACCATCTCACATATTCAATAAGTAAACTGAAAAACCATGTAAAGAATATACATCTAAAGTATGTAAACAAGTTTTTTGAGATATATTGTTAGAAATGCTTTAGAATAACTAAGAGGGGGGGGGGGGGGTGAATCAGTTATTCAAGGTCCAAATGTCCTAATAAAATTTTTTAGACCAAGTAAAGTGAGCTCATTAAATTATTCATTCATCCAAGCTTAAAATTTTCTACTTAACAAGTTATTGTAAATAAACATGCAAGCATAACACGTGAAAGATCAACACATAACATAGTGATTTATGTGGAAACCCAATTTGGAAAAAACCACCAGTAACATGCTACTATATTCTCACTCTTTTTAAGTGATACAAAGGCCTACCCTATTAAAGGCTACAACATACTATTAAATGTGACCTGGTTAAAGGATTTAACTGCCCAGTTAGAAGTGGGCTTGGTTAGAGGACTTTAGAACATTCACTTGGAATGCCACCATGTTAAAAGATTTACAAATGGTTTTTAAACCAACCTAAGTCCATAGGATTTTACCCTAGTTGACACAATTGTTAGAGAGTAACAACAAGGGCTTTTGACCTAATACAACTCACAACTTAACTTGTAGATTTTAGATCACATTTTAGCTCTCACAATTTGCCTAGCTTTCAGTATCTATAGCTCTGACAACTTGTCCTCCTTTCAAACTTCATCTCCTTGAGTCTTCATGCTCGATGTACCAGTGCAATCTCCTATATGACCACTTTATCGAAGCAGAGTCTTTGTGCTCTATTCTTCCTCCTTCTCTCGATGCCTTCTCCTTGACACCCTTCAAAAACTTTGCAATTTGGCACCCTAGCCATAGTTGCTTCTTAGCCTATGACTCCTTAAAAAGAAGTCTAGAAAATTCTTTTCTTGCTCAATTCTTCCCTCCTTTAATTTTAGTTTGAATGGACTAGGTAGGATTCAATGAATCTAACCCATATCTTGTTCTTTCTAGAAACATCATGAAGAATCCTCCTAAATTCCCCCAAAAATAATTTACCTAAAATTTTGTGCCACTAGCTCATCATCCTTATCCTCTATCTGGTTCACAAAATTTAAGGTAACAAACTTGTCAGCTTAGATTTGGTGAATCTTTGACTTTTTAAATAATGCAACAGCTTGGCACTATTAAAATTCTGGTGCTTGACACATACTACATTACTCAGCACCAACTATGTTTTACTGATGCTTGACACCTACTATGGATTTGTTCAGCATCCACTAATTTTTTTTTGATGCTCAAAACCTATTACTTTGCTCGGCTCCTTTTGTATCACTTGACACACTCTAGATTTTGTATTTGCTTGACACTAACTAAGAATCTGCTTGGCATGAACTATCTTGCTCCACACTCACTAATGAACTTAATCAAGCTTTACAGATAGCCTTGCTATAACTTATCCTTCTAGTTTTTCTAAGTGTGGCCAACCTATGTATCTTCAAGTGCTTTGTCAATACATCATCTTATCAATGCCTTAATTGATACTTGTACTACATTACAAAACCATAACTCAACCTTTCCCTTAGGTACTTTTGTTACATTTTGTTGATTAAATCCTCTTCATCGATCAACTAAGTGATACTACTTGAATCTTATACGTAATTGTCATTCCAACAAATAGCAAGTTTGACATCAGTGACAAAACAATGATTGAAAACATTCTTCATCAACAATCTTCCTTCTTTGCAACAATCTCCCTCTTTGATAGTAATCTTTTTCAATCAAATTTCCAACAATATCCATCTTTGGCATTGATGGAAAACCATACTAATCAACCAAGTTATCAAAATGCTAACTAGGTTAAAATAGTAAATTAAATATCAAAAGGATAACTTTATTCAAAACTATTCATTTTATCAGCAACATAAACTAGCTTATGACTCCCTCTGAATTCTTTGCTGATAAATTGTCTTCTCCTTTTTTGTTCTACTATTTCTCTGATTGATTCTTGTCTGCACTATTTTCTCCCTTTGAGCTGCTATTTCCTTTCTGTTTGTTTTTTGTTATTCTCCCTTTAAATATTTGAACATTCTTTTTCTCCCTCTTTTCTGTGGCTTACCACTATTTACTATGCTATTTTGGTATTGGCTACTTCTCCCTCTATCCATTTGATCCTGTAGATTTGATCAGTTTATGCTATCTCCCTCTTTGAAAACAATGCCAAAGATACATTATTTCAGCATCTTAACATGCTAGTGTAGCATTTGTAGGTACTCCAATTTCTCCCTCTGTCACCTTGCTTTTGACTTGTTTGGAATTTTAGTACTTTGATTAATTTAGGAAAAATCCTAAAGTATCCTCTGCATTAGTGTGTAATATTTCAAAAATCAACTCATTTGATGCAAGGCAGTCTTTCTTTTTCTTCAAACAACCTTGGGTAGGGGTATCACCCCTAACTCACCTCTAAGATACTCAAAACCATCTTTAGGTAGTGCTTTTGTGAAGATGTTAGCAATTTGTTCCTTTGAGTTGACATATTCCATCCTCACTTGTTTGTCTTCCACCAATTCTCTTACATAGTGATACTTAATTGCAATATGCTTTTTTTTGGCATGCATCATAGGATTCTTTGATATTTTTATACCACTCGTGTTATCACAATAAAGTATCACAAGTTCAATTATCTTTTCTTTCATACCTTGCAACAGATGTTTGATCCATACAATATTAGTGCAGTTGATAGCAGCAGAAACATACTTAGCTTTTGTTGTAGACTGTGAGGTACAACTTTACTTTTTGCTGGTCCAAATAACTAATATTTTACCTAAGAAAAGTGCTCCTCCACTGGTGCTTTTTTTCTCATCAATATTACCTCCCCAGTCTACATCAGTGTAGGCTTTCAACTCAAACTTTTCACTCCTCTTGTAATACAAGCCAAGGTCACATGTTCCTTTTAGGTACCTCAATATTCTTTTTACTACCATCAAATGATTTCCTTTTGGATTTCCAAAAAATCTCGCCACTATTCCAACAGCTAATGCAATGTTTGGTCTAGTATGTACAACATACTATAACTTTCCAATCATTGATCTATACATTATCTAATTCACTTCAGCTGACTCATCATTCTTGGATAACTTATGTCCTATTACCATTGGTGTACTAATTGGTTTTAAATCTTCTAGGCCAAATATCTTGAGTATCTCCTTGATGTATTTTGATTGAGTCACAAATATGCCATGCTTCAGTTGATGTACTTGCAATCCAACAAAGAATTTGATTTCTCCAAACATTGACATCTCAAACTCATGTTTCATTTGTTTAACAAAATCTTTGCATAGGGCATCTTTTCCTCCAAATATTATATCATCAACAAAGATTCCAAATATCAAAATGTCTTTACCTTTTTCTACATTGATATATAGGTTGCTATTGTCATCTATTCTCTCAAATCCTATCTTCACAAGATATTTGTGAAGTCTCTCATAACATGCTCTAGGTGCTTACTTCAAACCATAAAGTGCTTTATGCAGTTTGCAAACCATATCCTTGTTGTTGTCATCAACAAATCCCTCTGATTGTTCTATGTAGACTTCCTCTTTTTGTATACCATTCGAAAAGGAAAACTTTACATCCATTTGGTAGACTTTGAAACCATTATAAGTAGCATATGCAAGTAATGTTCTCACTCCTTCCATTCTTGCAATAGGGGCAAATGTTTCCCCATAATCCAGTCCTTCTTCTTGTGCATAACCTTTGCAGACTAGTCTAGCCTTATTTCTTGTAATCTTACAATTCTCACCAAGCTTATTTCTAAACACCCATTTGGTACCAATCACATTCTTATCAACTAGTCTTGGGACTAAGGTCCAAGTTTTGTTCTTCTCTATTTGGTCTATCTCTTCTTCCATAGCTTTATGCCAATTATCATCTTGCAATGCATCTTTCACTATTTTGGGCTCAATCTTGCTCAGTAGACATGATTTATTTCTTAGTTTGTTCCTTGTCATTGGTCTTGCTTCCTTGTCACCAATTATTTTTTCTATAGGGTGATGTCTTTTCACATATGTGGATAATCTTGGTTCTGTCCTTCTTTCCATATTTGGTCCTTCAGTCACTGTGCACATTCCTTGCTGGTGTTTCATCATCTATTCCATGTGTACTGATGTCATAACTAGAATGTGCATTTTCTTCATTTTGTAACTTGGCTTCTGAATGTAGCTCAACATTCACTGGTTGTGATTCGGCTGAAATTGAAATTTGTTGTTGATTCTCAACTTGATTGTCATCTTCTTCTTCTATAGGCATTCCTTCATAGAAGAACACAAAAGATCTATAATCTTCTGGTTTCTTGGATTCATCAACTTGGACTTCTGCATACTCATTAAAATTTATATTTGCACTCTCCACAATCTTGTTAGTGTTAGTATTCAAACACTTATATGCTTTGTTGCTAGTGGAGTATCCAAGGAATATGCCGTCATCACTCATTGCATCAAACTTGCCATTCCTAGAGTCTTTAAGAATATAGAATTTACAACCAAATACTTTGAAATGTTTTACATTGGGTGAGTGACCATACCATAGTTCAAAAGGTGTTGCATTTGTACCTTTCTTGACTTGTACTCAATTCAGGGTGTACACAATAGTACATATAGCTTCTCTTCAGTACTTCAAAGCAACATTTTTCTCCATCATTAATGTTCTTGCACTATCTATCACTGATCTATTCCTCCTTTCTACAATTCCATTCTATTGGGGAGTCCTTGGTGTTGATGTTTGCCTTTTGATTCCTTTATCATTGCAAAATGTCTCAAATTCTTTTGATGTAAACTCTCCTCCTCTATCTGATCTTAAGCAATTTAGACTCTTTCTTGTTTCCTTCTCAACTCTGGCCAAATACCACTTAAACATTTGAAATGCATCATATTTTTTCTTTAAGAACATGGTAGTCATCATCCTAGAGTAATCATCCACAAATAGCATTATGTATCTATCTCCTTGGTAGCTTCACACTTCTATTGGGCCACATAAATCTATATAGACTAGCTCTAATACTTCTTTGGAAGTGTAGAATTTACTTTTGAAACTTGACTTGGTCATCTTTCCTAGTTGACATTGTTTGCACATTTCATTTTTAGGTTTTCAAACCTCTAACTTTCTTCTTTTTGCTGATGCTAATCAGATTGTCAAAGTTAACATGACATAACCTTTTGTGCCATAGCCACACATCATCAAGTTTTACAATATGACAGGTTGCATCTTCCATATCTAGGTAAAATAGATTACTCCTAGTTTGTTCACCTTTTCCTATCAGATTTCCATCAGTGTCATAGATTTTGGTAGTTTTGTTTTCAAATTCTATTTTGCAACCTATATTGCCTAACTGTGACACAGTCAGTAGATTGTAGTTCAATCCTTCAACATGGTATGCATGGTCATATGAAATTTTCTCTGTTAGTTTAATAGAACCTTTTCCTTTGATTTGACATGGAGCATCATTTCCAAATCTAACACTATTTTCATCATACTGAGTAAAGGTAATAAACTTACTTTTATCTCCTATCATGTGATGTGAGCATCCACTATCTATGATCCACTTGTCATTTTTGTTCACATAGGTTACCAGTGTTGTTGCCTCATCTTCATCTGATTCATCTTTCATGGCTACATAGACTACTTCATCATCATTTTCATCAGAATCCTCTTCTTCAACAATGTAGCACTTTTTGCCTTTCTCTTTATAACATCTGCTATCATCTTCTCTTATGTTCTTCTTCTTGTTGCCTTCTCTGTAATTCTTTTGTGTGAATCTTGCAGCAATATGTCCTACTTCATTGCAATTAAAATAAATGATAGGAAGCTTACCTTTGAATTTACATTTTCCTCTATGGAATCTTCTAGCCAGCAGTGCCTCCAATTGTTCTACATCTTCTTCATTTGTGCTACTGTCACTGGATACATGTTTTACCTTTTTCTTCTTCTTCTTTGGTTTCACCTCCTCAGTGTCTTTCAATGATAGCTTGGCCTTGAAGGAAGATTCAAGGTTCTTAGGTTTGTAATTATCAAAGTTGGACAACTCAAATGCAGTGGGTCTTACTACTATACCTTCAAAAGTTAGTGTGTTCCTTGGTACACACCTTAATTCTTGGATGGATGAAACTCTAATAATAGAGATAGAGAGCAAGGCTCTTAAGTATTTTCTTTTAATAGTGTCATCTTCCAAATGACCACCCAAACTTCTTATTGCACTTACTACTTCTTTCATTCTAGATGCATATTGAGCAGCATTCTCACCTTCCTCCATTTTCATGTCGTCAAACTTTCCTCTAAGGCTTTCTCTTTTTGCTCTTTGAACATTTTGATCACCTCCATATATATTAGTCAATGCTTTCCACATCTTGAATGTAGAATCACATCCTTTGATGTCATCAAATTCAACATAGTTGAGAGCAGAGACAATCTCCATCATTGCTTGATTGTGCTCCTTCTTTTTCTTCATATCTTTTGCAGTGGGTACAATTTGATCAACATGTTCTACTTCAATTGAGGTTTGTTCATGATCACTTATTGATCTAGGGTGCAACTTCATTAACTTTTTCCATGCAGTGAAGTTATCCCTGTTGAGCTTGGGAACTTCTCTCTTGGGCATATTGATCTTCCTATTTCTAGTGCCTTTAAACTAAATCAATAGATGGATCTGATACCAATTGTTAGAAATTCTTTAGAATAACTGGGGGGGGGGGGGGATGAATCAGTTATTCAAGGTCCAAATGTCCTAATAATACTTTTTACACCAAGTAAAGTGAGCTCATTAAACTATTCATTCATCCAAGCTTGAAATTTTCTATTAACAAGTTACTGTAAATCAACATGCAAGCATAACACATGAAATATCAATACATAACACAATAATTTATGTGGAAAATCAATTTGGGAAAAACCACCAGTAACATGCTACTCAATTCTCACTCTTTTGAAGTGATACCTTGTGAAAGGCTTGCCCCGTTAAAGGCTGCAACACATTGTTAAATGTGACCTGGTTAAAGGATTTAACCACCCTGTTAGAAGTGGGCCTGGTTAGAGGACTTTAGAACACTCACTTGGAATTCCACCCTATTAAAGGATTTACAAATGGCTATTAAACCAATCTAAGTCCATAGGATTTTACCCTAGTTGACACAATTGTTAGAGAGTAACAACAAGGGCTTTTTAACTGATACAACTCACAACTTAACTTGCATATTTTAGATCACAATTTAGCTCTCACAATTTGCCTGGCTTTCAATCTCTGTAGCTCTGACAACTTTTCCTTCTTTCAAGCTTTGTCTCCTTAAGTTTCATGCTCAATGTACTAGTTTAATATCCTATATGACCACTTTATCGAAGTAGAGTCTCTGTGCTCTATTCTTTCTCCTTCTCTCAATGCCTTCTCCTTGACACCCTTCAACAACTTCACAATTTGACACCCTAGACAAACTTGCTTCTTGGCCTGTGACTCCTTAAATAGAAGTCTAGAAAATGCTTTTCCCACTTGATTCTTCCCTCCTTTAATTTTAGTTCAAATGGATTAGGTAGGATTCAATGAATCTAACCCATATCTTGTTCTTTCTAGAAACATCATGAAGAATCCTCCTGAATTCACCCAAAAATGATTTACCTAAAATTTTGTGCCACCAACTCATCATCCTTATCCTCTATTTGGCTCACAAAATTCAAGGTAACAAACTTCTTGACTTCGATTTGGTGAATCTTTGACTTTTGAAATAATGTAGTAGCTTGACACTATTGAAATTTTGGTGGTCAACACATACTGCCTTACTTGGCACCAACTACATTTTATTGATGCTCAACACCTACTATGGATTTGCTCGACATCCACTAAATTTTTTCTGATGCTGGACACCTATTATTTTTCTTGGCTCCTTCTGTATCACTCGACACACACTAGATTTTGTATTTGCTTGACACTAACTAAGAATATGCTCAGCATGAACTATCTTGCTCGACACTCACTAATGAACTTATTCAAGCTTTATAGATAGCTTTGTTACAACTTATCCTTCTAGTGTTTCTAAGTGTGGCCAACCTCTGTAGCTTCAAGTGTTTTGTCAATACATCATTTTACTAATGTATTAACTTATCCTTGTACTGCATTACAAAACCATAACTCAACCTTTCCCTTAGGTACTTTTGTTACATCTTGTTGATTAAATCCTCTTCATCAATCAACTAAGTGATAGTACTTGAATCTTATAAGCAATTGTTATTCCAACAAATAGCAAGTTTGACATCAGTGACAAAACAATGATTGAAAACATTCTTCATCAACAATCTTCCTTCTTTGCAACAATTTCCCTCTTTGATAGTAATCTTTTTCAATCAAATTTCCAACATATATGACATAAGATATGATTACCCAAAAAATCTCCAATGAGAAGGTAAAACTGTGGTGGGGATGGAAATTTAATAATCGTAAGATGTTTCACTTTTCATCAAATCGCAAGGCCACGAAACATGCACTCATGTGAGATGAAAAGCTATGTAGGAGCAATATGGTCATCTCTTATCAAACTAAGTATGTCATTAGAATTTGTAGACCCACAACAAACACCAAAATTAAAAGTTCACACAACTAGAATAACACAATAAAACTATTGGCTCAATTACATTCCATGAATATACATCCACAAAATATAACACACTTAGGCAAAAATCACTACACTCCAAATGTGAGCACCAATAGCATATATTATCACATCAAAATAATGGCGGCCTAGAATACATATTACATTCCTGAATTTATAAGAAATCCTCTCCTCAATTTGTGTTTAGAGTGAGAGATATCTTTATGCAAACATATGCTTCTAAACTAATAAAACAAATCTAGTTATCTACAAACTAACTATCTAACTAGTGCTTACTAGGACTCCATCCATATTTATATCATTAAATGGATGCATGAGCCTCTACATGTCTTAAAACAAAGAATACATGAGAAAATAAGAAGAACAAAGCCTTTAGATGATGTAGGAGTGTTTAGAAGTGCCAAAAATAGAAGCTCTATGTTCACTAGGTGTCTGCAGGAGTTAAACTGCCATCAAAATGCATTTTTGATGGATGGAAAGCTCTAAATTCAGAACTGGTAGTTAACTATCAACACACCTCTTACTTCTTCAAAAACTTCTAGCGCACCTCTAAAAAATTGTACCTCAAAAGTAGTGTACCCGCACACATAGCACACTTGTGCACCTAGCATACCTATGCACCTCGAAATTAGGTTCAAAAAAATTGCAAAATTTCACCAAGTGTCAAAACTAAAATTCTAGCTTCTTGGTATTATTCCCCTTCATACTAGAGCTATGTCTGGGTATTTTCTCTTGAATTTCTCAATAATCTTGATGACATAAGCTGCATCTAGCAAATCTAAGGCTTCATATTTGTCCTTCACTTTTTGCCTATAGTTACCCACCTCGATGCAAGTCTTTACAAAATCTCCCAGTTTCACATCTAAATCTAATAATGCTTCTTTAGTTATTAATGCTTGTCTAATATCATCATCATTAGAAGCTTCTTCAAAAAAAATTTGAAACTATTCAACAACTACTTCTCCAGTCATCAATTTGTCTCTCGAATCATCTTCAAAATATCTAAGCACACATCACTATAATGTTTCTCTACCTCCAAAAGTTGCTCTTGGGTTTGATCGTTGAGCTTATTAATATCCACATGTAATGTCTCCATCACTTTATTTCCACCTGCAATCTTCTCTATCTAATCATCAATTTTATTCAACTGTTCTGCTATATATACCTCCATTAACATCTGATACCTTTGACCTTTGATTGACTGTAATGCTTGCAGGTCCTTGCCCTAGGTATGTACTTCATCCATCAAACCAAAATCTTGATTCAAAATGACTACCAGGTTATCTACATTATCCTTCATATGGTTTAGTAGTTTAAGATTTCCCTATATAATATGCACACCTTTTTCTTAAAAACTTTCTCACCATTACTGACAAGCTCTAAAAAATGGATCAAGTTGTACTATCTCCTTATCCCTTTTCTCCATTTTCCCATTCAAAGTCTCCTCAAGTTTTTAGGATCTAATGGACCAATAAATTTGTTTAGATATCCTTTTAGGATCTCATTCAATTTCCAAAGTGTTATCAATTTTGTGTCATCCTATTCTAAGTGCCTAAACACTTCTTTAATCCAAGTATTTACCATCAACTTAGTAATGTCCAATGTGGGTTTTCTAAGAACAACCTCCCTAATTTGATAATCTTTCAGAGTTAATTCTTCAATATCTACATACAAAGGAGGGATAGCAACATGAGCAAATAAATTTTTGTTCTAATCACTCATGATGAAGGCCAATGCCCATGCATCTTTTGGTAGTGATTTAGGTTTTCTTAGAACTTCAATTAATTCTCTCATTCCTTCCTCCTTAGTATCATATCATTGCCTTTTGTTTCGAATTACCTCTTTTCTTAGCCATCTTGGAATATGCTCCATTAGAGATTTTCATTTTGATGATGGAGTTTTCTCTGCTATGCTCTTCCCCTTATTATTCTTCTCTAGAGTCTTCTCCTTTTGTGAGAGATTCACACTGGGAGTATCTATATTTTTTGAGTCCATAGTTCTCACCTCTGTGTCTTGGGAAGTTTGTTGAGGTTGGTCACATATTTTCCCTTCCTTTGACACTTCATCAGTGGGTATTTGTTGTGGCTCTTCCTCTTGTTCCACTTGGACCTATTCTTCTTCATTGCTTGGAGGGAGAGGAGTAGTATAACCTTTATCCATACAAAATATAACTAGATTTGGTGATGGTGGAGCTACTTTGGGTCCTTGTGGTTGCAATTTCGACTGACTCCAATCCTCATGTTGAGATTTATTAGTCAAGGTATCCCTTATTTTATCTCCCACCAATTCAATACCAACCGACATAAAATCAAAATCTGACATCTAAAAGACATTAGTGCCTTTTCCCTCCTATTCATCAATCCATTATTGTAGGTCATCTTCTAATGTAGTAGACTAAATAGGCTACTTAGGAATGGATGGCAGTGTAGTTGTGGAGCTTCTTCTCCATTCAAACTTTGTAGCTTTAGCAAGACGAGTCCTCTAATTCAAAGGAAGGTTATCTTCTCCGTCCTCATCATCCTCTTCTTCCTCTCCTTCTGGAATGACTTCCAGGGTTGATGGGAAAGGAATAACACTCCTAATCACCTTTTGTCTTCTCTTGACTAGAGTTTTGATATTTCTTCTTTTAGGAGTCAATGGGGAGGCTTGTACCTCTTGTTGAGGTGGAGACACTTCTTGTACTTCTATTTCATCTTCTCCCTACCCTTGTTCACTTGGTGGCACTTGAGGATTATCCTTGGTTTGTGTAGCTTCTACATTCTCTGATCCTTGTACATTTTCTATTCTAGGCTATGGCAATGCTTAAGTTGGTTCCTCTTCTGGCTCAACTTGTTGGGGAGAAGTTCTCTTCCTCTTGTCTTTACCTTTATGAGCCCTATAATATCCAACTTCTTTATCAAGTTGGTGCATTGTTTCAAGCCTCACTAGAGATTGAGCTGTAAAAGTGGGCAATATTACCTTAGCTCTTCAACCTCTTGTTAGGTGGGCTGTAGTGTGGAAGACTATGGCTTGAGGAATTGGATCCAATTTTTGGTCAGTTTGATGACATGTCTGGCCCTGTGATTAATATCTAAATTTTCTTCCTTATCAATCTCATCATTCATGATGGGTCGATCACAAATCTTGTCTCTGTTGTACAATGGATCAAGGACATCCTCAAACTACCTTCAGAGGAACCTTTATCTTCAAAGCACTACTTTCCAGATAGAGAGTCGTCCTACAATAATCCCTTATATTGATATCATAGTTGTTTACTACATCCATCTAGTGGTCCTCAATTACATCTTCATGTTGGAATGTCTTGTCTGCTAAATACTGTACCCTTCCAATGTTATGAAAATAAGGATGAGGGGAGTTATATTCTTCTAAGGGAACTGATCCCACTCAGGCTCAAAAGATGGAATATTTCATCTCCGGACCACACTAAACAACCCTATAGTAATAGGCCACACCCAAGTTATTTTATGTTGCTTCCTTACTTTGTTGTAGATAGACAAGAGCTGTTGAGCAATCTCCAACAATATAAGTCTATCACTCAGATACGTAGGGAGCTTCGTGGGATTGATAGTGGTATCCGCTACCCTCAAATAAGTGAATGTTTGAAATTGGATGTAATAGGTGCCAACTTCTAAAATCTTTGCTGCCTCCTCATCTAACATCCTTTTCACATAATCCCCTTTAATGAACTAGATTATTAAAAATATAAAAGCATCATTCACTATCCTATATTCCTTGCTATGCTCTAGAAGCTTTTTCTTCACCAACTGGGGATATGCTATATAGGGCCATTCGTTTGCATCTTGCATGCTACCCTTTTTGAAGAGTCACAAATAATCCATTGACCTTGTAGCTAATGGGTATACCAAATAGGATGTCATATAGAACTTATAGTTATTCTTAACTGTCACCAACTGCTCATCCAATTTCTCACTAATAATGGAAGCCCAATCAATTGGCATCTTCATTGTCTTGATAGTCTCAATAAAGTACACCATCCATATATTCAAATGTCCCGATGCTAGTAACCCCATAACTCTAGTCAAAAGTATTATAGAATACCCAATATCCTCTTTCATGTAACCTCTTGTCATGTCCACTTTACCTACATTAAACCCTAGAGGAGTCTTCTCAATGAGGTATGAAGATTGGATGATTTCAGATGCTTCATCTACATGTTCTTTGTACCATCTTTCCACTTGGTGATAGGTTAATCAGATAAATTGATCTACTCTCAAAAGATGGAACACCTTCTCTATGTTCTTAGGTCAGAGATCTAGTAGGATCTCTCCAGTTATACTCTTATGAACCTTTCTTTAGAGACATAGTTCTTTGCTAGTGTCATGATCAATTCCAAGGACTGTACTGATACTAGATGTGATGCAACATTGACTAGTCCTAATCAAATAAGAGCATATATCAATGGGGACCTTTCTGTGGGTTTTTTGCATAATACTAGTAATACATTCTAGTCTATATGACCAAGTTCAGTGTCTTAGATCTCTAAATAGTCATCTTGGAAGTGTGACTTTGTCGAAACACCTTGAAACTTGAAGATCACTAGTTTCGGGACCATCTTTGTAGTAAGGGAAGATGATGAAGAAGCCAATGAATCTACACAAAATCAACATCTATTAGTCCAAAGTTTGAAAAACCTTAATTAATATAAACCCTAATGATGACATGAAAAAACCCAAAAAACCCTAATTGACAAAAACATTTAAAAAACTCAATTTTATCCTTGAAATGCAAAAAGAGAACACTTGGCACACCTTAAAGGTGTGCCAGGTGTGCCTTATCCCTTTATCAATTAGGGTGCGCATCTTTCGCACCTGATGGGGTGCACTAGGTGCACACCCTATGAACACTCATAAGCTCAAAGGGTGCACATTTACTGTACCTAACAAAGTACACTAAATGTGCACCCTTTACTTTTCTCAAGGGATGCTTAAAGGTGCACAATTGTGCACCTGTACTAAGGTGTAAAGTTTGTTGTTTTAAAGCTTTTAAAATGTTTTTAAGGTTTTTGCAAAGAAAAAGGCGCATAGTTGTGCACCTCTAACTTGGCGTTTCTAATTTTTTTTAATTTTTTGTACAAGTGGAGTGGAGGGGAGATGTAGAGTTGCACACCTCAAGAGGTGTGGTGATGTGATACAGGAGCTAAAAAGAAGAAAAATGAAACAAGGAGGAGAGGGAGTGCACCTCATGGAGGTGTGTAGTTGCATTGTTGCACTGTTGTGCACTTTCCAATAGAAAGTGCTTTCTCATTGTTTTGGCACACTAGTGCACCTGGTGAGGTGCACAAGTGCTCCATTTTTCTTGCAAAAAATGACTTACTCCCTTAGATGATGGTTTTTGAAATTTGGGTTTTTTAGATCGGGACCCGAACTTGACCAAAGACACTAGGTGAAACTCTAGAAAAGATTTAGAACTTGGACTAGGGATCCAAAAAGAAAAAAAAGTAGGGGGTCCCTATTTCTAGGAAAATTAGGGCATGCATTGTGAAACCAAAATAGTCAGCATGAATGTCCTAGTTTGTGCATGCAAAATTGACCTTGATCATTCATTCATTCCCTCTCTGCTCATAAGAAGTTTATAGTTTTTCCTCCTTAAAAAGACCTAGGTGACTTAGGGTTAGGTATGAATCAATGACTAAAATTCATCCATATTGCTACTTAAACCTTCCCTTCACTTTATTGGGTGCATGCAATACATAGGGGCTCCCAAGTAAGATTCACCCTTATCACCAAAATATCATAATTCAATCCTTAAGTTGGCCCAAAAATGGTTTACATAGTAGTTTATGCAAATACAAACAACTATGAAAAAATTGTGTTACTCAACATCTGAAGTGCTTGGTGCTCAATACATATTGTGACTTCAATGCTATCACTCAACATCTGAATGACTTGGTGTGCATTGCTTGCTCGACTCCTGAATCACTTGGCACATACTATCTACTTGGCACTTGAGTGACTTGGCATATGAGTCACTTGACACTCACTATTTTACTCGGCACACTCTAACTTATATATTTTGCTCAACATATGTTACTTGTTTGACATGAACTAAGTAAATGACTTAAGTGTATAGACACTCACTTGTCAAAACCGATATGATATTAACATACATGTGCACTTTTTGAAGAGGTACACTTTTCCAGAATCAACATAGATTGGAAGAGCTTGATCCACCATCTCCATTTCAACAAGCTTTAAGGTCTTCACCCCGTGAACATGAGTTCCTAGAAATTAGTCATTTTCACAAGCCTTGCAGTGATAAGGGGATACCAATAATTCTTCCACTTCCATTCCAAATATTGTCATCTTTAGTTCCACCTTTGAACCAACCTCCACCTATTGTTCAACCTAATCCTCCACCAATGACCTTCTTTGCAAATGCAATAGATTCACCAAGTAATTTGCAAGGTGCACTCAATGACCTTCCCAAGAATCCTGAGAAATTTTGCCCAAGGTTCATCTATGGAGAAACACAAACAATTTAGGATCATGTTGAAGTCTTCAAAGAAATATGCAATTGAAAACAAAAGTAACAAGAGAATGTGGTCCTCCATTTGTTCCCATACACATTGGGAGAGGTTTCCTTTAACTGGTATGTGAATTTGCCACCAAGATGTATCCAAAACTAGGCAACCTTTGAGAAATTGTTCTTAGATCAATTCAAAACATTCATCAACCAGATTGTGATACATCATCAATTCATATTAATCAAGAGGGATCCAATAGAGACCATTTCACATTTTAATCATCACTTTCATATAGCATACTACAAGTTGGAAACACCCTACACCATACTAGTTGAAGCTATAACCCATAGTTATCTTAATGCTAAGGACCACCTCACCGCTATCTTCCTAAGAAGATTGTCTGTTGTAGATATTGATATATTGGACATAGTCTTTGAAGAAACAATTACCTTTACTATGCAAACCAATCCAAATGGAGGAGGATTGATGGTTTTGACTCAAGCTAGTATAATAGTACCAACATATCCTACTGGAGCACAAGTGATGCCTAGTCAATTAATTTCATTGACTCCAATTCCACTACAAAAGACAAAAATTGTATCAATTCCAGCCTTAACTTACCTAGGATATGAACCTCCAAAAGCTACTTTCTTTAAGAAAAAGGTAGCAATACTCACTGAAACAAAAAATAATTTCACAATTGATTTAGGCCAAATGAAGAAGACCATGTCTTAGATCACCAATCAACTAACCCATCTGAGACTGTTGCAAGGGTAAAATAATAACTTTTAGAGAAAAAATGTAGGCCCTTACAACAATGACTATGGTCAAAATTAGGACAAGAATTTAAGCATAAATAACAATGTAGGGAATACATTTAACCCTCTAGATTGCAACAATAGTTTCCAAAGACAGAATTGATAATGGAATACCTATCCAAACAATGAGAGTATCCCTATACAAAACAACAACATTGCTCAATTTGTGGACATCAATCAATTTGACACTAGTCAAAACATACCTAATGATGGTAGCTCAAATATCAATAGAAATCAAGAAGTGAACCAGAATTCACCAGGCACTAACAATGAGCCCCTTATGCATTTCAATACTATGCTATTATAATCTTATGATTCACCATAGAATTCAAGAATGGAAGAACAATTTAACAAAAAATTTACTTTTCCATTTAGTTAAGAATCAAATCCTGAACAAGAAGAAATGTTTTCTTTTCAAAATGACAATCAAAATAGTTAGAACTTACAAAATTGAAGGGAACCCATGACTGACGAAATTCCTCTTGCATTGCAACCAACACCTTTAAATCCAAGAGTAAATAATAATCCAACACTTGCTAGAGCATTCTATGTTGGACAACAAAATCACAACCAAGGAAATATACTTACGATATTGAATAATCCTGCTTGGTCAACTAAAAAATACAATGCATTAGAAGATTTAAAAGAAAAAAGGCCAATATATCCTTTTTTGATATGCTATAAAATTGCCCTAGTCAAAGGAGAGCATTACTGAAGACTCTTGATCATACCAAGGAAATGACTACAATAGGTCATTAGAAGACAATATCATAATAAGTTAACAAATCTAAGGCTATGCCTACCATGTATAAGGACAAGGCCAAAGTGCCTCATTTCTTGCTCAGTCTTAGAGTTTTTGGAACAAACCTCCATAATTGTCTCATAGATATAGGAGCTTCTTGTAATGTCATGCCACTTTTGATAGCTCAAAGGTTGGGAGTCACTCCTCAACTTATGAATGAGATAGTGATTAACTTAATAAAACATAAGTAAAAGTTATTGGGGTATTTAAAGATGTTAGAATATAGTTGATTATAGACCCCAAAATTCAAGACATCATAGATATACATGTGGTAGAGATTCTAGAAACATGCAACTTGTTACTAAGTAGAGAATGGGCCTAATTTCTAAGAGGATGGTTCTCAACTAATTTTACTCAATGATGGTTACCTTGGAAAGAATTGAATAATTAAATCAAGATAGATGTTGAGCCAAATCTGAAGGCAATGATCATATAATACAATGCCCCAAACTATGTAGCATTTCTTCAATCAAACTTACGTTCTTATAAGGTGATGTCTCTTGACATAACTCTAGTTAAAAGGATAGACAACCCAAATAAAGAATCACTAAACCCTACCCCAAGAGAAGAGTTCATGACTCAATTCATAGATAGCATGGTTGTGAATTTGAAATGCTTTGGAGAAGAAGAAAACCCAAACATTTTACTCCTAGGATTTTGCAGGTTGCACAAAGTAATTCATTCAGAATTTGAGTGCTCACATTTCCAAGAAGTAATTGCTTGAGTATTGACTCAGATAATACCCTTAAAAAATGGTCAATCTCCAAGTGAGACACACAAGAAAAATTCAAGTGCCACGTACATATCTAAAGTCATAAAGAATGATGAAGAGGAAAAAGAAGATCTTAATGTGTCATATAGTGACACCTCTTCAAATGGTAGAGCTTTGTCTTACCCACCACCAAGGATGATTAAAGTTCTAAGGAGAAGACACTTTGTAAAAGGTCAAGGATAGACCTTGGTAGTTATTAATCCCAAGCCACAAATTGATAAAATCACAACATTGATTGGGGAAATTCAATATGAACAAAAGAAATAGACTATCCTTGTACCAAAGGTAAACAATGGTAACTCACCAAGTCCACCACGTGAAAGAAAATAATGGATCCCAAAATAAAATTTCTTCAAAGTTCAAGTGAAAGAAAAGATTTAAACAAATAAACACAAGTCAAGAAAACCAAAAGAAAAAATAATATAGGCACTCAATTTTGATGGATCTAAATCCAAATTAAGAGATGGTGCAGGTATTGAACTAATTACTCCTACAGGTAGGTCATTTTATGTTGCATATTGGTTACAACTGAGATGTACTAACAATGTTGCAAAATATGAAGCCTTGATCCACAAACTTCTCTTTGAATTAGAGAAGGATGTCAAAGCCCTCATAATTGAAGGAGACTTTCAATTGGTGATTAGATAGGTTAAGTCAATCTACTCTTGAAATAATAGAAGACTACTTGGTTATCGAAAAAGAGTTTGGGACTTGATGGAATATTTTGAGGCCCTAAACATAAGGTCCATTTCAAGGAGGAGAAGCATGGTAGCTGATGCCCTTGCAATTTTAGCTAGTGCATTACAACCTATTGAAAGAACAAAACTCAAAAGGCTTTTAGTTAAATTAGTGGTTGCCTCATCTATTCTAGACAATATTACTAACTTTTAAGATTTAAAAGATGGTCAACATATTCTTTAGTTCATCATGTGTAATGGTCTATTCAAAGTACAAGATATTGATGATACTCCCAATGAAAAACCTGAGGATGATTAATTGGAAGATGAAGATGGGATTATAAATTTTAAAATTAATACTATTCCCAAGGGGATGGTAGAGTTGGAACATATATTTGATCAAGATGAATCAACATGTAATAAGAGAAAGGTTGAAGAAAAAGGAATTGAAGAGTGCAATTCATGTAATCTAGGCGCAAAATATGATCCTAAGTTGGTAAGGATTGGAAAGGCATGTAATCCTAAAGAATGAGAAAGTATGATTTAGTTACTTACATAATAAAAATATGTCATTGCATGGAGTTATGAAGAACTCAAGACATATGATCCTAAAATTATTACTCATGATATCCCTTTGGAGCCTGATGCTAAGCCTTTTTGTCAAAGATAGAGATCGGTAAACCCTATTATCAAACCATTAATAATGAAAGAGGTCCAGAAGTTGCTTGATGCTAAGATTATCTTTCCAATTTGACATTTTACATGGGTTTCTAATTTGGTGCTAGTAAGAAAAAGAATTGAAGAAATTCACCTTTGTGTAGAATTTCATAATTTGAACCAAGCATCCTAGAAAGATAACTACCCTTTGCCTTCACTAGATGAAGTACTGCATATTGTAAATAGGTCTAAAATGATGTCTTTCCTAGATAAATATTTAGGATACAACCAAGTGATGGTAGATGAGGAAGACAAGTTAGATAATATATTCACAACAAAATGGGGAATCTTTTCACACAAGAGAATGACCTTTTTATTAATCAATGCAGGATCTACGTTTCAAAGAGCAATGGATGAAGCATTCAAGGGGCTGATTAATAAATGTATAGTTATCTATATGAATGACCTAACCATCTTTTCAAAAGATTAGAGTACTCATATTGCTAATTTAAGACAAGTCCTATTAGTGTTCGTTCAGGGTTAGCAAAGAAAAGCTTTTGGGTCATATTATCTTAGAATTTGGGATATCCATTTGTCCTAAGAGAATAGAAGTGATTTTGAAATGGTCACCCCCTCTTAGAGTCACAAGGAGCTTAAATATTTCTTTGGGAAGATTAATTTTGTGAAAAAGTTCATTAGTGGGTTTGCTGAGATAGTTCACCCCCTTAACAACTTGCTCAAGAAGGGAGAAAAAACTAAACAGGTTCCTAAAATTAAGAACTCTTTTAAAGATATCAAAGTAGCTTTCTCCATGACTCTAGTACTTGTAAGTCTAGATTATGATTTGCCTCTCAAAATTTATTCTTTTGCTTCATAACATTCATGTGTAGGGACTATTATACCAAAGAAAGATAAAGAAGATGAGAGACCTATCACATTCATGAGTTGTCCATTAAAGAATGCCAAATTGAACTATTCCAATCTTGAAAAGCAATTATTTACCCTGATAAAGGAAGTCGAGAAATTTCACCATTACATGCTCAAGAGAAAAGTATATGCTATTGTGCATCCTACAATCAAATCATTACTAATTCAAAATGAATTAGGCAAAAGAAGAGGAAAATGGATGGCTATATTACAAGAGTTTAATTTGGAAATTCAACCAATGAAACTAGTGATAGGTCAAGGGTTAACCAAAATGATAGCTGACAATGAGATCAAAGTAGATATTGAGATTAGGATTGACAATAAAGAACACATATTGTGTACTACCTCTTGCAAAATCAATACCCTCACTAGATGAATAGTTCTTAATGCAAAGGACTCAAGATGAAATGTGAATCCTATGTGATTCAAGATAGGAAAATTTATAAAAGGAACTATGAGGGCATTTATTTGAAATGTTTGGGATGTGAAGAAGTGATAGAGGTATTGGAATAGTATCATGATAAGTATGGCACTGGGCATGGATCAACAAAGGTTGCAACCCATAAAATTTTGATATCGGGTTACTTTTGGCTTACAATTTTCAAGGATACATTTGAACATGTATGCTCTTGTCACACTCATCAAACAAGTACCAATAGGGAGAGACATCTAGTTATGCCACTACAACCAATATTTAAGGTATGCCCTTTTGCTAGGTGGGGGCTGGACTTTATTGGACCAGTAAACCCACCATCATCAATAGGGAATATGTTTATCATTACAACTACACATTATTGTACACAATGGATTGAAGCTAAAAATTTCTAAAACTATACAACAAAAGTAGTTACTGATTTCATGGAAGAGCACATTATCACTAGGTTTGGAATGCCATTCTTCCTGGTATGTGATAATGGGTCATATTTTGCATCAATTTTTCTTACTCAATGGACATTGGACAATCAAGTTATAATCAAGTTCTCATCTAATTACTATCCCCAAGGGAATGGTGTAGTTGAGTCCACCAATAAAAAATTGATTATAGCCATAAATTGCTTTCTCATGGAGAATCCAAAAGTCTAGCACACTCAATTGAAATATGCATTATAGATGGACAAAGTTAGGATTAATAAAACTTTGGGAACATCCCCATATCTACTCATCTATGGATATGAACCAATATTCCTACCCAATCTTAAGATTCTAGTGTTGAAATTCATGAGAGGGTATGTTGAGGATACTAATAGAGTTCATATTAGATTGATGAATATCTTGGAATTAGATGAGAAAGGACATCCACTTTAGAGGAGAAAAGGACATCCACTTTAGAGCACATGTCAAAACACCAAGCTATTATAAAACATTGGTTTGACAAGTGAGCAATGATCAAATCTTTCAAAATCTTAGACCTTGTTCTTTTGTGGGACAATGCTAAAGAAAAATGAGGCACTCATACCAAGTTTCAATGCTTATTTATTGGTCCTTATTAGATTGCAGAGATTTTGGGAGAAAATAATTTTAGGCTAAGTTCTTTACAAGGGGAATTGGTTACATTGCCACTTAATAGCCAGTTTCTGAAACATTATTTTGAAGCCTAACATGGAAAACATTTCAAAAAATAAAAATACTTTTTAAAACTTTCTACAAGTGTATTTATTTTCTACATGTGTGTTTACTTTTAGTCCTTTGTTTTCTTTTAAAGCCATGTCTTTCTTTTTTTGTCAGTCCTAGGGTTAGGTGTAATTAAGATCCTTTCTTGATGTATACAAATGGATCACCACACTTGGTCTAATTTTAAGAAAGTGGTATTTCTTTGTCAAAGCATTCAAATTATTTTGTTTCTTATACCAACTAAAAAAAGTGTTGCTTGCAGTTGTAGAGGACTTCTAGTCTTAAAATCAGAATCAAAGATCGATGACTCTCAACACTTTACAAATTTAAGAATTGATTATCTAGGTGGTTTTCAAATCTAGGTTGAAGGTGGCAAGGGATAATTCAAAACTTGCCAATTCAGACAAAGGGTCTCTTCAAAGAACTACTAAGATCTCTATTTGGCATGAGAGTTTCCAAATTTTTTTATTAAAAGAGGAACATAGGAGTTATTAGCTGAAGTACAAATTTGGAAAATAATACCGATGCCTTGGCTACATAATCTAAGCATGGTCAGGATAGGAAATAAAAAAAAGAATAAAAAAAGGTGTTACATCTAAAGATTCTAGATGATTGCAAAAGGTAATTAGATATAGGGATACACACTCCAAAATGACTATCCTATTCTATAAAATAAATAAATAAAACTTCAAGGAAGAATCAAGTGGAAACATGCGAGCTCCATCAAGCAAGTTAAAGAAGATTGTCAATACTCAAAAGGAAAGAATTGATAACTCACCAAGAGCCCTTAGAACATATTCTCTCATCTAGTCAAATAGCGATGCATAAATACATTTACTAGGATTTAAGATGAATGGACCGGTGGAGACAAAGATTTTCTCCAAGTTGCTAGATACTCATGATAGACTAAACTTTGAGACATTAAAGGAAATTGATGCACTAAGCACATATTAAGCTTGAAGATTTAAGATTTTTAAGTTTTGGCTTCCAAAGGACTAGAAAACTAATTGAAATATTTGAGGTCCAGTTGTCACTTAACACATGCTAGAAGAATGCTTGTTGATGAAGAAATGCCTTTATTAATTATTCCCTTTTGTTGGGGCTATTTGTTGTGGTCTCACAATGCACACCCCATTTTTAGAAAGAAAATAGGGACCCTCTAGTTTCAAAATTCCCTATGGGGCATTTAGTCTAAAACCTTGGCCATTTAGGACCCTCCCATGGGTCTAGGTCAAACACTAATTCTCAATTAGACACATTCAAGCAGGAGTGAGAGTCTAGAAAATTAATTATAATTGGGGAGATGTTCATTTATAGGTTAAGTGCACACTTGCATACCTCTAAGAGGTGTGCACTTGCACACCCTTTGGAGGTGTCTAGATGCACACCCTTCAGAGATGCGCACTTGCATACTTCTGGACGTGCACACATGCCCACCCTTTGGGGGTGCGCTTATGTGTTAGGGTTTATAAATAAACTCAAACCTTTGACACCTTCCCTCATTTGCTCCTCACCTTAGTGTGCAACCAAACCTCCACACATCCTTTCTCTCCATAGCTACACTAGTTTGTATCCCCTACATGCACAAACCTAAGGTAAAGCACCCCAAGAGGTGGTCACTTGTGCACCCCCAATAAGTGTGCATGTGTGCACCTCTGATAAACATTAAAACTAAAAAGAATAAATTTACCCTCTTAGTAATATCACTGTGATGTGGATGTGCACTTGTGTGCAAGTGCACACTAACCCAAATAAAAGGCAAAATAAGCACACTAGCACACCTTCCAAGGTGCACTAGGTGTGCTAATGTGCAAAACTGGCTAGTAAAGGGATTTTTTTCATAATTTTTTCTAGTTTGCCTGATTTAGACCCATTTTCTTGTCAGTCTAGTCCTACTTTAGACTCTCATTTTTTGTATTCTAACATCCATAGGCTAATTTTTTCTCCTTTCATATAGATATAAATGACATCACCATCATCTTCCATGGCTGAGAAGATGAAACCCAAACTAGTTGCATTAAAATACCAAGGAGCACCTAAGAAATCTAGATTCCAAGATGGATACATAGAAATCTAAGATATTGAGATTGGTCACATCAAATGGAATTTCTTTCTAATAATAAGAATGTTCCTAAGGGAAAAATTCACCCAGGAACTAAGAACTCAAACACAAGCACAACTGTAGACCAAGAGAGAGTATGATCAGAATGACGATATATTCAATATGCATTGTTTAAGTACACTAGGAGTGCATGTATATAAAGGCCTCTAAGATACATCTAGAATGCCTCGTAATAAGCTATATGATATTTCATACAACTAGGCACATGTCCACCAGATATGGGTTATCCTCCATTAAGCACGAAAGTAAATGTAGTGATGAGAGGATAAGCCTACAAGGGTGTGACATTAAAATCAGTGTTGTAGATACCATGTGCTAAAATAGAGTTGTGTAATCTTGTGTTGTCAACATGACAACTCAAAAAGGTTTGAAAACTCCTAAGTGTCTCACAAAATAAAATAATAAAATAATGCATTAACCTAAGTAAACTTAAGTAAGTGTAAATAGTAAATACGTATTTACACCAACACCCCCCCTTAAGTGCAACTTAGGGGAATGCCCTTAAGCTTACAAAAACCAGAATGAAATGCAGGATGGGTCCCAACTACTATGCCAAATTAGGTACCCATGTACATAATTAAAATGAAAATCTCTCATAAAGTGTAGAAAGAGGGAAAACTTCATGGGAAAAACCCTCCCCCAAAAAGAGAGATAAATAGTAATGCATGGATGGATGGAGTAATCAAGACCCCCCAATTATGAACTACATCCAATATATACATAAGAGAATAATGAGAGAAGGAAGATAGACAAAATAGGCTCCCTCCCCTAAAGAAGAATGCCTACAAGTGAAAGCTTCTTTGATGAAGAAGCCGATCCAAGAATGCAGAATGGTGTTCCTCCCCTTAGGAAGAAACAATACCAAAGGTACAATCTTGAAGATGTATGGTGGCCTTGAAACCTGTTCAAGTATCCCTATATTGATGCTAATGCTTACCCCTTCAAACTGTGTTGAAAAGAATAAATGAAGATCTGGCAAGGATGTCTGTTGAACCTGTTCCACTAAACCATCTATCTCCTCAACTGACAAAGAGACCTCCACTAATTATTGTTCATAAGGATCCACAATCATGCCAACCTATAAAGATTGATCATGTAGAGAATGGACATGAGGGTCAGAGTGAGCCCTCACAACAACTGTAGAAGGATCACCTTCATCAATGAGAAGATGTAAGTTCTCAAGTCTGTCTCCCAATTCAACTAAAGTTGTAGCTAGAAGATAAGATGTACAATGCTATGTTGGACCTTTCACTATGGCAATGTAAGCATGTGGACTGGACTAATGTTACCTCTCATTGCAGCTATCAATAGAATCCCATGTGTCTAAACTTATTGAAGCACTATCGTTGGTGTCACTATCAGTTTCCACTGTGTATGATGTGCGGAGAGGAGTAGAGGATAAGCTTAGTGAACTTTCCTCAAAGTGAACATCCTTCTCCACAAAGATGTCATGAGTCTCTAGATCCATCAGTCTATATGCCTTAGCATTGTCTTCATAAACAATGAAGGTTCAAGGCCTAGGTGCCGATGCCTTGCAACTCCTGGAAGATAGGTTTGCCCATGCTGGACAACCAAAGACTTAAAAGTGACCCACAACTAGTTTTCTGCCATACCATGCCTCAAAAAGAGTCTTATCATCTGAGGCATTATGAGGAGACCTATTAAGTATCTGAGTAGCACTGCTAATGGCTTCAAGTTCTAATGTAGGATCAAGAGACTTAGTTTTTATCATGCAACTTGCCATGGTTTTGAGAGTCCTAATCTTCATAGCTGTAGCATCTATCTTGTGTGGACTGAATGTTGGTGAGTTTGAAGATCAATCCCCTCAAGTCTGCAAAAGTCTCTAAGTCTTATGTCTACATATCTGTTCTCATTGTCCACCCTTAGTACCTTGATGGCTTTCCTTGATTTGTGTTCAACATGAGTCTTGAAGTCTTGAATCTTATGAACCACTTAATTCTTATGATGAAGGAAGAAGGCTCGGGTGAATCTCAAAAAGTCATCAACAAATGCGAGGATGTAGTAGCCTTGGCTAACTAAAGTCACTACAAAGGGTCCTGCTAAAACCATGTGAACTAGATGAAGAACAACTAGAGCTCATGAAGAATTCTCTTTATCATACTTCTCCTTGAGATACATATCCACTGAACATGATGAAAATTATCCCTTAAAAAAGTTGATGTTAGGTAGACCTTTGACCATGTGTTTAGAACAATGTTTTTGAAGAGAGTGGAAGTCAAGGTGACCAAACCACTCATGCCATAATGTAGATTGTGAAGTAGAGTGAGTCAAAAAGGCTTGAGAAGGAGACTTAGGCACAAAGTGGGAAAAAGAATAAAGCCTCTTGTCATCATTGATTTTCTCAACTGTAACCAATGAATCATCTCTAAGACTTCACATCATCACTGAATCTAGAAGGAACCCAACTTTGTGACCATCTCCAATGTGAATGATTTGGTAAACTGATAGGAGATTGGAGCTAAGGTTTGGAACATAGAGAACATCTTTGAATTCCCCATTTTCCATTTCCACATGTCCTTTCCTTTCAACTTCCATTTTAGTATCATCTCCCATGAAGATGTGTGGTACCCTTGACTGCTTCAATGAAGAAAAGTCTTCCTTTGAAGAACCCATGTGGTAGGAGGCACCTGAGTCAAGTATCCATTCTGAAGAAGAGCTTGTGTTTTCCATAAGTGCTTGACCTTTACCCTTTGAAGAGGTTGAAGTTGAATCCTTGGAAGTACTTGGCACTTGAATTTTGTTATTCTTGAGTAGATTTTCTAACTCATTGATTCTTTTTGTCTTACAATGATGCTCATCATGATTTGGCTTTTTTCAATATGCACAAAAGAGTTTGTCCTTCTTGTCATTACTTCCCTTCTTGTTGGAAGAAGAACCACCTTTTTGTGAGGATTGTTGTGTCTCAGATTGTGTTTTCTACTTCCACTATTTCTTCTTCTCGTTTCTTTTCCCTCCTTGACTTGATTTGTACTCATCACTAGCCACCAAGGCTTTGGTCTTCGATGACTTGAGAAGTCCTAAATCCATCAAGTGAGATTGCTCAACAATCAACATTTCTATGAATACATCAAATGAAGGCTTCTGGTAAGTAGATCTCATGGTCAACCTATGAGTATTAAAACTCAAAACAAAGGAAGCGTACTTTGAAGGTAGCCTCTTTAGGACGTGATGAATCAACCTATCATCCTTCATGGGATTTCCACAATATTTAAGAAGTGCCCTATACTCATTAGCTTTGATGATATAATCCTAAATTGTGTCAAAATTCTTTGGATCTAAGAGAAGTAGATCATCTTCAATCTGAAATCCCTTTTCTTCATCCACCTTACCATACAACTGTTCAAGTTTATCCCAAGCTTCTTTGGACTTTGAACAATTTTTAATGTGAAAGAGAAGATCCCCATGTACACAACTCCTAATAGCTCCTAAAGCCTATTGGTCTTGAGTTTTCCAATTAATGAGTTCTTTAGCATCAATAGGTTTAGGAATTTTACCTTCAACATAAAGACTATATCCTTTTTCCCTTAATCTACTCCATGCAATATCTTTCCATGTACAATAGTTGTGTGAAGTTAGAGGAGCACATTTAAAACCCATGATGCAAAAATGAAAAGAGCACAATAGAGAGATGCAAAAACATAGTATACACCCCCCCTTTTCACTCAATCAAAAGACCCCCTAAAAAGATGCTTTTGGGACTTTATAAGTAGTGCGTGTGCAATGGGTCACTTGTCAAAATGAACAAAGTGGACTTTTTGATTTTTCTTTTACAACTACCTTATGAGGCTTGAATCTATCACTTAAGCACTGTAGCTTAGATTTTCAACATTTCTAAAAAAGAATCAAAGCTTTACAATGCCGAAAAAGGCCTAATTATGAAAGTGAGATTTTGGTCCACACAACCTTAGAGTCTGACTTCAAATCTAGAAAGTTAAAAAAAAAATGCACTTAAAAAAAAATAGAACCTAAAAAAGTGACCAGATGTGCCCGTACGAAGCTTTTGAAGTTGCAAAATGCAGGATTATGCAGGTATGATTGCCAAAAAATGAAATTTCTAAAAAATCTATTTACCAAAATAGAAAACAACACCACCACTTGAAAAGTAAGGTAATTATACCTGATTTCAAAAAAAATTGAACCTAAAACAAAGTTTGGATGTCCAAGTTATGGGCTCAACAAGTCAGGCTACTAAACTGAAAAGCAATTTGGAGATGGGTCTGGAGCAAAAATTGGGAGTCTAAATTTGATGTTCAAATGAACATCATAGCAGTTATAAAAGTACTGGTTTTGATGGTCAGATGGCTATTAATTTAACAAAGTGCTTTGCTGACGTAGGCAAAAAAGCAACATACCAGTGGTGATGTGGCAGCTAATTGTACTGTCTGTATGGTACAGATGACATGTGGTGTCATATGGAATGTACATAAATGGATATAAAAAACTAAATGTCAGCCTAGTCAGATGCTGACTATACACTATGTGGCAGAAGGAGCTGCTAATGTGGAAATGTCAATCCATGTGGTGAATGCATATTGGATGTTGTATTGCAGGTCACAGAGTTAAAATAGGCACTAGGAGAACCACGTGTGCCAGAATCTTCTTCTCTGTAGCCAAAAAACTATGTAGGTCCTTCCTATTTTAAAATGACCTCAGACTTGAAAAGGATGCCAAAAAAGGTGGGCGTGGGCGTAGAATGTTTTATTGCTATTGTAGAACCCTTTGACGTCGTTGGGAAACATTTAAATCATGCTAAAGAATAGGACCACAAGCTACCAAGAAACTGTGAGCAAATGATGCCGATGATTTTTAATCATGCCAAAATCAAGCTATCAAGAAAGACTATAGATGTTGGAGCATCCAAAAGTTGTATGCTAGAATATACTCTGGTCTTTGTGGTCAAAAAATAGCCCATGACATTGGAATAATAGTCACTGCCAATGTTGGATATGGTTACTGAGAGTTACTGCAAGAGTATGGCAGAATGCATGGCCAAAAATTTTCAACAAAAGTCCCACATGTATGGGACTATTGAACACCCCATTTTAAAAAGAAAATGCCTGTGAATGGAAATACAAAGTGCTTGTCAGTGGTCTGGGTGACCGAGGAGGCTGGTGAGTGGTCAAAAATTATATCTGGGTCGTTGTCTATGCCAAAATTATTGTGGGGGACCAAAAATTTACTGAGGCATACACCAGAATTCTACTATGTGATGTCCAAAAATTTAATGGTATGGCCTCTGTGATTTGTTGAATGCCTGTCAAATAACTTGCAATTAAATAATACCTCCACACTATAGAGCGAAGATCTGACAGCTGAATTTTGCAAAAAAAATTCTTTGTTGGGTGCCTGAAGGGTAATTTTTTTTTGAAAATTTGCAGTCAAAAAAGTAGAAAAAATAAATGCACAGATCCAAAAAATGAATTAAAGAGATCTACAAATGACCATAGCCAAACTGCAAATTGAGGCCTCTGGGGTCTGATTTGCAAATTTTTTTGCCTCATGGTCAACTTTGGGCCAAGGTAGCCGATTTTATAGTTGATCTTCATCGATTCAGTGTTTCAAACACAATGAAAAGGTCAAATTTGTCTCTAGATGCTCCAAATTTTTGTAGTACTCTAGATTTAGGCTAAGGTGCTAAAGCAAGCGTGGTCTCAAATGACTATGTGATGAGAAAATCTCCAAGCTCTGAAACTATGTAAGAATTTTCCTAGGGCAAAATTCACCCAAGAACTAAGAACTCGAACACAAGCACAACTGTAGACCAAGAGAGAGAGTATGATCAGAATGATGATATATTCAATATGCATTATTTAAGTACACTAGGAGTGCCTATATATAAAGGCCTCTGAGATACATCTAGAATGCCTCATAGTCAGCTACATGATATGTCATACAACCAAGCACATTTCCACTAGATATGGGTTATAATCTATTAAGCACAAAAGTAAGTGCAGTGATGAGAGGATAAGCCTACAAGGGTGTGACATGCAAATCAATGTTGTAGACACCATGTGCTAAAATAGAGTTGCGTACTCCTTTTTTGTCAACATGAAAACTCAAAAAGGTGCACAAACTCCTAAGTGTCTCACAAAATAAAATAATAAAATAATGCAAAATAATAAAATGATGCATTAACCTAAGTAAACTTAAGTAAGTGTAAAAAGTAAATACGTATTTACACCAACACTAACAATGTACAACAAATCAAAGGAGAGCTCATCAATGATATCTAAATTAATCTAGAGTGGGATTGTGAATGCAACTTCACATCCTACACTAGTTCAATCTTTTGAACTGAAAATGACAGTAGAAAAACACTATGTGATGGGAGAGAAGGTCATGAAAAGTGTCACTAGAGAGATAGTCCTAGACCTCCAGCCACAAAAGATTGAGAAATTATTCCACCTTCTAAAGGTAGAAAAATTCCTCTAGATATCTTATGATGGAGTAGATAGGTGGTACACAGATAATGAGAAAGAAGCAAAAGAATTGGTACAAACCTCATTTTTTATTAATAGGACACCTTTGGGCTGAAGAGTAGGTAGAGTACACATGACCTAAGGATATATGAAAGATGACATCAGATACTTGATTTTCCTCCTTAGTAGAGTAATGGGCCTCCATGTAGCAAGTCACCTACAAACATAGATGGTCCACTTTATTGAGAACATCAGGACTATAAAGATGCCCATTGATTTCACTGCCATCCTAAATGACAACTTGGATGATAAATTAATTGAAGTCAAGAAAAATCCTCACTTCTACATGACATCATGCATAGTGTATGCATTAGTAGCTGAAATCATAGACTACCTAGGGCTGTACAGTAAGGGGAGCATGCAAGATGCAAATGTTTGGCTTATGTGGTCTACCCACAACTGGTGAAGAAAAAGCTCCCACTATAAAGTGTGGAATATAGGGTAGTCAATGATGGGTTCATTTTTTCCATCATCAAGTTCATTGAAAGAGATAATACCAAAAGAATTTCAGTAGAGGCACCAACAAGAATAATTGAAGTAGGAGCCCACTACATCTAGTTCAAGACATTCACATATCTATGGGTAGTTGGTACTCTTCTATGCCCCAGAAAGCTCCCAAGATACCCTTCAGATCAGTTGATACTCTTAGAGATAGACCACTATCTCACTTATGCATATGACTGAGTGAGGAAGCAACATAAGAGGACTTGGGTCTGACCAATTATCATTGGGGAATTTGAGGTAAAGCAAAAATATGATATTGGTACCTTTGACTTAGAATGGGATCAATATCCCTTGGAAGAATGTAACTCTCCTTGCACATATTTTGACAATATTGGGATGGTCCAACATCTTGTCGGAAAATAATTTGTCCATGAAGAAGCTCTGGAAGATCACTGGAAGAATGTGGTAGATGAATGTGATGTTAATATTAGAGAGTATTATAGGATGAGTCTACATCTAGTAGAAAATGTGTCCAAAATGAAGATTCCCCTAAAGGTCATAGACAAGGACATCCTAGAGGTAATGGATCCTTTGTATAATAGAGACAAAATCTATGAAAAACCAATTATGAACATAGAAATAGGGTGGGAAGAGAATGATGACATAGATCATCAAGCTAGACATATAATCGAGCTAACAAGGCAATGGATCTAGAAGCCATTTCAAATGGATCTAGTTCCCCAGGCCATACATCTACAAGCTATAACCTAGTCTTAGAAAAGTAAAGGTGCTAAGGTCACCATACCAACCTACCTCACTCAATCACTAGTGAGGCCAAAAATAATGCATCAACATCAGCTAGAGGTTGATTATTTCAAGGTAGACAAGAGTAAAGGAAAGAGGAAAAGGGAAGCCCCTAGGGTGAGGAAACCAACAACACAAGCCCAACAAGCCAAGCCAAAATAGGAGAAAAAGAAAGCTAAACTACAACAAGCTAACCAATCTCAAGATGAGCAAGAGTAGCAATAAGAGCCACAACTAGAGTAGCAAGAGGAAGAAGTGCCAAAGGAACAAGGGATCTTTCCACCAAGAACATTAGAGGAAGAAGACTCCCATTTAGTAAAAAAATGAGAAAGAATGGAAATGACTATGGTTGGTGTCAAAAAGAGGAGATTGAGGAAGAAAAGTACTCCCTCCTTAAGTTCTAGATACCATCCCTAAAGTAGAGGATGAGGAAGAAGGGGAACAAGTAGAATTTGTCCCCTTAAGTCAGAGAACATGCTCAACCAAAGCAACAGAGGAAGAGAGGATGATAAGCTCTACTTAGACACCTCCATCTACCCCAAGAGAGCCTATCTAACTAGAAACTTTAGAGAATGAACAATAGAAGTGGATAGCTAAGATGGAGGGTGAGGGGACTGATGTCTTTGACCTCTCAAACTTTGATTTTATTCTAGTGGGCATTGAGATGGTGGTTGAGAAGATAAGTGATACTCCCATGAGTGAGCCTTTAGGAGAGGACTAGAATCAATTGCCTTCTCTGCCTCAAGGACCTCTAGGAATTCCATCACCAACACCACATCATACAACCACTATTTTGGATAAAAGCTAGTAACTCCACCTTCTTTAGTAATACAAGTGGAACCAGAAAGTCAAGAAGCTAAGGAGGGAGACTACCAACAACTTTATGCTGATGAAGTATCTGAAGAGGGGAAATTTAAGAAACTCAAAAAACTCCCTAGATACAAAGGCTATATCCTTAGCCCAAAAAAGCAGAAAGACTCCTTCTAAAGATCTTCCTTGACATGGGAAGACTTCATAGAGGAGTAAACCAACTTCTTCAACCAAGTACATGTCACCTATGAGAACCACACCATCATGGCTAAAGAGGAAAGTCATGTTTCAATAGAAGAGCTAGTTGGAGTTAACAAAAGAGGAGGGAATGAGAGAATTTATCAAAGAAATAAAGAAGCTTGAGCCATCTAAGGGTGATGCTAGAATTCTTGCATTCATCATGAAGAATCAAGATCAAGACCTTCTGGCTTGTATCACCATTCCTCCTCATTCTGACATTGAAGAACTAACTCCTAAAGATTACCAAATAAAGGAGGTCATGGTGGGAAAGCCCATGGTAGATATGAACCAAGTATTGTTTACTATAGGCCTGAAGGAAGTATTTCAACACATGGATTATGATGAATCAAAATTGATAACACTGCAAAAGTAGAACAAGCTACTTAGAGGCTACCTAAATGAAGTAGTGGGACTCATTGACTTGGAGAATTAAAAGGTTTCTCTTAGAGCTGCATTGGAAGGAAACAAAAGGAGCCATAAATGAACTCATTTTTGGAAGCATGTTAGCAATGGCATGATAATTTTGAGGAAAGATGAGTATAGATAATATAGGGCAATTTGAACCTATTGCACAATATCAAGTCAAATGCTGACAAGATGGTTTCCATTGTTAACCAATATTTTAGGCTAATGGATGAAGTACATGCTTGGGAAAAGGATCTACAAGCACTTAGATTGATAAAGGGTTAAAGGTACCAAATGCTAATGTAGGTATATGTTGCAAAGGAGGTGGATAAGCTCAATAAATGGACAAAGAAGATATCCACCATAAGATGTCCAACAATTCAGAGGAACTTTTAAAGATGATTCATTATAAGATGATATAAGAAAAACATTTAAAACCAAAGAGGCACTGTTGGAATTGGACACCAATCTTGAAGATTTTATAGAGATGAGGATAAAAATTAGCAACTACTAGAAAATAATAAAGAATAAGTGTGATGCTTTAGATTTATAGCAAGCCAACGAAGTGGTGGAGATAATAGAAAAATTCAAGAATAAACATCTAGACATCATTTTGGTATAAAAGGGGAAGAAAACCTAGATACTGGAAATTTATTTTTGATACTTAGAAGATTTTTTGGTTTTTTGGAACTTGTCACCAAGGTGCATAGGTGCACTTTTTATAGAGGTGTGCCGATAGTTTTGAAAAAGAACTAGTGCGCTGATAGTTAAGTGCTAGTTGCTATTTTAGCATTGGAAATGCATTTTGATGGAAATTCAACTCCCATCAACATCTAAACAAGGTCAAGCTTCCATTTTTAGAGCTTATAGAGACTTCAAAATCATCTGACAATTTCTATCTTCCTATATTCTTATTCTTTCATTTTTTTGTGTCACGTGAAGGCTCATGCACCCATTAATGGATATAAACAAGGGTGAAGACCTACTTAGCACCTTTTAGAGAGTCACTTTGTATATAATTAGATTTTTTAAATTAGTTTTTAGCATACATTTGTGTTTAAAGAGCTCTCACTCCTAACACAAATGGAGGAGATGATTTCTTATAAATACAAGAATGTAATATGTACTCTAGGCCATTATTTTGATGAGATAATATATGCTATTGGTGCTCTCATTTTGACTATTGTAAATCTTGCTGGAGTGTGTTATTTTTGTGAATGCATGTTCATGAATAATAATGGAGCCAATGGTTTTATTATGTTTTTATGATTGTGCAATCTTTTAGTTCTAGTGTTTACTTTGTGTTAATGAATTCCATTGTTATGAAAAACTAGAGAAAGGATCATTTTTGTTCTTGCATAATGTTTTGTCTTGTGTGAGCACACTTTCTGTGGCCTTAGGATTTTATGAAACATGAAACATCTTTTAGATATTATTGAAGTTCCCATTGCCGATTCCATTAGTGGAGTTGAGGAAGCATTGCTCCTAATTTCATTGGTATCCTACCCAATCCTTTTGATAATTGAAATTATAGATGTGTTGTTACTATTGGCTTATGTCAATTAGGAGTTTCCCTTTCATTTATTTTCTTTTATCTCTCATTACTCTATCTTTGCATTTTCTTTATAAACACTTGGTTAAAGTAGGAATTCATATAGTTGCATCAATAAATTGCATTCATCATAAAATAGAAAAAAAATATATACATGTCTTTTGTGGTTACCTTTCAAATAATGACAAATTGTGTAGATTGGTTAGAACCAACAAATGCCTCCTCTTGAACATACACATTTATCTTCAATTGAGTTACACAGTTGGTTGAAAAACCCACCCAGAACCTTGAAGTTAGTCCTTGATCATCTTTTAAGAGAGGGACTCGAAAGGATCCCTATCGTTCAACATCATGCAAAATGACTACTCAAAACCTATCCATACAAAAGTGTCTATCCAATCCACCACTATGTTTCTCCTTAATCATATTAACTCACATTGATCCTCTTGTTATACACAATCAAACTCATTTGAACAATGTACCTTCTCGAATGAAATAATCTTCATATTTGGTTGATTGGATAGATTCAGTACTTACACTCTCTCTACTCCTTAGAAAAATCAAGGTTAGTGATACAATTCCTTAATCTTATCAAAGCCAAGAACTTCAACATTCATCTCGGTCAACAAAGATTGCCTTGTACTCAATGCATTTGTAACTTGGTTAGACACTCCACTCTAATGCTCTATCACAAATGTGAAACTCTATAAGTACTCAACCCACTTCATATGTTAATTATTTAACTTATGTTTACTTCCTAGATACTATAAATTCTTATGATTAGTGTTCGAATTAAAGGTAGAGTAACTGAGAGGGGGGTGAATTAGTTACTTACAAAAATTAATCCATAGATCCCTTAGATGTCTTAAAGATCTAGTTACTGCTGATACTCGGTAAACATAACAAAAATGCCATAACTCGGTAAATTAAACTACTACTTATCTTCAAGAAAACATGCATGCAATTGAAGACAAAACGAACACAAGAGACACCAGATTTAATGTGGAAATCCAATATGGGAAAACCACCAAGTAACTAGTCACCAATTTTTCACTCTTCTAAAGTGAGCCGTGTTAGGAGCCAACCTTGTTAAAGGTTACAATACACACTGTTAGTTGTGACCCTGTTAGAAAATTTAATCACCCTATTAGGAGTGGCCTTGCTAGAGGTCTTTAGAAGAATTCAACTAAACTGTCACCTTGTTAGAGGATTTACAAAATGGCTATTAAACCAACTCTATTAAGAGATTTGAAGCCACTGCTACAATGGTTAGAAAGCAAAAATGAATTGACTTGAACAAGATGCAACTGAATATGCTGACTACAGGTTTCTATTCAACATCATTAGATCCTCGTTGATCAAATATAGCTTTGCTGCTCCTCAATGATCTCTGATCATCATTCAAATTTTCTTCCACAATAATCAGTCCTCATATTACATTACTTCCACACACACTTCCTCACACTTAGAATTTGCAACTTGACCTCTTAATTATACCATTTAGATTGTCAAGTCAGACCATTTACATGTTACATTTACCAATAAACCATACATTAGTCAGCTACAAATATTACTCTAAACAAATAAATTTTATTTCATAAAATAATGAAATCCTTTACTGGCCAACCCTGCTCGATAAATACTGCTTCCAAAAATTTCCTAAGTTAACCTTCTTGACTCGGTTAACATTGCAATATCTGTAAAATCCTTTGGCTACTGAGTTCACTCGATAAGAACTGAATTCCTTCATGAGAGCTTAGTAAGAACTGCTTTTGCCACATTTCCTTTGATAATCGAGTGAACTTGGTAAGAACTAAATTCCTTCATGAGAGCTTGATAAGAACTGCTTCTGCCACATTTCCTTTGATGACCGAGTGAACTCAGTAAGAACTATTTTTGCCACATTTCCTTTGATGACTGAGTGAGCTTGATAAGAACTATTTACTCAGTAGATACTACAAGTTTTCTTTACTAACCTTATGGGCTCGGTAGATTCTATCCTTTTGCCTCACTGTCCATCTGAGCTTGGTAGACTCTATCCTTTGCCTTGCTGACCTTTTGAGCTTGATAAACATTGTCCTTTGCCTTATTGACCTTTTAAGCTCAGTAGACTTTATCTAATGACTAATATGACATTTGTGTGACATCAAAGACAACACACAATTGAAAAATTGTATCCAAAAATCTCCCTCTTTGGCATTGATGGCACCACAACATGTCATAGTAGAATGAAATTTGAAAACAAGTCTTTTATTGACAGAATACTTCACTTTCTTCTTTAAATACAAAAAACTCCCTCTTTCACAATAATCTCTCCCTCTTACACATACTCTTATTATTTTCCAAATTTCAAAATGATATGACAGTATACTCTCCCTATTTGACAACACATGCCAAAGACAACTCAAAACAACTGAATAGCATTGTACCTAATGTATTGATTCATATGCAATGTCTTCATTAATTTGCTGCATCAACTGATAGATCTTCAATTCTATTTTTTTTGATGCATCACTAGAACTATATTTTAGTGAGCTTTAGATAGGGGAATGACCTCTAACTTACCTCTTAGATACAAGAATGCATCCTTAGGAAAGACTTTGTGAATATGTCAACAATTTGTTTTTTTGTATGAACATATTTCAATCTTATTTTCTTTTCTTGCACCAATTCTCTAACAAAGTGATACTTTATGGCAATATGCTTGGTTTTTGAATACATCACTAGATTCTTGGAGATGTTAATTGCACTTGTGTTATCACAAAACATAACAACAGGTTCTTTGATTTCTTGCTTCATACCTTCCAATAATTGTTTGAACCACACAATGTTTGAGTAGTTTATTGCTGCTGCAACATATTCAACTTCTACTGTGGATTGAGATGTACAATTCTACTTTTTACTTGTCCAAGAAACCAACCTTTTTCCAAGAAAGAAAGCTCCTCCACTTGTTCTCTTTCTATCATCAATATTTCCTACCCAATCTACATCAGTGAACACCTTTAAATCTAGATTTCCTCCAAGTTTATACCATAATCTATATTCTTTAGTTCCTTTTAAGTATCTCATGATCCTTTTGATTTCCATCATGTAATTTTCTTTTGGTTTTGCTGAGAATCTTTCTACAATTCCTACTGCAAGGGCAATGTCTAGTCTTGTGTGCACTACATATTGCAATTTTCCAATCATAGATCTATAAAATGTCTAATCCACTTCCTTTGATTCATCATCCTTGATAAGTTTTAATCTAATACACATAGGAGTCTCAACTAGTTTGTAGTCTTCCATACCAAACTTTTTCAGTATCTCCTTGATGTAAATGCCATTCTTACTCTATTGAATTTGAAGACCAACAAAGAATTTGATTTCACCAAACATTGACATTTCAAATTCCTTATTCATTTGTTCTAAAAATTCTTTGCAAAGATCATCATTTCCTATGAACAAAGTATCATCTACATATATTTCTACCAAAACAATCTTATTATCTGGTCCTTCCTTTATGTACAAACTACTATTGTCATTAGTTCTTTGAAAACCAATCTGAATAAGATAGTTATGAAATCTTTCATACCATGCTCTAGGGGCCTGTTTAAGACCATATAATACTTTATGCAATTTGCACACCATGTCCTTCTTGTCTGGGTCAACAAAACTTTCAGGCTATTCAATGTAAACCTCTTCATCCAATATGCCATTGAGAAATGATGACTTGACATCCATCTGATAAAATTTGAATCCTTTGAATGCAACATATGCAAGTAAGGTTCTAACACCTTCCAATCTTGCAATAGGAGCAAAAGTCTTTCCATAGTCTACACCTTCTTCTTGAGAGTATCCTTTGCATACCAATCTAGCTTTGTTCCTTGATACCTTACCATCTTCATTTAGTTTGTTTCTAAATACCCACTTTGTTCCAATCACATTTTTGTCTTTGGGTCTAGGTACAAGAGTCTATGTTTTGTTTTTCTTTATTTGTTCTATCTCTTCATTCATAGCTTCAATCCAACTTTCATTGTCTAGTGAATCTTTGACATTTCTAGGTTCAAAATCAGCAAGTAAACAAGTGCCTTTCAACTTACTTCTTGTCATTGTTCCTTTTGATTTATCTCCAATGATCTGATTTGGTGCATGATGCTTTCTGACATACTTGGCTAACATGGGCTCCTTGCCTTTTGAATGACTTGCATTGTTATCCTTCTATGTCTCAACTTCTGGTTCTGATTCTGGTTGCTCGGGCTCAGTAGATGCTAACTTAGTAGCTTTTGTTTGCAACTCGGGTTCTTGCAGCTTAGTAGGTACTGACTTGATTTGAACTTCTTGTGACTCGATTAATGAAGACTCTAGAGTTGAGGATTCCTGATTAATAGGTATACTTGGCATTGTATCAGGTTCAATATAAATAAATCTTTTGTAGTCTTTAGGTTCCTTTTTGCTTTCTTCTTTTGTTCTTTCTGCAAACTCATCAACTTTCACATGTGCACTTTCTATGACTTTGTGAGTAGATAAGTTCAAACATCTATATGCTTTTCTTTTGCAAGAGTATCCCAAAAATATTCCTTCATCACTTTTTATATCAAATTTACCTTTTCTAGATTCTTTCAAAATGTAACATTTGCTTCCAAATACTTTTAGATAACTTACATTAGGTTTGTAGCCATACCACATCTCATAGGGTGTTTTGAATGAGTCCTTTTTCAGCTATACTCGGTTCAAGGTATGAACTACAGTGCTGATAGCTTCCTTCCAGTATTTGATAGCAATGCCTTTCTCAATCATTAAGGTTCTTGCACAATCCATGATAGATCTTGTAGACAGATAAAATTGTCCAAATACCCTTAACCTGGTCAATTAAATAAATATTTATTATTTATTTAATTACCCTACCTTTAATTAAATAAATTTATATTTATTTAATTATATTTTCCTTTCCTTGATTTAAATGAACTAAGGTTTATTTAAATCCTAACCCATTCACTTTAATTAAGTACTTGATTTACTTAATTAATCCTTTCCTAATCCCACTTGGAATTAAATATTAAATTTAACTCTATTTGAGCACATGGCTCCTAACTTTAACCCTCACCTAACCTCACTTTCCTAACCTAACCCATCCTTCTAACCTAGGTCAATCCACTTATCCACTAATTAATCTTAGTTTCTCATCTAATCACATCCTTAATCATTTGCACAATCCTAGTCAAAAGATTAGCAAACCCTAGTCACATGTGACATGTGACTCTTACACACTTACAACTTTGTCCCCCTTCACATGTGAACTAAAGGTGTCTCACACATGTGTGAGAAATCTTGAGCCTCCAACCCTCTTATACATGTCATTGACCCATCGCTTTCAAAAGTGTCTCACACATGTGTGAGGAAACATGATCTTACACACCTCTTACACCTATCATAGAAATGTCACATCAAAGGTTGCTCACACATGTGTGAGCATCTTCCCCCCTTTGAATGGTCAAAAACCCTAATCCTCATGGAGTCTACTTGGCCTCCACCTCATGGACACATCATCAATCCTGAGAGATCCTAGCCTTCCATCTTGCATTGAATCTCAACTGTCCATTGCATCTCATTTTCTATAAAAGGAGAGCCCTCTCCTCATTTTCAAAAAGAAGCACTATCTACCTCATTGTTATGCTGTAGGAATTGTGAGCAACCACATCCCACAACAATGAAATCATCTACACTTGATAATTTCATGAGATTTGCATATGTGCTATTTTGAATAGTTTATGCTCTTTTTATTTCATACTATCTTTGTTTACATGTTATCTTGCATATTTTGAGGTTTGCATGATCATGTAGGAATGGATATTAATTGCTTAATGTTTATTCCATTATTACATTTTTATGCAATATATTTTGGCACATCCGGTAGGACCCACTTCACGGGTTCAAACTAATGATCTAATGTGTTTTTGAGTGTTTCATGAGTTTTCAAACTGGTAGGTCAAAGGCTTGCATTTGGGGATCAAGTTTCATGAGGAGCGTCTAATCGAGCCATAAAGCCCATCATCGTGTTTGGAGAATATAAGGGAAGCCTTTTGACATATAACACTCTATATTGCATTTCTTATTGCTTTATTTTTAAAGTTTTAGGGTGTATATGCATTAAATATATTTCTTTGGGGGGCATTTTCTTTATTTCTTGCTTTATGTCATTTATGTTTTAAAAAAAAAAAAAAAAAAAAAAATTCCTTTGTTCCATTTTGTATATGAAAATTGTTTTTAAAAATAAAAAAAATAAAAAAATAAAAATATTTTAAAAAAAACTTCAAAAAATAAAATAAAAATTTAACTCGCTTTTTGGTTGCAGGACTGGCCACCCGTGAGGCCACTAGCGACGACGCCCTTGCAACCCTCGATGGATTCCTTGTCCTCTACCCTACGTCTGCCTCTCCACAGACCTCGTGCCACTCGTTAGCCACTCCCCATCAGCCACTCATCCCCAACTCCACCCTTACGACACTTCTCCTGCAACCCACAACTGTAACTCATCTCGCCACCCACTGAACGCCCCACCTCTGTGTCCCGCAGTGGGAACTTTTCCTCCACCACCCACTTCTTGTCTCTCACGGCTTGCCTCCACCCTGCGTGCACCTCCCGCGGTCGCACTGCTACTCGGTCGCCCTCCACCCTACGACCTCTCTGCACCATCCGCCATTGCCTCCCCTCTGTAGCAACCCCTTTACCACTGCCTCCACCCGTGCCCTGCTCAAACCCCTCCTCACCGCCACTCCGTTGCACTTCATGTTCACGGCCTCTGCACTGTTGCTCGCCAAAACCTGTGGCTCCTTCGCCCTTTCACTACCACAAACCCTGCAATCTCAAACCCACGACCAGCAATGCCAAAACCCTTCCCTCCACAAATTTCTATTTTTAAAAATGTTTTAATTTTTTATTTTATTTTCACACCACAAAACATTGCATTTTCTTTTTTATTTCTTAAAGATAAAAATTATCTTTTTAATGAACTATTTAGGTTTTCATTTTTATTTTATTTTTTTGCAAAAATTTTAAATTTTTTTTTTTTTTTTTTGCTTGACATGCACCTAATTGTGAAATTTTTGCTCACAAGTTGCTGATGTCAGCACTACATCAGCAGTCCACATGCCCTTCTAGACCATAAGGAGCAGCCTTTGGTTTTTTGTTCATAACTTGAGCATACGAGCTCTATTTTTGCAAAATGAAATATTACCGAAAAGTTGATTCCGAGCTCGTCATGATGATATTGGTTTCATGATATTTTGATGCTATTTAGATCTCTATTTTCTCTATCAAAGACCAAATTTTGTGCTAACCTTTTCATTGCAGGGTTGTTTCATGTTTGTCCTACATTTTTCGCTACCTTAACTTGTGGTTTTGCAGGGATATTTTCTCACTAACCATATTGCTTGCAGATTTTTGCCTTAATTTTGTTTTGGAATGAACTTGTATGCTTAAACACTCATCTTTGAATGCATGGTTAAATACTAAAACAATCAAATTCAATCTTGAATGCCTTAAAGGAATGGACATGTATGCTTAGGCTAGCAAACATTTAGAATTGGTGTTTAAAACGAACTCACCAATCTTGAATGCCTTAAGGGAATGAACATGTATGCTTAGGCTAGCAAACATTTGGAATTGGTGCTTAAAATGAACTCACACAATCTTGAATGTCTTAAGGAAAATTGATTTCATTTCCAGCAATCTTGCTTATGCACACGCTCAATTTTTTTTTTTTTTGACGAATCTATGCTTTCATTTACGTTGGCGACATTTCAAGTTGGAAAGAACATTGTATGCTTTAAACACGTGTGTCTTCAAGTAGATTACAAAACCTAAAGTTTCATCAGAAAAGAATGCATGCCTGTTAAACCTCAAGGCCACTTATGTATTCTCTCCCCTTGTGCCTTTGGGTGATCTTGGGTGCACAAGAAATAAGTGGTCTTGTTTTTCTTTTTTTAGGAGGCCTGCTTGGGGATTTCATCACCTCTTGGGACAACCTCAACTCCAACATTCTGGCAGAGTATAAAAATTGGGAGGTGAATCAAAAGACACCTCTCTTGGAAGCATAATATTGTCACTCTTGGCTAAGCCCCAAAGAAATTTATACCTTTGGGAAGTGAAGGAGGAGATTTGGGTTACCGTCTCCCCCCAACTATGTGGCAGTATTTTCTTTCATCTACAGATTTGGGCCTCATGTACCTTGCATATATCGAGGATGCCCTCTAGTTGATCCTTGTATATCCTAGTCAAAACCTCATAGGATTGTTGGTGTGTTTGATGTGCTTGAGTGTTTGAAACCTCCCGATTTGAAGGAGACACACTGACTACCTTTCCCTTGTACATATTTCTTTGTTTGATTTTGCATCTTAAACCATAAAATCCAAAAAATATCTTAAAACATAAAAAACCAATTTTTTTTTTGTAAAACTACAAAAATCCAAAAAAATCAAAAAATCTCAAAAACAAAAAGTCCAAGTCTTAGTTTAAATCCTCTTAGTCAAGTTGTCCACATCACTCCACGTTACATCTTCTTTCCATCCAAGTCATCACCCTCACACATCTCTTATCTTCATCATTCAAACCATTCCTTGATCATCGCTCTTTGTCCACATCATTTCTTTGTCTTCCTAATCAGTCAATCTATTTCCTAATCTTCATCCTAGTCATGCTTCATCATCCAGATCCAATTTCCTCTGCCAATCTCATAATGTATTCTTAATTCAATCCTCCACATCATCATCCTTCTTATCCAATCCCTTGTCAAATCTAGTGATTTCTAATGAATTCTTAATTCGATCCATCTACATATTCCTCCATAATCAATATTTCTAATCTCATTTCATTCAAGTTTTCTTCTAATTCAAGTTTTCGTCAAATCTTCTACTTTGGACATAGGAACATTTTCATAAACAATGTCATAGGGTTTTTATCACATCAAATAAAACCCTAGTCAATCTCAATATCAATATCCAATCAAATCAAAATCAAATCAAATCAAATCAAATTCAATCAAATCAATATCAAGTCAAATCCAATTCGAATCAAGTCAAAGTACAAAGCTCCTAGTCCTAAGTTCATATCAAATATTTTATCCCTCTTCATCTAACATCCATGGATCTGAATTTGCTTAATCAAATGGTTGACAATATTCAAAGACAATATGGAGTTCTACCTCCTGTTCAACTTGCATATCAAATCCATTCTCAACACTTCATCTCCAACTCTCATCCATCTCATGTTCATTATTCTTCTACCTTTGACAAGGGAAATCCCCCTCATGATCCTTCAACTACATACAATCCCATTCATAGCCCACACCATTCCTCAAATGCAAATGACCTTGCCACGAAAATGGAACAATTAAAGAATTATCTCTTAGCAAGTCAACAAAAAGAAGCCACCTTCCATGCCATGTGTCCTCTTCCCCCATGTTTTGAAGACCATAGTGCTCATGTCCCATCCAACCCCAATCCTCCATGCAATCCCCTACCCATAGTTCCACCTTCACTCAATCCTAATCCTCCAAAATCCACATTATCCCTAGCTCGTAAGGGGTATTTCTCTTCCTTCTTGGCTAAGTGTAAAATACAAAATGAAGAGAGCCAATTAACCCAAGTCATACCCCCTATTCCATCTCAAGACCTTCCTCTAAAGCATGACATTATAGATACCTCTTCTCCTCTAGATCTGAGCATTGCTCCATCCCATCATTCTCCTATCCCTCAAGATCCATTTATCCCTCCTAGTCCATCTCCTAATTCCCTTCCTAACCAAGATCAAGACATTCCATCTCAAGAGTCAACATCCTTCCATCCTCTACTTCATGAAGATTCTCCTTCCACTCCATCCATTAGCTCTCCTCCATGTCAAGATCAAATCCCACCATCTCATGATTCCCTTCCCTCCATTCCATTATATGATTCTAGTCCATCTCATGATCCACTCATTTCGCTACACGATCCTCTTTTAAGTCAAGATCAAAGCACCCCTTCATTTGCCTTTCATGATGTCACTCCATCTCTAGATCCTATTATCCTTCATAATCCCCCATGTGATCCTCATCCTCCACATGATCCTACCACTCATGAATCCCATCTACCTGGACTTGCATCTTGTATTAACAATGATGAGCATCCCATTGAAGAAATAATGTCTCAAGATGTTGGTACATCTTCCACTCCTTCAAAACCTAAAATTCCTCTTTCCAAACCTAAAGCTTCCCATCATTCATCTTCCAAGTCCATTCTAGGTCCTTATATTCCATCCATTCTAGGTCCTTATGTTCCACCTCTAAATCCTTCATCCCTTCATTCCATTTTGGGTCCTTACATACATCCATCCACCATATCCATGTCTGCCATTTCATTCCCTCATGGTCCTATTACAGATCAACAAAGGCACACATCCTTGAATTCCTTCCAATGTTCACCATCCGTACACTCTCCATCTCCTTTACCTTCATGCACTCATACCATAGCCAATGGAAGCAAATTGGATGCCAAAGAAAAAATGAATAATGTCAAAAATCCACAAAAGCACAAGGATCAACATGTCCCCTCTAAATGACATGTTCAAGAAAAGAAAAATCTGATCCAAAGAAAAATCAAAATGCCAAAAAGGCTAAAATCAAAAATGCAAAAATTTTGTGGATCCCAAAGCTACTTAATGTAGCAATGGATCTCAAAGAAAAATTCCAAATGACATCCAATTTTGCTAATCCAAAGGCTTCCCTCATTCATAACTTACCCATGCTTCCATTTTCCAAATCCATTTTAGGTCCTTATATACCCAAATCCACATCCCAAATCCATCATCTCCTTCATTCATTTTGGGTCCTTATATCCAAAAATTCAAACTTTCTCCTACATGTCCTCCACAATTTCCTCCTTTCCATCACCCTTCAAGGTGTGTGCCAATGACAATTTTTCCACTTCCTTCCCATTTCTTCCAACCTAACATCCATCAACCATGTCTTCCTCCCACCCACTCCAACCCCGTTAATCCAAACCTTTCCATAAGTCATTTTCCTCCATTCACTATCCTACCAACATCTATGAGCAAATAGTAAAAATTCCTTGAAAATAAAAAAAGAAAAAAGAAAAAAATATCATGGGATACCATCCACGTATATAGATGCTTGAGTCATCCCTTTCTCTCCATTGCCTTCCAATTCCGCTTATCCATCCATTCACTTTTCCTCTTCCACTTGCACTCTACACTAGGGACAAGCTCCATCCATACCATTTTCCCTTACATATCTTCCATATTTCCATCCACCGTTCATCATCCTTTTCCATCTTTGATCTTGACTTTAACTTTCCTTTCATCCATCCATATGCTCAATTTCCATATCCCTTGCATATTATCCTATATATTTCCATGTCTTTTCACGTATTTGATCTTGACATGCTATCCCTCTCTTGCATCCCATAGTCCTTGTCATGTTCATTTGTCCATTTTCCATCCATACTCCTACATATTTCCATCCCCCTTTTATATGTCCTTGATCTTGGTTATCCCATCCACTTCATATCCCACATTTCATACATACCCTTCATATCATTATCCCTTTTTCATACCCTCCCTCACATATCCCTTATTCATTCCCCTTTCATACCCATGCTCATGATCACTATTAGAGACACCATACCAAAATGTTCATACATGCTTTGGAAGAGCACATGCCTTCTTTTCCTCCATATGCTAGCCTTAGTACCATCTTTCTATTTCCACACATCTTTTCCCACCATATTTCCTTCCATTTTCCTATCCTTGGTATGGGGCATCATTTGGACTCCTTCGAAACATGGTCCTTGGTTCCGCATTTTCTAACACCATATCATTTGGCCCCTCATATCCTTTCACCATCTCTTTTGTCCACCAACTCACGTTGATTTTCCTCCATTTACGCTACCTTGACTCTCCCTTGTCATTGGTTCCATTCAATTCTATCCCACCTTCATTCAATCTAATTCTTCCAACTCACTTCAATCAACTTCATTCATCCTCTTCTTCAATCAATTTTCCCTTTTGCTAATCCTTTCCAATCAACTCAATTCTACTCTAATCATTCTTCATCTTATCAATATCTATTCTTCTAATCTCATCCATGTTCATTCTTCTATCCGCCATAAAATCAAAAAATCAAAAAAATCCCAATCACTATGCAATCAATACTAATTCAGTCAATCTAATCCTGTAATCTTGTACATCAATCCTTAATCAATTCATCAATTTGACCCAATCAGCTGGTAATTCATTACCCATCTTCAATCATTATCATGGGATGAATCCTTCCCAATCCTTGGATGTGCATTACGCTTAGCATTAGCTTTTCCATCCTTAATCAATCATCAATCAATCAATCCATTAATGGGTTTTCAGCTTGACTAGGGGCAAAATGTTAGTTTTCTTTTGGTTTTTTGTGCATGATTTATTGTTACTTGTGTGCATTAGTATTTTTTTCATTTATCATGGTCTTTGCATCCTATTGTCCTAGGAATCATGGTCTTCCATATCATGGTTTCATAAGGCATATGGTTGTATTAGACCCCTGTTATCATGTACTTGACACATTGTCATCTTGGTTCCTCATACCTTGGTGCATAGTGTTGAATACAATATCAAACTTAGGTTCATGCCATTGTAGCATAGCTTTATCACTCTTATCATTTTTCTCACTTCCTTCCATACTCTTGTTCATTTTGAGAGAACATTTGTGTTCTCTGAACCTGCTTGTCCTCTCGAGGGGGCATACCATTCCTCCCTTGTCATCCTTCCTCATCCTTCCATGACTGGGGCATCATGCTACTAGTCTTATCCTCCTATCCACTATAGTTTATTCTTCTTTGATATAACATTACTAATGCTATATCAAAGAGGGGCAAAGTGTAGACACATAAAATTGTCCAAATACCCTTAACCTGGCCAATTAAATAGATATTTATTATTTATTTAATTACCCTACCTTTAATTAAATAAATTTACATTTATTTAATTATATTTTCCTTTCCTTTATTTAAATGAACTAAGGTTTATTTAAATCCTAACCCATTCACTTTAATTAAGTACTTGATTTACTTAGTTAATCCTTTCCTAATCCCACTTGGAATTAAATATTAAATTTAACTCTATTTGAGCACATGGCTCCTAACTTTAACCCTCACCTAACCTCACTTTCCTAACCTAACCCATCCTTCTAACCTAGGTCAATCCACTTATCCACTAATTAATCCTAGTTTCTCATCTAATCACATCCTTAATCATTTGCACAATCCAAATCAAAGGATTAGCAAACCCTAGTCACATGTGACATGTGAATCTTACACACTTACAACTTCGTCCCCCTTCAGATGTGAACCAAAGGTGTCTCACAAATGTATGAGAAACCTTGAGCCTCCAACCCTCTTATACATGTCATTGACCCATCACTTTCAAAGGTGTCTCACACATGTGTGAGGAAACATGATCTTACACACCTCTTACACCTGTCATAGACATATCACATCAAAGGTTGCTCACACATGTGTGAGCATCTTCCCCCCTTTGAATGGTCAAAAATCCTAATCCACATGGAGTCTACTTGGCCTCCACCTCATGGACACCTCATCAATCTTGAGAGATCCTAGCCTTCCATCTTGCATTGAATCTCAGCAGTCTGTTGCATCTCATTTCCTATAAAAAGAGAGCCCTCTCCTCATTTTCAAAAAGAAGCACTATCTACTTCATTGTTATGCTACAGGAATTGTGAGCAACCACATCTCACAACAATGAAATCATCTACACTTGATGATTTCATGAGGTTTTCATATGTGCTATTTTGAATAGTTTATGCTCTTTTTATTTCATGTTATTTTTGTTTACATGTTATCTTGCATATTTTGAGGTTTGCATGATCATGTAGGAATAGATGTTAGTTGCTTAATATTTATCCTGTTATTACATTTTTATGCAATACAGATATGTTCCTTCTTTCTGCTATTCCATTTTGTTCAGGAGTTCCAGGTGCTGAAACCTTACTTTTGATTCCCCTTTCAATGAAAAAGTTATTGAACTCATGTGAAATGAATTCACCACCTCTGTCAGACCTTAAGTATTTCAATCTTTTTCTTGTTTCTTTTTCTACTTTGGCCAAATACCATTTGAACTTTTCAAATGTTTCTGATTTCTCTCTTAGGTACATGACAATCATCATTCTTGAATAATCATCAATAAATAGAAGGAAGAATTTTTTACTGGTATAACTTTCAATGCTAATAGGTCCACACAAATCAATATGCACAATTTCTAGAACTTCTTTAGTTTGATAGTTCTTGCTTTTAAAACTAGTCTTTCCCATTTTACCAATTTGACAATTCTTGCATAGACCAACCTCAGGTTTCTTTATGTTAGGAATACCTCTTACTTTCCTGAATTTACTGATCTTTATCAAGTTATCAAAGTTTACATGACACAACCTCCTATGCCATAACCAACTTTCTTCAATTTGAGCAATAAAACATGAACATCCACCAAGTTCAAGATAACACGAGTTACCTTTTTTTTAGTGCCTAATCCAATTAGCTTTCCTTTGCCATCTAGCAATCTTTCTTTTCCATGCATAAATTCTACTTTGAATCTATTATTGAGTAGCTATGCCACACTCAAAAAATTATGCTTTATTCCTTCTATCCAATATGCATTATCACATACAAGTTTCTTGGTTAGTGAGATTCTTCCTTTTCCTCTTATACAACAAGGTTTCATTATTACCAAATCTTACACTGCCACCATCATAGTCTTCAAAGTATTCAAACTTAGTTTTATCACCAGTCATGTGATGAGAACAACCACTATCTATGATCCATGTATCATTTCTGCTCATATGAGAAATGAGTGCCATTTCTTCATCATTATCAGATTCATCTTTCATAGCAATGTAGAAAATTTCATCTTCTTCTTCTTCATCAGAATCATTAGAATCTTTAGCCATGAAACATGTTTTCTTACCTTTGTCCTTGAATGATTTAAAGTCTTTCTTGCCATTGTACTTGCAACCTTTCTTCTCATCTTTGTTCTACTTATTTGGGTACCTAGCTGCAATATGTCCAATTTCTTCACAAGAAAAGCATATTAGAGGAACCTTACCTTTGTATTTCCCTTTGCCTCTTGAATATTTTCTTGCTAGTAGAGCTTCAACCACCTCAAAATCACTATCTAAACTTTGTTTTGATTCTTCATCACCATCTGATTGCAAATCCTTCATATTTTTCCCTTTTTCTTTGAGTGAAAGCTTAACTTCAAATGCTAATTCAATGTTCTTGGCAGCTGGAACATAATTGTCATAGTTATCTAGCTCAAATGCAGTCAATCTTCCAACTATGGCCTCTAAATTTATTTTATGATTTTCCTCACATCTTCTTTCTTGAATTTTAGAGACTCTAATTGCATAAATGGGAAGTAGAGTTCTTAGAACTTTACTTATAACTATCTCATCATTGATATCTCCTCCAGATGCTTTGATTGCACTAACACATGCTTTAACTCTTTCAACATACTTTGCAATGTTTTCATCCTCTCTCATCCTCATTTGATCAAATTGTCCTCTCAAAATTTTTGCTTTGGCTCTTCTCACATTATCATCTCCTATATAGATCTCTTTCAACTTGTTCCACATTTCAAAGGCAATTTTGCAATCCTTGATGTCATCAAATTCTTCATAACTCAGAGCAGATGCTATATTTATCATCATGTTGTTGTGAGTCTTCTTTTTAGCAATATCATCATGTAGTTGTGAGTCTTGTTTTCATTGACAGATAATGTACCAGAAAGTTCTTCATATTTTTCATCAAGGTACTTTAGCCCTATATCACCAATATAAGCCAGATGAAGCCTCATCAATCCTTGCCATACTGAGAAGTTTTCCTTGTTGAGTCTTGGAATTTTCCTTTTGTAAGACATCCTAATCTTTAGCTTAGATCTTTGAAATATTTTCCCGTAAGCACCAAAAGCTCTGATACTAATTGTTGGAATTAAAGTTAGAGTAACTAAGAGGAGGGTGAATCAGTTACTTACAAAAATTAATCCACAAATCCCTTAGATGTCTTAAAGATCTAGTTACTGCTGATACTCGGTAAACATAACAAAAATGTTGTAACTCAGTAAATTAAACTGTTACTTATCTTCAAGAAAACATGTATGTAAATGAAAACAAAATGAATACAAGAGACACCAGATTTAACGTGGAAATCCAATATGAGAAAAACCACCAGGTAACTAGTCACCAATTTTTCACTCTTCTGAAGTGAGCCCTATTAGGAAGCCAACCCTGTTAAAGGTTACAATACACATTTTTAGGTGTGACTCTGTTAGAGGATTTAATCACCCTATTAGGATTGGCCTTGCTAGAGGTCTTTAGAACAATTCAACTAAACTATCACTTTGTTAGAAGATTTACAAAATGGCTGTTAAACCAACTCTATTAAGAGATTTGAAATCACTACTACAATGGTTAGAAAGAAAAAATGAATTGACCTGAATAAGATGCAATTGAATTTGATGAGTACAGGTCTCTATTTAGCATCATTAGATCCTCGTTGATCAAATATAGCTTTGTTGCTCCTCAATGATCTTTGATCTTCCTTCAAATTTTCTTCCATAATAATCAGTCCTCATATTACATTAATTCCACACACGCTTCCTCACACTTAGAATTCACAACTTGACCTCTTAATTATACCATTCAAATTGTCAAGTCGGCCCATTTACATGTTACATTTACCAATAAACCATACATTAGTTAGCTACAAATATTACTCTAAACAAATAAATTTTATTTTATAAAATAATGAAATCCTTTACTGATCGACCCTACTCAGTAAATACTGCTTCTAAAAATTTCCTAAGTTAACCTTCTTGACTCAGTTAACATTACAATATCTATAAAATCCTTTGGCTACTGAGTTCACTTGGTAAGAATTGAATTCCTTCATGAGAGCTCAGTAAGAAGTGCTTTTTCCACATTTCCTTTGATGACTGAGTGAACTCGGTAAGAACTATTTCTTCCACATTTCCTTTGATGACCGAGTGAGCTTAGTAAGAGCTATTTACTCGGTAGATACTGCAAGTTTTCTTTACTAACCTTCTGGGCTTGGTAGATTCTGTCCTTTTGCCTCGCTGACCATCTGAGCTTGGTAGACTCTATCCTTTGCCTTGCTAACCTTCTGAGCTTGATAAACACTGTCCTTTTCCTTGCTAACCTTCTGAGCTCGGTAGACTTTATCTGATGACTGATATGACATTTGTGTGACATCAAAGACAACACACAATTGAACAATTGTATCCAACAATAGTATACAACACAAATTCTTTAGGAATCAAATAATGTCTCCACTTCTTCAAGGCTTGAACAATAGCGTAGAATTCTTGATAATACACATAATACTTCCTCTTAGCATCATTCAAATTGTCACTAAAGAAAGCAACAAGTTTCCCTTGTTGACTCACCACAACTCCTATTGCGCTACCACTTGTACCACACTCAACTTGAAACACTTTATTGAAATTAGGAAAAGCCAATATAGGTAATTCAATAACCTTTTGTTTCAAAGTTTCAAAACTCTTATCAACACCATGTTTCCACTTTAAATCTTTTTTATCTCCTCTCATTGTCTCAGTCATAGCATTACAAATAGACTATAGATTTTTTATAGAAACTTGCAAAACCATGAAATAATCTTACCTCACTCACATTATTAGGTGTAGGCCACTCTATAATTTCATTAACCCTTTTAGGATCCATTTTCATACCATTAGTGGAAATCAGAAATCCCAAATACACAATCTCCTTGTTCATGAATGAACATTTATTCTAGTTAATCAACAACTTCTCCTCTTTCAATGTCTGTAATACTTGTCTAATATGTGCTAGATGTTTGTCCTTAGTCTTACTAAATATCAAAATGTCATCCAAATAAACAATCACAAAATTATCCAAGAATCTCTTTAGAACCTCATTCATCAACCTCATAAAAGTGCTTAGTGCATTGGTTAAACCAAAAGGCATAATCAACCATTCATACAAACAATCTTTTGTTTTGAAAGAAGTCTTCTAGTCATCACCTTCTCTAATTCTGATATGATGATAACCACTTTTCAAATCAATCTTGTTTAAATATTTAGCTCCAATCAAACAATCCATTATGTCATCCATTCTGAGTCTAGGAAACCTATATTTCATTTTTATCTTGTTAGTAACTTTGGAGTTAGTACACATTCTCCACTCTCTATTCTTCTTAGCTGCTAATGCAATGGGTACATCACATGGACTCAAAATTTTTTTGATCAAACCTTTCTATAACAAATCCTAAACTTTTTTGTTAAGTTCTTTATTCTTGATAGGTGTTAATCTATATGGTACTTTATTTGGAAAACTAGCTCCAAGAATCAGGTAACAATGACTTATACTTCTTACTGGTGATAAACCATCAGTTACATATTCTATAATGATATCCTTGTACTCTTTAAGAAAATTTTCAATTTATGTTGGCACTCGGTTAACACTATCATCTTTTTCTATCACTCAGTCAATACTATTATCTATTAATCAGTTAATATTTTCACAACTTGACTTTTTGCAAATCACAACAAAATAAACTTTGTTCTTCTTCATGTCTTGTTCAAATTATTTCCCATTAACTATATAAATTCTAATAGTAGTAAAATTTACCTCATCTAGAACTTCAATCAAAGGCAACGATGTTTTCTTTCTTATATTCATCCAAAGAGTATATTGATTCAATTTACCATCATGCACAACATGTCTATCATACTACCAAGGTCTACCCAAGAAAATATGACAACAATCCATAGGCATAATATCACACAAAACATCATCAAAGAAGTTTCCAATCTTGAATTTTATAACACATTGCTCACTTACCAACAACTTATGCTCATCCTTAATCCATGAAACATGATAGGGTTTAAGATGCCTCAACCTCTCCAATTGTAACTTGGTAACTAGCTCTTCTAATTCAAAATTTGGTGAACTACCACTAACAATGATTACTTTGCAATATTTTCCTATTATTTTACATCTTGTCTTAAAAATACTTCTTCTTATGAAGGTTTAACAATAATTTTCTTGCTCTAGAAAATTATTCTTACCATTAATTTTACCCCAACCTTAGGTCCACTGGATGAACCCTCAAACTCTCTTTGAATCAAATTTTTTTAGCAACTACTACCTTCATTCTTCTTTCTTGAATTGTTATATTCAAAGGCTCTATGTCCTTCTATGCCACATTTATAATAGGTACCAGTAAATCCTCCTCTTCCATAATTTCCTCAGTAAGGACTACCTCTTCCTTGGTAATAACTACCACCTTTCCACTTAGTCTTGCCTTTATCATCACTTCTCCACTTAGTTGCTTCCTATCCGGTACTATATTGTTAGCTCTAATATTTTTTGCATAATATCTATTTTTTTCTCTATGAAATATGCCACATGTACCTCTTTGTCTCTATTCATGGGTCTTTGTCAAGATCTCCTTAGCTTTTAAGGTATATTGATATGCTTTTTCCATGCTATCTAGTTTTATAAAATATATTTCATCTTGAATTGTGATTCTTAAACCATTCAAAGATCTTGCAACTTTCTTAACCTCATCATCGACATGTCTAGATCTAATGTCCAATCTATAGAATTCTTTAGTATATTCCTTCACACTCATGTCCTTTTGTCTTAGATTTTGCATTTTCCTCAACAAATTCACTTGGTAATCAGGAGGAAGGAATTTCTTCTTCAATTTATTCACCATCTTCAACTAGGTTCATAGTTTTTCTTTGCCCTTACTTTTTTCATCAATTTGAAAATGTTCCCACTAAAGTAAGACATGACCTTTCAACTTAGTAACAACTATCTTTACCTTCCTATTATTAGGAGTGTCTTCAAATTCAAATAATTTCTCTATCTCAAAGATCTAGTCCAACAAAGTATTGGTGTCCAATCTTCCATCATAACTTGTCACTTTGAATAGTAGGCTTTGAATGTGCCCTAGAAAAAACTCTTAATAATATTTCCTCATTAGATTCCACCTTAAGTTTAGGATTAGTGTTTGGTGATCTAGGTGCTCCTTCATCCTCACTAACACTATCAAGATGTACTCCTCTCCTTTGGGATATCTCAACAACATATAATCTAGCATTAATTTGTCTCAGCATGTCCATTATGGTATTTTCAACATTTCTTCTACCACAAACCATCTTGAATAGGTTCATGCAACATTGTAATCCCCTGCAAGTTATGGTTTAGATTTAGATCTACCAACCTATAACCAATATCAACTTGGGTTCTACATGATCCAATCCCACAAACAACCTTGGCTCTAATACCACCTAACATAAGGTAGGTCAAGGATTAGGGCTAGAGGCTTACCTAACTATTAGCCAACTTTATAAGTAAACAAAATGAAAGTGAACATAAGGAGAAACACCAAGAAGAGAGATACAAAAAAATATTTTATAGATTCATCAAGTTATGTGCAAACATGCCTAGCTATAAGACCTTTCGAGTTGCGGCCAACAAATATGATTTAAAAGATAGAAATCAAGATCCACAATCTTACTACAATTTTTAATCATAAAGTTGATCCTTTATGATAATTTGTATCTCCTTTAAAACTTGCCCCCTTCTCCCTCTCCTAATCTAAGCCTAAAGCCCTTTACTTGTGCTAGCCAAGATTACTTATAAAAAATTCTAGATCTTCACATTAGAGAAGGCCAAATATATAATGGTTTGTGCACATCTCAATGCATGATCCTTACACTAAATTTGGGACTAAAAATTAAATACAAAGGTCAGCTCACAAAGGAACCAATGCACAAATACACTAGGCCAAAGAAATTCCTAGACATGAACAAGCATTAGACAAGATGACTATTATAAAAAAGGTTTACACCTTGGCCTAAAGTTTAACCTAAAGGAAACCTTGTGAAACATGGAAAAAACTCCAAGTTGTGGGAGGGATTGAGTCTCTAGAGAAGGCCAAATTCCTCACTATTAGGGTGCACCTAACTACTTCTTTGAAGGAAAAGAGAGAAGGAAATGTAGGAAAGTAAATTGCTAAAAGGGAAAGGGGTGATGCACCTAACTAAAATGGTTACGACTCTGCCCTTATATGCAAATACATCATTGAAAACCCCAAATACATAAGTCCCAACTCTATTTTACTCCCAAAGAATCATATGAAGGTCAGAAACTAATAAAAACATTGAAAGGAAGAAATATTTACAATACAAACCTTATTAGTAGATTAAACATAACATGTAGAATCACAGGAAACAAAAAAGAAACATTCAAGGAGAGGCAAGATACATGCACAAACTAATGAATGAGAAGAAGAGGTAAGAAACCAACTATTTTAGTAATGGAAGGCAAGGAATATAGTTGAAGAGCACAAGACTTCTACAAGAAAGGATAAAAAAATAAAGAACCCTTAACAAATATTTACAACTACCTTTTATAGAGTTCAGGAAGAACTCAAATATCTCATTGAAACTTGAAACACAACCAACAAGTTCATGTTGTAGAAAAGCAATAACCATTGATCAAAGAAATATCTAATTAGATACACATCCATATATAGAAAAAATATGATATTTGCATGATACTTGGGCTTGAAGAGTTAGAAGCAGTGGTGATAACTACTCTGACTGGTAGATGGATTACCATGGTGGAGGTAGAATGAAATTTTCATTTATTAGGCCTTAAGAAAATCAAAGGGTGGTTGTAGGCAATCAAAAGATTTGTTTGTCATTAATGAAAGCATTCTTCAAGTTGAAACAACATCATGCCACCAAGAAAGATAGGAAATAACTAGTTAAACTACCATGTGGCCCTATATCATTGAAATACCTCGATAAGTTATTACTCAACATTAAAAATTCTTCCACTTGGATAGCTTGGACACATGGAACAATCTCATTCATTCCAAATTTTTTGAGAACACTTGCAATCTGTAGATCCTTATTCACCTTCAATGAAGAATGCACAATGATCTTCTAATTGATCATTATATCTCCAACATTGATTTTAGGCTTAAAAATTCCCTCGTGCGAAATTCCTTACTTAAGTTTACCTAGGAGATTTCTCCCTTTGATCCATTGAGATATCTCAAAATGTTGACACTTGTCCATCGTGCAACATCATCATTGGACCCATCATATATCTTTTGTTTCCCCAAAAGAACACAAGCATCACTAAATTAAGAAAGATTTGACGATGGAGGTTCCCTTTCGAGGCCTCACTGCACTTTTTTCTTTTAATGCTCCATAAACTTCTAAAATATCAACACATGGCCACTACTACATCACCACCACTAGGTCATATTTAACTCCTTATGATGTAACAAAATCTTTGAAGCTGTTGAATTTTGCACCTTCACAACATTAACTTAATAGTTATCCTAAACAACTACAAAATTGTGATGACTATTTTGCATCCTCACATCCCTTATGATAGTTAGATCACAAACTGGAGCAACAAGGTGATTGAAAGGATTCACACCATCACAATTTGAAATACTCATAAGGATATTGAAATGCAATATGAAGAATTTAAATACTTTGGGATATAAAAGAAAGGAGCATATAACCAAGTTTTTATCTATCATTTTAATGCTTGCATGGCATTTTATGAATAATTCATTAGAACATGAGACATGACTATCTCTAGGGTGTTCCTGAGGATGACAACATTGGAACAAAAGGGGGGGTGTAAAATGGCTAACATTTCTGGCAACTCAGAGGAGATGCTTGTCTACTAAGAATGGACCAGTGGTTTTAAGAAATGTATTGGGCTATAGAGTCACAAAAATGAGCCCTATTCTACAAATAACCAATAAAAATTGCAACCTCTACAACCAAAAAAAGTTGAAACCTACTATTTCACAAAGAAATAACCTATTCTTGTGCACTTCTTGAAAAGTAGAAAACACCTAAACTACCATTTACAAATAATTACAAGGATGGAAGGTCAAAAAAACCCATTAACTAGCTTGTTGAAGTAGCTTCCCCTTCTTACAAGTTAATTTCTTCTTTCATGCATGTGGGCAACTAAAAATAGTAGCAAGCATGATAGGCATACTACTGTAGCTTGAAGCACCTTCCCAATGCTGAAAATAATGAAGCTTTCCAACACTAGGATACCTTGGTCTTGAGCAAGATCAACTTTCTCCTTTTGGTGAAAGTCTTCCTCATGCTCTAAGGTAACATGATTGGGGAAAACTTGGATTATTGTAGAGCTAGATGCCTAATGGGGTATCCTTTTGATGGTGCTAGGGCTAGGCAATCAACCTTAACCATGTTAATGTACTCTACAATGGTAGCATCCAACTGATTTGGAAATGGATCCTCTTCTTGCAAAGAAAAAATCTCCACCTTGTCTTCATTGTGTTCATGAGCCATCTCCTTGGGAGCTATTAGTATGGTCTGGCTCTCCACTTGTTGCTGATGTAGTACATGCTCTTCATATATAGGAGATGATGACTCAACATCTATGGAAGAGAAGATAGCATCAACCTCATCGAAAAGGTCATCCTCATCATCAATCTCCTCTATTATAGCTTTAATAACCTGCATAAATTGAGGGGCAACCTCATGCATGTCAACATGTTCTTCCTCAAGGATAGAGCTATGCTTGGGATCCTCCTTTCTATGCTCCACATCATGAAGGGTTTTCCACTACAACATATGCTATTCAAATGGGGAAGATGACTTTTTAGATAGGCACAAGGCCTCAAGTTCATAGAAATCAATCTCCCTTATCCATTGTGATATCCCCATGTCACAACATTTTCTATGATGGCTTGAAGAAGAGAGAAACTCTTCTTCCTAGATTGTCTTCTGCATTGTCACATTGCATACGAGTTGAAGAGAAATATCATGCACATTAACATGTTCCTCCTTGAGGAAAAGAGTGTTCTTCTATTTTTCTATTTCCCCAACCTCTTATTGCAACACATGTTCCTTAATTGGTGGCTGCTCTTTTGCTGTCTTTGATGTGGGAAAGGATATATTCATTTCTTTATGAACAACAAGGAAGGGACAAAAGTCATTTTGGGGCTCACCATCATTGACATGTGGAGATGTTTGAACTATAGGTTGAGGTTTAGGGCAACTTGTAGTAGAAATCTAGGGAGGGTTGCTTTGTTTGAAGCTAGAAAACTTCCTCCTTGGAGGCTCTTGCACTTTAGCTCTCTACAATTGGGCAAGTTTAAGCTTTGTCTCCTCTTCAAACCCCTTTATTTGTCTCTCCCTCTCTTGCAATTGGAAAAGAGCCTCCTAAGCCTTTATGAAAATATCATAGGTTTCCTCTAGCATGCTATAAACATGAGGATCATTTTCCCACATCTCTAAGTTGCTACGCAAATCATTAAGCCAAGAAATCATAAAGAGCATAAAATAAGAAGAATCTCCACATTCTGTATCCTCATAAAGATTATGAATGAATTAAAAAATATTTCACATGTCAGAAAATCCAAGGCCCAAAATATTTATGTAGTCATAAAGTTCTCCTACCTTTGACCTGGGGCCACTATAGGGTTCTAAGGAAGATTGTGCAGACTAATCATTTGATATTGTAGGGGAGACTAGACCTAAGGAGGAATCCACATATGGGCTTGATCTTTCCTTCCTCTTCTCTTTCTACTCATAACCAGGCTATTGATATAGAGGGTGGAGTGGGGGGGGGGGGGCGTGGGTTGGGGATGAGGAATAGCCTCTCCATAATATGGGGAAAGTAGATAGCATTTCTATGAAGAGGATTCATGATAAAGCATCTAAGAAAACAACTTCATAGAAATCCTGAGGAAACATAAAAACTAAAAATTGTACTAGCACTTGGTCTATTGAAATTGATAAATGCATAGAGTTTCCATGGTGTTTGATGAATGCTTCCAAAGGCTGATGGAATTGAGGAAAACACCCAATTCCTTAGTGAATGGATCTTCAAACTGGCTAATCAACAGACTTATGAATCTAAATATGTCCCACTGGGCATGCCAAAAATTGTTGTCACAAAAGTTTGCACCCTTGCCTAAAGTTTGAACTAAAGGCAACCCTTGTGAAATATGAAAACAATCTTCAAGTTGTGGGACTTGAATAATGAGATTGAGTCTCTAGAGAAGGTTGACTTCCTCACTATCAGGGTGTACCTAACTACTTCTTTGGAGGAAATAGTAGAAGGAAATGTAGGAAAGTAAATTGTTGAAAGGGAAAGGGGTGATGCACCTAATTGAAATGGTTACAACTCTTCCCTTATATACACAATACATCAATGAAAAGCCCATAGGTCCTAACTCTATTCTACTTTGAAAGAATTGCATGAAGGTTAGAAACTAATAAAAAACATTAAAAGGAAGGAGTCTTCACAATACAACCCTTATCAATAGATTAAACACAACATGTAGAATTAGGGGAAACAAAAAAGAAACATTCAAGGAGAGGAAAGATACATGCACAGATTAATGAATGGAAAGAAGGGGTAAGAAACCAACTATTTCTTTAATGGAGGTCAATGGATATAATTTCAGAGAAAAAGGATACTACAAGTAAATATAATAGAATAGAGAAGAACCCTCAACAAATATTTACAACTACCTTTTATAGAGTTCAGGTAGAACTCAAATATCTCACTCAAAACTTAACATCAATCACTGAGTTCAAGTTGCAAAAGAGTAATAACTACTAATTAGAGAAATATATGATTGGATGCATGCTCATATACAAAAAAAATGATCTTTTCATGGAACTTGTGCCTAAAGAGACAAAAGTGGTGTCCATAACTACTTTGACTAGTAGATGGATTACCATGGTGGCAATAGAATAAAATTTGCATTTATCATGCCTTGAGAACATTGAAGGGTGGTTGCAGGTGATCAAAATATTTGTTCACCATTAATGAAAACATTTTGCAAGTTGAAACAATGTCACATCACCAAGAAAAATAGGGAATAAGTAGTCAAACTGCCACATGATCCTATATCATTGAAATACCTCGCTAAGTCATCACCCAACATTGAAAAGTCTCTTGCTTGGACAACTTGGATATGTGGCACAATCTCTTTCATTCCAAATTTTTCAAGAACACCTATAGACCATAGATCCTTATTCACCTTCAATGAAGAATGAATGATGATCTTTTAATTGATCATTACATCTCCACAATTGATTTTAGGCTTTAAAAAGCCCTTGTGCAAAGTTCCCTACTTAAGTTTACTAGGGACATTTCTTCCTTCGATCCATTGAGATCTCCCATGATGTTGATGTTAGAAGCATGAATGCTGATGATACCTCTATGGGGGATTATTGTAGAACATGGTTATATCATTATCATGATGATATGTTATATTCATGACTGTTGGTCATTGATGTCAACATAACTATTTTCTATGGTATCTGATAGAAGAACAATGGTAAAGATCAAGTTGGTATGGATAAATCATTGAGCATTTTCACCAAGAAAGGTTATGGGAGATACCAATAAGTGTCTAGTATATGTAGCTAACCTTGGTAGCATAAGATATTAAGTTTGGAATAAGTTATGCAAGTTTTGGTGAAGACTATTCTGAGATAGAGTTTACAAAAGTATGTTTGGGTAAACTTGTCATATCTCTTAACATAATTGATATTCTAAGAAGCCAAAGTTAAATATGTATAGAAGAAATTCTGGAGATGATGTGTCTAAGCTTGTTCATCATGATGTCACACGTATATAAAGTTATTCAAGTTACAAGGTGAAAGATTAATGTTATCGCCAAGTGTAACATATTCTTAATGAGGTCCTATAATAATTAATTGAGAAGGTGTAATAACTAGCTCAGGGAATTGTTTTATGGATTCAATATAAAAGAAGGACATTTTATTTATCATTTATGGAATGGATGAATGATTGCAAGAAGAATGAAGAGAAAAATGCAAAGACAAGTAGAGCAAAGTGAAGTTGGAGAAAACTTCATTTTCGAGGTTTTATTATGAGATCTAAGGTTTGATATTTGGATCCGAGGTTTGTGACCTGGTCTACAAAGTCTAACAGTGATTGGTTTAGTTGATAGGATAGAGGAAAGAGGTTAAAGTATAATTTAGACTATTATTCTATATGGAATAGTTGAGAGATTAGTTGGATAGTGAGTTCAGTAGGCTTGCCCTAGAAGCTATTTGGATAGTGGGTCCTTCTGGCTTCTACAACTCCTAATAGGGATTCAAAGTCTCCTAACCGGGACTCATATGTAGTAAATGTTGTAATAGAATCCTAACAGGGTCCATCCTCTAACAAGGAATATTTATATTAGTACATAATCCTATGGGCATCATTCCCACTAGGGTTTTCCCTTTGATCAAGGGTTTCCCTAGTTAACAAATCTGGTGTAATTTTGTACGTGTATCTTGTTATGGTTGCTATTTACTTTGATTGAATGGTTAAGATTAATTAAGGCTGATAATTTTTTTAATTATATAAATTGATTCAACCCCCCAGTTATCTTGGTGGACTATTGTTTCTAAAAATTGGTATCAAAGAATCAAGTGCTTGAAGATAAAGTTTAACAACTTTGGGAGATCTGTGATGAACATATTCAAAAAGGATAGTCTAAATTTTAATGGAACAAATTATGATAGCTGGAAGGAAAAGATGAAGAAACATCTACTATGTATGGGTCTAGGATATTGGATCTAGACAAAATTAGAAAAGATAATTATTGGTGAAAGTGCTTTCAAAACGTGTACGAAGGAAGAGAGAACTTTTCATGTGCGACATGAGAGCTAGAGAAGCACTATTATCTACACTTCCTAAAATTGAGTACAACTAGGTAAAATTGCTTAATACTTCTCATGAGATTTGGAAAGCTTTGGAAAATAGTTTTGAATGTGATGAATATTCTAAGAAATTGAGGCTACAAAGCTAGATTTGTGCATTTCAAAATTATGGAAGATGAATCTATAAGAACATATGTAGGTAGGATATTAGAAATTAGTATAAATATTAGATCTCAAGGAGGAACCAAGAAAGATGATGAGGTGATCTAGACGATGTCGAAGAGCTTAATGCCACCATTTAAGAAAGCAATTTAAATGATATAGTTGTTGATCTCTTGTACCAAATATTTCACAAAGGAAACATTACTTGGGAGACTTAAAGTATTTGAGAATGATCTTAGACAATTTGGAGAATTGACTAGAATAGAAATAACTTTTAGTTCCCTAAACATTTGACCTAGTTTATCAAGGAGCACAAGTGCTAGAGGAGATTTTTCTAGCAGTAGCAGATTTGATGAGGATAGAATGATAGAAGAAGGAGTTGCCCTTTTGGTAAGAAGACAAAAAGATTGTAAGAACATATTTAAATGTTGGACTTGTAATGAATTTGGTCATTATGCATCTAAGTTTCCTAAAAGAGAGAAAAAGTATAAAGGAAAGTTCAAACCTAGAAGAGATAGAGATTGATTGTATGCAAATGAAGAAGATGATTTCGATGAACAAGCAGTAAGTGCTATTGATGATGAAATAATATTTGTAGCTATTAAAGAAGAAAGTCTAGAGAAAATGGCTTTGCTATCATAGGTTGAAAAGAAATCTGATTAGATAATTGATAGTAGTTGTTCAGATCATATGACTGGCGATATGAACAAGTTTTTTGACTTCAAAAGTCATGATGGAGGCATTGTTAGAGTTGGAAACAATGCAACTTGCCATGTTAAAGGTATTGGATCTATAACTATTGATGGTAAGACTAACACTAAGGATGTATATTTTGTTGATGGTTTGAAACAAAATATTTTGAAGTATGAAGTATGTACAATACTACTCTGATCAGTCAATACAAACTAACAAGTACAGTAAAAAGAAAAGTAATATTTTATTGAAAAATAAATTTAGCCATAATAAGTATATTTTATTGTAGAGAAAAAAAAGTAAGTTGTAGACCATAATGAGTGAAGTTATTCAGTTGTAATGCTAATGTTTTGAAGCTTCAAAGGGATAAAATGCAAGTGAGTAGAATTAGTGAAACTGCAATCCATAAGTAACATGATAATGAGGAAATCTATATAGTACCTTGATAACTATGAGATCTACATGAACCATGATCATGTCACACTTAAAGAAATATTTGGGACATACCAGGAATTGATAAGATCCAGTGGATTTATAATTTAGTTTATACTTAAATAATTAAAATAAAAAATAATAATAAAATTTAAAAAATCATGAAATCCTCACTAACTGAGTTTTCCCTTTAGATTGACACAATGCTCTTAACCAATATCGATAGGAATAATGAATAGAATAAAACCCTAAGGTTGTGAATATCTACCCTACTATGTAGTTCTAGTGGAACATTGATCAAATATTACATTAATGGTAATGTTTTATGTTTCGACTATCGTGATATTGACTCTATATTGTTGAACAATGGAAGTCATAAATGAAGATGGGGAGTAGGAGTTTTTCCTTAGTATGTGATATTTTAAAGACAATAGCCTTATAAGTACTCCCTTATGATACCTATTACAAATTTTTAGTCAAACCTGTTCCTCATGGGATTCATCATTACACCTTGAATGGACCTTGTTAGGAAAGTGTGTTGGGTTAATAAAGAGGTATCTATTTGTTATTTTGGCCATGACCCTCTAGTAACACATTTCAAAGTGTGTAATACAACCTTGATCCTTTTTATATAGCCAAAGAATTTTTAGAATAATTGGAGCAGAATCTCTACCTCTAGACAACCTTTCTCTTCTTTCCATTAGGAAACCTTGGTATGACCATGTTACTCTCAACATTTTTGCATCACTATTACTCTCGAATTATTTTGTTAGCTATATGGAGTATTTTTTTTTTTGATTTCTTGTTATGACCCCATTGCCTCGGGGACATCCCTTGTTTTAATTGAAAATTTATCATTGTGGCCACACTTGTATTTGTTTTCTTTTAATTGGTTATTCTTGTATCTTGGATTTAAGTTGCATATGAGGCATTTTCTTGTGGATAAGCATGTTGTACTATGACTTGTGAAAAGGCCATACCAAGAGGTATTCTTGATACTTTGTGCGAAGGATTGGGACACCCTTTGATCATCTTGATTATAGGACATGAAGCTTTTAGATAGGGTCCCTGGACACCATTCCTTTCTTATGTCATAAACATAAACCCTTTTAAACTACAAAGAGTATAGGAATAGATTTTCCTTGACTTGCTTCGGTGTATACAGACACCATGTTAGGAACCTTAAGTAAGAGTGTTAAAGATTGTAAAATATTTAATGGACATTGAGTTGTTATGTTTAAGGAAGATAATGTAACCATTTCAATAATGGATAAGATGGTGGTTATAGAAACCAATAGAATGATCAAAGTAAGAGAAAGGAACTTGGGATAGTAACCATGCATACATTTATTGGCCAAATATATAATAATTATGCCAAATAGAATAGTACACAGTGACCAAGTTGTACAACTATGACTCAACCAAGAATATACCATAGTAACAACCAAGTGTCTACATTTGATGAATAGTAAGTAAAACTAGATATATAATTAAGACAATTGGATTATTGGAATATTGACAAAAAATAAACAATCCCATCAAGGAAAGATATCCATTATCGATAAGTTGAATATTGAACTACAATTGTAAAATTTAGATAGTGTCAAGTAGAGAAAATAACTTAGGTTGATAAAGAATAAAGTTAGCCTATGATAACTAATAGAGGATATATATTAACCTTGGAAATGGAAAATTAACAACTCAAGGAAGTGTATATAGAAAACAAAATTTCCAAGAAAATGGACTTTAAACATAAGAGTAACCAAGCAAGAGGAATGATATTGAGTAAGTGTGAAAACTAAGGTGCAACATAAAAGAAAATAGGTAGACAAGTACTACTAATCTATAACTGGAAATGACATTGATTAAATAGGTTGATAAAGGCAATGAGGCCACATAACGAACAAGGAACTAACTTAACAATCGAAGAGGTATGATTCCAAAAATCACTATTGAATACATTATTCATGGTAATCCATCCTTAGCCACTAAGAGACTGGGAATGCCGTAATGAGCCTGGACATTCTAGAAATAATTGACAGGTACCCTATCTAGGAAGAAGTTATGCAAATTTTATTTATATTAGGTATTGATAGGTATACCAACTTGGGATGAGACCCAATCAATCAATGGTGAGTTAATCATTTTTAAGAAGAATTATCCCTATATGAGCTATGGAACAATATTTTATAGTTTGCATAGTTAAATCTCGAATATATGTAAAATTGTTAGGAAGGTGAGGTGATCTTAAGGTAAGGCTCCATAGTAGAATACCTATGCTGAATCAAGGTAAGCCCTATATATGAAAGTTGTGTCCCTGATTACAAAAGACTTCCAAGAGGAAGTTGATAGCTAGGGGGGAGGATGTGAGGCCCACACTCATACCCTATTATAAATCATAAGGAATGAATGTGATTAGGAGTTAAATTAGGTCATGATTGACATTTTTGTTACTAATAATGATTTATGAGATCCTATTAGAGACTGATATAGATTTTAGTTATTATAAGTTTAATACCCATTCAATAACATTAGGTTGAATAGATAAAATCACAAGAAAATGAGACTCAAGATATTCTAGCTAGGAATTTGGTCAAGGAATTCAAGGTATGATCTATAAGACAATTAGGAAATATGAAGTAACATTTACTCCTATGAGAAATAACAACAATTGTATATCATAATGATAGAAAAACATAAATGGTTGTATTCATATATTGGTTTTAAATCATGATGATATAATTATGAAAATATTCCAATGGCTTGAGGAGTTAACCCTAGAAAACACACACACCTTCGTAATGTAATAAAGGGATATTGCTAGGAATGACATTATGTTAACTTGATTGAAAGGATACTAGTTACATATTTGCATATTAGCAATTTTCACTTAAGACATTTACTAGGATCCATTTAATTGTTTAAATGATTTAATAGATATGACTTCAATTTTTCATGGTTATGATGGACAAGTATTATGATAGTGTTTAGAATAATAATTTCCTTATGATAAGAAAGATAAATGTTGATACACATATTTTGATATTGCAATGTTTTGAATATTTTATGGAAATAATTAGATGGAAATTAATTGAATATGTTAATGCAAATTAAGTGATATTGGATTACTCTGCACTTACCTACATGTATTTCTATATTATTTCATTCTGCTACTAATGTTGAGTGTGCAAGAAAGTTGAACAATGGAAATTATTTAGGGAAACAAGGTTCAAACCTATGTGAACATGGTAAAGCCAAGGTGAATCTTTGGAAGATTCAAAAACTCATTGTATTGTGTTTATTTCGTAATGTGTTTGTGCATGGGTGTAATAAATTTAAAGATCATGATCAATTAGAGACATGTCATTGTGATGTGCAAAGTATTTTAATGTGTGTGTCATTTGAAACTTGTGTTGTCTATGTTTAAATAAAATGTCATATAGGGTTTTTGGGCATGAAGTCACTTAACCTAAACTTATCCCATTATGAAATTTAGTCAACCCATCTCAGAGAGTGTTAGGAGAAGTCACCATCTTGTTGAAATTTGGATTCAAAATTGGTAGGAACTTTAGAGAGAGCCTAAAAGTGATTCCCAAGTGTTATTTTTATGAAAATAAGTCACCCACATGGTAATAGTATAGGTTGGGGGTCTAAATATAACCATAAGTTGGTCTAGGGGATTTAGGAGACCCTTTAAACTAGTCATTTTCAAACCAATTCGAAAATCAAAGTGTCACATGACTTCTTTCCTCACCCCTCCACTTAGTTAAGCTCCTATTGGTAGAAAGGTACAAGGGGGTAGGAAGGGTAGGTGAGAATGAAAGTGGAGGTCTTTTTAGGAAGCTTATGCCAAAGTAGTGGTTGTTCACCCACTCTCTAATTATAGTGACACTTAGGGTTTTTGGGAGAAGAAACTTGGATGCCAAGGAAGGAAAGCTCTTCATCACCATTTCATAGCCATTAGCTTGGAAGGAGGTTAGTGCTTCATTCCATGGATTTTCTCATCTCATGAAAGTTGAAAGATGGAAATTTTAAGAGTGTTCTTGTAGGATTTATGTGTCTTGCATATGGTGTATGTTGTAGTTGCTTGTGTATGTAAATGAACATGTTGGATCTACTTGCTTTTGATTTTTTTTTCTTGAGTTTTTATGATGGAATGAATGTTGTGTTGGGTGTGAAGGCTTCACTCACCCTTGGGAGGGAAGAGAAGCCTTGGAGTGAAGGGGTTAGTTGGGCTCAACATTGAAGTTAAGAAATCCTCCTCTTGGAGAGGGGATAGTTTTCATGGAGTATGGGATTCATTGAAGCCATATGCCTTTCTATTGTTCGATGGGAGGTGTAAGCGAGTATATGTGAAGAGGAGTAAGTGTTGATAGCCTTGTTGAGGCATGTGATTATTGATAGCCTTGTTGTGGCATGGTTCTTTAAAGCCTTATTGGAATATTGAAATTGCAAGATTTTTTGTTTCATAAGGATATGGAATTCTCCTCCTTGGAGAGCCCACCTTCACCCAATGTTTATGATTTCATTTGTGAATAATTGTGCAAACATTGGTTGAGGTTGTAAATGAGTTGTGAAAATATTGTATTCATGTTTGTTCTGGTTTGTGATGCTTGATTGAATGTATCCCATTTGAGCCTTGTTTCCCCTGCTTAGCGGGTGGCTTCATAGAAGCTTAGGTTGGGAGGTGAGCATCCATGGTCCCTTGTGTGTGTGTTATGTGCATGTTTTGAGAAGATGCAACCTTTGAAGGCATTAGGGTTTCACCCATGTTAAGTGTAAAAGATCCATGTGTGTAAAGATAAATCAATGTCTATGACACCTTAAGGGGGATTGTGATTTTTGAAAGTCTCTATTGTATTTCATTGTCATGTAAGAAGATTGTATCATTGTTTACCATTTGAAATTGTGGAAGAAAAGAAAATTAAAAAAAAAAGGGTGTGTACATATATTGTGCTTGTAAGGAAATCTTCCATGTTAAATTTGATGTGTAATGAAGAAAGATTTGTATGAGATATTTCTCCTTGAGTTATTTGTAGATATGTATTTCATAAATGATATGCAGAAGAATGCTATAAGTAGAGTTGGTAAAATTCAAAATATATATGTTGCATTGAAAAGTTATATGCTATGAATTTCATAACTTGGAATAAAATCACCATGTTTGATAGTTCATTGTATATGTATAATCATTTATTCATTTGGCTTTCAAAGTTCAATCAAATTTTCTAAGAAGACAAAACCATCCTATCAAAAAATATATTCACTTAAAAATTTAGGGTGGAATGAAATGAAATTTACTTGAGTAGAGAAAATACATATTTCAACCCATTAAAAAGAAAAATCTTGCTATAGGTCCACATTTTCCTCTCTGGAAAATGTATGAGGATTGGTAAAAATAATCTTTCCCTATTACAGTCCATTAAAAAATTTAGGAGAATATACTCAAAATCTTGTCAAAAAAAAAATAGTATAATGAGAATCAAATGGGATCCCAAGAACATAACTAGATACCTAAACTTATCTCCATTCACCCTAGGAGCACTGAACATCCTATCACCTAGTAGACTCAAGTGAAAAAAAAAGAAAAAGTGTGACTCATAAATATGCCCCACTAAATATAATAAATCACAATTTTTTAAACATTTTAACTATAGCCTAACAAGTCAAGGATATAAATATACTATTCCAAATAATGGACAAGAGCAACCTGGGTGTCACCTTAAATGTCTTTCAAGAAAAAATAATATGCAACAAAAATAACGTGGTCCCCACTAGGTGAGTTGGCTTGGTTGACCTTGCGACTATGAAAAAAAGGTTATTATGGGGCTTTGACATGACACCATCCCATTTTATTACCCCTTTCCTAGGTGGCCAACAAGAAAGACTTGGTGCAGATTTAGTTTTGCTTGAACTCTACTCCACCATGCCTAAGTAAATGGGAACCATATGTATGGACAAGGCGGGGAGAAGAGGTGTTTGATGTTGGGAACATGACCCTATCATACCCTGACACCTAGGGACTAGTCACATCTAGATTTTGAGTTTGGGGAGTAAAGGTAAGACTTGCTATTTCAAACTATTATGTTGTAAGGGAGAGATAGGCACGTCACCCTAGGTTGTGAGGGAGTATGCTTGGAGATAGATAAGCCCCAAACAAGGTTTAAAGTTGGAGTTGGGGTGTGTGCAGCTCTATTAGGGGCTAGGTAGAATATAGAAAGTTTATTTTGTAAAAGGAAAATATATATTTTATGTAGTGGGGCCTCATGTGGGAATGAGGTATGGTCTTATTTTATAATGTAAAAATGGTTAGTTATTAGGTATTAGGATTATTTGGGTAGTTTAGTATTTACAGATGATTATAGCTAGGTAAGGAATGCTAGTTTAAATAGGATTTTGAATAAAGTTTTGCTTAGGAGTTATTATTAACTAATAATGTACATGGTTAAAGAGAATAATTCAAATGCATTTAATTAATTGAAAGGTTATTAGATTTAGATTCTTAATGTAGGTCCCTTTTATAGAATAAATGAGATAAATAATAATTTAAAGGGCCACGATTTAATAATGGAATGAGCACCATAGACGTTTCACATATGGAATAGTAGTCTAGTGTATTGATTTATAAGAATTTTAATGTGTGAATAAACTTAATATTTACTAAAAGGGAGGTAAAAGTATGTTGGAATTAGTAACATTAAATTATGAAGGTCAACAACGTTAGACTTGTGACATGGCATATCAACACAAATCTAATTAAATATGTAGAATTTCTCATTTGGAGATATTGGTACTTTAGAATAGATGATATATAAGTAAAGAAACAATTAAAAAAAATCAAATAATTATTCAATACTTAATTTTTTATAATGAACTCAGATAAATAAGTAACTAACCTTAAAATTGTAACAAAAAAAAAAATGGTTGCATTTTGTCTAGTTAAAATTAGGGCATGACAGGTTTGGTCACTCACCTATAGTTAAGTATTTTAGAATTTTTGGTAGCAAATGTTACACCAAAAGAGATGATGATGTTGGTAAATTTGATGCTAGAAGTGATGAGGTATGTTTCTTGGTTATTCATTGAAAAGCAGAGCTTATAGGTGTTATAATCTAAGAACTAAGACTATTGTTGAAAGTGTAAATGTAAGAGTTGATGAGAAATTTAGGATACAAGAAAGAGTAGTTGATTACAATACTGATGATAAGAATGTTGTTACTAAACCAAGGAATGATGAAGTATTCTTTGAGACTAAGAATGATTTGCAAAATGAAGGTGAGAAAAGGCAAGAACAAAGCTTAGAGCCTACAATAGAGCTAAGAGTTGAGATAACAACTCTCACTTCTAATAAGAATTCGATAAAGAATCATCCACTAGAGTAGATCATCGAAAGTAGAAATAAAGGTATGATGAAAAGAAGTAGAATCAATGAAGAACTATGTCTGATATCTCAAGTTGAACCAAAGAATGTAGACAATGCTTGGATTTAGCAAAGGTATGACAAACAATAATCTATACTAGAAAGAAATAGAAGATTGATTGATGATTTTGGAAATATTTGTTGATGATATCATATTTGGAGGAAATGATGATGAAAGTGACAAGTTTGCAAAAGAAATGAAGAAAGAATTTGAAATGATCATGATAGGAGAGATGAAATACTTCCTACGATTATAGATTGTATAGGATAAAGAAGGAGTCTTTATTTCTCAAACTAATTATTTGATAGATCTACTGAAAAGGTTTGGTTTGGAAACATGTAAACCCATTGGAACACCTATGGTAACTGGACACAATTTATCTACAAAGGATGAGACACCTACTATTGAGTAAATGAAGAATAGATCTATGATTGGAGGGTTGTAATATCTAACTCACACAAGGCCAGATATAGAAAACCTAGTTGGAATTGTTTCAAGATTTCAAGCTGATCCCAGACAAGCACATTATGCAACAGTCAAAAGGATATTTAGAAACCTAAAAGAAACACTAGAGTTTAGATTGTGATATGAAAAATCTAATGATTTCACTTCATCTGCTTATATTGATGCTGATTGGGAAGCTAGTATGGATGACAGAAAGAGCACTAGTGGTGGAGCCCTTTTTCTTGGAGGAAGATTAGTTTCTTGGTTAAGAAAGAAGTAGGACTATACCTCAAAAAGTACAATAGGGGTAGAATATGTTGCAAAAATAAATGATTTTAATCAAGTTTTTTAGATGAAGCAGGTGCTAAAGGATATAAGGATAGAATTTAGTGAACCTATTGTGATACATTGTGATAACACAAGCATAATAAATATTTATAAGAATCTAGTGTTGCATTCTCAGAACAAGCACATTTCTATCAAATATCACATGTTGATAGAGAAATTTGCAGAATAGGAAATTAGATTCAAGTATGTAAGCACCAAAGAGTAGATTTTAGATATTTTCAACAAGCCTCTTTCCAAAGATACTTTTGAGTATTGCAAGGTATGCTAGGGGTTATGCCTCTTCCTACATCAAAGTAGATGATGCAAGAGTGCATTGGTCCAGTGTTACATAACACTATTGTTTGTTTGGACTAAATGCTGATGCTTCCTATATGAGGTAGTATATGCAATGGACAAAGTCACCTAGGACTCTTGTTGGATATTATTCTAAATAATTTATTTGGATAATTGAGCAAGTCACAGACAATATTTGCAAAATTTGATGATTGTTGAAACCTTTGACATTGATGTCAATGGGGGAGAGATTACAACATGAAAAATAGTTTGATATAGAGTACAATAAATGGAGAGATTACAACTGATATAGAGCACATTGAGGTACATCAATAGGGGAGAATGATTGATGAAGAGGATTTGAAAAGAAAGGATAACAATAATTTAATGTTGGTATTCTTGGAACTAGATGTTTTTCATCTATATTGTCATCAATGCCAAAGGGGGAGATTGTTGGAAGCATGAATGTTGATGATACTTCTATGGCAGAGTATTGTCGAAACATGATTAGATCATTATCATGATGATATGTTACATTCATGATTGTGTTTGTCATTGATGTCAACATAGAAGTTTTCTATGGTATCTGATAGAAGAATAGTGATAAAGTTCAAGTTGGTATAGATAGATCATTGAGAATTTTCACTAAGAAAGGTTAAAGGGAGATACTACTAAGTGTTTAGTATATGAAACTAACCTCAAGAGCATAAGATACTAATTTTGGAAGAAGTTAAGCAAGTTTTAGTGAAGACTATTCTGAGATAGAGTTTACGGAAGCATATTTTGGTAAACTTGTTATATCTCTCTTAGTAGAATTGATATTCTAAAAAGCCAAAGTTAAAAACATATAGAAGATATTATGGAGATGACATGGTTAAGCTCACTCATCATGATGTCATATGTATGAAAAGTTGTTCACATTACAAGGTGAGAGATTAATGTTATCGCTACATATAACATGTTCTTAATGAGGTTCTATAATAATTAATTGAGAAGATGTAATAGTCGACTCAGGGAATTATTTTATGGATTCGATATAAAGAAAGGACATTTTCCTTTATCATGTATGAAATGGATGAATGATTACTGTACACCAAAAAGAGTGCACTTCCCTAAACCCTTCTATCCAAGGTTTTCCATAGGTTGGACAGATTGAATGCCATCTTAGGGCTACCTAGTCATGGAGTGCAAAAGCATACAATAAGCACAAAATGGCTCTTAGCTAAGCCTTAGAGATGCAACCCTCACTAGTGAACCATGAAATGGGAGATTCTTTGAGAAAGAGAAAGAATTCAGATGTCAATAAACTCTTGATGCATGCAATGCAAAAATACAACTAAGCTAAAATGGAATGCACAATTCAACTAAGCTACACAAATGAAAGTATTACAACCATCCTAGTTGAACTATGTGACCTAAGCTACTTGTAAAAAGGAACTACAACACACTAAGCTAAAGATGACATGCAAATAAAATGCCATGAATGCAAGGGATGAAGACAAGAACATGTTGCTCTCCACAAGAAGCTCTCAAGTACTCTAATGAAAATCCTACAACATAACAATACTCAAAAGTGTGGATCCTTTGAGGGGAGAAGTTCTCTTGCTTTTAAAGTCATATGAATGGTAGAGATAAAGATTGAGAGGGTGGATGATCAACAGTTGAATTCAAAATGGGAGGGATCTGTGTGCCCACACAAGTCATCCAATAGAAAATGAGTTGACTTGTCATATAAGAAAAAAGTCTCATAAGCTTTTTCTTTTAATTTCAAAAATAGAAAAAGACTTTATGTGTGCACTTTAAGTGGGTTAGAAGAATGCGGTCTTTTTATTTAATTAAAAGGGGACATGTTCTTTTAATCAAATAATGAACTTAGGATAGCATGGTCAAACTATAGGCTATAATTAGATTAATTGGTTATTAGCAATTTGGTCCAGGTAAATGATTAATTAAATTAGCCAAAATGCTGAGAAAGGAGGCTAATGGTCTAGATGATCATTTTTGGGTGATTAAATTTTCCTTTATTTGACTAATGTGTGATCGATCTAAGAACACATTATGTCAAAGAAAACAAAAGCCAAGTAGGCAGCAATAGACATAGGTATCTAATTTTGAAGAACGAAATTTAGAAAGAGATAGCAAATCTTGAATGTACAGCTTGATAGCAATAGTAGTGAACACTAGGAAAAGATGATGCTAGAATACAAGAAGAATACTAACACCTAGCAAAGTAGATTGGTCAGGAGCAAGTGAACAGATCAATCATATGCTCCTAAGAAATAGATAGTTGTAGCAAGCGATGATAAAATGTGTCTGCCCTCTCAGGATTAAAATTGAAATGAGGTAAGGGGAATGTAGAAATGAGCTAAATATGAATAAATAAAGATATTGCAATTTCCAAGATAATAGATGAATGATTAGAACCAAAGAGTGACTATTAAGAAGTGAGAGAATGCCCTAGTTTGACCAAAGTTGACTTTGAAAGATAAAGCATAAAAATTAGGTCAAATTGAGTAGAAAAGTGATTTTAGATATCAAAAGGTGAATAGAAGGAGATATGAAGCATAGAAATGGTGAAGAAATGAAGAAATGAAAATGCCCCAGCAATGATTTAGAGATTAGGTATCAGAAAATTTGCTAGTTGCTCAGAAGAAGGTAAAATTTTAAAATGTGATTTTGACCATCAAGATGAACTTGGATTTTGATTTCGATCTCAAAAATGGATCCAAGATGTCAAAATTAGCCAAGGGTGTAGTTTTCACACAATTCTGAGAGGTTTAAAAATTAGGTCAAAAATGGGGTCGAAAGCTATAAAAGGGGTCCAAGTGTCATTTTAAAATTCATTTTGTCTTTTGTGATTTGTTGAGAGCTTGTGAGTGGTGGAGAGACTATGATGGTTTTGGTGAACATTCCTCTTCACTGACACCATTTCGAGTGTAGCTAGTTGCACAACCGACCCTCTCAATATGGGGTGCTGATAAGTAATGACTTTTTATCACTTTTTCAAGCTCTTTTTGGTGTTTTTCATACGTTTGTAGGGTTTTTTCACAAAATATCATGTGATACTTAAAAAGTATCACACGGGTGCTTTAAGAAATATTGTATGATACATTTTGGCCAAAAAAGTATTGCACTAGTGTTATATAGTGCATCACATGGGACATACCCATATATTGCACAAATCAGTGTAAAATGTTGCATGATAGAAATGTGTCACATGTATTTAGAAAAAGTATCACACAATACTCTGTTAGTGAATTATTTCACCTACAACATGAAAAAGTATCGCACAACATGTTTTGTTGGATTTGTTTGTGTTATGACTACATTTTTGAGGTGTTACTAATGTGTGCATGCTGTGTGTTGACAGGAGGTATTTCCAGTGCTAGTAATCAGAGCCCCCAAAGTGGTGGGGCTACATGTTGTGCAGTATCTAAGTGATGATGAGCATGTAGACATATCTATGATGGGTTATACAGATGCCCCATATATAGGAAAACCATGGAATGCTGACTGTACTGGCTGAGTGGTGACACAACGAGCATAACACCTTTCATTTGTTGATGGGTGAGGCATCTATTACATTGGAGGACGTTCTCACATCCTTCACGTACAATGCCATGGTGATCTGATAAGTTGTTTGATTAGTTTTATTGTCATGTTTTGCAAATGTTAATGTGAGAGAGACTAATGTTAGTCCTATTTATGTTGCAAGTGTATTATGATTAGACCTTGATAGAGGGGTGAGCCATGATGTAGAAATTGTTTCATGATGTCACTATCTTGGATTAGCATCTAGGTTAGGAGTGGTTCATTATGGAGTATGGAACATATTTCCCTCTTCCCAACTTACTATGCTCATTGGTGGCATAGGCTTTGGTGACAAACAAGGGTCAGAAGTGCTTCCTGCTAGGATGGGGTTGACTGGTATTCGATCTTATTACACAACCATGAAGTATGGCATGGATCTTGATGATATTAGTAGAGATGTATCATGAGGGCCACTCATGGGCATGTGGTGTAGTAGTGGCACATATATGGGCTTGGGAGCACATTGTGGTGATCAGACCATGAGTACACCAACAATAGCAGAGCTAGCTACACATCTTTGGCTAAAGAGGATTTATCCCCCAAACGTGTAGTGGGGATGTGACCTATTATTGATGGGTGTTTGATGAGCTAATAGTGTTCACATGGTGACCCTACTAAGAGTGCCATAGATGGTTAGATACATGGGAGCTAGATTATATGAGATACAATAGACCACTGGTGGGTACGACAATAGATATAGTGGAGCAATTTGTGATTCACTGAGTATGGAAGCAATTTATAGAGCGAGAGGTGATATCAGTATAGACTACCACCAATGCTCAAATGTAGTCAGATGAGGCATGAGGATGGTTGCCGATGTTAGATTACCACACAACAATGTGGGATACAATGGCACTAGTGGTGAATCCCTAAGATTATTGCCTAGATGTGGTAGATGTAGGGGTAGATCAAGGATATTTATATGAGAGATAGAGGCATCCATTCCCATGATTTACAGAGCCTAATGTGCTACCTATAGGAGGGGGACATGGAGGTGGTGGAGATAGAGGTGGAGGTAGAGGTAGGGGTATGAGGTAGATGGAGGTTAGAGAGGGATCTTGATTAGGGAGGAGGAGGACATGGGCACAAGCCACAAGGGAGATGGATGAGGAGGAGGAGGAGGAGGAAGAGGAGGAGGAGGAGGAGGAGGAAGCACCACTAAGACAACAATGAGATAGGAGAGTAGAGGTAGAGCCAAAGCAGCTAATTGGGGGGGGGGGAAGGATGAGTGGGATGTTAGGATTTTTACATTGGAGGTAGAGTTATAGCCAGTGCTGGTTACCATTACAGTTTGTGATCATTGCTCATGGATGAGCAAGTGTGAGGAGATAAGCTCTGTAGGGAGAGGGATGATGCATGGTGTGAGGCAGCTCATCATGGTGCTCGAGCCACATACTATTATGCCATGTATAGAGGGGTGGTACCACTAGGGCAAGGGTTACCTAATTACTCAGAGTAGGCATGGAGATAAGAGGGTGCAATATAACCACTAGATAGGAGACAGGCTCCACTACTAGGGCCACCACCTCCACCTACTGCAGAGTGTGGGAGTCAGTCATAGGTTGAGGCTAATATTTTGATAATACATCATGTACTTTTGAGACAGATATCTAGATTTTGGATCTCATTTTTTTGTATATGTATTGTGACATATTGAGATATATATATGAGATATTGGATTCGATTGGCAATCTTGTGTACTTGTCTCAAATGGATAGTTTCCATGTGATGTTTCAATTTCTATTTCTTGCTCATGTATGTGTCTGGTTAGATATTTATGCTCATGTGTCTCTCTTATGTATGATGTTGTTAGCTCCCATGTGTATGATATAGACTTTTATGTTTTTGAAAATATGTGACACTTGGATAGATTGAATGTGATGTTTAGATTAACCCATTGTGATGACAAGATAGCAAGATAAATATGAAATGAAAGATCAAGAAGGTGAAAGACATGATAAATAAAGCAAAGAAGAATGCAAAATTAGTTAGTTGATAGGTCCCCAAAAAAAGGATAAAGAGAGATTTCTTCCCATATGCAAAAATGTGAGACTAGACTAGAAAAATGAACATAAAATGCAAGCTAATATGCAAAATGGTTTACCGGCAAAGGACACATAACCTTTAGACTCTTATTTCATCATTGAGCTTTTATTAGGGACATCATGAGATCATATAAGCATCACTAGTATAACTATGAGGATATGAATATGATCAATATTAGATAGGTATGTGAGAATCTAATCTAAGCATCAAAGACATAGGAGTCAAGATGACTACATGATCATATTCCCTAAGTTTGATATAGCAAGATTACACCTATATCAGGGCATAAATGCCAAGATAACCCCTGAGTGTAATCTTGCAAAAAAAATCAAATATGATACATTTATAAGTCCAAGTGTCAAATAGGATCAACATGAAACACTTGAAAATACTATAGACAAATAAATTATACCCACAAGCAGAAATCAAGAAAACATGCCCCATGCCCCTAGTCTTCTAGTCAATGACATCCTTGAGAGACTATTAGGGAGGGAACACATAGTAAAGAAAGCATCATATACAACACACAAAGTAAATAAAGATCAACATAGCTCAATCATTTAAGTGTTTAAGTGCGTGTGTGTAAGTCACTTGGCCATTTCTTTAAAAATTTGAATATGATAGTGAGAAATATCACAACATCAGAGACTATAGGTAAGCTATGTGAAAAGTGTTGAGAAACACTTGATGTCAAGTTGGGGGTACTATTGAGAAACACTATTTTGTGTTTCCACACAAACCCTAATGCATAAGGATACCTCAAACAGGCTAAGCAGTTGTGCCCCCAAGATGAGGACAAGAAATAATTCCAAGCTAGGAAATGAGTTAGCGAAATGAGTGAATGAGACTGATAGACATAGGTGCAAGGGTCTCAAGTAGTGCCTATTTCTAGGTTTTCACCACTTGGCATTTTTTTTTCTAGGACTTTTTATAGTTTTTTTTATATTTTTGAATTTTTTCGTGATACATCAAAGTGCCTATTGCTAGGTTTTCACTAAGATGATCATTTTTTCAAGACATTTTCTGATTTTTAGGATTTTTTTTTCAAGCTCATAAATATATACATGATAATTAAGTAGTAGGAATTTTAAGCACAAAACTTCTTTAAATGTAAGACATTGATAGGCTCTGAAAGGTCTTCCCCTTCAAGAGTAGACAATTGATAAGCATCAGGCCTAAATGTTAGTGTGATGATGTATGGGCCTAACCAATTAGGTTCAAACTTTCCCTTCTACTCTCTATGCTATTGATTCTTTGGATTTTCTCTAAGCACAAGGTCAACAACTTGAAACACATGTGGATGAACCTTTTTATTATATTTAGTAGACATATGCTTCTGATAAGCCCTCATGTGGTCAAAAGTTGCTTTATAATGCTCATTAAGGGTCTCTAATTCCTATATACTCATAGCTTTATGATCTTCATCAGTTATCAACCCATTGAAAGAGGCTCATAAGGAAGGGATCTCTACTTCTAAGGGGAGGATAGCGTCAGAACCATAGACTAAAGAAAAGGGTGTGTCCCCTGTAGGAGTATAAATAGTAGTTTTGTAGGCCCAAAGTGTCGGGTTTATCTATAGGTGCTAATCTCTCCTAGACTTATGAACTGTGCAGTTTAGGATTTTCAAAAATGTTTTGTTGGAGGCCTCTGCTTGACCATTCCCTTGAGGGTAATAAATAGAGGACTAGTGTTGTTTGATCTTAAACTTCTTGCATACCTATCTAAGATCCTTATTTTTGAATTGTCCTCCATTATTAGTGACAATAGAAGAAGGGATACCATATTGACAAATGATGTGATTTATTATGAATAGGGCAACATGTTTGCCTATAGCAGCAAATAATGGCACAAATTCAACCCATTTAGTGAAGTATTCTATTCTAGTAATGATGAACTTGTGACACTAGAGGAACTTGGGTGAATTTTACCCACCAATTAAAAGGCCCATTGTTGAAATGGCCAATATGTCACATAAGGGATAAAATCACATCTAGGAGCATGGATTAAGTTACCATGGAGTTGGCATTTTTTTACAGGACTTGGCATAAAAAAGAACATCAATTTGCATAGTTGGCCAGTAATAACTTGCTCTAAGTAGCTTCTAAGCAAGTGCAAGGCCATTAGAATGTGCCCCACAAATACTTTCATGGACTTTGGAAAGTGCCTTTTTGGACTCTTCTAGTTCTAAATACCTAAGAAAAGTTTCATCTAGATCCCTTCTATATATGTCATCAGAGACCAAAATGTAATGTGGGGCATTACGAAGGAATTGGCATTTTTGGTTGCACAAGAGGTTCTCACAAATAATTTGATCATGTAGGTAAGATAAGATGTTAGCATAGCAAGAAGAATCATGACCTACAATAGCTCAGATCACTTGGTTATTGGGGGAATCATAGGCAAGATGACACAGTTCTTCCACCAGGAACTCAAATTGAGATTCATGTTCTTGTAGTTGGATAATAGAGGCTAGAGTAGCCAGAGCATCTACAGCTTTGTTTTCTACCCTAGGAATTTGATAAATTTCACAAAAGCGAAGTAGTTCCTTAAAGCATCTATCAACCATTTATAAGGTATCAACTTGTCATCCTTCATTTGATAGTCATTATTTAATTAATAACAAGTTGGCAATCCCCATAGATATGTAATCTAGTTATTCTCCATTCAAGAGCCATCTTGATCCCATTTGTTAGAGCCTCATATTCAGCCATGTTGTTTGTATAAGGGAACACGATTTTGTAAGATTTGGGAATTGTATACCCATGAGGAGAAACAAAGAATATACCAGCTCTAGTTCCATTTTGTGTGTGAGAACCATCAAAAAACATTTTGTAAGCTCTTTTAGTAATGTACATTATTGAGGCATCTGGAAATTCAGCTTGTACAGATGTTGTGTCCTCTAAAGGAAAATTAGCTCGTTGATTAGCTATAGCTTGTCCTTTGATGGCTTTACATTTGACATACTAAATGTCAAATTCTAAAAGAATAATCATCCATTTAGCTAGATGACCAGTAAGCACAACTTTTCTCAACAAATATTTCAAAGGATCAATTTTAGTAACTAGGTGGACTGCATGTGCCAACATGTAATATCAAAGCTTTTGAGAAGCAAATACCACCACAAGAGAAGATTTTTCAATGCTAGTATAATTCATCTCATAGGAAACTAAAGTTCAACTAATATAATACATGGTACATTCTTTACCAATCTCATCACTTTGGGCTAATAGGGCTCCTAAAGAGGAAGCTGTAGCTGAAATATGCAAAATCAAAGGTTTTCCTAGAATAGGTGGCATCAAGACTAGAGGCGTTGCCCTTTGATTTGATCTAGATTTTGTTGACATTCATCATTCCAGATATGAGTAGACCCTTTGTGCAAATTCTTGTTGAAAGGTTGAGCTTTATCAGCCAATTGAGAAATAAACCTTCTTATGCATTATAGACATCCTTGTAGACTTCTAAGTTGATTGATTTTTTTGGAGGAGGCATATCCATCATTGCTTGGACTTTTTTAGTATCAACTTCAATGCCTTTCGCTGAGATAATTTAACCTAGCAACTTTCCTAAAGTGACACCAAAGGCACACTTTTTTGGATTTAGCCTAAGTTGAAATTGTTCCATATGGTCCAATATCAAACTAAGGCTTTGAAGGTGTGTGTCTCTTGTTCTAGATTTTGCCAATGTGTCATCAACATAGTCTTCCATATTTTTATGCATCATATCATGGAAGATGGTGGTCATTGCTCTTTGGTAGGTAGCACTAGAATTCTTAAGCCCAAAAGGCATAACATTCCAACAATATGTACCCCATGCACATGTGAAGGTTGTCTTCTCTTGATCGGTTGGAGCTATCTTAATTTGGTTATACCCAAAAAACCCATCCATAAGGGAGTACATTTCATATCCCACAGTCATTTCTATGATCATATCAATATTTGGTAGCTAGAAATCATCCTTGGGGCATGCTTTCTCAAGATCTTTAAAGTTAGTACAAACTCAGATGGTTTTGTCATGATTGGATACAGGTACAATGTTGGAAATCTATTCAAAATAGTCAATTTCTCTAATAAAGTTTGCACTCAAAAGTTTCTCCAACTTTTCTTTTACCAACAAAGCTACTGGGGATGCATCTTCCTCAATTTTTGTTTAATGGGCTTGTTATCAAGAGAAATAGATAAATAATGCATGATGAGATCTATGTCAAGCCTAGGCATGTCTGAGTATGTCCATGCAAAATTGATCTTTTTATCCTAGAAAAATTGAGTAAATTGCTCCTTTTCTTTAGCTGATAATTATTGAGCTACATGGATAATTTTAGGAGATTCCTCTATCCCCAAGTTGATTAGCTGTGTAGGCTCAATAAGAACTAACAATCTATCATAAAAATAGCTTGGCAGACTACCAGGTACCCCATCTATGGGTGCCTCAAAGAGGTTTTCACCATTGGATAAGTCTTTATTTTTACTTCAAACACTGCCACAACATGGTTTTTTCCATCTGACTATTTATTTTTTCTTTTGATTTTATGACTAAGGTACTTGATATCTAATTATATCATGTGAATCATTGGTTCACTGGTGGATGAAGTGACAAGTTCAATGGCGTTCAAGTAGCAAGCGATCTTATAGTCATTGCAGAAAGATAATATTTATGGTGCTTGATATTGACTGGACCAATCTATGAGACCAGGATGGATTAATGAAAGTGAGGGAGAGGCTTCAAGGTGATTGATACAAAAAGAGTCATCTCTAGTGACATGCGAAGGTGAGCCTATATTAAACATTGCAGAGGTATCCAGATCAAGAATAGTCTTAGAGGAACTAGCATGATCCACTAAAGCATATTGTGAGCCAAACTCATCTAATCTTACACTAGACTCATTGACTACATTTGGTTGAGTTACATAAGCATGAATAACATCCACTCCTAGTTCACAAGAAGCATCCGATAAACTTTCCCATTCATACTCTTGAGAATCTATACTCTAATCTCTAGCAATTACACAAACAATATTTTGTTGAATCTGACCTCTATTCATGCCCTCATGATCAGATTCATCTTGTTCTAGTTTTCGAGAAGTGGAAGCTTTAGCATTATTAGTGGTATTTGGATTATCTTCCCCCCAAAGAAGAGAAGTTGTAGGCACAAAGTCTTCATCTTACAAAGTAGTAGCAACAAAGGGAGGATTATCATCTTCTGAGTCACTAGATATGGGTGCATTTTGAGTAGACATTGGCATATTATCCTCTAGCCCAAATCCTAAGCCAAAAATGTCTCAAGCATAATGACCTTGGGTATGACTTAAAGGTTTAGCTAGAGTATTTTTGTTACCAATTAGAGACCCATAACCTTGATAGCCCATATTTGCAAGCATCTTATATCCTTTTCCATATTGTTTGGGGGAAATGGGAGTGGTAACTATAACATCCTCTTCATCATCCTTTCCCCTATATATCTAGTCTTTAATAGCTTGTTCTTCTTTTTCTGCTTCCAAAGGAACTAAGGATTGGACAAAGATGCCAAAAAGTGTCATGGCAGATGCAAAAGGTTTCTTTTTGGTGGACAGTTTCCCATAAGACCAAGGGGAAAGTGACAAGGCAAAAATAGAGTCTAAAGTGTACTTTCCCATACCAAGACTCATCATTTTCATTTTTCATTCACATTTTGTAAGATATGGGGTTGGCTCATGAGAAGAGTGATTGTTGGGAATTAGTGTTTCAGTAGTAGATAATGCATTAATGGACATTGAGTTATCACTGGGGACAACTACTTTAGTGCCATTGAAAGGGAACTTGATGCATTGATGATATGTAGAAGGCATTATTTGCATGTCATGAATCTATGGTCATCCTAACAAAAAATTGTATGCAAGGGGTATATCTAGAAGTTGGAAAACAACATCCCTTTCCATTGGACCAACTTGAATCAATAGCATAATTAAACCCTTGGAAGGTCTTTCAACTTTTTCATAAGCTTTTATGGTGAACTTGCACCTAGGATCAATAGAAAATTCCAATATGTCCAACTGTTGAATGCCATTAAAGGAGATATTGGTTAACCCTACACCATTTCCTATCAAGACTCAGCAAACATGAGTATGGAAGATTTGGAATTTGATATCGAGATCAAGGTTGTGGGGATGACTAGGAGCTCAGTCATCTTCTTCAAAAAAGGTGAGGTGGTAAGGTGAAGAGATATGATTTACCATAGCTTGGAATCATTCTGCATCAATATCTATGGGAATATTGGCAGAGCATAAAGCTTTTTCAAGGACATCCTTGTGCAAGGGGGATAACTCTAACAACTCAAAAATGGAAATTTGAGCCAGGGTATGTTGTAACTGACTGACAAGGTCATAGTTCAAGATCCTAGAAGTAATTGGTTGCTTGGAAGATGAAGTGTTTTTGGAGTCTTGGGCAACTTTTAGGACAACCTTTGATTGCCCCCTAGTGATAGCATTAAGTGGTCCACTTTGTGATGAAAAAGAATCAGTCACCCGGAGCACCACATTAGGTTGGGAGTCATTATGGTTTTGAGGAACATCACACATTTTTAAACAACTTTAGGTCATTCTTTTTCATATCGGTTGTCATCATTAGAGTTTTCCATGCATAATTACTCAACAGGATTAAGCATACCTATGATATTGTCCATGTTAGCATAAGCATAGCTAATCTTAGCATCATGATTCTTTTTAATAGCTTTAGAGGTTTCACCCTTCTCATATTCTAGTAAGGGTTGCTCAAAATATTTGTGATCAGCATTTTTGGTGAGGCCATCTATGACAACTTTGTCCTCCTCAATAAGATCTTGAATCACATCTTTGAGCTTGAAACAATTTTCAGTATTCTGACCCTTGCTTCTATGATAACTGCAAACATGATCTTCCCTCCACCATGGGGGTTTGATAGGTGGATCATAGGGTTGGGAATTATTTGGCAAAGTAATCAAGTTGTTTTCAATTAAAATTTTCAAGACCATTTCATAGGAATCAACCATGGGTGTGTAAACATGTCATTTCTTGGTAAACTTAGAGCTTTTGTCACACATTTGTAGTATCACACTTTCTTGTTTCTTTTTAGCATAGATGATAGTGGAAAGGTTAGATGTAGGCTCCTTGGTCTTAGAAGTATCCATCACTCCATCATTGACAACATACTTGTTTTTATTCGAAGGTTTACCTTTGTCTTTACTATTTCCATTGTTGTTCTTATCTTTGTTAATGACAATATCACCCTTTTTTATAGCAGCATCCTCAATGTGATACGCACTCTCAACCATGGCATTAAGAGATGTGAATAGCTATTTACTTAGATAAAAGTATAATTTTGACACAAGAGTATTGGCAAAGATATCAATTTTTTTAGCCTCAGGAACTTGTTGGGGATATCGAGAGTATAATGCCCTACATCATTGAAGATATGTTGCAAAAGGCTCTCCTAGTTTTTGTTTGATGTTGCATAAATCTAACATTGTTATGGGATGTTGAATATTGTAGGAGTATTTCTAGATGAATCATTATGCAAGCTCATCAAACATCTTAATGGGAGGACTCAAATGCCATATCTTGCCTTCTTAGACTCCTAGGAAATAACTTCATAAGAAAGGTTTCTTCATGCATAAAGTCCATGCTAAGATCATAAAAATGTCTCACATGATCATGAAGATCTCCATTTCCATAATATTTGTCATACTTAGGAACCTCTATATCCTTAGGAAATGGTAGCATGTAAAGACTCCTATCAAAAGGAAGGGCTCATATTGAGTCAAGAAATGAAGTTTTAGGTGGTTCTTTTGAAGCTTGTAGTTGTGTAAATTTTTTCCTTAGCTCTTGTATTTCTTCCCTTAATATCTCAGCCTCAAGGTTGTTCTCATTGTGGAATGATGCATTCTACATCCAAATCTTGGGAAAGTTTCCATCCTCTTGCTGCCATGTATCAGAAATATTGATCTCTATTTTCCTCTAAAGCTCTAAGCATCAATTTTTGAGTGAAACCGTCTTGTTGGAACTTTATGAAATCTTTGCTAGTTACTTCTTCATCACTATCATGATTAGAAGGGCATGCATCTGTGGTCACTCTAGGAGTTTTTGGAGGGGTTTTGTTGCCATCATTTCCATCAAAAGGATTTTGAGAGCAAGTCCCTTTACTCCCTTCATGATGAGTATAGTTATTGGTTTTAGCTGGTTGACATTCTTTCTCCCTAGCATAGATGGCTTCAAAAATACTTTCATTTTCATGTGCATGTTCCTCTAGAGGATGTTGGAATTCATTGGGGTGCACCATGGTGACCAAACCATTCTCACCCTTAGGTATCTCACAAGGTGTGCCAAATGGGTTTTCAAAACTTTAAAGTGAATTATGCCTAATGTTAGTCATTTCTGTTTCAATTGGCTTAGGGTATTCCACACAAGGCTATCCATGAGGACGTCTAGGTGGGGTTTCTAATTTTTTTAAAATAAAAGGGGTATGGTTCCCACTCCCAACTTAAAATCTAGTTGTAACTAACATGTAAAGACTTGTCTTTGTTTAATAGGACAAGAAGAGTAAGTCAGATTTGAAGCTTTTATAATCAAGATTAGTCACTTGTCAAAGTATGATAGATGGCTTGTCAAGCAATGCTCAAGAATTTAAAACATTGGTGACTCTAGCTGAGCAAGTGAGCAAGAAGTTCAATAGCAAGTAGCTAAAAGGAATGGTAAGTGGATTTTGACAAGTGATTTATTAGTGACGTTTCAAGAATTACATTCAACAAACTAGACTCATCTTTTCAACCTTGGATAGTTTCCTAACATACATATATGTAACTAGAATTTAGGGAACAAGAATGACACACTCTAAACTAGAAAAACTAGAATGAAAATTTTGACTTGTAAAGAAGTAACACTAGGTGATACTCTATTAGTTACCAGGCGATAGTGAAATAGCATAAAATTTTGTACGATACTTTGTAGAATAGCAGGGCTATACTTTTCTATGAGGTGACAATTTGCACAAAGCGATGAGATAGAACTCAGGACCCAGAGTGATATAACTCAAATACGTAGGCAATACAATTTTGGAAAAATTATATCACATGATATTTCTTCAAAAACTAGGTGATAAAGTGCCAGCTTGTGGAAAAAAGACTAGTTTTGACCCAAAATTTTGTGTTTCAGTTTCAACAATTAGGTGATTTTTCAAATTAGACAATGTAGATTTCTAGTCCATGTTAGTTAGCATCAAGGTTTGCAAATAGTAAGTGTTTTAACATGTCTTCAAACAATTGAACAAGGGTAAAAAAAATCTTGCCAACACACACTTGTGATACGATAACAACCTTCCTACTAATATTACCGTGATTGTTTAATGTGCAAGAATGTTAATACTGGTCAATGCATTTGAAAATAATAGCCAAGCAGTCTACCTTAAGGTCATAGCTCATTACTCAAAAATTTGGCCCATGCTTGATGCTCCTTCACCTCACACCAAGTGGTTACCCACAAGAGATATTGGCTTTGTCATAGAAGTTCCATAAGCATAACTAAGGGAACACATATGGTGAGTGTAAATCTTGGGGTGATCCGAGTAGTCCACTAGGATCAATCCTTGCACCAAGAAGTTGGGCAAAAAAAAAGGGTGGATACTAACCTAGGGCGTCTAGATAGGGCTTCTGTTCATAGTTTTCCTCTTGCTCCCAATTACGGGACACCCCACCTTGCAATGGGTAACAAGCCTCGCGACCACAAGAGCACCTTAAGCGTTCTTGCCTAGTGATCTCCCTATGGTTGAAATCCCATAAGTGATCGCACTAATTAAAGACAAACACTACATCTACCAAGGTTTTGTGTCCTTGATAGCCTTGAATTTATAGTGGGTTGGAAGAGCCAGGCAATTTGCTTGTCCCCACTTGGGTCATTCCTCTCAAATTGTTCAAGAGTAGGCCTACTAAAGGATCCTAACTAAACATTGAGCGAATCAACTCTTGGAGGCCAAGATTTATAATTCACCTCAAGGGTGAAGAGCATACTCTTCTATTCCAATCGTGTCACCCAAACACACCAAGAAGAGTAAATTACCCACTTTTTTTTGAAATCTAAAGGTGGGTCAAGATTTATGATTCACCTGAAGGGTGAAAAGACTCTCCTATCACCAAAGAATCCCAATTACAAGTTTTAATGTGCCTACAAAAATTGAAGAACTAGTATATGCCACACATGAAATAAAAAGAACAAGCAAGTTTTTATTTTTATGCATTGGGCAACCTTGCAAATAATTGTTAGTAGCCCTTTTACAGTTGGAGCTTAGACATGTGTTCTTTTAAGCAATTGTTTCAAACTTTCAAATATGGCAACCTACAACCACAACCATTAGTACCAAGGATTAGCTTCCAAAAAAAAAAAAAATTTGCAAATGAACTTCTAAAAAACCATTTAGAGACTTATAAAAAAATAGCAACCCATAAATGACAATCAAAACTGACCAAGACACCTCAAACAATGAACAAATCTCTGTCAAGCGATAGTTTTTGTTGGAAGTCTATCGCATGATACTTCATAGTATGCCTATGCAACAAAAGTTTGCTATGCAATATTTTTCCTTAAGCCAACTGACAGAGCTTTGCATGCAGAGGCGATATAGTTTAGTATAACTGTGTGACACTATTTTCAAAAAAAAGTATCGCACAACAGTACTATGAACTGTCATACAAAACTGGAAAAATGTCGCCAAAAGTTGCGACTGTAAAAAAAAAGGAAAGTACAAAATAGAAAACAAAAATGATGATGAAAAAAAAAAACTAAGGACAAAACTACTATTTTGCCCCATGGTGGGTGCCAAAAATATACACAAAAAAGAGTGCACTTTCCTAAACCCTTCTATCCAAGGTTTTCCATGGGTTGGAAAGCTTGAATGCCAGCTTAGGGCTCCCTAGTCATGGAGTGCAAAAGAATACAATTAGTACAAATTGGCTCTTAGCTAAGCCTTAGAGATGCAACCCTTGCTAGTAAACCATGAAACGAGAGATTCTTTGAGCAAGAGAAAGAATGTAAATGTCAAAGAACTCTTGATGCATGTAATGCAAAAATGCAACTAAGCTAAAATGGAATGCACAATGCAACTAAGCTACACAAATGAAAGTATTACAACCATCCTAGTTAAACTATGTGACTTAAGCTACTTGCAAAAAGGAACTACACTATGTGCGCACTAAGCTAAGATGCCATGCAAATAAAATGCCATGAATGCAAGGGATGAAGACAAGAACATGTTGCTCTCCACAAGAAGCTCTCAAGTACTCCAATGAAAATCTTGCAGCATAACAACAATCAAGAGTGTGGATCCTTTGAGGGGAGAAGCTCTCTTGCTTTTAAAGTCATATGAATGATAGAGATCAATATTGAGAGGGTGGATGATCAAAGGTTGAATTCAAAAATGGGAGGGATCCATGTGCCCACACAGGTCATCCAATAGAAAATGAGTTAACTTGTCATATAAGACAAAAGTTTCATAAGCTTTCTCTTTTAATTTCAAGAATAGAAAAGGACTTGATGTGTGCACTTTAAGTGGGTTAGAAGAATGGGGTCTTTTTATTTAATTTAAAGGGGACATGTTCTTTTAATCAAATAATGAACTTAGGATAGCATAGTCAAACTATAGGTTATAATCAAATTAATTAATTATTAGCAATTTGGTCTAGGTAAATGATTAATTAAATTAGCCAAAATGTTGAGAAAGGGGGCTAATGGTCTAGATGACCATTTTTGGATGATTACAATTGGAAGAAGCATGAAGAGTGGAATGCAAAGATAAGTAGAGCAGAGTGAAGTTGGAGAAAATTTCATTATCAAGGTTTTATTGTGAGATTCAAGGTTTGATATTTGGATCTAAGGTTTGTGACTTGATCTATAAGGTCTAATAATGATTGGTCTAGTTGATAGGATAGAGGACAGAGGTTAACATATAGTATAGATAATTATTTTGCAAGGAATAGTTGAGTGATTAGTTGGATAGTGAGTTTAGTGGTCTTTCCCCAGAAGCTATTTGGATAGTGGGTCCCTTTCCCTTCTACAACTCCTAATAGGGATTCAAAGTCTCCTAATAGGGACTTATATGTACTAAATTTTGTGATAGACTCCTTCAAAAGTCTGTCCTCTAACAAGTAATATTTATATAGTACACCATCTTGTAGGCATCATTCCCACTGGGGTTTTCCCTCTGATCAAGGGTTTCCCTAGTTAACAAATCTAGTGTAATTATGTATGTGCATCTTGTTATGGTTTCTATTTACTTTGATTGATTGGTTAAGATTAATTAAGGTTGATAATTATTTTACTTAGATAACTAAATTACCCCCACCCTCTCAGTTATCTTCATGGACTATTGTTTCTAATAGTTGACACCTGTCCACCACACAATGTCATCATTAGGTGCACCATATATCTTTTGTTTCCCCGTAAGAACATAATCATTATCAGATCAAGAAAGATTTTATGGTGGAGATTCCATTTCTGGGCCTCAGTATACTTTTTTCTTTTGATGCTCCATAAACTTCCAAAATTCTGATGCGTGCCCACCATAACATCACCACCATTTGGTTATATTTAACTCCTTGTGATGTAGTAGAAACCCTGAATCTTTACTAAAGCTATTGATTTTTGTGCCTTCGCAACTTTAACTTAATATTTAGCCTAAATAGTTGTAAAGCCTTGATGACTATTATCTTGACCATTTTGCATCCTCACATCCCTTATAATAGTTAGATCACAAACTAGAGTGACAAGGCGATTGAAAGGATTTTGCACCATCGCAGGATTTCACACCATCACAACTTTAAATACTCATAAGGATATTGACATACCATTTCAAGAATTTAAAGACTTAGGGATAGAAAATAAAAGAGCATATAACCAAAGTTTTTACATATCCATTTTTATGCTTGCATGGAATTCTATAAATAATTCATCACAACATGGGAATTGACTATCTCTAGGTTGTTCATGAGAATGGCATCATTGGAACAATGGGGGAGCTAAAATGGCTAACAATGACCACCAAGAAATTTTATTAAATATAACACTCAATGAATACTAGATCTTGACACACACTGTAACTCAGAATGAATAGAAACTTGGCACACATTGGAATTAATCAATAACTTTGAGCAAGTTAACATGACAATATAAGAGGCTCTTACATCAAAATATATTTGGTATGTTTATATTTTTTATAATTTGTATTTCTAAAGGCATTCAGAGAAAAAATTAGGATCAAACCAATTGTTGATTACTCAATTTGATAATCTAAAGGCATATACTTAGGGTACTAAAATTAAATCTTTGAAATATTTTTCCAATAGTATAAATTATTTTGAATTATGAGTATCATGTAGGGGTTATGACTCTGGGAAGTTGGGATCAAGAAGTGCTAAAGCACCATGGTTTGTACCAAATATGCAAGATCCTTTTCATCAAATACTTTTAATATTTAAAAATTTTCTCTAGTAAGTGTGTTATTTATCAATGTCACTAAGGTTTACAAGTTTAAAAGGAAAGAGAACTCAACAAATCTCATGAGTGTGCCACTTTTCAAAACCATGCAAGTTTAACACAACCTAAAGCTCAAATAAGTTCCAAAATCTCCCACCTATGAAATGCATATGTAATCCATGATCAAATTGGTCAAATACCTACATGACCCACCTTCTTAGGGGTAAATTTCTACCTCATTGTCTAGAAAAGAATCTCAAGGCATATTTGATCCAAAAATGAAAGCATTACCACAAGCTAAAAACAGTTATCACTTTGGTGGGATTATAAATGTACCTCATAATAATGTCAAAGAAGTTGAAGAAAGGAAAATTAACATTCATTCAATGTGCAAGATAAAATAATATACCAAATAAATCTCAATAAAAGTAGTTTATAATCCAACTAGTTTCCATCTTGTATGCATTGAAGGAGAATAATGATAAAAATATCATCCATGTTGAGGTAGTTACAAACATAAAAATCATGAGATTACAGGAGAAAAATCCCCAAAAACTATTTGCAGTTGCATTTACGGGGTTGAATTCAAGGACATATTTATCTATAAGCCTTATAACACATTCTAATACAAGGATATGTTTCTCTATAAGCCTTATAGAACATTTTAACAAAAAAAAATTGTTCATTATATTTTTAAAGAGAATAACACTTAGAATATTTGCAAATTCTTTCTTAGACATTAGCTTTGTAGGGTATGTTGGATATTGGGGAGATTATTGCTTAGAATATATTATTGTTATATGAGATGTTGACATCTAGATATTGTCATTTATTTCAACACATGTTCATATATTTTAATGATGAGTTGGACAAACTATTATTGTAGATGTTATATGCTATTGGATAGATTAGTACAAAAAAATACAATATTCTTGAGTATGAGAGCTTAGATTTATGTTTCATGTTGAGTTTATACCTTATTTCTATAGTTTTAGAAGTTTACTGATTTGAGAGAGTTACAATTTTTTTTGGTGAAGACTAGTTGTAGGCCAATGATAAGGGATTATGCCATAGGTGATTATTTTGTTTTGAATATAAGTTGCTGGTGAGAAATAAATCTTGTATGAAAGCATAAGGAATTGAATAAGACATGAATTAGATAATTCTTTAGGATTTGTGGTTCATTTGGTTCAGGTTGTAGTGGTCACTACTATGTGGCATTTGGATAATTGCTTCTAGGGGCTAGCTAGATGGTGTAGTTCTTATTATGGATTGGAAAGTATTGACTATATTTTTTAGCATGTAATTTGATGTTTTTCATTGTTATATAATTTTAGTAGGTTCTATGTGTACCTTAACATTAGTTAATATAAGTATTTATGCATTGGGGAAATTCTAATAGGCCGACTTAACTACTTTTTGTAACTTGTATAAAGGAAAGTAATTCCTTTGTTTAATGTATGCCCTGGTATGTAAAAAATATAGATGAAAGCCTTGATGTTGGGTATCATAGAAGATTTTAAGGTCATTCATATTCTCTAATAGAGTTATGAGTTAAATCTATAATTATTCCTTATGCACTTCAATGTAACTGTAAAGGTTATTGAGTTGTCATTCAGTTAGTTCATCAAAGGTGGATTTGACCTTTCTCTTTTAGATAGTTAGTCCTCTTAGATGTGGCTTTAACCTTTTCTTTTTGAGTACTACAATTAATTAGTGATACTTTTGTTCTCATCAACTCTAAACAGAATTGTGAACCTTTTAACAGGGGTTATGTCCTTTAAGAGATACTTGTCCTTTAATAGGGAATGGTGCATAAAATTCTTTGTATTGACTCCTAAGAGTGTTAGGTCTTCTAAAAGGGATTTTTAATATTAGGTCTTCTAGAAAAATAATTTTTTTTATGGTGGTTTCTTATGTCTTATTTTTCATTGGTATACCTTTCATTAGTGATTTAGTTGAGAAGTATAAAGTTTGTAAATATAGAACACAACTAATTAAACCCTCCCCTCTCTTTTTTTTTTTGTGAGGATTGTTATTCCTAACAATTGGTATTAGAGCTTGTAGTCCTCTTTGAGAAGAAAGCTTGAAATGCTTGAGGAGATATAGAATGGAGATTTATAGGAAACACAATCTTGAATTTGATGGTTTGAACTATGAAAATTGGAAGAAAAAGATGGGGAATCATGTAATTTGATTAGGGATTAAATAATAGTTTATTATAAATAAAAATTTAAGACATCAAGAAAAAAGATGAGTTGGAATCAAGTACAGAGGCTAAAAGGAAGAAATTTTCTTGCAATATGGTTTTTAGAGAATCTTTAATTAGTGCTCTTTTAGAAACATAGTTTACAAAAGTTAAGAAGATTTATTCTATACATGAGATATAGGGAAATTTGGAAGAATCATAAAAAGGAGACAAAAAACCCAACTAGGCTAAGTTATATAGTTTGAAGGTGAAGTTTGAAAGTACAAGGATAAGAGTATCAAATCACATGTTCTAAGAACAACAAAGGTTATAATTGGCATTGGGGATTCAAGAGGAGTTATTACTGAATATGAGATCATTACAATGATCTTGAGATCCTTAATTCTTACATATGATAAAAAATATTTCCAATTGATATGAGATCTTACCACCAACAATAAATTTTACAAGGCAGACTTTGATTGGTAAGTTATCTACATTTGAAACTTCTAGATTACAAGATTCTTTACTTAAATTTTCATATGAATTTAAGGCTATTTTTAATAAGGATAAAAGGGTACTAACAAATAGGGTGAGCACTATTATAAGTAGTAGTTATGGACATTTTTAATAATATGTTGAGCATTGGACAAAGATAGAGGAAGAAGAGAGGAAATTGGATGAGCTTGTAGAATTGGTCGCTAAAAGAGAACACAAACATATAAAGGGAAGTATGAAGGAAAGTTACCTTTAATATTTTTTTAGGTTATAAGATATGCCATTTCTCTTTTTAATGTCCTACTAGAGTTCCAAAGTAAAAGGATAAGCCATACAAGTCATAATATTCTAAGGAATGTTATTATGCTAGTGAGATGGTTTTGATAATTGTTAGAAAGTAAAGTACACTAATATAATTGAGAGAGGAGGGGTTTAATCAATTATGAAATTTAAATCATCTTTACCAAAACATAAATATATAACCAATATATAGACTAACCACAATATGATAACCATGCACAATGATACAAGATACATTAACCAAGGAAATCCTTAATAAGAGGAAAAACCCTAGTGGGAATAATTCCAAAAGAATGATATACTGATATAGAAAGTTCTTGTGAAAGGATAAGACCCTACTAGGAGTCAATAAAATAAAATCAATACATATGAGTCCCTTTTAGGAGACATTGAACCCCTAAAAGAAGATTCCAATCCTGTTAGGAGATAATAAGTAGTCAATTGAATCCATTGTCCAAATTGCTTTAGAAATTTTTTCACTAAACAATTCTAGATCAAGAATGAACTGAATAAAACACCAACTTATCTTGCATACAATAATGATCATACAGTACAACACATATAGCTCAAAGTCATAATTATAACCAAGGATAACATCTTTCTTGTATATCAAGTCCTAAAGAAACTTTTTGAGTTGGCCCCAAGGCTTCTCCAATGTACAATGAGGAATAGAGGGCTATCATAAGATATAACACTTAATCTCTACATGCTATAATATATAGTACATTAATTACATAACACAATTGACCTGATAATGAACATTCAACACATTATACTTCAATGACCACCTTTGAATGATCCTTTGATTTTGCTACCTTGAGCTCATAACCATAAAAATATCTTTGACCAAACTCCAAGCCCACTAATCAAGCTTTAACCTCATAAAAAAGATACTACTCAAATAACATAATACAATTTCCTATCCACTAGCCTATAACTAGTCTTTCATAAAAATTTTGTAACTAACTCAAATCCTCATATTTCTTCATGTACACTTAGATGTATTATTTAAACACATCCAATGACACTCTACTAACTTTGCATCATTTTAAATGGCTAAACACAACTCTCTAGCTACAACTCTAACTATTTCAGCTAGAAAGATGATATGTTGACATCAATGACAAAACAAGTCATGCATGCAACACATAAGCACTCAATCATCTCTCCAAACATGCTAAAAATATCCCCTTTAGGAAGATCATTGAAATTCATCAATATCCTTTAGGTATTCATGATAACAATCTTCACCTTTTGCATTGTTGGCAATATATGATAAAAAACATCAGTGTCAAAAATGCCAAATATATATCTTCCTCATCTACTTGCCCAATCAACATCTATACTCTCTCTCATACATTTATATGCAACAATGATATTCTCCCCCATTCAATCTACTATCTCCCATAGATGAATAAAGTTTGTGATGTATATCTCTCCTCCATTGACATCAATGATAAAGGTTCCATTATGATAATTCTCAAGATTCAATAATCTCTAAACTAATCTTAAAAAGCTCATCAAGTATCAAAATATGGTGTCAAACAATTCTCAAGAGTTCTTAATGACTATCCCAAAAGTGACTACTCCCCCAAAGGAAGCATCAAAAACCATGTAATCCATATGTAAGAATAATATTTTAATATACTAGACTAATGCAATCCTACATGAAGTACTCTAAAGAAGGTTCGGGGACAACCCCAAGCATGGCTCTCAAGGACTCAAAAGTGTCCTTAGCCAAAATTTTAGTAAATATGTCAGCTCTTTGTTCCTTTGTGCTAACATATTCCAATCTAATTTCCTTCTCTACTACTTCCTCTCTCAAAAAATGATACTTTATTTCGATGCACTTAGTCTTAGAAGGTAATACTGGACTGATATATTTATTCTTCTTGTATAATCAAAATGAATGATAATAAGCTTTGGAAATTTAATACCAATGTTTTACAACATCTTCTTCATCCATAAATTATGATTACTATTTTGATTACATAAAAATAGGTTTTAAAGGACTTGAAACCTTGTACAAAGTATCATAGAAACAAGAGTAGAGAAGCTCAGAAAATAGAAGGCCTCATAGCCAAAAAGGAATAGACAAGACAAGCCAAAAAAAAGAGGTCAGAAAAAAACTATGCATGAAAAGGCAACAAAAGGAAAGGAAAAAGATAGCCCCAAGAAAACTACAGTCTTCAAAAGATCTCCTACTTGCTCTGCTAGTATGTTCATATTTTCTGTAGATGCTTTTGTATCATCCAAATATTTTGCTTGCACACCCTCATTCTTCTTAGAATTAGCCCTTGTGTTCTTTCTTAGGCCCTGGTTCTCTTTCATACCTTTAGAGTTTTGGCCTTTACCTTGTTCAAGCTTGTTCAATAGGGTGTTAAAGTTGCCAGCCATGGTCTTCAAGATAGTGTAGTTATGATCGGCCAATTTCTTAACCATTTTCTCCAAGTTACCCACTCTAATATCCATACCATCCATTCTTTTTAAATATCTTTGCCCAGCTGATCTAAATTTTTGTTCTTGGCTTCAAGTGGTAGCACATATTTCGTCAAATTCTTTGCCTCTTCAACATTGCCTATAACCTCAGAAAGTCTATCAATGTGCTAACCCAATGTTCTCTCCCACCTTGTCATCTTGCTAAGCTGATCAAAATCCCTTGAGATATCCTACAATTACTACTTTAGAGTGCCAATATCCTTCACCATTATCCCTGGGTTACCAAAGATTCCCTTTAGAAAAATTTAGTCTTCCTTATCCCTGTTAAGTTCAAGGTAGTCCTCATGCCTCCCCTATTTGTTCCTATCTGTTGAGCTATCATTTTGCATGATGGTTAATGAAAGGAATCCTTTCAAACTACTCTCTTGAAAAGATAATCTAAGGATCAAATCTAAGGTTTCAGATGATCTTGCAACCTACTAGAATTCACTTAGTTGAAGATAAATGTGAATTTTCACCAGGAGGCTTTTACTGGTTCTAAACAATTTAGATAAGATTTGAATCTGCTTGTTGTCTCAAAAGAATAACCACACAAAAAGGAATTTGTTTTTGTATTTTCTATTCTTTAAGATGAATGCAATCCAACAATACAACTATATGAATTCCTAATTTAACCAAGGGGTTAGTAAATCAAATAATGAAGGTAAGGTGATAAGAAATTTAAGCAAATAATACATAAAGTAAAATCCTAATAGAAATAAGCCACATAAACAATGTGTTTGTGAGTTAAGCCTTTGAAAAGATCGATGGGTAACTAATGAAAATAGGAAAAATGCTTCCTTAATTCTACTAATGTAATCATCAATGGGAATTTAGTAACCGTAAGATGTTTCACTTTGTGTTAGATCTCAAGGCCATGCAAAGTGTGCTCATGCAAGACGAAAAGCTATGCAGGAACAAAATGGTGATCTCTTCTCGAACTAAGTATGTTAGCCAAATTTGTAGATCCATAGCAAAAACTAGAATTAAAAGATCACACAACCAAAAAAACATAATAAAACTATTAACTCAATTACACTTCATGAATATATCCACAAAATATAACACACTTAGGCAAGAATCACTACACTCCAAATGCGAGCACTAATAGCATATATTATTGCATCAAAATAATGATGGCCTGGAATGTATATTACATTCCTAAATTTATAAGAAATATTCTCCTCAATTTGTGTTGAAAGTGAGAGATATCTTTATACAATCATATGCTTCTAAACTAATAAAAAAAATCTAGTTATGTATAAACTAACTCTCTAATTGGTGCTTGGTAGGACTCCATCCATATTTATATCTTTAATTAGATACATGAGCCTTTGCATGTCATAAAAAAATGAAAGCATGAGAAAATATGAAAGAGAAAGCCTTTAGTTGATGTAGAAGTTTCTGTAAGTGCCAAAAATAGGAGCTCCTTCTTCACTAGGCATTTGTAGGAGTTAAACTATTGTCAGAATGCATTTCTGATGCATGGAAAGCTCTAAATTTAGAACTAGTAGTTAACTATCTATGCACCTCTGAATTCCTCAATATCTTCCAAAAAACTACTAAAAAAGTGCACCTATGCACCTACACACCTAGCACACCAATGCAACAATGCATCTTAGAAGCAGGTTCCAAAAATTGCAATATTTCACTAAGTGTCAAAATTGAAATTCTAGCTTCTAGGTTTTGTTCCCCTTTATACCAAAGCTATGCTTGGGTATGTGCCCTTGAATTTCTTGATGATCTTAGTGACTTGAGTTGCATCTAGAAAATCTAAGGCTTCATATTTGTCTTTCATATTTTTCTTGTAGTTGCTAACCTCGATATGAATCTCCACAAAATCTCCTAATTTCACATTCAGATCTTACAATGGCTCCTCTATTCTAAATGCTTGCCTAATGTCATCATCATTAGTAGGTTCCTCAAAAGTTTTATGAAATTTCTCAACTACTACCTCTACTAGTATTAACTTCTCCTGTGCATCATCCTAAATAATGTCTAAACACGCATCACTATAATGCTTCTTAGCTTCCAAAATTTGTTCTTTGACTTGATCTTTGAGCCAATGAATCTCCACATGTAATGTCTCCACTACTTTATTACCATCCACAATATTTTCAATCCAATCATCAATCTTTTCTAACTCATCAACTATATATACCTCCATCAACATCCAATAACGTTTGCCTTTAATTGTTTGTAATCCTTCCGCCAGGCATGTATCTCATCCATCAAACCAAAATCTTGATTCTAAATGACTACTAGCCTATCCAAATTCTCTTGCATGACATGTAATAGCTTTAGATTTCCCTGAATGATCTATACACTTTTTTCCTCAAAACTTTCTCTCCACTATTGACAAGCACTCAAAAATGGATCCAATTGGCTTGTACTCCTATCTCTTCTCTTGAGTGTTGTGTTTAAGGTTTCCTCAGGGTCTGTAGGATCTAGGGGATCAACAACTTGACTTAGATATCCTTTTAGGATTTCATTTTGTCACTGAAGTGTTATCAACTCCACCCCATCCTATTCTAAGCTCTTGAATACCTCTTTTATTCCTATTGTAACCATCATCTTAGCAATATCCAAGGTAGGTTTCCCAAGCATAACCTCCCTAATCTAATAATATTGTGGAGTCAATTATTCAATGTTTGAATGTAGAGGACAGATAGCTACATGAGCAAATAGGTCCTAGTTCTGATCACTCATGAAAAAGGCTAATGCCCATGCATCCTTTGGAAGTGATTTAAGCTTCCTTAGGAATTCGATCAATTCCATCCTATCCTCGTCCTATGTGGTGAATTGTTGCTTCTTATTTCTTATTACTTCTTTCCTCAACCACCTTGGGATATGCTCTAATAGAGATTTTCCTTTTGAGGATGAAGGAGTGTGCTCTTCTATGCCCTTTCCCTTATCTCCTTTCTATATTCCTCTCCTTTTGTACAAGATCTATACTGGGAGTCACTATGTTTGTAGAGTCCACAATCCTTACTATAGTGTCTTGAGAAGTTTTTTAAGGCTATTCACTTATCTATCCTTCTTCTAACACTTCCTCAATAAATGCTTGTTGTGGCTCTTCCCCTTGCCCTATATAAACCTATTCTTCTTTGGTACTTGGAGGGAGAGGGGTAGTTGATCCCTTGTTTACACAAAAATTACTTGTAATGGGGATGATGGAGCTACCTCAGGTCCTTGTGGCTTGGGTGGAAACTGACTCCAATCCTCCTATTGAGGTTGATTGGTTGGAGTATCTCTTATCTTAGCCCAAACCAATTTAGTATGCATGGGCATGAAATCAAAATCTAACATCTGAAACACATCAATGCCCTCCACATCCTGATCATCTATCCACTATTTCATTTCATCCTCTAATGTTGTAGTCTGAATGAGTTGCTTAGGGATAGATGGTAGTGTGATTGTGGAGCTTCTTCTCCTTTCTAACTCTATAGCTCTTGTGAGATGAGTCCTCCAGTTCAAAGGTATATTTTCCTCTTTGTCCTCATCATCATCATCTTCTTCTTCTTCTTCCAAAACATGCTCGAGGCCTAATGAGAAAGGAATCACTTTAATGACCCTTTGTCTCCTCTTTACTAGAGTCTTGATTTTTCTCTTCTTAGACACAGAGGGGGAAGCTTGTAATTCTTGTGAAGGAACTTCTTGTATTTCAATCTAAGCTTCTTCTTGGCCCTATTTAGCTTGTGGTACTTGAGGATCATCTTGAGCTTGCATGGCTTCCAAATTCTCTAATCCCTGTACATTTTCTTCTCCCTATTGTGGAGGTGCCTGGGTCACTTCTTCTTTTGGCTTAGTTTTTTGAGGAGAAGTCCTCTTCCTCTTTCCTTTACTTTTACCTTTTTGAGTCCTATAATACCCAAGTTGGTTTACTGTCTTGGGTCTCACTAGCGACTAGGCTATAAATGTAGGCACTATGACCTTATCTTTTTTACCTTTAGCTGGGTGGGCTTAAGCATGAAAGACTACTATTTGAGGAATTGGATCAAGTTTGAAAGGTCTCTTGATCTGATCCTTTCTCAATTTGATGATGTGTCTTTCCTTGTGATTCATGTTTGATTTCTCTACTTTTTCAATCTTAGCATTCATAATAGGTCTATCACCAATCTTGTCCTTGTTGAATAATGGATTGAGTAGATCCTCCACATCTTGTTGCATAATATTTAATGGGATCTTCATCTTTAAAGAACTTCTTGCCAGATATAGAGTCATCCTACAATAATCCCTTATGTAGATATCGTAGTGATCCACTCCATTCATCTACTGATCCTCAAGTGCATCCTCATGCTGAAATGTCTTACCAGCTAGATGTTGCACTCTTCCAATGTTATCAAAATAGGGCCATGGAGAATTATATTCTTCTAAGGGATATTGATCCCATTCACACTCAAAAGATAGAATTTCTTGTCTTTGATCCACACTAAATGGTCCTATTGCAATAGGCCATTCCCATGTTACTTTGTGCTATCACCTTACTTTGTCATATGTAGACAAGAGTTGTCAAGTGATCTCCAAGAGTGTAAGCCTATCACTTGGATATCTTGGGAGCTTTCTAGGATTGATAGTTGTGCCTGTTACCCTCAAATATGTGAATGTTTGCTATTGGATGTAATAGGATCCAACATCTAAAAAGATGGTAAGAATATCTTTAAATGTTGGACATGTAATGAATATGGTCATTATGCATCTAAGTGTCCTAAAAGAGAAAGAAAGTATAAGGGAAGATTCAAATCTAGTAGACCTAGAAATTGTTTATATCCTAATGAAGAAGAAGAAGAAGAAGAATTTGATTAAAACAAAAGTGAAGATGAATTAGGATTCAGAGCTATAAAGGAGGATGATCTTGACAAAGAGATCAAAGAAGAAGGTGCACTAATCAAGTTGAAAGGAAAGATTGGATCATTGATAGTGGTTGTTCACATCACATGACTAGTGATATGAGAAAATTTGTCAAATTTAGAAGCCATGATGGAGGGATTGTTAGAGTAGGGAAAAATGTAGGCTATCACATTACAAGAATTGGATCTATAACACTTGATGGTAAAACAAATATTGATGATGTTTATTTTGTTGATGGACTAAAACATAACTTGTTAAGTGTTAGACAACTTATGGACAAAGGTTACCAATTATAGTTTGGTAATGGCACATGCATCATCAAGGACAAGAAAGGAAAATTTATTGGTATTGGAACAAGAACCAAGGTTAATGTATTTTAGTTAAACATCACTAAAATAACATGTTTAGTAGCTAAAGTTGAAAATAGTTGGTTATGGCATAGAAGATTTTGTCAGATAAACTTTGATAACATTGTGAAAGCTAGTAATACAATTGCTGTGAGAGATTTACCTAAGATCATTAAACCCACTAAAATTATTTGTAAGGAATGTATCTTGGCTAAGAAGAAGTCTCAAACCAAGTATTTGAAAGATTTATTGAAAAGATTTGACAAGAAAATTGTAAACTTGTTGCAACTCCTATGGCAACTAGTCACAAGTTATCAAGCAAGGATGAGACACCTACTATTGAACAAAAGAAGTATAGATCGATGGATGGAGGATTGTAGTATCTAACTCATAGTAGACCAAATATAGCTAATGAGGTTGGAATTGTGGCAAGATTTTAGGCCGATCCTAAAGAATATCACTATGAAACTATAAAAAAGATATTCAGATATATGAAAGGGAAATCTAATTATGGGATTTGGTATGAAAAAAGTAATGATTTTAACCTTTGCACTTATACTAATGCTAATTTGGTTGGAGATATGGATGATAGAAAAAACATCAATCGAAGAGCATTCTTTCTTGGTGGAAGACTAGTTTCTTGGCTCAACAAGAAACAAGATTTCACTTGACAAAGTACTACAAAGGCAGAATATGTTGCAGCAACAAACAACTATAATTAAGTTATATGGATGAAGTAGATGATGAAGGACATTGGAATTGCATTCAAAGAAATTGTTATTATTTACTATGATAACACAAGTATAGTAAGCATGTCTAAGAATCCCATTTTGCATTCTAAGACTAAGCACATCTCTATAAAGTATCATGTGTTGAGAGATAAAGTTTCAGAGAAAGAAATTAAACTAGAATATATTAATACTAAGGAATAAATTGCATACATTTTCACAAAGGCCTTACCAAAGGAGTATCTAAGAGGTATGCTTGGGGTTATGTCCCTGCCTACTTTTGAATAGAAGATGCAAAAATGCATCAGTCCAAGGTACATAGCACCATTGTTAGACTAGACTAAATGCTAATGCTTCCTCAATGAGGGAGTATCTATGATGAACATAGTTAACAAAGAACTCCTAGTAATTGATAATTGGTATGCAAAAGTGTCTTTAGACACTTGAGTTTTTTATGGATTTATATGCAAAAGTTGTAAAGCAATAGACTGACTTGTGGTCATGTTGATAAATTATTGTATGTTCAAGAAATTGAACCATTTATGTATTATCTTTGACTTTGATGTCAATGGGGGAGAAAGTGACATGAAAAAAATTCTACATAGTTCAATTGAGAAGAAAGCAAAACATGATGGTATTTTTGGAACTTAGATGTTTTTCATCTATGTTGTCATCAATGCCAAAAGGGGATATTGTTAGTATGAATGCTGATGCTATGGGGGAGCATTGCAAAACATTGATATGATGTATTTATAACTGTGTTTGTCATTGATGAAAACATAGTAATAAGTTTGTAAAACACTAACAGAGCAGTAGACTATGATTTCTGTATTGAGAACATTATATTACTTATCTAATGATGCACAATTACTAGCACATACTACATTATGTATTTGTTACAAGGGAAAGTGCGTAGAACCTAATGTGACAATGTATGGAAGATATGGTTGATCTATAGAGAAACTTATGGAAACAAAGTATTAGAAAAGTAGTTCCCATTATATGATTGCTACAGTTCATTGCAATTGTAATGAAGGGTTGCACAATGAACTAGAGACAATATACTGACTGTTGATGATATTAGAGACTGTGCATGTATGAAAGTTGCACATGTGATAGTTTGTGTACAATAGTGAGATGACAACATTAATTAAATGTGTATTTCATTTATTTAATGTGTGGAAAGTTGACTCAAGGATTTATTATTGAGCACGGTATAAAGGAAAGATGTTTTTTGTGTTTTACATATAGAGAGAAGAGAAGACTTGCAAATTATTGAGAAACAAAGCAATACAAAAGTAGAGTAACTTACCTATGCATGTAAGTGACCTTAAGGGTTATTGTTACTAAGTTTAGAGTTCTAGATCTGATTGCATGATCTAAAGGTGAAGAAGTCGAATGTACTGGATAGAAGAAGAAGTGAAAGCTTGTTCCACATCTACTATTTTGAAAGGAATAGTGCCAAGGCCAATTGGAAAATGGGTTCATTGATCCGATCATGAAGCTATTTGGATAGTGGGTTCAACTACCTTCCACAACTCCTAATAGGGTTGGAATCTCCTAACAGGGATTCAAAGTCTCCTAACAGGGATTCTTTGTACTAAATTTTGTAATAGACTCCTAATAGAGTCTATCCTCTAACATAGAATATTCATATTAGTACATCATTTTGTGAGCATCATTCCCACTGAGATTTTCCCTCTAATCAAGGGTTTCCCTAGTCAACATATTTGTTGTAATTATGTATGTGCATCTCTTTATGGTTTTTGTTTACTTTGGTTGAATGGTCAAGATTGTTTAAGAGGATAAATTTTTTGAATTTTCATATAACTAATTCACCCCCCTTCTTAGTTATATTGGTGGACTATTGTTTCTAACAAAGAGCTTTCTTGATATTCCTTGCATTCCCAATAGAAGCTTCTCCCATCACAATAGAGTTATCCAAAAATTGTTGATGGGAACAAGTCAAGTCTTTAGACGATGGTTTGAGCCCAAAAAAATTCCCCATCGACACCATTTTCTCCACAAATCTACTTAAGCATTTAGCCATGAGAATGAAGAGAATAGGTGAAAGCAGACCCCCTTGTCTCAAACCAAAAGAAGCCCACAAAAAAGAAGTTGGAGAACAATTAACAAGAATAAAGAAGGTGGAAGAACAAACCAACATAAGAACCAACTCCAAGAATCACTTATTAAAACCAAAAGCTTCTAGCCCTCTTTGTAAAAAGACCCAATCCACCCTATCATAGGCTTTAGATAAATCACGTTTAAGAAGGATCCCAAGATTATGATTACTATTATTTGATGTTGCAACATACTTTTCTTCTATTTTAGATTTTGATATATAATTTTGTTTCCTACTTAGCCATGAAACCAATGTTCCTTCTAAGAAGAATGCTTCACCACTTATACTTTTACTAGTACCTATATTTCCTCCCCAATTTGAATTAGTGTATGCACATAATGTAAAGTCATGTAATCTATCATAACATAAGCTATAATATGTTGTTATCTTAAAATATCTAAATATCCTCTTTATTATTGCCAAGTTTTACTCTTTAGGATCTACATGGAATCTTGCTACAATTCCAACTGCATTAAATCTATATATTATCTTGTATGACTCAAATATTGCAATCCTCTTGTCATAGGTTTGTATCTTGTTTGTATTGCACTAGGAGACTCATCCTTGATAATTTGCATCATATAACCATACATTTTAAAACTAGTTTACAATTTTCCAAACAAATATTTGTCAAAAAATCCTTAAGATATTTAGTCTATGATATGAAAATTCCATCTTTATTCTAAGTTATTTACAATCCCAAGAAATACTTCATCTCACCAATCATACTCATCTCAAATTCTTTCTTCATTTCTTCTGAACATTTCTCACTAGCTTCATCATTTCCTCTAAAAAAAATGCCAACAAAAAAATTACAATAATTAGTAAACCATCTTCATTCTTCCTTAAATAAATGGTTTTGTTTGCATTACCTTTCCTAAATTCCAAATTTTGCAAATGGTTATCCAATATTACACACCAAGCTCTAGGTGCTTGCTTTAATACATACAATGCTTTCTTCAAATTATAAACCATATTTTTATCATTCACTAGTGAAAAGCCTCTAGGTTATTCGATGTAAACTTTTTCCTCAAGTTCCCCATTAAGAAAATATGACTTAACATCCATTTAATAAACCTTAGAATTATTTTTAGTTGCATATGCCAAAAATTTCTTATTGCTACAAGTTTATCAACATGGGCAAAAATGTTTCCTCAAAATAAATTTCTTGTTGTTGTGAATAACCTTTGCATACTAACCTTTCTTTTTTCCTTACCACCTCTCCTTGTTAATTCATTTTTTTTCTGAATATCCACATTGTGCCAATAGTGTTCTTATCTTTAGGTCTAGGGACTGATTCACATGTCTTGTTCTTTAAATTTTCTCAAGTTCTTCTTTCAAAGCCTTTATTCAAAATTCATCTTTACAAGATTCATCTACAATCTTAGGTTCAACTTGAGATACCAAACATAATTATTTACTTACCTTATTCCTTTTCATCAGTCCCTTATTTGCACTTCCAATGATTTTATTCACATGGTGATTCCTTGCAACATAGTTAGGCTTTCCTTTCTCTATTCTTATTTCTTCTCTAGGTTCATATCTAGGTTATAATTATCTTGGTTCTTTTGATTGTAGATCATTTTTAGCCTCATAGAAGAGGTCCTACTCAATATTTTGATTGTTAGGCCTTTTATTAGTATCTTCATCTAAGTCACAATCAAGCATCCTTTCCCAAATTCTAAACTTCTCATCAACTTTCACTTTAGCACTTTCAAAAATAGTTTTCAATCTAATTGAAACATCTATATGCCTTTCTCTTTAAAGAATCTCCAAGAAACATACCTTCATCACTTCTAGAGTCAAATTTGTCAATATCATTTTTTTTTTATATAACACTTACTTCTAAAGATTTTAAAGAATTTCATAGTAGGTTTATGTCCAAACCATAGTTCACAGGGTGTCTTACCATTACATTGCTTGATTTGTACTCTATTCATTTTCTATACTATGATATTCACTAGCTCTCTCCAAAATGTATGCCACACATAATTCTCAAACATCATAGCTCTAGCTTCCTCACTAACTGATATGTTTCTCCTTTTTTCTATCCCATTCTATTATGGTGTTTTACAGGCTGAAAGTTATTTCTTAATTCCATTATCCTCACAAAAGATGTTAAACTCTTTTGAAATGAATTCTCCTCTATTTGATCTTAAACATTTTATCTTAAATCTTGATTCACTCTCTACTCTATCCTTTAGTAACTAGAATTTCTTAAAAGCTTCAAAATATTCTCTAAGAAATGTTACCCACACCATTCTTATAAAATCATCAATTAAAAGCACAAAGTACCTTTCACTATAGAATGCTCTTATTCTTGTAGGAACCCTCAAATTTGTGTGCACAATCTTCAACTTTAATAAAGTTGTAAACATCTTGCTTAGAAATGAACTCTTCTTTGGAATCCATGTTATAAGGTTTCACAATATTAGGAATTTATTTTTACTAAATGTGTAGTACTTAGCTTCACAATGTTATTAAAGTTAATGTGACAAAATAACCAACTCTCATCAACTTTTTCTACCAAACATGTCATCTCAATAGAATTCAATTCAATTTTTTTACGTTTAGTCCTTATACATGTACCAATTAACTTACCATATTTGTCCTTGATTATACAAGTATTTTATGTGAATTTCAACATATATCCCTTATCCAAAAGTTGTCCAACACTCAAAAGATTATGTTTTAATCCATCAAAAAAATAGACATCCTCACTATTACTTTTCCCATCAAGAGTACTAGATCCTTTCTCTTTAATAGGAAAAGGTGCATTATTTCTAACTATAATTACTCCTCTATCATAAATATTAAACTCAAAAAATTTATTCATGACCCTTGTCATATGATGAGATCATCAACTATCTACAATCTAATTAGAGGTTTTCTTCTCTACATGTGATACTAAAGCTTTCTATTCTTTTACTTCTTCTTTTTAAGGATTTTCTTCTTTAATAGAAACACATCCAATTTCATCGTCCTCATCAACATTTTCTAAGAAATTTATCACCTTATAATCAAATTCATCATCTTCATCAACAAAGAAGAAATCTTGTGTAAACTTTGACTTATAAGGCTTCCTAGGTTTGTTTTATTTTGTTTTCTCTTTTAGGACATTGTGATGAAAAATGACGAAGTTTTTTGCAAGCACAACAAAAAAAAGCTTTCCTAGGTTCCCTTTTTGAAAGTAATACAAGTCCTTCATCAATCTTATTATCTTTTTCTTGTTTAACTACCCATTCTCTAGCATTATCTTCATTTGTGCTAACACTCCTATTTAATTTAGTTATGTCCTTTTATACTATAAAGATTATCTTTGCTCTAGTTTCTCCTTGTTCTAGTTTCAATCTCTATACAAATTCATGTAACTTTGCAAGTAGTGTTTCTTTGGTAAAATAGGGTGAAATAGGAATAATTTCTTTAATAGTTTCTACCTTGTTCTTATAAGAAGGTGGTAAAGATTTCAAAATCTTCCAAACAACATCATCTTCAATGACGACTTATCACAACTCCTGATTCCTATAATAGTGTCAAATATCCTACCAAAATATCCTCTAATTGATTCATCTTCCTGCATCTTAGCACTAACAAACATATCTTTCCAATTCCGAAGTTTAGATTCTTTGCAAATTGATCACCTTCAAAAAGACTTTGTAATTTAATCTAAATAACATGTGCAATATGTAACCCTTTTACCTCAACATATTTTGATTTTGGAAAAGATAATAGAAATGATTCTTGAGCTTACACATTGTACAAAAACATATTTTTCTACTCTTGTAAACATGATTCTAGATATTTCTCCTTAATCATTGTCTTTCTTTCCCTTGTCATCATCTAACATTCAACTCCCATGCATAGAAAAGAAGTCTTCATTTTCTCCATCCTAATGACATAGTTCACTCCATCAAATTCTAGACTTTCCTTCTTGAATGTCATGATCTCCTTAAGTTGTTAAACTTTTTCTTGAAGGACTTGATGCTTTGACACTAATTGTTAGAAAGTAAAGTCCATTGATATGACTTAGGGGGAGGGGGCTTGAATCATATATGCACTTTAAATAAAATTTACTAAAACTTAAACATATAACCAATAGATATGATAATCACAAGATGATAACCATGCACAGCATAAGATGTGTTAACTAGGGAAACCCTTGATCAGAGGGAAAACCTTGGTGGGAATGATGCCTACAAGAGGATGTACAAATATAGAAAATTTCTTATGAAAGGATAAGACTTTTTTAGGAGTTATTTCAGCCTTTTTAGGAGTTAATAAGAAGTTAACTCAATCCACTATCTAAATTTCTTTAGCAACTATTCTCACTAAATAATTTAGGATAACATATCCAAGAATAAAATGAGTAAAATAACAACTTATCTTACCAATATAGTTCCTTTGAAGTCTTCAACATATCATCCTAAAAATTCTCTATTTTGATCTCATCAATTTTCCATCCAAAGTTTACATGAAATAATGATTAACATTATAGGACACATGACTCATAGTTACAATCACAACCAAGGAAAACATCTTTCCTTTTATACCAAGTCCTAAAACAACTAATTGAGTTAGATTTGAGGCTTCCCCAATGTACAATGAGTAATATAGGACCATAAAAATATATTAAAATTAAGTTCCACACACTCTAATACATATTACATAAATTACATAACATCATTGTCCTAATAATAAATATATGGCACATTACACTTCAACAACAACATTAGAATGATCCTCTGATTTTGCTACCTTGAACTCATAGCCACGAACATGTCTCTAAACAAACTCTAAGCCTAATGATAACCTCACTAAAAATATACTACTAAAAAATAAACATACAATTTCATGTATTTTGACATGCAACTAGTATTTTCTAAAACTTCTATAACTAACTAAAATCCTCATAATTCTTTCCATGAATAAATGGTGATTATTGTAGAGAATGGGTAGTTAATCGAGAGTGCTAATGTGAATATTTTAAAGAGATTTCAAATATAGGAAATATTTTATGCTTATGATTTAGATAATGAAGAGAATCAAGATACTACAAGTCAAAGTCAAAATTAGGAATAAGAATAATAGTTTGAGATTGATAATGGTATTTAGGAGTGCATTGAAGAGCCAAGAGAAACTTATAGAACTCAAAGGCATGTATTATAGAATCATTATAAAGATAAAATTATTGGTCATGTAAGAAAATGTTGTTTTAAATAAGGAATACTGGGGGGCGGGGTGAATCTATATTGCAACACCCACCTCCCCCTCCCTCTCTTAGTATTCCCTTAGTATATAAAATATTTCACTAAGATGCTTAAAGATTAGATTGGAAATTCAACATCTGAGGGGAAAGAGCTAATAGATCAATTTAAGGATTTAGACTCATTTGTCAATCTCACAAGGAGAATTAAATACTAAAGAATGAACTTGAAATTACATCACTAAATATGAGTATGATGCAAGATGAGTGAAAACAAAAGTGGATCTAAATATTGAAGTCATAAATTTGAAAACACAAATTACCAAGGTAACATATGAAATTGAAGACACAAAATTAAAGAACACAAAACTTGAGAAGTATAATAGAATTATGAAAGGAGAACTTGTCCTAACCAAGCCACATCTGGAGAATTTATATTCAAGCATAGATAAAATTTATGAGAAGATAAAACCTAAAGGGGATGTGATAGACATTGGTTACATTGAAGGTGAATCATCAAAATAAGAGATAATAATTGAGTATAAACATGAACATGAACCTAATCAATCATTAGACCAAAATAACCAACCAAGAGATTAGATTAAACAACCAAGAGATCAAAGAAAACTATATAAAGGAAAATTATACGCATGCAAAAACTATGGACACATGAAGAAGGATTATAGAGGTAACATGGATAAAAAACCCTTTTCTGTATATTATTTCAAATTATTTCTTTATGGACACAAATCACATGAATGGAAGAATCCTAATCAAATATCTAATGTGAGAAAAAATGAAAGAGACAAAATGGCAACAAGAAGACCTTTGTGAATGAATAATGCCATCAACAATGGAGTCATGGTACATATTCAATAACTTTGGACACATTTCCATAGATTATAGATGGTAAGTTAACTAGTTTGGACCAAGGTATAGAAATGGAGTTATTATATGTAATATTTAAAATAATTTGGGGTATAAATCTAGATTCTATAGATTTCATGGATTCATGAACACTATGAGAACATCTAATGTGAGAAGAAATAACTTTGGTGGAAGAAGAAATGAGAATTTTTTGACTAAGAAAATAGGTTTTGAAGGGCTCTTGAAACCTTGTAACAAGAAACCTTAGAGATTAAACTATAAGCCCACCAATAAAAAAAGGATGGTTCCAATAGATGAACACAAGCCAAAAACAAAAGGAAAGAAAACCAACTAACATAAAACAAAAAATGTACATGAAACACTAGGAGACAAAAGGAACTTAGCCCATATTCTTTAAAAGATTAGTAGCTTGAATCTTGAGCTAGTCCATATTCTTTGCAACCTCCTTAGTTTAACTAACATTAGTAGAGATAATTACAACCATTTTCATAGCACTAGTCTGGTTCTATTACCTAGCCCCTCCTTGCTATCAATAGTGCCACCTTGATCCTTAGGAATAATAAAAATGGGTTTCTCCCTTGCAAAATTTTCTAGCTTGTTGATGAGAATATTAATATGCTTATTGGAGGCTTTGAGAATCTTATAGCTATGGTAAAAAATAATTCTTAGAGTAAACTCAATTCCATTGACCTTATTGTCCATCTCCAATACCTTGGCCTCTAGTCTATAAAAGGTTTCCATATTAGTAAAATATCCCATCATAGGGATCTCCTTAATAGTAATATCTAGATTCCTATGGCTATTCATCATTTCATCCACAAGACCCATCTTGTCCTTTAAATCCATGAATTGATGGAAAAACCACTTAATGAATATGAAATTATCCAAAAAACTATTTCTAGCCTTGTTTAGCACATCCATGTTCTCCTCCTTGTTGAAGTTGATAAGGATAATAATTGAAGAGTCAATAAGCTCCTATAGATCAACTTTACCTAGCTCCATCTCACCTACCATGAGATCAATTTTTTCTTTGGTAATGTTGAGCCTCATTGGATTTAAAATTATTTTCTTCTAGACCATTCTCCTAGCCTTGGAAGGAGCTGAGGAGAATTCAATAGTATTCTTGAGCTAGGTAGTTTGGGTGGCATTAATTTATTGTTCAACCTCCTCAATGGGAGAGTCATCCTCATAGTGGTGTTTAATAAGATTCAAAAGGGAGTCCATGTCCTTTTTGACACCATGATCATATTTCCCAACTTTCTATTTTTTCCTCAAGGGCTTCATGCTTTTGTTGATTTTCTCCTCTTCAATATCCATTTGCATATCTTTTCCCTCCTCATTATAATCCTCAAACGATATAACAACTTTGGCTTGTTTCTTGGTTAGAGGGGTTCTAAAAAACTTTATAGTCAGTCCATCCTTCTTCTACTTCTTTTGTAACACCTTCCCCTACATTTTCTTGCTATAATCCACCTCCTCAACATGAGAGTATTGATATGAAATTTGTGAGAGAAGGAAGTATTGCAAAAATAAAGGTGTGGAAAAAAAGGTACAAGATTTCATACATACCAAGGTAGATGTAGTGCCTAGCATTGAGCCTTCTATTTCAACTTGAATAACTATCATAGCTACAAGGGGAACACTTTACCAAAAAAATGTTGAACCCCAAAATAAAAGAGGTAAGGTATGTGAAGTTAAATAAAGACATTTTAGACATTCTAGATACCACATCTTAGTTTGCAGATGCTAATATGAAGAAATGGAAGATTGCTATGAAATTTTGTGTATCTTGTAGAGTTTCATCAACTTTTTGAGCTTTTACAATGAACATTTATTGTTTAATTATTTTACAAGGATTTAAGTAAAAATTTAAAATTATTCTTTTCCATATGAGAAAATTATTAGAGAAGAGAGTTTTGAGTGTGACTACAAGGAGATTTTAAGAGTATATGGAGTGATTACATTAGATGCCCTAGCAAGAGCATAATAAGATATTTATCTATTGTGAAGTGATTTTAAGATTTTGATTATAGTTGTGTGTAAGGTTAGGAAGTTTTGGATAAACCTCATATTTATAATGTTAAGGAAAGACCTAATTATCTCAAAAAACACCATTACATATCAATGGAAGACAAACCTAGAAGGTGTCTTACACATAAAGGATATTAGGGCTTATATACACTATAAGATTGAGTCAATTAGTGATGGAGACATTCGATCAAACTTGAACAAAATTTCCAATGATGACAAGATTTTTAAACCAGAGTTTGCAAATTTGACTAACTCAAACATTCTTCGGTATCTAGACCATAAGGCATGGGTGTGCCCAATCACCATAGGGCCTTATGAGGAGAAGCAAAAACAAGCCATTGCCACCTATGAGATAGAGTGGAATAAATATCAATTGGATTATTATCTATTACCCTACCCCAACTTTGATAATATTGGGATGATATTATCATATTATAGGGAAGGAGCTCATCCTAGATGTCACCATTGAAGATCATTGGTTGAATTGTCTAGATTTAAGGATATATTGTAGGATGAGTCTATTACTAGAAAAAAGGTATTAAATCTATACATAGATCTCAAGGTATGGAATAAGGATAGCCCAAATGTACTTAACCCCTATATAATAGAGACAAGATATTTGATCATCCTATCATGAATGTAGAGGTGGCCAACAAAGAGAATGATGATATATAGCACTAGGAAAGACATGCCATCAAATTGACAATAGAATGGGTGAAGAGGCCTATCCATTTGGATTTAGTGCCAAATGTTCCCACTCTACATGTACTTATAGGCTAGAGAAAGGTAAAGAGACCAAAGTCACTATCCCTACCTACCATGAAAACATCAGTTAGGCCCCAAATCATATATAGATGCATAAGAGGTGTGGCATGCATACGAAGGGATGAAAAGGTCAAGGTAAAGAAGAATATGAGGTCCACTAAAACTAAAGAAGAGACCACAAAGGAATCTTAGGTCCAAGATGAAGACACCATATCAATACCTAAATGAAACATAATAGAGATAATGGTGGTAGGGATGAAAAGGAGTAAATTCAAGAAGAAGAATGATGCTTCACCTTATATTTCTAAGACCATTCAGGAGTATGATAAGGAAGAGTAAGAAGAAGAAGAGATTTGTAATCTCCCCCTCAACAAGAGGGTACATTAACCATGGGTGGCTGAAGAGGAAAGAAGAAATGCCATGTAAATATCCCTCGCCACCCAAGACTAGCCCACCCAGATTAATGATGTCATAAATCAAGAATAGGAGGGATGGACCAAGTCAACATCGGGGAGTAGATCAAACATTTTTGATTTGTCATATTTTGACAAGATGCCTTTTGGGAAACACCTAGAGGAAGGAGAGATAATGGACATGCCACACCAAGAACCATTAAGTGATGACTAGAATTAAATACTTGATCTCCCATAGGGTCTAGTTGGCATAAATCCTCTACCTCCTAGAAGTATGGAAACACCTCTGCTACCTCTCCTAAAATAGGAAATGATGCACTCTAGTGCTCAAGGAGAAAATATAGCATGTTGTAGAGGGAGAGACACAAATAACCCTTACAAAGGAAGCTTATCAAGATGGTTTGATGGTTGTGAAAAATGAAAAAAATTCCTTGATAGTGCAAACATCCTCCTCCATTTCTAGAATAATAATGGTTGCATCCAGTGTGGAGAAACCAAGGATAGAGGGGACCCAAAGAAGTAAAATAAGGGAAAGTGGTTGGCAGTCACAACGATGTCTTCATCTAGCCAAGATATATCCTTAATAGGCACAATCTTGACTTGGTAGAGGTGGTACATACAAATGTAAGAGGAGGGTCTCTCAATATTGAAATAGGTCATGCAAAACATAGTTTCTCCCTTAGGAGAGAAACATCAAAATGATCATTACCTTGAAAAACTGTCAAGATGACATGGTAGAACATATAGATATTTCACTACTCCATGCTGATCTAGAGTCCATCATGCCTCAAGAGTTTTAGATAGAAGAGGTCATATTGGGGAAGCCTACCAAGGAAACCACAAAATCATTCACAACTTTGGGTATGAAATAGGTGTTCCAATAATTGGATAGAAGAGAGGAAGAGCTCCAAGTTTTGAGAATACAAAATGATTTCTTGTGGGAGTTTGTAAAGGAGGTGGCAAGTCCCTTTGGCCCAAATAACTTAGAGGATGCACTATCAATTGCCCTTGAGAAATGAGTTCTAACCTCAAAACCTAGTGATTTATTTTTGGATGTGTGCAAGAGATGGCACTATAGTTTTGAGGATAAGCAAGTAAAAATAATAGAGGATAACATGCATTTATTACATAGTATACAAACAATGTAGAGAAGATAGCAACAATGGTCAACTAGGATTTTGGGTTGATGGATGAAGTGTCCAATTGAAAAAATGACCTAGAGGCATTATGAGACTTACACACCTTAGAAAATCACACTCTTTCACATATGTGCAATTACACACCTTTAGGTGTCATAGGATCAAAACTAGCAGGATTTTTTGAGCTCCAAAAATTTCAATTTCTAACATTTGGGTCCTCTTGACCTTCTATAAAAATGATATGTAGTTATGCTTCATTAAACCTCTTGATGATAGTGGAAATATCCTAAGGCTCTAGTAAGTCAAGAGCTTGATACTTTCCCCTAATTTCTCTATGAAAATTGTGGACCTCTTAACTTACCTTGACAAAATCCTCCATCTTAGATTTGAATTCTTTTGGTGTTTCCTCGACTTTAAATATGCGTCGTACATCATCCTCAAAGGACATAACTTCAAAAGTTACCCTAAACTATTGTAAGTGTGTTTTTAGGTATTTTTTGGGTAAGTAAACCACCTCAGCTGGTCTTGACCCTTGGAAGAGGTATTTATTCTACAAATTAGTTGGATTACATTGTTTCTTGTAAGGACTAAATATTGATGTCATATGCAAGCGATAGGAGATTCTCAACTCTTGACTTAGATACTAGGATTATTGCTCTCAACACTATAAATCATGTAAGGAAATGGATGAATAAGTTACTTTAAACCTAGATAAGAAGAAACCAAGGGGAATTTGAATCTTTCTAGTTTGAGGAAAGATTTTCCTAATGATTATACCAAGATTGCTTGTTGTTGTGTAAGTTTCAAAAAGTTCACTAATAAAGGAACACAAAAGGAATCAAAATGATATAGAGTCCTAAAAAGACACAAGACCACACCTTAACTACATACTCTAAGTGTAGTCAATCAAAACATAAGAAAAATAAGAAATGGTGTCATGAAAGGAACCTTGTTGATAAACAAAAATAGTCAGGCAAGGCCAGTATAGTCTAACCATTGCCTTACTAAACAAAGAAAGTTGCAAAGAAGAGTCAAGTGGAAACATGAAAGCTCTATGAAACTAACAAAAGATTAATGAAACCTAAAATGAAAACATTTTTTCTCATTAAGGTCCCATTAAGGTCACAGATTCTTGCATCTGGTCATATAGCAATTGGAATTTTTTTGATGGAGAGATTTCTAGAAGTCTTACCGATCAATGATAGATTATCATGAAATAACTAAATACTCATGGTGGTTGGCACTTAGGGAAGGAAAGATAATTAATAAACTAATTACACACCAAGCATGAAGGTCAAGGGTCTAAATTTTAAGTTGAGGTCTTCAAATAATCTCTCATGACATTAAGAACAAATTGTAAGCTTGATGCATGCATTAGATTGCTTGTTGATAAATAAAATACTTTTGGCATTTCTTTGTTTTGTCATTTGAAGTTTTGCAGCCATAAATTCATTTTTTGTGCTAAAGCAAAATGGTACACATTTTCATAGGTACACAACCTTAAACCCATCCCCTTATGTGTAAATTATCAAGAGGTGCACCTACACACCCAAATCAATTATGTACCTTGACAAGGTGTGCCAATCCATGGACCACCTATAAATAGCCCCTCCTTTTAGTGCTCATTATTCTATGTCATCTCTTGATTTGTGAACCCTCTCACCCTCATTGTTGTGCAAGAAGATGACTGTCACTACTTCACAATGAAGACTAACTCTAAGGTAGGATCTTGTGTACTAGCACACCAAGTGCACATGCGTAAGGTGCCCATGTCCACTACATGAACTCCCCAAAGCAAGATGAAAAGACTAAAAATTCCTAATTATATGACATAGTTGCATACATGGCACACTTTCACATGTGCACAATTGTGCCAAGTATGCATAGTAGATTATTCTATCCTTTTTTCACACTACGTGCACCCTACGAAGGTGTGCTAGTACATAGTTTGTGACCCTTGTCAATTTTGACCTCATTTGTTAATTTTTCACTAGTTGGGTCTAGGAATGAAGCATTATCTTGGCCTCCTAGAAATAGTATACTAATTTATTTTTTTGTGTAGCTCAAAATGACATCCTCATCATCTATGGCAGCTAAGATTACCCCAAAACTAATAACCTTCAATTTTCAAGGAGTATTGAAGAAGTCTAGATTTATAGACCTACACTTTAAGATCCAGGACACCAAGCTTGGGTACATTGACTGGAACAAGTTATTAGTCCTTTACAAAAAACCACATAAGAGATCAAAGATAATCTCATCACTCATCCTAAGTGTCTTGGTAAATGTAGCATCACAATCAGTGTCAGTGTAATCCTCAAAATTGATAATGATATTAGCTAAACACTATATGCCTAAGGAGAAGGTATTCAATAGCATCAATGGAGAAATTGTTTTGGACATCCACCCATACAATATTGAGAATTTCTTCCAACTACTTGGTTTTTTTGAATATTAGAATATCACACATGACACAAGAGATAAATGGTATATAGAGCATGAATGAGAGGTGAAGCACCTAGTGCAAGAGAAGTATCTTATCACTAGGCCTCCACCCACAAGGAGAGAATGAAAAGTAGACATGACCTAAGGGAACATGGTTGATGACATAGGCTACTAAATCATCTTATTAAGTAGAGTGATGGGACTCCCAAAAATAATTCATTTGGAAACTTGGATTGTCCATTTCATAGAGATAATTAGGAGAAGGACCCTTATAATTGATTAGGGCACCATAATTGGTTCTTCCTTGGATGATAAACTTAATTTCATTTAGATAGATCCTCAATTATAGATGACTTCATATATGTTCTACTTGTTAGCCTCCAAAGAAACCAACTATCTAGGTTTGGTAAAGAGGGGAAGTTTGCAAGAACCCAATGCATGACCATACATTGTGTACCCATAATTGGTACAAAAGAAGATTCTAGATAAGAGGTTAGAGTAAGAATTTATAAATGACATGTTTATCTTCAATATAATCCAATTAATTGAAGGTGATTATGTGAAGAGTCTATCAATAGAGGTTGTGATGAGGATAACACAAGTGTGGTAGGTGGGGGGGGGGGGGGGGGGGGTACTTCATCTAATACAACACCTTCATATACATCTAGGCAACCAAAAAAAATTTATGCCTTAATAAGTTGCCCCACTATCCTTTTGATAGGCTTGTGCTTTTAGAGATTGCTAGGTAATTGGCCTTAATGTATGAGAAAGTCTAGAGGTTTCATAGGAAGACATGGGTGTGGCCATCACCATAGGGCCTTGTAATGTGAAGCAAAAACAAGACATTGTCTCAATACCTTGCCCCTACTTTGACAATATCAAGATGATCTAATATATTATATGTAAGGAGTTCATCCTATATGCCATCAATGATGATAACTAGTTGAATTGTGTATATGACTACAAAGTTTGAATAAGGAACTATTGTAGGATGCAAAGTCCATTGCTACTAGAAAAGGCATTGGATCTGCACATACCTCTGAAGGTATAGAATAACATGAATGTCCTTGACCCTTGTATAGAAAAGACAAGATCTTTGATCACCATATCATGAATGTAGAGGTGGCTAGAGAAGAGAATGATGATATACAACATTGAGAAAGACAAATAATCAAGTTGACAAAAGAATAGGTGAGGTGACCTTTCCATTTTGATGTGGTACCAAATGTTCCCACTCTACAAGAACCTGCTAGGCTAAAGAAAGGTAAAGGGACTAATGTCACTATCTCTACCTACCAAAATAAGTCCTTGATTAGGATTAAGACCATATAAAAACATGCAAGAGATATGGCATACATCCAAAGGGTTGATAAGGTCAAGGGGAAGAAGAAGAGGCAATCCATTGAGACTAAAGAAGATCCTATCAAGGAACCTTAGGTCCAAGCTAAAACCTCCCCATCAGTACCTAAACATAGTAGAATACAAACATTGGTGGTAGGGAAAAAATGAGGAAATTGAAGAAGAAGAGTGCTGCTTCACCTGAGATCACTGAGACCATTCTAGAGGTGAAGAGGAAAAAGAAGAAGAAGATGAGATTGATAATATCCCCCTCAACAAGTGGACATGTTCAACATGGGTGAATTAAGAGGAAAGAAGAAGAAGTGCCATAAAAACACCCAAGGCCACCCAAGACCAGCCCATCCAAATAGATGATGTCACATATCAAGAACATGATAGATGGACTAATTAAACTTTAGGGAGTGGATTAGATATGTTAAATATGTTAGATTTTGACTAGATGCCTTTCCAAACACACCTAGAGGAAGGAGAGATAAGGGACACGCCATGCTAGGAGCCACTAGGAGATGACTAGAATTAAATACCTCATCTCCTATAGGATCTAGTTGAAATACCTCCTTTGCATCCTAGAAGACTAGAAACACCTCCTTTATCTCTACTAGAATAGGAAACAATGCAAGTGACCCCTCCAATGCTCAAGGAGAATAGCTAGGATGTTGTAGAGGGAGAGACATAAATAGCCCACATCAATAATCTAGTGCCTCTCCCATTCAATTTATGTAAGTCATCTTGATGGATGTAACCTTGATCTTTCCTTATGAGTGATCATGATTGGGACCATGAGTGGTCTACACCCTTCAGATGATTAAATTTATGCTATTGTTTTAGTTGGATTGATTATGCTTATGGATGATAAATGAGATTATGATGTGTTAGATGGTTTCATTGAAGTTTATGCTAGTGGTTACCAGGATTGATGTGGTATCATGATGTTGTTCCATGATTACCCTAATATGTGTGCAGAGATTGCATTGTTTATTATTATCTTGCTACACTTGATTAGGTTCCTATAATAGTGGTTAATCATGTATTTGACCATGTTGACTTAATTGTTTTAAGTTTCTTTTTTTTCATTTAACAAGTGTTATTAATTCTATTATTAAATGCTTAAAGAATTAGAAATGAATTGTCCATATTGGATTCATTGGTTATGTGCTATGGATATTTACCTTGTTCATTTCAATAATTTATGCAAAATGGTTATTTAAATGATTATTTAAATAAAATTAATTAGATGCTCTAATTATGCAATTTTGTGTAATTATCACTTTAGCTATTACTATTGTGCATCTACACTTGACTATGTTCCTTTATTGTGCATGACTTATATCCCTGACAATGGCACATGGAGTTATTGATAAAACCTTTCATGTTGAGCCAATATCGCCCCTATAAGGGTGATGTATCTTTATTGTCATTTTAATCCTTCGGTGAATGATACATCTGGATTCATAATGAATTATATGATTAGACCCATGAGCGTGTCTATGCATGTAGAGTTCCATAATGGTCATGAAAAAGATTAAATTAAATGGTGTTTAATGAGTGAAGGATTTACTTATTTGATTTAATCTATATTTTATTGCTGACTAATTTGTAGTAGTTGGATTCCAATTCAATTGTAATCACCTAATTTAATTTGGGTTAAGGGAGCTAATTATATTATTTAATTGAAATAATCTAATTAATATGTCACTTTGCAAAAGTGCATATATTGGCTAAAAGTGAGTTTATTCTCACTTCTCACTTTGTTATTTGAGGATTTTGGAGAAAATTCCTCCAAACCCTCTTGTGCAAAATCAATGTTTTTCTCATTAGAAGAGTTTGGATTGGCGGATCATTGTAAGGCCAGTCTCATTGGATTCATATCAAGATTGATTAGCTATGCCAATGGTTTCATCTGATTCAGCATCTCCATTATTTTACAGTGGTATTTCTCATTTTTTCCCTCTTGGGTTTGAGGTAGGGCTTTTGAGTTTTAATGGGTTTACTTTGTTTCAACTTTTGTTTCATGTTTCTAAATGTTAAGGAGTGGAGAACTAGTGTTCCCCCTTTTTTTCTATGCATTCATATCACTCAGTTTGATGAGGGTGAGCATTTCTATTTTGTAAGAAGTTAAAATTGTAAGTATGAACACTATTTTGCTACTGGATTTTCATGAAGTTTTTGGGTCCATGATTTTATTTCAAAAGTGTGATGTTGGGTAGATTTAATTAGTGGGTTTTTCAATTTTGACAAATTCCAAGATGTTTTAGTTTTGGGTGTTTTGACATTGTCTCATTTTGCATGCTATCAGGGTTTTCACCCATTTGTTTATTTGGCTTATTTAGAGATTTGATCTTGTATCCCTTGCTTTAACAATGAGGATCATGGAATCAAAATGGTTGTAGGACATTCTGGGGTATTTTATTTCCCAATCCAAACTTGTGTTTCCATAATGGATTTTGTGGACTTGTGTCTTTTGCCAAGTTTTTTAGATTGGGAATTCAAGATTGTTTGGTGAATTTTATTGGACCCTTGGTCTTGTGATCCTATTCTTGAATTGAGGTTTCAATTTTGTTGTTATCCATGAACTTTGAGTTTTGGGCCTTTTAGTCTTGCCTCAGTTTGCATGCTACCCATATTTTGTTGGAATTTTGGCATTGTCTCCTTGGCTAGTGGAAATAGATTTTATTTCATGTTTTCTTACATGCTATATTATTATTTCATGGACACTAGGATTCATGTAGAATCCATAATCCCAAATTTAGGCCGATTAATGAGTTCATGATGCTTGGTGATTTATTGTTCATTGGGATTCATGTAGAATCTGTACTCTCAGATATAGGTTGGTTGAGAAATCTTGTTATACTTCGTATTTTGATTGTTTTTCATCCAACCCTTGTTGTTTATGATCTTTGTGTTGGTGTGCCCACACTATAGCATGTGAGTGTGCACTTGTCAGGTTCTCACAAGACTCAAGCTCCTAATTTCTTTCGGTTAATATATGTTCATTGGGGTTGGGTTGGGAAAGTGCATTCCCTACATGCACTCATCATGTGATGTGCATGGGCATGTAGGGTAGATAAGTAGAGGGGCTTCTCTCATATATCCTAGCTATCCCAAAAAGGTATACATGAAGAAGTTTCTAATAAGTGATAACTAAATGAATTTATGGGTAATTAATTAAGATATAAAAATATTATGTACCTATATGACTCACCTTAAGGTATGTGCCCATTCAGTTCATCTAAGGGAAAAATGTCTACATGGTTCATTCAGGGACACATCATGATGGCCTCTCGAGGGAGAGTTTCCATACAATGTTTAGCTTAGGCTCTATGATGCTAAGCAATCTACTCTACACTAGAGTCCCTACATAGTACACCAATAGAGCATTTGAGCAAGATCTATTGTACTGCATTGTCTCATGAATTTGGTTTCAGTCCTTTATACTATTTGGTGTGAGTGTTAGCCATGGATGTCTATATTGTGTGATTGTGGTTGGACCATTATCTCCATCGACATGAAAGGAGTGGGCCTATGAGTACCACATAGTTGGGAGGTGTAGCTACCTATACCACTACTAGGGACTGGTGTACATAGATGGTCTATTTCTAGTTTGAGGCTGATGCTAGATATTCACTCGGTACCTTGGTGTATCTTGAGTATGTTCTCTAGTTATTTATGTTTTATTTTGGATGCATTTGATCTCATGTTTAGATGATGACTAGTATGTTACTTGATGCATTCCTTTATTATGATGTTGTATCGTATTGATAGGTGATGTTTCTTACCACTTCCTCTAATTAGTGATGCTATTGGTAGATTAGCATGTTGGATATACTTGTCTTGATGATGTTATTTGATGGTTATTGGTAAGAATGATCTCATGAGACAACTCCAACTATCTTGTTGGAAATTTGAGATTCATGCTTGGGGGATGGCTAGGGCCTTTGAAGTCCCATGATGCCATTATAGTTGGGCAGAAATGAGCATGGTTTTTTTAGTTTGGTGGCTTCATTGCTTGTGCTTTCCTTCTTGAGATAGTTGATTTATGCACATGTATGTTTATTGCAATGTTACTTTCCATAGTGTTGGTGTAAACAAGTATTTACTTATTACACTTACTTAAGTTTACTTAGGTTAATGCATTATTTAATTATTTTGCATTATTTAATTATTTTTATTTGTGAGACACTTAAGAGTTTGTGCACTCTTGTGAGTTGTCTTGATGACATCACAGGGGTCTGCACCTCTTTTAAGCACATGTTGTCTACAACACAGGAAACTTCTACACACATATGACACTTAGTCATTCTTATCCATTCATCTAGAATGTTGGATAAGGTGCTTAGTTGTCTTATCTTCTGGTTGTTTCTAGAGACATTCTAGGTGCTTCCTGAGAGGCCTTTATATATAGGCACTCCTAGTGTGTTGGACATCACATTCTGAATAGAGAAATATATTCAGACATACTCTGATTAATTGATCATATCCATTTTTGGTCTACTGTGTGCTTGTGTTTGAGGTCTTAGTTCCTGGGTGAATTTTCCTCTTAGGAAAATTCTTACATGGTATTAGAGCAACTTGGAGACTTTCTCATCACATAGCCATTTTGAGACCACACTTGCTTCATCACCTCAGCTTGAATTTGGAGTGCTGCAGAAATTGGGAGCATCTAGAGCTAGATTTGACCTCACCATTGCATCCAAAATGCTGATTCGGTGAAAATTGGCTACAAAGCTGCCTACCCTTAGGCCAAAATTGATTGTGAGGCAATTTTTTTTTGCAAATTGAAACCTAAAGGACTGATTTGCAAAATTGGTATGATCATTCTAGATCTGTATATTTAATTCTCAGATCTACTTTTTTTCATCCGCATCTCTACTATTTTTTTCGAATCTGCATTATTTTCTGAATTTTTTTTGGCCATAAGGCCATAGGAGAGATTTTTTGCAGGTGAAGATTGAAGCTTGTTGGTGCGAATCTAATATTTGCATCACATTCAAAAGGTCCAAAAACCCCCAGATAAGATTTTGTTTCATCTAAATCGAACATCTGAGGCAAAATCTAGAGCCATTTGTTTTTTGGAGGCACGACGACAATTCAGAAAAAAAATAGCAACGACAATTTTCAAACAACAATATCTTCCTCATATAGAATCCTTTTTGCGAGAAATTTTTTTTGTTTTGGGGTAGGATCTCATGATCTACACATTGGTGCAGGTGTTTTGAGATCTCTGTTTTTGAATTTTTTTGCAACTCCAAAATCTCAAATTTTGCCACTTAAAATGTTTGGTATGGGCTCATTTAGACTCCAAATCAGGTTCCATTTTTTTTGAAAGTGCATATTTTTTTGTCTACTTTATAGATCTACAATCACAATATAGATTTTGTAGACATAAATAATACTTTCAGAAATAGGCCCTAAATTGACGAGTGGCTTTCAAGTGCCAACAACATCTTTTTTAGGGGGGTTTCTTTGTTTTTTTTAGAGGTTTCTTTAATTGGTCCATCATGGAAGAGGAAGATTTGATTGAATTGACCCCACACAACTATCATGAATGGATTCAACTTGCTATCAGATATCTCCGTCAGCACAATGTACTGCCCTATGTGCCAGATCTTGAGTTTACTTTTGATTAGCATGACATCATTTGGCATACTCTCTATTTACATATGGAATATAAAGTTATGAAAAAGCTTATCAAAATTATGTCATCTGATCCATATGTTTTTTGGGTGTATCTTTGGGATCATTATGGAGATCCAACTATTCCTCCATTCCTAGAAGATCTTCTTCCTCCAGTTGTAGCTGAATCCTCTTCAGATGAGATCACACCTCCAGCTCCTATTGCTCCTACTGATCCTATTTCAGCCATAGATGCTTCAAAATCAGTGCAGAAGGATACTTTATGTCTTCCTACTCTACCTTCATGTGAAGACTTCCTCTCAGACATTGCATAGTTGTTCATGGCATCTCACATTGAAGATATGGGAGACATTATTGATGACATTCATCTTCTTTTTGAGGTAGATATTCCATCCTTTTCCGTAGTGACAGATTCATGTACTTCAGCACTGCAAGGTACTCATGGTCTTCCAGGTGATGATTTCTTGCTAGACATTTCAGTTCTATTCTTCGAGTCACACACAGTAGATATAGGAGACTTTTATGATGATTTTTCGCTTCTCTTTGCTAAAGAGTCTTCCAAAGTTCTTGTGAGGGCCCACTCTAACCTTCAACTCCATGCTCTACATGATCAATCCTTCCAAATTGGCATGATTGTGGATTCTTCTTTACAGCATCTATAGGAGGTCTCTTCATCATTTGAGAAGATTGTTGGTTTCTTGAGATAGGTTCTACCACACTCCTTGTTTGATCTCCTCTTCTCTTTAGTAGTTTTGGAGGAAGCCATCATCAGTATCGACGCAAGGACTTTTGAACAAGTTTTAGAGATACCACTCATCATTGAGATTCCTTCTCCATCCAAGGGACGTATCTCGCAAGTACCCTTGCTCTTGTTTCTTCCAAAGGGGAGGAACATCATTCAAAGGTCATGGATTAGCTTCTACATAGGAGCATTTTTCATTGATTAGCATACTACTTTTAAAGGTGGGGGACTACCTCGTCTCCTTCTTCTCTTTTTTGGGGGGGACTTTTTCCTCATAGGAGGTTTTGTCCTTATCCATTCTTTTTTGTATATACATGGATGTATGTCTTAATGGGGGGGTCTTGATTACTCCATCCATCCATACATCCCTTTTATCTCTCTTTTTGGGGAAGGGTTTTTCCCATGAGGTTTTCCCTCTTTCCCCGCTTTATGGGAGATTTGCATATCATTATGTACATGGGTACCTAACATGGCCTAGTAGCCAGGACCCATTATGCATCTTCATCCTAGTTCGTAAGCTTAAGGGCATTCCCCTAAGTTGCACTTAAGGGGGGGTGTTGGTGTAAATAAGTATTTACTTATTACACTTACTTAAGTTTACTTGGGTTAATGCATTATTTAATTATTTTTCATTATTTTATTATTTTTATTTGTGAGACACTTAGGAGTTTGTGCACTCTTGTGAGTTGTCTTGATGACATCACAGGGGTCTGCACCTCCTTTAAGAACATGTTGTCTACAACACAGGAATCTTCTACACACATATGACACTTAGTCATTCTTATCTATTCATCTAGAATGTTGGATAAGGTGCTTAGTTGTCTTATCTTCTGGTTGTTTCTAGAGACATTCTAGGTGCTTCCTGAGAGGCCTTTATATACAGGCACTCCTAGTGTATTGAACATCACATTTTGAATAGAGCAATGTATTTAGACATACTTTGATTAATTGATCATATCCATTTTTGGTCTACTGTGTGCTTGTGTTTGAGTTCTTAGTTCTTGGGTGAATTTTTCCCTTAGGAAAATTCTTACACGTAGGATTACATTAGATGCTATGGATTAGATGTTGTGGATTAGATGTTAGATATATTTGATCTCCTTTATGATTTCAAGTGTTTGCACCTTGACATTGGTTGTTCTGGTACTCCTCAGTGTGGAGGTTCTAACTCTATCTTCCTTCTGGAATTGTCATCGGCATTTTTCCTTGTAAACCTAGGCGACATTGGTTAAACATTTGATGATACTAAAAATGTAACACATGACTATAGTGAGAAATATTGTGTGATATTGGAAAGTGTCACATGATAGTAGCAAGTTATATCGTATGATACTAGTAAACTATCACACACAAATAGTAAGGTATATCATGCGATATTGGAAAGTATCACATGATAGTTGTAAGAAGTATTGTATGATACTAGACAAGTATCACCTGGTAATAGTGAAAGTATTGCATGGTTTTGGTGTGAAAACCTTCTCAGGAAAACAATAAGCATTTTTAGATGTGTCAAATGAGTTTTGAAAGGGTCTTTTGGATACTCTATTGCTTTGTGTCCCTTCTTGGGTCATGCCAGTTTGATGGTTAATTGTTTCTTATTTTTCAACTTTTATAGTTGGTTATTGATTGTGTTAGTAAGTAGTGATGCTTGGATATTGTTGGTTTCTTGGATTTTTTGGTTAAGTCTTTCGTTATGATTAGATTAGTTGAATCTTGATGATTATTGGAATCTATGCTTGATACTTTGATAAAATAAAAAATGTATTGGATTTCATCTATCCTTGTTCCAAGGATCTCCATGTAGGGCATTACATTTGGTATCAAAGCCCATGTTCAAACATTGGGATCTCTATGTATATATTTCCCATATGGTTAATTTAATGATTGTGTGAGTGTGAGTGCATCTTTTAGAGCTTGTGAGTTTTGTTGCTTAGGTATCTACATGTGATTGACTTGCTTGTCTAGTAGATGCAACTAGAGTAGTGTGAGGAGAAGGAAGTGAGTCTTTTCATTTTATTCAAACAAAATCAATGTGCCTTATCATGGTTGATTGTTTGTGTGACCCTCTTGGGTGGAGCCACTAATTGGTGTCCATGTGTTTTCTTTGAATGCCTCTTTTGTTTCTCCCTGTGGAGTAAGGTGCATTTTTTTCCTTGTATTCTTCTATTATAAGTAAATAAATGAATCTTATTTATGATTTTGTGTTATGTCAATATAGTAATGAAATGTTCCTTTCATTGAGAAATGAGTGTATATTATGAATCATTGCAAAGAAGTAGGTGTTATATTAGACCTTTTGGGTTAATGACTTATGTCTCCAAACTCCTTGTTTCTTAAGCTTATGGAAATTGTAGTAAAATTGTAGTATATCTAAATGTTTCATTACATGGAAAATAATTAAGGAAATTATTGTAGTATGCATATACATGTGGTTATTAATGGTATACTACTTGATGTGTGTGAGTTTGTTCTCTAGCACTGCTAGGATGATATATTCCTTAGCATTATGTGGTGATTTATTCCTCTTGTGTGACTATTATTATTCATCACATGTAATGTGATTTGATTAATTTCTTATTTTATTTGGCTAGAGGTACTTTCCTCATGTTGTTAGGCTAGCATTGGTTTTTGACATTTTCCTTTCTTGGACTAGTCATCAAATTTATCTATCACTCTTTTAGTGGGTATTGTCACACTTGACTTATTATCAAAATGAGCTCTTTGGTGATTTATCGTTGGAGTTAATGGGATTTTTTATTTTGTTTCATGGTGACTATTCTACATATTTTCTACTACTGGCAAGTCTTGTATTGTGACTCTATCACATTCATCTCAAACCTCTGATAGTACATACAAGGGATAATATCGTAGAGAAAATACTAGTGTGTTTGTGATAGATATAAAGTTGTTAATAAAATTAAATGGTTTAAATGATGATTAAATGTAATGCTATTCTTGAAATAAATTTGAAAAGATATGCACTTATTTTATGGTAAGTGACTCTTGAACCCTTGCTTTGAAAACCTTTCAGTTTCATTGTGCATTAATGATTGTGTTATGACTAACTAATGAAATTACGAAAGATAAGTAATGATGGATTCAATGTGTGAATTATCTTTCATTTTGTGTCAGATTTCAATTTGGCCATGTCTGCTCTTTGGTTGTTTGGACATTTTGCTTGTTGCTTGTTTTGGTAACTGAGACTATCTGATTCTACCTAGGTTGTTTTATCTTGATTGGTGAATCAAACTCTTAGGTTTTAGGACTCTCTAAAATCTATCATGTTTTAGGTCTTTTTGAGATCTTTTTGATACATTTTCAATAGAGTCAATCAGAGTCTAGACATGAAAGTTATGGCCTCCAGAGTGAAGGAAATTTTTGTGCTGATTTGAATTTCACGTGAGTAAATAAGTTGTCATGAATTTGATTGCCTAGGAAATTGCATTATCTTGTGTGATTATGTGAGAGTGTGCTAATGTAAAATGTTACCTAGGGAACAACAAGCACCTCTTTTGTACTTTAGAAGCTGCAGATTGATGTTCTGAGTACCCTTTATTGAGTAGATGCCAATTCAATCAAGACTTGTATTTATGGCCATCAAAGAAGTTTAACTCTTCATGTTATTTCTTAAAGGATGAGTTAATAGCCTTCATAATCTTCTTGGTACTTGGTTAGGATTCATGCTTGGGTTTGTGTATTCCCTATTACACCAATCTAATTTTGTGAGGTGAAGTGTAGACTATGAGTGTCTCCTTGCTTGGGGTAGATATTGCCTTGGTCATTTAGGAGTGACTCAACCCTTTTGGTGAGTCTAAATCCTCCTTTTGCATATTAAATTTGGTGCATCTCCTTATCATTTCCTCTCTAGCGAAATTAGGCTAGCATGGTTTTGTCATTGGCTTAGTTAGTGTTGGATGAATATTTTTATGGTTAGTAGAATTGTGAGTTTTCCCTAATGTGTCTTGGGCTAATTTAGTGTAGAGGTTGAGAGAGACTCCCTCTTAGTCCTAATAATCTATATTTTCTTTCTTCCTAAGCTTGTATCTTCAAGATGCTATCTTGGTCAATTTACTCTTTTAGGGTCAACTTGAGGATTCAAGATTGAGTTTAGTATTAGGTTGGGTGTAGTATTCCTAACATGTTGCTAGAGAGACATGGTATCTTTGGACACATATTACCACCTTATGAGTTGGTATGTAGTTATTACATGATTTTTTCCACTAATGAATTTCTTTGCAACCTTGTCGAAAAGTGATAATTTGTTTGGCTAGGTAAAGTAACCCTTGTTCCTAGTGAGATCTAAACTTTTTGTATCATAAAGACCAAGTGCTCCTATGCTTGGTGGTTAGTAGTGGCATGTATCCTTCTAGAGTGTTAAATTTTGGTAGTGAAACATCATCCCTTACATTGTTCAAAGGGTGAATTTATGTAGATTCAAGGATGCTCATGTGTTGCATGATAGTGTTCTTGGGAATTTTGGGATGGCTATTCCCCATGATTCTAACTCTTGTGGTGTTAGGATTAACCATAGACATAAATAACAATTACATGCAAATATAAACAATATCAAAAAATAATAGATCACACAGAAGAAAACACAAAACACCAAAATTTGACATGTTTAACCCAAACCCTAGGATATGCCCACCAAACAACAAGTCCAATATTATTACAATCCAGTGATTACAACCTGATTACAATCCATAATCCCTTACAACTCAATACCACTGCAAGAACCAATTTTCACATCACATTATGAAAAATCTCTAATCCTAAGACTTTTTATACAAGATTTTTTTTACTTACAAAATTAGGGCTAGAATAATAGAAAAAATAGTAGCTAACACTTTTTACAATATAAGGTCATTTTTGGCTTTGGGATGCTACCCCCAAAAACCCCCATAGGGACATTGTCCTTTGACCCCACCCTATATTGTGATAGGGAGTGCACCTAGGGTGCTGCCCCTTGAATCCATCATGGACCCCAATAGAAATAATATGGGAAGAAAACCATGCTGAATAAACCTCTGAGTCTAATTAGGCTCCACATCACAAAAATCTCCCCCTTAGAGACTGATTAGACTCCACAACAATAACCTCCCAGTTAGAGACCAATCATAGCACTACTAAACTTGTAGCTCCCACTAGAATATCAAAACACCCTAGACTCTACTATTCTTTTATTCTATTCAATCTAGAGGACCAACCAAAGCTAAAGAGGAATTCAAATTCTCCCTTGTCACAACCTTTATAAATATATCTGCTAGATCATCATTCATATGTATCTTCTCTAGATTTAACTATCCATCATCCAAAACTTGACTGAATGAAATGGTACCACAACTGTATGTGTTTTATCTTTGAATGTAGAGCTGAATCCTTTGAAAGATTAATGGCACTCCAACTATCTATAAACAAATATTTATCCTTTTGAGGATGGCCCAATTCTTCCAAGAAGAACTGAATCCATATCATCTTCTTGGCTATCTCTGTAGCAGTAACATACTCTGCCTCTATAGTGGATAAAGCATTAACCTTCTATAATTGAGAAACCCAACTCATTGCTACCCCACTAATAGTAAATAATTGGGGGGAGTACTTATTTTATGACATTTATAGATGATTTTAGTCATAGGACATGGGTGTATTTCTTAAAGAACAAATCTGAAGCATTTGATAAATTTGTAGGATAAAAAGCTCAGGCTGAAAGAGAATGTGGACATTAAATGAAGGTCCTTAGATTAGATAGAGGATGGGAGTATAGCTCCAATTCTTTTGTAAACTTTTGCAAGAAACATGGCATAAAGAAAGAGCTCACAACCAGTTATACACCACAGCAGAATGGAGTGGCTGAAAGAAAAAATAGAACCATTATTGAAATGGCAAGGAGCATGATGAAAGAGAAAGGTCTCCCAATGAAATTTTGGGGAGAGGCTATGGCAACAATAGTTTACCTAATTAATAGGTGTCCTACTAAGGCAGTTTGTATAGAATTCCAATGGAAGCATGGTCACGAGGAAGATGGACAGTTGAACACCTAAGGGTGTTTGGATGTGTTGCATATGCACATGTGCCTAAAGAGAAAAGTAAAAAATTGGATGACAAAGGTGTGAAGTGCATCTTCATAGGGTACAACTCAGAATCAAAGGCATACAAATTGTATGACCCATTGAACAACAAGATGACTCTCTCAAGAGATGTTGAATTTCTTGAAAATCAGTCTTGGTATGGCCCAACTGATGAGTCATGGAGCACTTCAAGTAAAGTCCCAATTATGAGTGAAGAAGATGCTAATGAACAGCAAGAAGAAGGAACAAATAGAAGAAAAGGCAAGTAGGTTCAGTCATTTCCAAGCTCCTCTAGGAATGACCAAGTGTCAGTGCCGAGTACCAGTGAAGACCGAACTAGTCGACAAAGCATCAGTAGTGAAGATTTTGATCCCACACTCTCCTCCCTATTACCAAGAAAGACTAAGAGTCTTAGGGAGTTATACCAAGATGAAAGGTATGAAGATTATGATGAGAGTGTTAATTTTGCATTATTTTCTCATAGTGATCCAATATATTTTGAAGAAGCAATCAAAGAGAAGAAATGGTGTAAAGCCATGGATGAGGAGATAGATGCTATAGAAAGGAATGAGACATGGGAGCTAACAGAATTTCCTCCCAAGAAATAAGTGATTAGAGTGAAATGGATCTACAAGACCAAATGTAATGCTGAAGGCTAGATTGATAGGCATAAGGAAAGGTTGGTAGTCAAGGGCTACAAACAACAGTATGGTAGAGATTATGATGAGACATATGCCCTAGTTGCAAGAATGGAAATCGTGCATGCTGTCATAGCAATTGCAGCTCAACACAAGTGGAAGGTATTTCAAATGGATGTGAAGTCTGCTTTCCTAAATGGTGTATTGAAAGAAGAAGTATATGTGGAGTAGCCACCTAGTTATGAAGTTGCAGGTGAAGAGAACAAAGTATATAGATTGAAGAGAGCTCTTTATGGGCTCAAGAAAGCTCCAAGGGCATGGCATAGTAGGATTAACTCATATTTGATGAGCAATGGCTTTAGCAAAAGAAATGGTCAGCCAACTCTGTACATCAAGGCGGCAAATGGAAATGTGTTAATTATTGTCTTGTATGTAGATGATTTAATTTTTACTAGTAATGATAAGGCTCTAATTGGTGAGTTCAAAGAGACCATGAAAAATGAATTTGAGATGATGGACCTAGGTCTCTTGAAATATTTTCTAGGCATAGAAGTAAAACAAATGCATGATGGCATCTTCATCTCTCAAGAAAAATATGTAGGGCAAATCTTGGAGAGATTTAAAATGCAGAATAGTAAGGTAGCCCCCACACCAACAATAGTAGGTCTAAAGTTGAGCAAGGAAAACTCTAGCAAGAGAGTGGATCCAACACTATACAAGAGTATGGTTGGAAGTTTAATGTACTTGGATGCAACTTGGCCAGACCTAATGCATGCAGTAAGTCTAATTTCTAGATTTATGGAAACACCAAAGGATTCCCATTGGCAAGCAGGAAAGAGGATCCTAAAGTATGTGAAAGGTACCAAGGGATTTGGAATTTTGTATACTACAAATGATGATTTCAAGTTGGCGGGATACACAGATAGTGATTGGGCTAGAAGTCTAGATGATAGAAAGAGAACTTTTGGATATGTATTTCATATGGGCATCTAAGAAGCAACCTATTGTTGCTCAATCTATAGAAGAGGTTGAATACATAGCAGCAAATACAACATGTCAAGCAATTTGGCTAAGGAGGATCTTGACAGATTTGAATGAAAGGCAAGAGGATGGAATCACAATTTATTGTGACAACATCTCATCAATTGCATTGTCCAAGAATCCAGTCTTCGATGGGAGAAGAAAACATATAGAGATCAGATATCACTTCATTAGAGAGTTGGTGGAGAATGGGGATATCAAGATGGAATTTTGTGAGTTTGAGCAGCAGCTAGCATACATTTTCACAAAGCCATTAGGCATTGGATCTTTTGTACACCTAAGAGAGTGTCTTGGTGTAATTGATTTGGATCAGCACTAATCCTTGTTTGTTTGGCTCGGGACAAAGGGGGAGTGTTGGAAAATTAAATGCAGTGGCCATTTCTCCTTAGAGCCAATTGCTCACCTACCACCTCTGACATTCAGAACAGATAGAAAAATAAATACGGTGGGTGAGATTTTTGAAATCAAAAATGAGGGGGAAAATGGAATGTGACAAAAGGGAATGTTTCTACATTCATTTTAATTTAGTCAAATTATTCAGAGATTCAGTTTAGCAGAGTAGAGAAAAGGAAGAAGAAGAAAGTGGTCAGCAGATCCACTTGTTGCAGAGACAGAAGTAAGTATGTTCAGTGTCTCTAGTTGCACGTGACACCTCTGTTCATTCTATAAGTTAGTTGTTGTTTTGTTTTTTGTCCTGTTGAAGAAGTGATTGCTCTAGGCACCATTATATGCAGCCATTAGAGTTGCAAGTTTAAAAGTTTATTGAAGTTTGAAGTATTATCAGTTTAGGGTTTTCTGGTTGAAGCTGAATGCTCCCAAATTTTGTAATGGTTTAATCAAGCTGAATAGTGAAGCAAGAAGGCATACTTGAATCCATTACTCTTCCCTTGAATGTTGTATTTGACAAATTTTGTTTTGAAGCATAAAGCTTTGGCTCTCTAGTTTTAATGGTGAAAGCATTCACATTGGATTTTTTCTAAGTTATAATATTTCAGTTGAAACAGAACACTCGACACCTACTGCATTTTCTCTTCTTGTGCCGAGCTCACTCAGCACTTGCTACCTGTCACTAAACATCTATTGGTGCCGAGAAAATTGTCACTCGACATCTGTTGGTGCTGAGCAAATTGCCACTTGGCACTTGCATGTGCCGAGAAAAACTAGCACTCAACAATAGTTTGTGCCGAGAAAATTTTTAAATTTAGGGTTGTGAGTTTTTGAAGTTGATTTATATTTCTCACATAACTTGCGATAGTTCATGCATATTGGGTCATGTGGAAAATCCATCTTCAGTGACTAACTCCAACAAGAACAACTGGGGTGAGCAGCTTTAGAACAAAACCTTGTGGGGATTAAATCAAAGATGAATAGCTTAGTCTACTAGTAGTTTCCAAACTAGGTTATTTAACTCCCTTTTTTGTGTTCACAATATCAAGTGAGTGGGATTTAACATAACAATTATGTATGAATTCATTCTAAAATTATTTCTCTATAACCTGAGATAGATAAAATGTGTTCAAAATCTGCTATACTTGGAAAGTAATACAAATACATTTATTTTATTGTCTAGGATTGTCATATTGTATGCAAATTTTTTAGTCATATTGTTATATATATCTTGAAGTCGAATGCTACACATCACCATTAGGTTTATTGCCAAGGTTTCATGCCAACTATTTGATAAAATACCTCTAAGCCAAGGTATAACTTATTGTTCAAACTAAGTCGGGATTACTACACTTTTTAGCCTTATAACACTTATTTATAAGCCATGTGCAAACACCCAACATGGTAGTGCTTTTTATATGATCACTAATGGATATATAAATAGTTCAATGTTAGGAAAAGAAATTTGTAATGATGGGAAATTTCTATTCCTACGGAGAACCTAGTTTGTGTGGGAATTTGGAGGAGTATGTGCTCTTATATTTGTAGCTAGGGGAGTTGTAGGGAACACTCATTTCAAAATCTATCAAGTCAAAAATTTGCAAGTAAGTGTTATTAACAAATTTAGTATTGTGTTTGCTTGGATTTCAAATTGAGATATTTTACTTTTTATTTATCTATGGATAGATCTGTGATATGATTATTAATTAATGCTTTGCTCAATTATTCTAATTGTAGTTGCATTCTATTATTCGAGTTGATGTTTTAATATTTATTGCCTACACTTTCTAATATTAACAATTGAAAACTATTTAAATGTGGAGATATTGCAGTGGTATAATTCTAGTCTTATTGAACCAACATTATTAAGGAATACTTGGTAGTATCAAGAGTTTTGTGACATTGGGCATCTGCATTGTGTTTACTACTGTATTGGCCACTAAAGATGGAAGGCAAATCTCATCAATAGAGGTACTAAATATTCATCTTATGTGAGTTCTAGGCAAGAAGATACAAACAATGGGCTTACATCTGGATGTGAATGCAATCTCTAAGTTCTTTCTTTGCACTAGGATAAAGCATGACTAGTATATTCTTTGGTTAGAGCATGCAAATACTTTGTAACAACTCTTCCTTGATATTAGGTTAGAGATTTAGAGGGAGCTTGAATGAAAGATAGAGAGTGCCAAGTCCTTTGCAAAGGATCAACAAGCTCATGAAGCAATGTGGCTTTAGAAGCTCCTTGTTTGGTCAACATTAGAGCCAACTATGATTTATTGTAATAAAGAAGCTATTTATTCTAATGTGAGAATGCTGCCCTTGTTGAGAGGGAGTCTTAACATCAGTTGCTCTAGTATGAGGCAAAAGCCCTTGAAGTGATGTTTTCCTTGTATTGTATATTTCTTTGAGCTAGAGAATTCTGACATGAAAGCTCGTGAGAAATGTCTCTTTTGTACACATGGGAGTAGCCATGGTGGACACTTTATTGAGATATTCTATTATGACATCACATTGAGTGAATCTATGATGAGCACTTGTGCATAAGCTTCTTTCCACACATGGGAGTAGCCATGATGTACATCATGTTGAGAGATTCCATAATGATATCATGTTGAGTGATTTCATGATGTGAGCTTGCGTATATGTTTCCTTCCACAAAAGGGAGTAGCCATGGTTGGTGCCATGTTGAGGAATTCTATGATGTTAAAATGTTAAGAGATTCCATGATTTAAATATTTTCTACAAATGGGTGTATCCATTGCGAGCATCATGTTGAGAGATTAAATGACATGGATATGTGAAAAGATATCTCCCTAGTTAAGAGGGAGTGTTGCAGATATAGCTTAGCGAGACATATTTCTCCCTATTTGATATAAATACACACACACACACACATACATATACATACATACATACATACATACATACATACATACATACATACATACATATATACATACATACAAACATATATACATACATACATACATATATATATATATATATATATATATATATATATATATATATATATATATGTATTGCATTTTTTATTAAAATTATTGAATGGTCCTCAATTTGAAAGGACAAGACATTAAAGAGCCAAGAGTTGTGACAATAAAGGGTCAAGAAAATAAAGGGTGTTCACTTTTAAAAAGAGAATGAGGATCAAGGCAATGTTTTATAGTCTTCGAGAAGAAATTCATCAATACATTTTTTACTCTTTTTTGAGTGATTGTATAAAAGAGGCATTTCGTTTATTGTTTGTATATCATAGGGATGGTGTCATTACTTTAGTTTTGAGCTAGTTTTGGGCATAGTGTAAATCCGTCTACTGCTCTTTCATTAACAAAATGATTCTAATGGCTAGTTTTTTCCCCCTCAAGTTGGTGGATTTCGCTAGGAAAAATTGTTGTGGCTTAGTTCATTATTCTTGTTTGCTATTTATCTTATTTTTTATCATAAAAACCAAAATATTTTGCATTTGAGAGGAATGTTCTGATAGCCTATTGACTTTAATTTTTAAATCTCATTCCTCTTCTCAATTCCTAGAAAATATTTGGTAAAGTATTTTTTCTCCTATAATCTACTACATAATTTTGGTATATAGTTAAAGAAACAATTTATTTGGTAAATTCAATAGTTGTATATAGTCAAAGAAACTAGTTGTTTGGTGAACTCAAAGGTGGGGTTTATTGAATGTTTTTCTTGCTCTTTGTATACATGATATTTCTTTACAATATTTAGTGTGTAAGAATAATAAGCTTACTCATAAAGGAGTCATACAATATAGACATTCTATAAATTGAATATCATGTGATCATGACTTTTTGGATATTTTTTAGCTAAGCAAACAATGCTACTATTCAAAGGTAAATTATCTTTCTAATATTTGGTGTACAATAGAGGTCAACACAGTTGTAACTTTCTATCACAAAATTTCTATTTTTCATGAGGACAGGTGTAATTTTGTTTGTCTGCAAGATAACACCTCCTCTCCTTTCTCCCTAAATGACAATATTTTTTTTCTTTTTGAATTTGGCTTCCCTATTAAGAGTGGGTTGGTTTGATGGTTATCTTGATCATAATCACCTCTAGTGGTGGTCTGTGGGCAATGTGTGTTGGATAAAAAAACTTATTTTTCTTAGCAAAATATGACTTTTAGGTTTAGATTTTTTTAGTGTCTCACTCTTACTTGCACAAGTTGGTTTTTAAGTCTTGCATACCTTTCCCTAACATTCAATCAAGCATTTCATTGTCCTCATTTTTTTTTTCCAAAAATCTTTCTAAACTTTTTATTGTAGGGTTTAAAACATTGGAGAACATGAAGTTGGTGTGGAATGATTGGGTGTAATTTTGAGGGGAACATTCCCTCTCAAAAGTTATGGTTCACTCTTTAAGCTTTTGCGTAAAGCTCTTAATTCTTTTCCAATTTAGTTCAAGATGTTTAATATCTCTTTATATTTTATAGAAGATTCTTGATTTGAGGATTTGGAAATGCAATTGGTTATTTTTTTATAGTGGATAATTTTTTTTGACATTGGTCACATTATTTATTTGTATCTTGGCCATTGACATTTCCAGGGTGCTTTATGGGGATATATTGGTGGTTTTGCACATATCTTTGGAAGCCTCTATTGTGAGACACATTGCTTTAGGGAACTTTTGGTCTTCTTGTACAAATACAAGTTTCTACTTCAAGAAGACATTATCTCCTCAATCGTTCGACTGTGGATGTTTTTGTTCATTCATTCTTTGAATCTCTAGGGGATGATCATTCTCCCTTGTTAGTGGATTGTTATCAAACCTTTGTGGTGCCTCTTAAGATGACATCCAAAAAGATGGATGAGCAAATGCTTTGTCACTATTTTTGTTGTTGAAAATTTGACCAAGTCTTATAGGTGTTAGAATTGTGACAATGCATTTGGTTGAAAATGGGCTCCCTTGTTAATAAGACCATTGGTCAAAATGTCAACCAAAGCATTGACCAAGATACCAAACCCATGATGACATCTTGATTGATGCTTTGGTCAAAATTTCCACCAAATATTGGTTGAAAGTTTGACCAATACTAGCCCTTGATCGACTAGGATGCCAAACTCATTATAATGCATTGGTCAAAATTTTGACAAATTCTTGGTGAAAATTTTGACAAATCTTTGGTGGAAATTTTGACCAACATGTTTTGCTTAATTTTTTTTAACTAGAAGATAAATATCCAAAGTAATCACCAATGGCAACCTGGTCAGTAATTAGTTTGGATATTTATCTTCAGGTCTTTGGTGGGTCTACCACCACCTTAAGATGAGATTTCACAGACCTATATTGATGGCACTACAAGTGGCTACAAATGGAAAATGTTCCCATCTTTCAAGGTGTCTCATTCCCTATATCTAGACCATGGAGAGGCAAAGAATATATGTTGGGGTCTTAGCATGCTGGCCCACCTATGCCATGAGTGGGCATGAGAGTTAACCTTATCCTATTGATGCTTAGCTCCCTCACATCGACATATGTCAAAGGTAAACTAGAATAAAGATGATTGAATCCACCCACAAAATAGAGGGTACCCAATACGCTTAATATCATATTCATAAAATTATCGAAGCTCCTAGCAATAGAAGGCCTCCACTAAATGATAAATTAGTAAGACACCAAGATTAAGATGACCCATGCATTCCTCTAATTATAGATGGCTGTTAGGAAAAGTCATTTGAGCACGTAGTATAATTGCTAATCAATTCATTTTTGACATAACAATTATTCCACAAAACAATAAAAATGAATTATTTCTTAATTAAATGAATCTAACTACTATAGAATTGCATTGCCTCAAGTAGTCATTGCTTGAGGAGATATAACCTCAGAATCACAAGTAACTTTAACAAATCATCAAGTCACTAAATTTATTCCTTTAAAATAGTACATAGTTGATAGTTGTAGTAACAACTTAGTGAATCAAAAATCAAGGTAGAATTTAAGTATATCACATGTGCATTAGCTAATCCACCAACTATTCACAAAACTAGACTTTATTCATAGTCCAAGAGAGTGGGCTTAGTTACTTCTTAAATTCTACTAGGGAGACACATCACACTTCACTAACATTGAGGGTGACTTATTCCTTTATGAAACTAAAAGACCTCAACTAATTAACAGGTGTCTCAGTGATGTTTGAACTCTTAATTGGTAGACAAGAATACAAGAACATGCAAGAATCACTACACGAGTTAATGCAATGAGATATTATCATCTTGCAAACTCCTCCAAATCCTTTCAGTGTTAATTCCTTCCAAGATAGGGTTGACAAAGTTTTTTGGCAATTGCATTTGGTCTATGTCCTCTAACTTCTTCCACACAAGTTGCAAGGGCCCTCTTAACAAACAAGCACCCTTTCACATTATACCATTAATAACAATATGATAGTATAATAACCATGGACAATCACATACCATAATCATTCATTATATATAACATATATATCATAATTAAGTGAAAACATTGTCCACACATTAAAGTTTGATGGAAGTAATAAATAGGATAAAGAAGCTAAAATAGTACCAATTAAAAGACTCATAACTTCCCCCATTACACTTTTAGTTGTGCTCACACAAACAAGGGCTTAAGATTAAAATATACCACATCACATCTATAACCTATGAATTTTTACTTAGTAACTTTTTTTATTGATTTTAATAATTTTATTGTTTTGGTCTGAGTAGAATTTTTTTAAGAGTTTCAATGTCTTCCATCTCATCATCAACATCTTCCGCTTGCTCCCCTACATCATCATTCTCATGGTCTTGCCAATACACAACTTAACTAAGAACATTTGAAACTTCATGTCAAGCACTACTATTATTACAAGCTTACATGGAAAATATGAAAATCAATCATTACCTCATGTCGATGTCTAGAAAATAATCAAGCATTTAGTATTTACTAGTTTATCTAAATTTTTTTTTATAAAAGTTGAACTAGATTTATACTAAGTGGCATAACATTGTTAGACAAGTCTTATTCTAAAGAAATATCTTGAACTTCTCTTCCTGTCACCTACATCTCCTACCTAGTCAAAATTCACAATTCCCTTCAGCATCAATTCATCATTCCCTAAATATCTCATACCAATATGTATTGTGCCCTTCAATTGCAATAACTCATTGTATCTACCTTGACTATTTCGAAGACTATTTCTAACATGACTAATAGATGTGTATTGTATGTCAAAATATATGTCAAAATATGAAACAATATGGCGTGTTCTTTGGAACAAAATATATTGTGGTTTTTTGGGGGAAGAAATCATTAAAATGAGTTCTCTTCTTTGTAAAAACCACTCATTTGGAAGTTGTCAATTTAGGAACTGGCATGGTAATGGTTTTTGAAAGACCATCTGGCTATAATAAATTCCCTTTCTTTGGAAATAAAAATGTAAGTTAACTTGTATTGGCACCTCCAACCTTTACCTCATAGATTTGACTGCTTCTAAAGCTAAACCAAACAATGGATATATGGTGAGATGATGGAGTTTGGTGCTAAGATAGACACATTGGCTCCAATTTCCTATATAGTAAAATAAAATGAGTACACCCATTATTTAGTATAGTAATATAGGATATCATTTTTCATAAAACTCTTTCCATTATAAAGTAATCAAGAAGTAGAGAAAGGTCAAATCAGCTAATGAATTGAAAAATAATGATTCAAAAAAGTTGCAAAAATTAGATGTTGTAACATTCAGTAGGATACAATTAATATTGATAAACATCTTACTTGGGATCTTGAGGTATGCAATGCAATACAAACAATGACTCTATGGTCTTAGGTTGTACAAAGTTATGGTGGTCTCTATATCTAATTATTATGTTATCTAGGAACTCAAAACTTTTGTTCCCTCCTTGTAATCCATCTTTATAAAATTCCTATTTCAAAAGTTTCAAATTCATAATTATACCCTCAAAAAAAGCTGCAAAAAATATGAGCAATAAGAAAAATAACAAATGTATTTAATGTAGATTATTAATTCATCCAAAGTAGCTCACCTTTGTATGAAAATGTGCAATTTCTAGTGCCAGACCAACCAATAGTTGTTATAGAATACATCTCATAACAAGTCTTCATGATATCCTTTGCAAGCTTCAAGTTTTCTATATCCTTGATAATCATTAGACCTTCTTCCATTGCCCTCTATTTTTTTAGGTCTCTAGTTGCCCCAAGTGCAAGGGTGCCAGGTAGGAAACATACCTTCAAATACAATTACAGGAAAAAATGTTGGGTTCTAATAGAAACAACTAATCAATGTGACATGAAACATGAGCAATCAACTCATTTACCTAATTCTTAAGTTCTTAACAATGAGGATGAAACCATGACACCAGTTCAATTGGGAATCAAGCAAAAAAACTGCAGTCAACTCTTCCATAACTATTCTCTTACCAAGTATGACTCTAGGCCACTTCTTAGGTTGCTACTACATTTTATGTTTATGAAATTTTAACATAAAAAAATCAAAATCAATTCCTTAGTTTGTGTAGGCTATTACTTGGGCTACTATACTCTCCATGGATAGATCTTTTGCTATTGAATAGTCCACATTATAGACAATAATGTCAAATATGATTTTAGAGTTGTATGGTGCAGGCAATCTATTTTCATATTTCTACTAGGCCTTTGGAGATTTTGACTATGTTGTAGAGCTTGGCTATATTATGTTATAGCCTACAAAATTATCTAAACATGACCTCACATTCATCTACATGTTGAATATGGGGTGTGTATGCTAAAATGTTACACACTTCTATGAGTCATTATATCCAAGATTGCTCAAGAATGAGATCTCAAATAATGACTTATAGCTCCCTATTCATGGAGTACAAGGGTTTGTAATGGAGGCCCTCAGTTTGACCTAGTTTGTGGCCATGCAAGTACACCATAAAATGAGAGATTCAAAGAGGAAAAACAAGAGTGCTTGTCTCCATGATCATCAAATATGCATGCAAATGAAGATGCAAGCTAATATAAATGATAACAATGCAAAGGAATGCAAGAAATGAAATCTAATCTATGAAAGGAAATAACAATGCAAGATTAATCTATGAAAGCAAATATGACTCTACGCTAATATGGAAATGCAAGGATGAAGCATGATGATGGAAGCCATGGATGCATGAGAGAAGAAGACAAGAAGAGAGAAGTTTCAATGAAGCCCCAATGTCCAAACCCTAAGGCTCAAAATCAAATGCTTAAACTCCTCTAAAATCGTTGTCCAAATCTACAACATAACAATACTATATCAACTAACATCTATCCAAATGAGGAGGAGGGCACTCCTTATAAATGAAAGTGTGGAGGTGGGAGGCTTCTCACAAGAGCAATGTGGGATAAATTCCTAAAAGACAAGTAAGAGGAAAAAGCCCACCACTTAGACATATGTGCAAAAAAAAGGAATCTTTATAAGATTTTGTTTGATTTATTTCCTTTTTTCATCAAAAAGAGAGCTTTAAGTGGGGATTTATTTATTTAATTAAAAGAGGGATTTTCTTTTAAATAAATAAAATAAGATTATTTAATTAAAAGGGAGATTTTAATTAAATAAGATAAAGCTATTTAATTAAAAGAGAGATTTTCTTTTAATTAAATAAGATTAATTAATTTATTTAAAAGGATTTTTTAAAAAATTAAATTAAATAAGATTATTTAATAAAAAGAGATATTTTAATTAAATAAGATAAAACTATTTAATTAAAAGAGAGATTTTCTTTTAATTAAATAAGATTATTTTATTTATTTAAAAGGATACTTTCTTTTAATCAAATAAGATAATATCATTTAATAAAAAGAGAGATTTTAATTAAATAAGATAAAGTTATTTAATTAAAAGAGAGATTTACTTTTAATTAAATAAGATTATTGATGCAATGATCAAACCTTAGGAAATATTGAAATAATTAAATTAATTGCAATTTGATCAAGGAAAATGATTTGAATTGATTCAATAAAATATTGCGATGCATTGATTTAGGAAATTGATAATTTGATTAAGGAAATTGCTAAATTGAAGAATTGGGGCCCATAGTATAGGTGACCATTTTAGGGTACATATATTTGCCCCTCTTTGATTAATGTGCGATCATTTTAGGAACACATGTAGTCAAAGAATGCAGTTGAAGTGTGAGGTCAATTTGGGATCACAAAACAAAATAGATGTGTGGTCAACTTAGGAACACACCAAGACAAAGAATACAATTTTTGATAACAATTTTGTCTTGAAAAAGACAAGGTTATCCTAGGTGGAACAAATATTGATAAAGCTAAACCAAGGGTTGAAGTTTGATAGGTACTAACCCCTCGTGATTGAAATTGAAATGAAATAGAGGAGAAACAACAAATTGATAAATTTGATCAAATCAAACTAATGATAAGGTTCTTGATGTAAGATGAAAGATATAAGGATCACAGAACCAAGGTAGATTATCAAGCATGAAAGATTATGTCCTAGAGTTGAATTATAAGAAAAGAAGTGGGGTGAAAGCAAATGGAAGATAAAAGTTTGGAAGAGGTGGAAATAAATGGAAAGAAGAAAGAGAATTTACCTCAAGAAAGAGAACACCTCAAAATCAATCAATTGTTTAAGATAGAAAATTTTGATTGAGATTACGAAAGAAGATAAGGAAATGAAGATCAAGACATGACTATAGTTGATTAAAAGTCCATGAGAAAGATGAAGGAAAACTCTCTCAAACTCATAATGCAACCTAAAAATGAAGTCTAATAATGCAAGATACATGAAAATGCAAAGGTGTACTTGCAATAGAGAAACTATAACATAGGATTTTCTGTTCATTATTCATGAAAGAATACGAAGGAACTTATTTTCATCATTGGGCTATTATTAATGGACATTGGAAAATCACACAATCATCACTAGTCACAAGCCCAACTTCAAAGATATGAATGTGATTTATATCAAATTTGAATGTTGAAAGATTCTAACATAAGCATCAAAGATATAAAGTTCAAGATGACTTCGATGTTAGCTTACCCAATTTAATATAGAAAAACCACACTCACATCAAGGCATAGATGTTGGGAGGACCACAAGAAAAGTTGTGCAAAACTAGTCAAGGATGATGCCTCAAATCTCCTAAGTGTTTCAAAGGGACAACAAGAGACACTCTAGAGTTTTAAGACCACACCCACAAGAAGAAAAAAACAAAAAAAACATGCCCCATGTGCTGAGTCCTTTAGCTATGCATACCAAAGAGAATTTTTCTACAAGACACTCAACAAAAATCAATAACAGTCAACACACAAAGAAAATATCATGACATAGCTCAAGCATTAAGTGTTTGTGTTTAAAAATTAAAGTGTGTTATACTGAGTTTCGAGGATAAGGATCAAATTATTGCAAGCAGGTAAGATCAAATGACAAAACTAGGTAAGACCAAACCAATAAGTGTTGAAAAACACTTGATGTCAGGGATTGTATTGAAAAATATAGTTGGGTGGTGTTGAAAAACATCGTTTGTGAGGTGTCTTAAAGACTAATGCATCCAACATACCAATGTTAACACAATTATGCCCCTTAGACAAAGACAAAGACTGATTCCAAACCAAGGTAACAAGGACAAGGCATGATGGAGGAAGGCTAAGTGTTGAGGACATGCGCTAAGAAATAGGGGTGCAAAGGCCTCAAGTAGCACTCATTTCTAGGTTTTCACCCCTTGGATTTTATTGCAATTTTTTTTTGGAATATTTTTTTTTTTTTTTTGGAGATACATCAAAGTGCCTATTGGTAGGTTTTCACTAAGATGATCATTTTTATAGGGCATTTTCTGATTTTTAAAATTTTTGACAATATATCATTCTTTTTGGATTTTTTGAAATATATCATTTTTTTTTGGATTTTTGAAATTTATCATTTTTTTGAATTTTTGAAATATATATATATTTTTGGATTTTTGAAATATATCATTTCTTTTGGATTTTTGAAATATATCATTTTTTTTTTGGATTTTTTGAAATATATCATTTTTTTGGATATTTTCAGGATCAATAAATATATACAAAGGATGCCTGGGCATCATGGATAGAACTTCTTCAGGTGCAAGACATTGATAGGATTAGGGAGTTGCTCCCCCTCTTCTAAAGATAGTAAATAAGCACTGGACCCAAAAACTGCTATAATGATGTAAGGTCCAAGCCAATTAGGTTCAAATTTCCCCTTTTGATCTCTTTGTTTTTTATTCTTAGAATTTTCACATAGGATAAGATCTCCCACTTGGAATTCTCTAGGGTGAACCTTTTTGGTAAAGGCTTTGGACATGCACTTTTGATAAACCCTCATATGGTCAAATGATGCTTTACATTTCTCATCTAGAAGTTCTAACTCTTGAATTCTTATGGGATAGTAGTCTTTATCTATAAATAAACCTTTGAGGGAATCTCAACCTATAAAGGTAACACAACTTCAATGCCATATGTGAGGGAAAAAGGAGTAGCCCTAGTAGGAGTATGAATACTTGTTGTACAGGCCCACAAAGCTAGATTTATTTGTAAATGTCAGTCTCTGCCACTCTTATGAACTATCCTATGTAGGATCTTTAGGATGCCCTTATTTGATGCTTCTGGTTGACCATTTCCTTGTGGAAGTAAATGGAGGACCGATGTTGTTTAATCTTGAATCTCTTGCAGAGTTATTTAAGGTCCTTATTTTTGAGCTAGCCTCCACTATTGGTAATAATCTTAGAAGGCACTCCATATCAATAGCTGATATGATTCAGAATGAATAGAGAGCTTGTTTTCCGCAAGGAAATGAAAAGTGGTACAACTTCTACCCATTTAGTAAAGTAATCAGTAGCAGTGATAATAAAGTTGTGTTCACCTAATGAGTTGGGATGAATTTCCCCAACAAGATCAAAGGACCAATGCTGAAATGACCAATGAGAAATAGAAGGAATGAGCTCCCTATTTGGAGCATGTGTTAGGTTACCATGTTTTGACACTTTTCACATGACTTTTCAAAAGCTACCACATCAATCTACATCATGGGATAATAGTATCCTGTCCTAAGCAATCTTCAGGCCATGGAAAGATCATTGGAATGTCCCCCATAGATGCTCTCATGGATGTCAACTAACACTCGATTAGATTGTTCCTTTCCTAAACATCTAAGAAGAGTTCCATCTAGACCCCTCCTATACAAATCATTAGAGATAAGAGAATGGCAAGAGGCATTTTGGATAAGGTTTCTACATTTAGATTAGTTAAAGGTTAAAGGTATAATACCATCACAAAGGTATGAATAAATGAGGATGACTCATGAAAAACAAGGGCACAAATAACATGATTTTCTTGGGAATCATAGATAGGGTGATGTGGCTCTTCCACTAGGAATTCAAATCTAGATTCATGTTGCTCTAGTTGAAGAAGTGAAGCAAGTGTAGCTATGGCATCAAATACTTTGCTTTTTGCTCAAGGGATTTAATAAAATGTAACAAATGTGAAATATCATCTCAAGGAATCAACCATCTTCTTGTAAGGTACCTGTTTCTCATTTTTTTCTTAAATATTCATCATTGACTTGGTTGATTATTAGTTGTGAATCCCCATAAATGTGTAACTCTATGACTCTCCATTCTATGGCCATCTTAAGTCAATTTGTTAAAGCTTCATACTTAGCAATGTTGTTTGTACATGGGAATAATAACTTGTAAGATTTAAGAAATGTGTACCCATGAGGAGAAAAAAACAACACACTAGCTCCCAAACCATGTTGCATAAATGATCCACTAAATAATATCTTCCACATTCATTTAGTCATATACATGAGGTGCTCATCTAGGAAATCAACTTGAATAGTTGTATTGTCTTGTATTGGGAAATCAACCAATTGATCTACTATGGCTTGTCCTTTGATCACTTTACGCTCAACGTACTCTATGTCAAACTATGAAAAGATCATCATCCATTTAGCAAGTCTACCTATGAAGGAAGCCTTACCTAGTAAATATTTGAGTGGATCTATTTTTTCTATGAGGTGTATAGTGTGTGCAAACATGTAATGTCACAACTTTTGGGAAGTAAACACAACCACCAAACAAGATTTTTCAATACTGGTGTAGTTAACCTCATATGAAACAAGAGTACGACTAATGCAGTATATTTCTCTTTCTTTCCCATGTTCATCAAGTTGAGCTAGTAATGCCCCTACGAAAGATTCTGTCACTGAAATATATAGAATAAGTGGTTTCCCTAGAATAGGAGGCATTAAAATTGGAGGAATTTCCTAGTACTTCTTGATTTAATCTATGCTCTTTTGACAATCCTCACTCCATACACATTTGAATCCTTGATGTAATCTCTTGTTAAAAGGTTGAGATCTATCTGCCAATTATGAAATAAATCTCCTTATGGATTGAAGACATCCTTGAAGAATCCTCATTTGACTAATATTTCTAGGAGGTGGCATATCAATGATTAACCAGACTTTTTTAGGGTCTATCTCTATTCCTTTTGCTAAAATAATGAATCCTAGTAGTTTTCCAAAGGTAACTCCAAATGCACACTTCTTAAGATTTAACCCTAGTTGAAATTGTTCCATACAATCTAGAATGACTTATAAGTCATCTAAGTGTGTGTCTCTTTTCTTAGACTTGTCCAAGGTGTCATTCCCATAATCTTCCATGTTTTTATCCATCATATCATGAAAAATAGTGATCATAACTCATTGGTAGGTGGCTCTTGCATTCTTTGATCCAAGAGGCATAATGTTTCAATAATAGCTACCCCATGCACAAGTGAATGCAAAATTTTCTTGATCTTCATGAGCTATCTTAATCTAATTGTATTTGGAAAAAACATCCATCAAGGAATAAATCTCATAAGTCATGGTCATATCCACTATCATGTCTATATTGAGAAGTAGAAAGTCATCCTTTGGGCATGCTCTTTTAACATCTCTAAAATCTATGTAGACTCAAATGGTTTTGTTATGCTTGGAAATTGGTACAATGTTTGATATCCATTCAGCATAGTCAATATCCCTTATGCATTTTGCACCAAGTAGTTTCTCTAATTCTACTTTCACTAAGAGGGCTATGTGAGGATGCATCTTTCTCAATTTCCACTTAACTACTTTGACTCTCGAAGCTATGGATAAGTGATGCATGATAATATTAGTATCCAACCTTGGCATATCTAAACAAGTCCAATCAACATTTATCTCTTTTTTTAAATAAGAACTCAATGTAAGCTTCTTTTCCTTGTGGTGAGAAGGACTAAGCCAAGTGTAACATCTGTGGAGTCTCATCCATACCCAAATTGACTGCTTGTGTTGGTTTAGTAAGTATCAAAGATCTATCTTGAAAATATCTAGGGAGATGATCAAGTACCTCATCCTTAGGTGCCTCAAAAAGGTTTTCAACCTTGGATATGCCCTTTCTTTTTACTTTTTTTGGTTTTGACACTACCACATAGTGGTTTTTGCCATCAGAAATCTTATTCTTTTTCTTTTCTTTTCTTTTTATTTTGCAACTAAGGTACTTGATGTATGGCTTTGTCATGCTAGTAGCTAGTTCACTGGTGGAAGAGACTATGAGTTCAATGTCATTCAAGTAACAAGATATCTCATAGTTGTTTTGAAATGTTAAGAGCTCAGGTTCTTGATAGCATTGGGACAAAACAATAAGGTTGAGATGAACAAGGGTAAGTCAACAACTAGTTCAAGGTTGTGAATATGAATGGTTTCATCTCTGGTGATTGAAAACATAGAGTCTATCAAGTAACTTCCTAAGCTACCCAAATCAAGATTCACCCTAACAAGAAAAGAATTGTCCACTAAGGAAACATGTGAGTACAAATCCACTAATCCTACATGACTTGTTAGCTACCTCAGGTTGATAAATATAAGAGTGGATGACATCAACATCCATGTCAATTGTGGAAGGCTCCAAGAAGGAATCATATTCATACTCATGTGAACTCATTTCTAAACTTCTACTAAGGTGCTTACACCATAAAGGTTTGGGATGCCTTGATGTGGAAGCTTAAATATTATTAAGGGTAACACCTTCTCTTTCAATTAAACTACCTAAACTTGATTCATTTGTTTCTACAATTGAAACTATCTCATGAGTGATTGCACTAGCTAAATTTTCCCAAAGGAGACTAGTGGAAGGAACCCAATCTTCAGACATATCTTGTGGATTTTCCAAATTAGGTACATATTCTATTTCATATTCACTATCCAACTTCTCAACAATAGGAGTAGTGTTCTTATTATAATTTGCAAATCTTAGGCTAAACATCTCCTTAGACTCGCATCCAAAAAGAATAGGATCAAGGGGTTCAGATCTAGCATCCAATCTATGACTTAGAGGGCCACATCTAGGATAGCCTGTATATTTGACAAAAGTATACCCTCTTCCATAGGCCTTAGGAGAGGGAGATAAGTTATCATTGCACATATATTTCTCTTCTCTATACATCTAGTCTCTAACAACTACGTCCTCTTTCTCATTTTGAATAGGCATTGATAATTGTACAAATGTGTCAAATAATGTCATATGAAGAGGAAGGTCTCATTTCTTGTGAAGGATTTCCATAAGACCTAGGAAAAAATGGTAATGTTGCAAGGAAGTTGAGTTGATACCCTCCCATGCCAAGGTCTATTGATTTGAACTTGTCTCTACATTTAGCTAAAGCTGCATTAAAATCATCTACTTCTCTATTGAGGGGAACATGAGTACTCACTAAAATTGAGGTAATAGATAAAGTATTATCCCCAGGTATAAAAATCTCTATTTTTTTGTAAGGGAACTTAACACAATGATGATAGGTAGATGGCACTACTTGCATATCATGAATCCATAGTCTGTCAAGTAATATATTCTACGCAAGGGGACCAATGCCAACTATTTAAAATAAAATATCTTTCTCAATAGGGACAATCCTAACAAGAAGGATGACCAACCCCTTTGAACTTCTTTTTGCCTTATCATAGGATTTGATAGTGATCTTTCTTTTGGTATCTATGACTTGTTCATAATAACCCAACATCTTTAAAAGACTCAAAGAGCAAATATTAAGCCCAACAATCCCCTCTATTAGCATGTGCCTAATGCAAGTTTTTATGAATCATGCCTTCAATATGGAGAGAAAGATAATGTGGGTGGCTTAAAGATTTAACATCTTCCTCTGCAAGGGTGAGGCAATGAGGGATAACAATATGATTAACCATGTTCTGGAATTGATCAACTTCCAAATTGTTGGTAACATTTTCTATGTGCAAAACATCCTCAAGGACTTGATTATGTCTTAGAGAAAAATCTAAGAGCTCAAAGATCAAAATCTGAGCTTGGGTTCTTTGCAATCAATTGAAAAGACTATAATTTGACTTAGGATTGACTACTCATTTTGAGGTAAAATTCTTAGATGTCACTTTCTTTGGCTTACTTGGTTGACTTGAATTAGGTCCTCTAATGACAAGGGGACCTTGACTTCATTTGATAAAATTGAGACTTTGAGATGACACTCTAGAGTGAGGACCCCTTAGCACCAAGATGAGTTTTTCATCAAAGATAGGAGGAGACTCTATGTCTAGGTTATAACCATAAGGATCTTTATTTCTCATCATGTTGACATTCTCTTCTACTACTTCAAGCACGTTGACAACATTATCTACATTCACGTAGGTGTAATTGATTTCAGCTTTTCCACTCTTATGTTTAGATATTTCCTCCTTATCATACTTGGGCAAAGGTTCTTTAAAGGCCATGTGATTAGCATTAGTATTCAATCCATCCACTCAAAGCTTACCATTCTCAATAAGGTCCTGAATGATATGCTTGAGTTTCCCATAATTTTTAATATTATGTCCAATGCCATTGTGAAACTTGTAATAGGATTTCTCATCCCATCACCATGGCTTAACCTCACGTATATGGAACTTTGTGGGATCAAAAGGATGCGCCAAGTTGTGAGCAATAATATTTGTCAATATATCATCATATGATTCACTAAATGTTGCAAAATCTTGCCTTTCTCCCTTTTGCCTATCTTGGTGTCTTGGCTTACTTCCTTGTTGACTAGCACTAACTAAATGAAGGACACTTTGATCATTAGATTCGGAGGAGTCCACAACTCCATCATTGACCACTTGTTTAGTTCTATTCCAATACAAATTCTTTCCTTTATCTTTGTTGTTTTTACTTTGGCCATTGTTGTTATTGCTTCCATGTTTGGCCAAAATTCCTTGTTCTTTCAAAACATCCTCAATTCTAAATGTGGTTTCAACCATCATCTCAAAAGACTCAAAAATCTTCTTCTTAACTTCATATTGTATTTGAGGAATCATGTTGCTAATGATGATTTCAATTTTCTCTTTTTCAAGGATAGTCCTAGAGTAGCGAGAGAATTGTTGTCCCCATCTTTACAAGAAAGTGACAAAGGATTCTCCTTGATTTTTCTTCGTGTTACACAAGTCTAATAGGGTGACAAATCTTGAAAGGTTGTATGCGAAGTGTTGAAAAAATATCTAAACAAGCTCTTTGAAATTCTTAAGAGGAGGATTGTTCCTATGGCAATTTCTTTTATCCAATTCTAAATTAGTTTCATTTTTCCAACAAAGAAACCATTCAAATCTCTTACTTTTTTAATCATCTTTCTATTAATTATAATAGTTACCTTGGGTAGATCTTTCTTCTATACCAAAAAAGGTACCAAACTATCAAAGAATGGAGTATAAGGACCCCATGTGGTAAAGAGAGGATATAACAAGGAAACTACCTCTGAACATTTGTACTCTTCTCCTTGTAACGCAAGATAGTTTCTATGCACATTCTGTGAGACTAGTTTCAATGCACTTATATTATGAATCAACAAGTTCTTGATTGTTTTGATTTCAATCCCTTTGCCTAATTCTAGATCTTCTTCATCTACTTCCATGGCTTGACCTAATGTACCTTATATCTCTAATGACTGGCCCTCTATCTAGATACCTTGGTCTTTCACATTTGTATCTAATCTAATAGTATTTGTTAATATCGCTACCTCATTTTCTAATTTGAGGGTTTTCTACTCCAAGAAATATGTCTTCTTCATTTCTTCCTCATAGTGCCTCCTAGTTTTGATGAACTTCTCATAAGCTCCCTCTAATTGTACATGAAGAACATCCATTTTGTTCTTATCTAGCAATGCCACAGATGTTTGCATCCCATATATTTGGTTGCTAGAGGTAGAATGCACATTCCAAAATATTACATTCCCCCTTGGGAATTCTTTGATTTCTATTAAGGTAGGCTTTTGATCCTCTAGAGTTAAAGTCCATATTGCCATTGTTTGATCATCAATATGGTATGCTGACCCTCTCAATTCTCCAAGATGGTTTTCATCCTCAAATGAAATAGACTTGTCTTGTCTTCTCATATGGTGAATTAGAAAAGATCGACTAATATTCCATCCTAGGAAAACAATCATGTCACTTCATCTGACTAGATCTCTGCCCTCTTCCACAATGAGGGTTTCACTAGTAGGATCATATTCTTGTATTATATGCACTAACTCAGCAACCACCTCATTAGAATCACTTGATTTCATTTGTAGAGACATCTCATTTTATTTTAATTTAAACAAGAATCTTTTAAACTCTTCAGTCTTGATGAAATTAGCATCAATTATGAACTCATTTGATTCTATGACTCTTTCATAAAATATATGAGCCTATAGTTTGTAGTTTCTTTTCCCTTTGCTCATCCTCAAAGGCTTGAGCTATCAACTATCATCTTCTAACATCATCAAATATTGGCTACCCTTGGGCAAGATCTACAAGGCCTTTTGTTGAGACTTTTGTAGAATTTCTACCATCTTTTGTTTCTTATTTCTCTACTCTACCTACTTTGAGCTCTTAGGTTGATCCTCTTCTTCATCACCAACTTCAACTACAATGTCCTTGTCAGATAATTTAGGATCAATTTTCTTCCTTAAATTTTTGGGCACTTGTGCTGATATTTCATCAAAAATTTCTATACACTTATACAATCTTGACCAATAATCTTCTTTAGGATAGAATCCCATAAAGGATGGATCTTCTCTTTTCATTTCTTGCTCAAAGTTGAGGACATCTATATATTTTATCATCCTTTCTCTATAGATGTCCTCATTTAGTCTATCAGCAATGACATCCTCTTCCCACATAGGTTTTGTAGGCGGTAAATTGTATCCCCTCATGTTTTTCGGGTCATGCCTAACTACATTGTAGGGGTCAGATGTTCTTCCTAGCCTAGTTGGCAATTTGTAGCATCTTAAATAGGCTTTAGTTTCTTCTATAGAATTCTTTCCTATCTCAAAGTCTCCTACTTTGGTGCATCTACACAAGAAATTTCCCTTCTTGAAAATTTTTCCTAGATACTCTTTGTTCAATGAGATCAGTTGCCAAAAAACTTCTATAAACCCTAGTCTCTCGCAGATATATTTGGGTGGAATATGAGGTGGTTGAGGGAATCCATATATTTTGATAATATGTATTCCTCAAAAATAAAAACACTCCCCCAATCATCAATCAATTTCTTCCCAACATCAAAACCCATTTTAGATTTAATAACCTTTCTAACACTCCTAGGAATTCTTTCATTGGCAAATCCTATCATTTTTAAAATAGGATGCACAAAATAATTCTAGAAAGAAATGACATTTGATTATAGATGGAACCTTTTCCATACCCTTATCCATCTGTGTACTAGTAGCATTTCTCCCCATTCCTATGTGGATTCGAAGAAGCTTTCATCAAATGAATCAGCATTCTTGAACAAGATCAAGTGCATTATCAAAGAATAGTGAGGGAACCTTGAATTTTTCTAGTTGTCCCTATTTTGCAACAATGATTTCCTCATGTATCTTGTCAATTATGTATGTCACATAATCATACCCAACATTGGTGTTGGGATCTTGGATATTAAAAGTCATGACATAGTGTCCTCCAAGGGTATTCACGGTTTCGTCTAAACCTAGGACTTTATTGAGGCCAAATAAATTATTTTGTAAATACCTTCAAAAGAATTCAAGAGGCATGATTTTCTCTAATTCCTTCTTCTTTGGAATTTCTATCTTCTCTTTATGGGATATAGGAATGTGTCTTTTCATTTCTCTCCCATATAAAATATCTTCTAGCTTTTGAAATTCTCAATTAGGTCATTGATGTCAATAGGAAATGACATTGGGCCTCCCAGATCAAATACCTCTATGAATGTTTCTTTTTCTAGGGATAGAAAAATTCTTGTGTCTCTCCTGTGGAATGATTTACTGACTCAATTGTAACACTCGATTAATGCCTTTACCAGGTCCACATCTACAAATATCTCTAGCATGATCAGTTTGCCCAAATTTTTGACCCAAGGGTTGCAAACTAGAACCTTCTTTGTTATATTCTTGTAGAAAAACTAGAACAAATCATATCCATTTCTATTTGGAACCTCTACATCTCCACAGAATACATATGGATCTTTGAAAGCATGGTCATTTGTGTATTGTGCATTAGTTGAACTAGGTAGAATGTGCATTCATTCTTCCACAAACTAGCTAGGGCTTTTTGTTTGTGATTTTAGATCTTCAATTAGGGCCTATGCAATCAATTATCCTTCTTTTTGAGTCATTTATTCAATTAATTCAATCAATTATGAATAATATATGCTAAATAATCACTAAATATCACTTTCCAACTCAAAATTCACTCAGACAACTCAAATAATTATGTAATTAGTAATGAAAATCTTTGTGTCTTTCAAAATTTATCTATCTCTACAATAGGGGTGTGGCATTGATGGCATTTAAAATTGGAACACTTCAAAATCTATCAATCCTCAAAAAGCTAGCAAAATCTTTGCTTTCTCGTATTTTGTACTTCTAGCTCATACTCTTTTATCTAGCTTGGACATGGCCATTAAAAATGCTTTTATGCTTTAAACTACAACCTGCAATGATGTGATTACCTCTTTATCACTGCTTTGCCATGGTTTCCTTTATTTTCTTATCTTTGGCTACAACCATGTGTACAAGGCTATCATTTTTTTTCACAACCTCTTGCCTCTTTTCATTAACCGCTAAGTCTAGGTTTTGATAATGTGATTCCTTTTGTTTGTTCCTTTACAACTTCATTTCACTTTATCTTTCTAACCATTGTGATCTAGCAATGACTACTTTATTTATTACTTCGTACCTTCATTGAATTTTGGAACTTAACATCTTTCATGCTTGTGACAATGCGATGCTTCATATATTTAACTTATCACTTCTTCGCAACTACCAAACATGATACTTACTTTAACCAATTGATGTTGCGCTAAGCATATTCTTCAACATTTTCTTCATCTTGCAACATCACAACTCAAAATTCTACTTGCCTTAGAAAGCTTGTGAAAGTGAGATAATAGTTATTCACCACGTCACAACTTAAAATTCTAATGGTAAATGAAATCATGTGAAGATGCAATGATTACCTTTAACTACCACACTCTGGTTATTTTCAAGATTGCAACTTCATTTCTTTACCTTAGCTTTTGACCCACAAATATGTGATTATGAGCATTTTACTTCCTTGTGACTTTGACCTCAAGTCAACTATTACTCCTTATGATTTGTGATTTCTTTGATCCTAACTTTTTTTTGACCATCACTTCATACTTTGCAACAAAGTTCTTAACTATGATTGAAAACCTTGCGATCTTGCACTAGCCTTTAATTTTAACTATTCTGAACTTATCTCACAATCTCGCAACTTTAAAAATGTAACCATAGCTAAAATCTATGACAATGTGATCTTAAGCTTTCGCCACTTTGGAGTTTTGACCCTGATTCAATCATAAACTCAAGTGATGTTGTGATAGTCTAAAACTTGACTACCTAACCACTTAATCACTCCATCACAACTTAATTTGTCACTTTGCTTCAAACCCTTGAGAAGGAGTAATGAGCATTTCTTATAACTATTAGATATCTTTCACAGTTTCACATCTTATAATCTTTCCTCATGGTTCAACCTTGTGATCATGTGAAATGGTCTTCCTTAACTATTTCTTGACCAATCATTGCTTCACAACTTAAAACATTAGTTTTCATCTTACCCATGCAATGTTGTGACCAACTGCTAACTTGATTGTCTTCTCTATCATCATTGCTTCTCAACTTGAATACTTAACTCAAAATCTAACCTTGCAAAGGCATAATTACAAGCCTTCATAGCCTCATAACCTTAACCTAAAGTTTCCTTTAACCAGTAGCGAGCATGTGATAACCCTTCAAGCTAACTACTTCCCTCTATTTGCATCATTCTAACTTAAACTCTTAGGGTTAATCTGAATCTTGCAATCATGCAATGACTCAAATTTATAGTATGTTTTCATTTCATCATTTCATCACAACTTATAATATTCTAATCCTTTACTAGCTTGAGATCATGTGCTTTTCACTATTTTTCCCCTTTGCATCTTGAACTTGCATGCTAGCACTAATCGCTCTAACGTCACAATAAACTACTTAGAAAACTTTTTGCTCCTTCACATCATTCAACATGGTTAGTGATCAAAAGGGGGCGATGTTGTGATTAAAGAGTTGTCACAACATCGCAACTTAAAATATAAAAAAGACATGAGACATAAAAAAACAATGGACTCAAAACTTAGGGATATAAAATGTATGAGCAAGAATTATTTGCATATCCCTATTTAATTATATGCATGCCAATTTTGAATGAACTCCATCAAAACAAAAAGAAAAACAATTTTTCGTAGGGTTTTTATGAGGGAAAGACATATGTTCAGAAACCCTAAGCAAATGAGAATGAAATTCTACCTGATTTTCATAAGATTTTACAGAATTTTGGGTAGGTGAAAATTTATTCCATTAGAGTGGAATGAAATAATAGAAGATACAAAAGAGAAAAGGCTATGTGGTAAAGGAAATGAACCAAAAAAGAGAAAAAGAAGGTATGTCATGATAGTATTAAGTAGAATGTAGTCATGCACTAATTAGTAATCTTTGTAAATATATAATCTAACATGTTTCAAACTTTTCATAGACTACAAGACACATCAATGGCTACAAAAGTGAGACTACAAAAGGTTGGCCAACACAAACTTGGCTCTGGTGGTTATATGAATCTTCACTATTGACTTAGAAGTAGCAGCACTGGAATTTCATATTAAAAAATTTGTATAATGTTACAAATAATTTTGTTTATCAAATCATATATGAAAAATAGACGATATTAAGCAAAAAATACAGGGCATAGAATTGAATGTCGATCCCATGGATGAAGATAAATAAATTTTCTTGAAGGAAGGCTATAAAGTTGTGGTTGTATACCTATGCCAAGAATTTGAAAGCAATACCCAAGAATCTAGTGCACCAAATGAGACATATGTAAATTGGTCAAATGCAAAGTAAATCAAATTGAATAGTTAAAAATTTTATTTTTTGGTGTTAGTTTCCAACATAAATTGACTGCATAACAATGTGGATAACATTTCACTGTAGCCTTCAAAACCTATCATAGAACTTGAACGTAATGAAAGCCATGATGAGAATCATAGTGGTGGAGGTATTAATTTGCTATTGAAAATTAATTACTTAATTATGAATACAATTTAACATCTTCAATGGAAATTTGATGTGTAACCTTTTCTTGAATATAATTAGAGCATGTTGAACATCATGGTGAAGGAGTGAAGCATGTTTGAAGTGTTCAGCATGTTGAGGTGGTAGTAGATCAAAATGTTATTGTACATGATGTGGCATTGTCAAGTAAGAAAAATGCACGTTATGTTCTACTCATTAATGAAATACTTGTAACAGTTAAAAAAGAAAAAGAGTATGTCAATTTAAACCTCATTTACTTGTTATTGCAACAAAGCCCCCTTTAGTGTAGTAGCCTTGTGCTCCTCACAACAAGAGGAGGCATCATAATTTAACACTACATGTGCCACAAGAGGAGGAGAATGAGGAAGATATTGATGCTCCTATCAGCCTTTTCCTTAAGCAAGCTAAGAAAAACAAAAAGAAGAAATGATTTTAAAAAATGCTCTTTGATAAACCTTTTTTGATAAACTTTGTTGGTTAATGAAAGAATGTTGTTTTAAGTAATTATCTATGAAATTTACGTATTAATATTGATTTTTATGTCATGTTAATAAATATTGTAATTTTTTAATGAAGTCTTGATTAGTATTGTCTATTAATGAATTTTATATCATATTAATGAATGTTATGTGATTGTATTGATTGAATGTTATAGTTCATAAATGAATGAATGAAGAATGTAATTAGATGATAATGGGGAATTTAGATTGATGTTACGAGGAGGGGGGTGAGGCTAGATGAGCTTCTACCTTCATGTGGTTGGCCTCGTTCACTAGATAATATTAAAGTATTCTTGAAACTAAGTGAAGCTCAAACTAACATACCTTCATTAATTAATCAATTTCATTCATTGTAGGTCTAGAATGATGGGATGATACTCTATGGTATAGGTATAAATCTCTAGAGAAAGATTAGATACTTGATCTTCTAGCTTCAACAGCTTTACCACTTGCCTCATTTTGAGTCTTGTAGCTAGATCTGGATGGGAGCACCACAACCTTATCCCTAACAATTGTTCCATTTTAGCCTTCTCAAACTCCCTGTTAACTTTATATCTCTAGCATCCAAAACTTTTCCTTGACCATGGAGATCCCATACCCACTCCACAAGCCTGATATGATGCTCTTGCAAGCTCACATCTACTACTCTCTTTCATGTAGCAATTTCCAAGGCCACAGCCCCAAAACTATAAACATATGATTTGGGGCTTGTTCTTCATGTCATCACACACTCAAAAGCCAAGTAACTAAGGGTTCCAGCTGCAATTGTAAGATGAGACAAATTATTGTGCTCCAACATCTATGCTAAATTGAAGTCCCCAACCTTTGCAATAAAGTTGTAGTCAAGCATAACATTACTAGATTTTCTAGCCTCTTTAATTTAGAATATTTTCAATGAATATTTGAAAATAATGAATTCTTTTTTGTTTGAGCTATTCTTAATTGATAGCTTATGTTTAGTTGCTTGGTAATGATGAATAACTTGAAGTAGTATATCTATTTGAATGTGATTATCATAAATGTTAAAGCATGTAGCTTCAATTTTTTAGTGTCATGCGCCTAAAGTTGGATGTAGCATCTTCAAGGGACTCCAATTTAGTTTTTGGAAAGCCAAACTGTTCTACACCTACATCTCTTCCATTTGATAAGGTTGAATCACCAATATTTCCTCAAACATGATGCCTCTTTTCTAGTCTTTCATGATAAATCATAGCTAAAAGGTTGTATGTGCATTGAATTTGATGGTTTATTCTATAACCAAGGTACAAACCCCATATTTTGATGGTTGTAATTTTACCTTCTTTTGATTGTTTTGGGTTTAATTTCCATTTGTCGTATAGATTTTGAAAATGGTTAATATTGTGGCTGCCAAGGTTGAAGGAGATGTTGATGCACCAATATCTATATTGGATGATGAGGTGAGGATTTTGCCTTTTTTTATTTTATTTTTCTTATTTTAGAATAATTGTCATAGTTGTTGCATACTAGTCTTCTAATTCTATCATGGAAAGTAGGGTGCAAATGAAAATGGTGATGCAAAAGTTCCCCCATCTGAGTTAAGAGGAGTTGGTAGGGTTCACAATAGAAGAGAGAGTTCTAATGAGAAGAATGATGCAAAATATTGCAAGCTAGTGAATGGTGGTAGAGGCAGGAAGAAGGCAATGATGTCCAATGTAGTATGTTCCTAAATGTTATATGTTTATTAAAGTTTACAATAGTATTTACATGATGTTTGATGAAGGCGTATATGGTCTTGTAGAGAAACTAGGTAGATGACACACCATTAGTAAAATTCACTTGTCTAACAGCAAGTTGTCTTGTCTCCATGGAATTTACAATATCATGTTCCTTTTTTGTGGAAGTTCTCTAAGGGTAGTGATATAACATATTGGTCTTTTTATTTCTCAATGACCATGCAGGAGCCATCTAGGGCTAATTGTTATAACACCAATTTTTTTAATTATGGATTAAAACTATTTTGCATACACATCTTGAAGATAGTTAACACACTTAAATCCAGTTAGCTATTTCTCATAACAAACCTTTAAAAGTTAAAATTAAAATAAGAAAGAAAAAGAAAAAAAAAAAAAAAAAATATATATATATATATATATATATAGATATAAACACACAAGTCTCCCTTTAGCATTTTTATTTGTCTTTATATTAATTAGATGTGTATATCACCCTATCTAATGAGTGTTTAGTAATTTATTTATTCTCATGAGAAATGGATTCACGTGTGAATAATTATTCATCATACATAAGACAATAATTTTGACTCAAAAACTACACAATTAAATCTTGATAGAAATATCTTAATTAGATATTTTTAGCCATGAAAATATTGAATCCTTCGTGTGTTGCTATGATAATCTATAGTATTTATTTCCCCTTTCTCTATTTTTCTCTCTGCTCCATTCGTTCTTACAATGATCCCAAATGTGCTTTACCTTTCTCTATTTGTATTTTATCATTCAATACAACCATGCCTATTTCTATGTTTATAACAACAATCCCATTTGTACTCTACTCCCCTCTCTTTGCCAAGAAAATAAAGGTGAATTATCTATTGGTTCTGAACATAATGTATTTCTTAACCATTGTGTGATAGATTTGAAAGAAAGCATAGATAGTATTATATTTTATAATCTTCAAAACAAGGGATATAAAGCATTTCTTAACAAGAACTCAATTCAGGTTGGGGGCAACATACCTCGATCAATAGAGGAAGCCATTCACTCAACATTTGTGCATGTTGTCATACTTTCTATTAACTATGCAAAATCCATTTGGTGCTTGAGAGAACTATAGATGATTGTCAAAAGTGGGGAACCCATAATACCAATATTTTATGGAGTTGAGCCTTCACAACTTTTAATGAGAGATGTAAATGGGGTGTTTGCTAAAGCCTTCCAAATGCATCAAAACATTAGAAATTTTGAGCCACAAACACTAGAGAAATGGAGGAAGGCTCTCTACCATGTTTCATTTATAAAAGGACTTATTTTTATAGGGTAACACTTTTTTTCTTCTTTTTTTCTGCTTGTGTTTGTTATTTGATGATTATTACTATTCTCGTGTCTTACTATAGTTATTATTTCTCGAAGTATAGATATGGAAAAATACATTTATATTTTTCATTTAGCTATATAATTTTTTATTATTATTTCTACCATTCATTTTTGTTAAAATTACTCAGAATAACAAATATATTTATATTTAATTTATGAATTGAATACTATAAATTGCATGCAATGATCAAGGAGAGTTGTGGGAAGAAATTGCAAGAAATGCAGCAAAATGATAAGCTACAATTTCAACCAAAAGCAATGACTAAAAACTTGAAAGGATGAAGTTGTCCCAAACAAGATGTTGAAGATGACTAGAAAAAATGTGGAAGTACTAGATTCACAGAGTTATTGAAGATCTTAAATTGTTCATAAGGGTCATAATTATCTGATACTGTTATACTGCTAATTCTATATTTAATACTTTAATTTTGAAAATGCAACTTTCAATATGCTTTGTTGCATTCTCTATACAAGATAAATTGATATAAAAGTTCAATTAGATTATAGTGAACATACAACTGGAACTTATCTAATAGCTTTCCTTAAATATACTCATAATAAATCACTCTATTTTTTCATGGTATTTTTACTATCATAAACATGCAGACAATTCTAGCCAATTAGGATGTTTTAGATTTACTAAAAATTGGGATGAGAAACAAAGTTGTGTGTGCTACTATCCTTAATGGAAATAGCAGCCACTCTCATAGTATCCTGAGTGTGCATATTGAAGGGACTGACTTATCTTGTGGAGCAAGTGTAAGAGGATTCCTTCATTTGATTGATCTTGCAGGGAGTGAGAGGATTGACAAGTCAAAGGTCACTGGGGAAAGACTTAAAGAAGCAACATGCATAAACAAATCTCTCTCTACTCTTGGGGATGTTATATTTTCTTTAGCTAATAAGATTACACATGTCCCATATCATGACAACAAACTAACCCAAATTCTTCAAGATTTCCTATGTGCCCAAGCATAGACACTCATGTTTATACATCTCAATCTAGACATTGACCATTACTCAAAGACAATCAACACATTGAAATTTGCAAAGAGAGTGTCTAGCTTGGAATTGGGTGTTGCACATAGCAACAAGGAAAGAAAGGATATTAGAGATCACAAGGAATAGATTTCCAAATTAAAGGAAATTATTGCAAAAAAAGATGTTGAGCTCAAGCATTTGCAAAAACTGAATCCCATGTCCTACACACTATTAATAAACATCATATACAAATTTTAGAATTTTTTGTAGATGAATTCTATGCAATTGTTGTGATACGTAATCTTATTATTATTAATTATGTGACTATGACTTCTTTTTATCAATTGAGGTTTATGACACATGCATTTTTTATGTTTTCTTAGTATTCAGTTGTGTGTTTTTATATTATAAAATTTCTTAAGAAATTAGATTTTAGAAGCTTAAAAAATTACCAAATATTTATTGCATCTGGATGGTTTTCATATGGATGAAACATTAGTGTTATACAAAAGATCATTCATCTAAATACTACAACAATTTAGATGCACATGACCATAAATACTAGACAAAATTAAACACACTTGATGTACTCTTTTCTACTTCTTATCAGTAAATTTATTCATCTAAAGAGTCACCTTGTATTTTTATAAATATGTATTATCTATTTTAATTAATAAAATCTGATGCATCCGTCCACCAAATTTTGTTTGTTTACAAATGCATCAACAAGCTTATATGATGCAATAGGGGAATATGACAATGGTGAAGTTGAATAATGCTAGAACCAACCCCATAGCTATGAAGTCGAGAAACAATGAAACCAAGAACAACCATGTCGAAAACAATATCATGATCATATATTGGTTGACAATAGATGGAGTCAGATGTTAATTGAAATTAATAAAATATGTGGTGTGTTAGCTTAAAAGAAAGTTTTCAAGGGCTATCAAATTCACATTATGCAAGGACAAAGAAGTTATCTCATAGAATAGTATTCATCCTCTTTTTAAAAGGCAATCTCAGTTAAAAACATTTCCTTTCTTAAGACTAGTGAAATAAGATTAGGAGCGAAGATAAAAGAAGAATTAACACTATCTAGAGTGAATGTATGCACCCTAAAATGGTCAACTAGACTATGGGCCCCAATTCTTCAATTTATCAATTTTCTGAATCAATTTATCAATTTCCTAAATCAATGCATCGCAATATTTTATTAAATCAATTCAAATCATTTTCCTTGATCAAATTGCAATTAATTTAATTATTTCAATATTTCCTAAGGTTTGATCATTTCGTCAATAATCTTATTTAATTAAAAGTAATTTTTTGTTTTAATTAAATAATATTATCTTATTTAATTAAAAGAAAACATCCTTTTAATAAATAAAATAATCTTATTTAATTTTAAAAATACCTCTTTTAATTAAATAATTTTATCTTATTTAATTAAAATATCTCTTTTTAATTAAATAGTCTTATCTTATTTAATTAAAAGAAAACATCCTTTTGCATAAATAAAATAATCGTATTTAATTGAAACAAAATATCTATTTTAATTAAATAGTTTTATTGTATTTAATTAAAATCTCCCTTTTAATTAAATAATCTTATTTAGTTAAAAGAAAATCGTTCTTTTAATTAAATAAATAAATCCCCACTTAAAGCTCACTTTTTGATGAAAAAAGGAAATAAATCAAATAAAATCGTATAAAGATTCCTCTTTTTTCAACATATCTCTAAGTGGTGGACTTTCCCCCTTACTTGCCTTTTTAGGGATTTATCCCACATTGCTCTTGTGAGAAGCCTCCCACCTACACACTTTCCTTTATAAGGAGCCCTCTCCTTCTCATTTGGATATATGTTAGTCACTATAGTATTGTTATGTTACAAGTTTGGAGAGCGATTTTGGAGAAGCAGTTTAAGCATTAGGGCTTCAGCCTTAGGGTTTGGACATTGGAGCTTCATTGCAACTTCTCTCTTCTTGTCTTCTTCTCCCGTGCATCCATGGCTTCCATTATCATGCTTCATTCTTGCATTTTCATATCAGCTTAGAATCATATTTTCTTTTATAGATTAATCTTGCATTGTTATTTCCTTTCATAGATTAGATTTCATTTCTTGCATTGCTTTGTATTGTTATTATTTAGATTAACTTGCATGCATATTTGATGATCATAGAGACTAGCACTCTTGATTTTATGTCTTTAAATCTCTCATTTTATGGTGTACTTGCATGGGCACAAACTAGGTCAAACTGAGGGCCTTCATTACAAACCCTTGCACTCCATGAATAAAGGGTTATGAGTCACCATTTGAGATCTCATTCTTGAGAAACCTTAGATATAATGACTCATAGAAGTGTGTCAACATTTTAGCATACATTTTTGGCACCCACCATGAGGCAAACCACCTATACATATTGGTTTTAGCTACTTTTAGAGCTAACCCCTTAATGCAAATTTGTTTGGAGATGAAAAACCCCAAATCTTAAAGATGTGATCATATCTCCCAATCCTATTGGTGTTTTGATTTGAAATTTTGTTTATCTCTTGGAGACATATCAAAGAAGCTTCTCCTAAAAATTCAATTTTTTTCCAGGTGATTTATATTTTTCATAATTTTTTCTTTTTTTTTTCATGTATAATAATTTTAAGTGAAAAGTATCAATTTTTTCCAAAAATTCTACATTTTTGGAGAGGTCTCTAAATTCTAAATAGATTTTTTTCTTTGTGTTTTGAGTTTAGAGCTCATATGAGGGCTCAAAAACTTGATTTGCAAATATTGGTCTATTTTGACAAAATGAGTCCCTAGGGGACAAATGAAAATATTTTTCTAAAATTCTAATATTTTTGAAAAGGTTTCTATTTTTTAACAGGAGTCTCTTCTTTGTATTTAGATTTTTGAGTCCAAATTCATGGCATATAGGTCCAATCTTGTTGACTAGGTCAAAAATCAAAATTAAAAAAAAAGGGCATTTAATGATTAACTTGCATTTAATTTTCACATGGTTCAATGCATGATATGAGTTTTCATTTGAGTTATTTTTTGGTTATTATTACTCCTAATAATCAAATTTTGAGATCTAACCCTAGGGTTTACATAAGACATATCTATCTTGTATTGGTTTTGCTTGGTTCGTTAGATCAATAGAGTGATATGCATGTGTTGTTTTGGATATGAGGTATTCTTATACATATCTATAACATTTGTACTTTGTAATTAAAATTGAACCTCTCATGTGTTTGGCTTGAGTGTTTTACATATTTTTATAATTCACATTTTGATTGGTGCTCTAAAATTGGACCTAGATTTTCTTTCTTGCATACATGTTTCACATAGTAATTGGGCCCTATGAACACTATTTGTGGTGAATTTGAGAGAGTGGGCTTCATTCGCTTGCCTTACATGTGAAACTCTTCTTGATAATAGATCCCATTATAGGTAGGGAAGGATTTGATATTATTTCATTGTCTCACTTGGTTTGTCTTTGACATTTGTTGGTACTTTCTCTTTTGAGACTGGTAGTAATTGTTGTTGGCTTTCCAAACCTTAGTGAAGTAATTTCAAATTAGTTTGTCAATGAATCTATTTTCTATGTTTGGGTGAGGTAAAAAGGTTAGAGGAGTATGCTCTATTCCGTTCTAGGTACATCAAGAAACTTAGAACCCTTGAATCCAAACTAAGTCCCCATGTGGTCTAGTTTTGTGAGTCTTACTTGATTAGAGAGGGTTAACTATAGTGGACACTCACTTTATTGGGTAAACCACATAGATGGAACCTCAACCAGTAGTAGCCACTTTTAGGATGGCAGAAACACTCACTATATAAATATCCTTGTGGAAGAAATCTCCATGGGTGTAGTCTTTTGTTGGGTTGTCAGATTTCCTCAACATCTCTGATTGATTAAATTCTCAGAATGTGTCAAAACCATAGTGTGCCAAGACTGGATTTCACCCACTTGAGATTGCAAGAGTTATAGAGTTGACCATTACTAAGAACTATAGTGCAACCCATTTTTTTCTAGGACTATGTGCATGATTGGAAAATATTTTGAGGACATTCATAGTAGTGGTTCTAGGGATTAGATTCATACTAAGACACTATTCTTATTTATGTGTAAGGTTTCTTTGTCCCTTGCCCATTGCTTGTAGATGTTTTCTTAAACTCCTTGAGTGTTGTCTTGCATGCCTAATTTATGATAAAAATCTATTGATGCATCTATTTGGTCGATTAAAAAAAATAAGAAAATTGAATTCCTAAGTTGAAACCTTTCTTGATTTGTTATTCTATCATTTCCAGTCCTCCTTGGTTGATCTAATTTAGATTAGGTCACTTACTCCATTGTTAGAAGTTTTTTTGCACCTTGCATTATTGTTTTTTGACCTCTTGAATTGGTAATATTTGATTTTACGAGTGACCTTTCTTGGAGTCAATGAGTTAGAAACTATCCTCATTGAGAAGATAAACCTTTAGATTCTTTGATAACACACTTGGAGAGTCTTACTAATATCTTGTCCATTCACTTCCATTAAAATTAAATTTCAATTAATTATAAATTGGGTAAATCATCCTACTGATCCATATGTGCTAGGGTATTCATCCAAAGTAGGGGGCACCTCTATGTAGTGTTCGTTTATGCCTATTGCAAAAATTATATCTCATCATATTTCTTTTGGACAAGTGAGTGCTTTTACTGTCCTTGTTTGGTACTAATGTTTCTTAAGGGTGTCATATCACCTAGTACATTTTCTTTCATTTCGGTTACAACAAGATATCAAGTAGATAAAGGAAAGAGACCTCAAGTAGTCTTTAACCAATTACCTTTAGTTCAAACTTGCCAAAGACATAAGGGAAAAGAACGTATATTTGATCAATCACCCAAGAACAACTCAGAAGTTTGGTTTGATCCAAAGAGTAACCTTAGTGAGTTGAGTACACCCTTAGCACCTTCTTGCTCGGATATGGATATGAGTTACATGATGACTTGATGAGAGAGGGAAGAAATGGATGAACACCTTGATGATATATTTCAAAAACATCAAGATACCATTTTGTTTTGTAGTTCCTTTCATGAAAATCAACCAGTCTCACCCCTTATCTTAACTAGATATTTGAACGCACACCAAAGGGGTGAAAGAGATAAGAGGCAAGCCTATCAAGAAGAGAAATTAACAACATGAAAACCAAGATGATGAACCTCATGGAACTCATGTGAATGCAACATATACCAATAACTTGTTTAGACATTCAAGACCAATTTCACTACTCAAGACACCTTCAAGATACATGAATGAAAGACTTAAGAGAATTGGACATGAAAATAAAGCCTTCCTAGATGAAAAAAGTTACAAAGGAAGATCAATTTAGACTCCTAGAGTTGGAGATATAAAGGAAAACCTTCTAGGAAGAGCATGATAGACTCTTGGTTCAACAACTTAATGATAAATTTAACAACATGTGTGTTGGTGGTGGAAACAACTCTCCTCCATCCACCCCTCCTAAGACACCATGAAGTGGAAGATGTTCAAGAACACTTTCATGATCTCCCAGCCCTAGAGGAAGAGGGGCTTCAAGACATGATCATTTTAGGAGACTAACACCTCCTAGGATTTTAAGACGACCTTTGCAATGTGTTCACCATGGTTCATGATATGGAGGAGGTAGTTTGAATTTTGACCATGACTCTCAACATTTCATGAAAATGTAACAAAATTATTCTTTCCAAAAGTGTGTGGAGAAGTATATATATCAAAAAAAAGATGCATTCCTAAAGAATTTAATTGATAAGGATGCTAAAGTTCCCTAAAACTATGATGTAGACAAAAAAATTAGGATGCAAGATCCATCTTTGGGAGAAATGTTTAATCAAGTGAAGATTATGGTGGACACATTAATGGCACCTAAATGTTCCTCTCACTTGATTTGATTAGGTAACCCTTTTGATATGAAAGACTTTCCTAGAAAGGTTGAGATCCTCTAATATGACAAGTATCATAGGAATGGGGATCCAAGTGATCATGTGCATTAGTCTTATACCATGAGCTTTGAGTTTCATCATTAAGAATTGTACCTTATGAGATTGTTTCTAAGGATTATTAAGGGTCAAGCAATGGAATGGTTCACCAACACCTGTAGTACTCCACTTGGTATCAATATCCCCTACCAAATCTAAGCCAACATAGCCCTGTAAATTAGTAATAGAGCCCCCAAAATGTAAACACTTACTAGATGTTCCTCTCAAATATATGAGAATCCATTTAATTGCATTCCAATGCTCAATTCCTAGATGACTCATATACTTGCTAATGATTCCCACTAATGTGCAATATCTAGCCTAGTACATACCATAGCATACATCAAGCTTCCTATAGCTGAAGCATAAGTTACCTTAGACATCTTATCCTCCTCTTCTTGTGTCTCAGGACACATCTCATTAGTCAACTTCAAATGAATAGGTAAATGTGTGCTAACAACTTTAGCATTCTCCATAAAGAAATGTTGCAACACCTTCTTAATATAATTAGCTTGAGATAAATTCAATTTCTTGTTCTTTCTATCTCTACAAATCTTCACACCAAGGATTTGTTTTTCTACTGCCAAATTCTTAATAGAAAATGTATGTGCTAATGGTGTTTTAGCCCCTTGATGTGATCCATGTTAGACCTAGCTATAAGCATATCATCAACATATAAACATAAAATAATGTAGCTGTCATCATCCAACCTCTTAAAATAAACATAATGATCTAAATGACACCTACTACATCCATGCTCATGCATAAACTTGCCAAATTTTAGATATCATTGCCAAGGTTCTTGCTTCAAGCTATATAAATTTTTCTTCAATCTGCACACTAAGTTCTTCTTACCCCTAACCTCAAATCCTTGTGGTTGAATCATATATATCTCTTCATCCAAATCACTATGAAGGAAGGTTTTTTTAACATCAATCTACTACAAATGCAAAACTTTAGTAGCCATAATACTTAAAATAGTATGGATAGAAGTCATTTTGACAACATGAGAGAATATCTCATCAAAATCAATGCCTTTTTCTATGCAAATCCTTTGACAACTAACCTACCTTTAAATGTTTTCTTACATCCATCCTCTTCTTTTAAAGTATAAACCCATTTATTCTATAAAGCCTTTTTAATTTGCAAGCAACTTTCATAAATCCCATGTCTTAGTTTTTAGCAAAGAGTCACTTTCTTCTTTCATTGTAGTCTCCCATTGAATCTTTGTATCCACCTGGACAACTTCATCATAACATTCAAGTTCACTAGCATCAGTAAGTAAAATAGAATACAAGGAAGGAGAAAATCTTTCTATAGGTCTACTTATCCTTATTAACCATCTAACATTCACTGGGGGTGTGGTATTTGTTGTTGTAGTTGTTGCACATCATGAGGAATTGCAAGAACATCAGCTTTTGGAGTATCATCAAACACTACATAATCATCTTCTTTCTTCTCATGTTGTTGTAACAAATATTTGTACAACACTTTCTCATTGAATATGACATCCCTACTTCTTACAATTTTATGATTTGCAAAATCCCAAAACCTATAACCAAATTCATCAATGCCGTATCTAACAAATACAAATTTCTTTGACTTAGCTTGCAACTTGGTTCTATTTTTAGAATCTATAAGAGTAAATGCTTCACAACCAAAGGTTTTGAGAAAAAAACAACTCACCTTCTTACCAATTCATGCTTTCTCTGGAATACCATAGCCCAAAGGAGTAGAGAGACCTCTATTAATCAAATATACAATAGTATTAAAAGCCTCTTCCCACATATCTATGGGCAACCCTGCATGCAACCTCATACTCCTTGCACACTCCATTATAGTCCTATTCATACGTTCAACCACTCTATTTTCTTGTGAAGTCATTGGAATAGTTTTCTATCTATGAATACCATTATTGGAGAAATAATCTTCAAATTCATGACTATAATACTCACCACCATTATCAGATTTCAGACATTTTAATTTCTTTCAGGTCTCATTTTCAACCAAGCATTTCCATTTCTTAAAAGTTTGAAATACATTAGATTTTTGTCTAAGGAAATAAAACCATACTTTTCTAGTTGTATCATAAATAAGTGTAACATAATAATGAGATCCACCAAGGGATGATACCTAAGCTAGTCCCCATACATCTGTATTCACAAGGTCTAATCTCTCACTTTTCTTTTCCTTCCCAGTCTTCACAAAACTCATTCTTTTCCATTTTCCATAAAAAAAACTTTCATAGAAATCCATATTAACACATTTCAGACCTAGTATAAATTGCTTTGAATGAATTACTTTCATACCTTTCTCACTCATGTGCCCAAGTCTATTGTTCCACAATGCTATATTAGAATCTACACCAGCTATTTGTTATCCTTGCTCAACTGCAACAACTATTTCTGAACATTCATATTTCTCTAAAATAATCAAAGTAGAAGGAACAATATGATCTGTACAAAGATATAAGGTGCCTACTTTCACACCTTTTACTACTACAAGGGAACCTTTTGAAACCTTCCAATTTTTATCATTAAAAGTAACTACACAATCCTCATCACCGAGTTGCCCTGCTAAAATTAAATTCCTACTTAGCCTTGGAACATGTCTTACCTCATGTAGTAGCTAATGATTCCCATTCTATAACTTAATCTTAACTTTTCATTTTCCAACAATCTGATAGGGTTCATTATCCCCCAAATAAACAAGTCCAAAATCCCCTTGAACATAATCAATGAAATAACTTCTATGAGATGTAGCATGAAATGAAGCACCAGAATCTAAAGTCCATGAATCATCAACACTTTCTAAAGATAGAAGCAAAGCATCCTCTTCCAATTTGTTACTTACCACATTTGCCTCCTTGTTCCGTTCTAGTTTATCTCCTTTATTATTGTTTTGAGTCTAACAATATTTCTTCTTATGCCCTATTTTACCATAGTACCAACAATATTTTGATCCTCTAGATCGAGACCTCTTCCCCATTGACTTTCCTCTTGATTTCTCACAATTTCTAGAATTATTTCCTCTCTCAGTCATTCTACCTTTGCTTTATGCATTCAAAGTACTTCATAATGTAGATCCACCTGAGGTTTTCCTACAAATTTCCTCACTCAAAATAACTCTGATCACATCACCATATTTTAGGGTATTAGATCTAAAAATAGAGTTACTCACAGGCATTACCAAGCCATTCCAACTTTCAAGCAAAGAACACAAAATTAAGAGAGCCCTAATTTCTTCATCAAAATTAATACCCACAAAAGATAAATGACTAGTAATATTATTAAACTCATTTAAATGATCTATAACAGAGCCACCATTTTCCATTTTCATAATAAATAAATGCTTCATGAGAAATACCTTATTTTAAGTAGAGGGATTTTCATACAAATTCACTACGGTTTCCATTAAATCTTCTATCATCTTTGCTTTTGTAATATTAAATGCCACTAATGTTGCCAGGCATAATTGAATGCTTCTGAGTGCCTTTCTATCTAAAAGATCCTAGCCGTCCTTTGTCATAGATCCTTGATTCTTGATTTTTCCTTCCAACAACTTCTATAAATCCTTCTAATAAAAATAGTCCTCCATTTGCATCTTCCAGAACTGAAAGTTCTATCGATTAAACTTGTCAACCCTTAGCTTACCCTCATATGCCATCATTCCCACTCAATTGTGAGACTTTCCTACAAAGGATAACTAAAAAACAACCTCACTCTGATACCACTTGTTAGGATTAACCATGGATAGAAATAACAATTAAACTCAAATATAAAAAATAAAAAAAAATAATAGATCACATAGAACAGAACACGAGGCACCAAGATTTAATGTGGTTCACCCAAACCTTGGACTACATCCACTAAACAAGTCCAATATTATTACAATCTAGTGATTAAAATCTGTAATCCCTTACAGCTCAATACCACTGCAAGAACCAATTTTCACATCACACATTATGAAAAATCCCCAACTCTAAGAATTTTTATACAAGCTTTTTGCCACTTATAAAATTAGGGCTAGAATAATAGAAAAAATAGTAGTTAAGGACTTCTATAATATAAAGTTATTTTTGGCTTTGAGGCACTACCTTGAAAACCCCCATGGGGTTGTTGCCCCTCAATCCCACCCTGTATTGCAATAGGAAGCACACTTGTTCCCATAGGGGTGCTGCTCCTTGACCCCATCTTGGGGGCACTACCTCCAAACCCCCATAGAAATAATATGGGGAGAAAACCACACCGAATAAACATCCAAGTCTGATTACACATGTTGGAAGTGTATAATGTTTTGACCTTGTGTTGTGGTCACTTCGTAGGTGCATGCTATAGTTGGGCACCTATTGACAAGGTAGAGTGAATTTTTCCTTACCTTTTAGTGTTGACTTTATTACTAGATGGGTTTCCCTAGCACATAGGAAGTTCCTTGTTAAAGGACTCAATGTCATTATGACACCCTTTTTCTCAATGGTTGACCTATTTTGTAGTTGACAAGATGCTTTGTGAATGTTGGAGTAATTTGGATTGGACTTGTGAAGAAGTCAATGAGGTTTCCTGGAGTGTTTAAGGCTTTGTTTTTGCACTTGGTGTGTTTGGTCTCTATTCTTGGACTGTAGGCTTCAAGAAGTAACCTAGTCTTTCTGGGGGGGGGGGGATGATGTAGTGCCTATCACATTCAATTTATGTAAGTCAGTGTGATGGATGCAACCTTGATGATATTTCTTTGTGTGTGATCATGATTAGGACCATGAGTTGTCTACACCCTTCAGGTGATTAGATTTATGTTATTGTTTTAGTTAGATTGATTATGCTTATGGCTGATTATGAGATTATGGTGTGTTAGATGGTTTTACTAAGGTTTGTGCTAGTGGTTACTAGGATTGATGTGGTATCATGATGTTGTTACATGATTACCCTAATATGTGTGCAGAGGTTACACACATATTATTATCCCACTACACTTGACTAGGTTCTTGTAGTAGTGGTTAGTCATGTATTTGACCATGTTCACTTAAGTGCTTTAAGTGTCTTTTATGTTGTTTAACAACTGTTATTAATTCCATTATTAAATTCTTAAATAATTAGAAATGAATTGTACATGTTAGATTCATTGGTTATGTGCTATAGATATTTACCTTGTTCATTTCAATAATTTATGCAAAATGGGCTATTTAAATGATTATTTAAATGAAATTAATTAGATGCTTTAACTACACAATTTCAAGTAATAGTCACTTTGGCTATTATTATTGTGCAAGAATTATATCCTTGGTAGTGGCACATGGAGCTATTGATTAAATCTTTCATGTTCAGCCAATATCGTCCTTGTAAGGGCAATGCATCTTTATTGTAAATGGTAAATCTAGATTCATCATGCATATGTGATTAGACCCGTGTGTGTGTGTGTGTGTGCGCGCGCGTGTGTGTGCATTTAGTATTTTCCAATGGTCATAGAAAAGATTAAATTAAATGATGATTAATGGGTTGAAGGGTTTAATTATTTGATTTAAATTTTATTTTATTGCTAGCTCACTTGCCATAGTGAATTGGAATCACTTGATTTAATTTGGGTTAAGGGAGCTAATTAGACTATTTAACTAAAATAATCTAATTAATATGTCACTTTTAAAAAGTTCATATATTGGCTAAAAGTGAGTTTATTCTCACTTTTCACTTTGTTATTTGAGGATTTTGGAGAAAATTCCTCCAAACCCTCTTGTGAGAAATTTGTATTTTGCTTGTTGCAAGAGTTTGGCTTGGTAGATCATTGTGAGGTCAGTCTCATTTGGAATTATATTAGGATTTCTCCACTATGCCAATGGTTTCATCCAATTTGGCATCCTCATTATTTTATGGTAGTATTTCTTATTTCCCTCCTCTTCACAATGAGGTAGGGCTTTTGGGTTTTAATGGTTTTACTCTATTTCAGCTTCTATTTCATGTTTCTAGATGTTAAGGAGTGGAGAACAAGTGTTCCCCTCCATTTTTATACATTCATATCACCTGGTTGGACAAGGGTGAGCATTTCTATTTCATAGGAAATTAGAAATGCAAGTTTGGGAATTGTTTTGCTGCTGGATTTATGTGAAGTGTTTGGGTCCATGATTTTATTTTAAAAGTGTGATTTTGGGTAGATTTTATTAGTGGGTTTTTTATTTAGTCAAATTCCAAGATGTATTAGTTTTGGGTGTTTTTGAATTGTCTTATTTTGCGTACCATTAGGGTTTTTGCCAATTTCTTTGTTTGGCTTATTTAGATATTTTATCTTGTATCCCTTACCTTAACAATGAGGAACATGGAATTAGAATGGTTATAAGACATTTTGGGGTATTTTATTTCCCGATCCAAACTCATGTTTCCAAATTGGATTTTGTGGACTTCTATCTTTTGTCAGATTTTTTGGATTTAGAATCCAAGCCTGTTTAGTGAATTTTATTAGACCATTGGTCTTGTAACCCTATTCTTGAATTTTTGTTTCAATTTTTTTGTTATCTTAGAACTTTGAGTTTTGGGCTTTTTAGACTTGCTTGGGTTTGCATGTTGCCCATATTTTGTTGGGATTTTGGAATTGTCTCCTTGGATGGTGGAATTGGAGTGTATTCCATGTTTCCTTGCATATTATGTTGTTATTTCATGGACACTGGGATTCATGTAGAATCTATACTCTTGGGCTTAGGCCTATTGAGTGAGTTCATGATGCTTGGTGATTTATTGTTCATTGGGATTTTTATAGAATACAAACTCCCAAATATAGGTTGATTAAGTGATGTTGTTATACTTGGTATTTTAATTATTTCTCATCTGGCCCTTGTTGTTTATGATCTTCATGTAGTTGGCATGCCCACACACAAGCACGTGAGTGTGCACTTGTTGGGTTCTTGTGAGATTAAAACTCCCAATTGATTTCAGCTGAGATATGTCCATTAGAGTTGGCTTGGGAAATTGCATTGCCTATGTGCATCATCACATGATGAGCATGGGTATCTAGGGTAAAAAAGTGGAAGGGCTTCTCTTGTATACCTCAACTATCCAAACAAGGTATATGTCAAGAAGTTTCTAATAAGTGATAACTAGATGAATTCATGGGTAATTAACTAAGATAAGAAAATATTATGTACCTATATGGCACATCCAAAGGTATGTGCCCATTTGGTTCATCTAAGAGCAAAATGTCTACATAGTTCATTTGGGACACAACATGATGACCTTCCAAGGGAGAGTTTCCATATGATGTTTAGCTTGGGCTACGTGATGCCAAGTGATCTACTCTCCACTATAGTCCCTACATAGTAGACCCATAGAGTGTCTAATCATGACCTGTTGTATTGCATTGTCTCATGATTTTGGTTTTAGTCCTTTGTACTATTCGGTATGAGTGTTAGCCATGGATGATTGTATTTTTTGATTGTGATTAGATCATTATCTTTATCAACATGATTAGAGAGGTCCTACAAGTACCACTTAGTTGGGAGGCATAGCTACCTATACTACTGCTTGGGATTGGTGTACAGAGATGACCTATTTATGTTTTACTTTGGATGCGTTTGATCTCATGTTTAGATTATGATTAGTATGTTACTTTATGCATTCCTATTGTTAGATGTTGTTTCTTACCACTACCTTGCATTAAAAATGGTATTGGTAGATTAGCATTTTAGATATACTTTTTCTTATGATGTTATTTGATAGTTAGAATTGTTAGGATGAATGCTAATGATACTACATTGGGACAGTATCCTAAGCATTAAAGAGTATTGATATGTTGCATTCATGATTGCATTTGTCTTTGATGTCAACATAGTAGCAATTTTATAAAGATTGGAAGAATAGTAGTTAGAGATCTTATGTTGCAAAGAAGTTGAGGAAGGTCTAGATGATGGGCAATGAAGGATATGTTCCCGAGGTTGTCTTGATGACATGGTTAAGAGGACTAAGTCTGAGTCAATGGTGTATGGAAGTTACACTTGATTTACTGAAAGAAATGGAGAAACAAAGTATTAGGAAATAGTGTTTTGATGATTTATTACTATCTTTCTTCTGAGATGTAATAAAGAGATGTGTAGTTACATAGTGATTGAGGAAAGTTGTGTGATGACACCAATGTGTACACCAAGACATGGTCTCACACTTGTGAAGTTTGGTATAGACTGTGAGCTGACAATGCTATTGCATTTGTGAATTAACTAATTATCTTATTTTAATTAATTGGGAAAGCCTCAAGGCTGACTCAAGAAATTATTATGATGATACGATATAAAGGAAAGTTTTTTTTCTTATTTGAAAAGTTTCTTGTAGAAGAAGAAGATTAAGTGGAATGAGAAGCATTAGTGCACAATGCGAGAAGAAGCATAATGCTTACTAAATGTGTACAAGAGATCCAATGGATCATTGGATGTGCAACATGAGATCTAGTTACAAGATTTGAAGGAGCAGAAGTCTAGTTGACAGGATAGAGATAAAAGAAGGAAGTACATTTTAGTTCTATTATTTTACAAGGAATAATACAAAGATCATTTGGAAAGTGGGTTCTTTGATCTTAACCTTGAAGCTATTTGGGCAATGGGTCTAACTGTCTTCCACAACTCCTAATAGGGTTGGCACAACTCCTCATAGGGTTGGGATTTCCTAACAGGGTTTCAAAGTCTCCTAATAAGAACTCATATGTACTGAATGTTGTAATGAACTCCTAACAAGGTCTATCCTCTAAAAAGAAATATTTATATTGGTAAATCATCTTGTGGGTACCATTCCCACCGGGGTTTTCCCTTTGATCAAGGGTTTCCCTAGTTAACATATCTAGTTTGAATTGTGTATGAGTATATTGTCACGGTTTCACTCAAAATTACTCATATGGTTAAGATTGTTTAAAGTTAATGATTGTCATGATAGTTGTATAACTAATTCAGCCCCCTTTTAGTTATATTAATGGACTATATATTCTAACAATTGGTATCAGACAATTAGGTCCTTGAAGATAAGGCTTAATAGCTTTGGGAAATTGATGGAAAATATGTTTAGGAAGGATAGTCCAAGATTCAATGGGGCCAACTATGATAGCTGGAAGGAAAATATGAAGACTCATATGCTATGCATAGGTCTAGGATATTGGCTTTTGGTAAAATCTAAGAAAGAAATTGTTGAAGAATCAAATCTAGAGGAATGTAGTGCAGAAGAAAGAGATTTGTTCATGTGTAACATGAGTGCTAGAGAAGCCCTATTGTAAGCTCTTCTAGAGAATTAATACAATCAGGTAAAGACATTTCAAAATTCTTATGAAAGTTTGAAAGCATTAGAAGTTACTTTTGAAGGTGATGATCATGCAAAAAGAATAAGATTACAAAATTGGATTTGTGCATTTCAAGATGCTAAGAGGATGGAAGATGAATATATAAGAAGTAGTGTTGGTAGAATATCAGAAATTGTTTTAGGTATTTGGTCTCTTGGTGGAACTAAACAAGATTATGAGGTTATATGAAAGATCTTAAAAAGTTTAACATCACCATTCAATAAGACAACTTAGATGATTCAACTAATAATGCCCTACACCAAAGATTTCACAAAGGATACGTTTCTTGGAAGGTTAGAGTCTATAGAAGCAGAATTGAGATACTTCAGAGAAATAGCCAAGGTTGAGACAACTTTTAGTGCTCAGAACATTTGACCTAATCTATCAAGAAGTGCAACTGCAAGAGGTAACTTTGCCAGTATTAGTAGATCTAAAGAAGATAAAAAGATTGAAGAATGAATACACCTTCTAGTAAGAAGAGAGAAAGAAGTTAAGAAAATATTTAAGTGTTGGACTTGTGATGAATATGGTCATTATGCATCTAAATGTCCTAAAAGGGAGAAAAAATTTAGACAAAAATTTAAGCCTAGAAGAGATAATGATAGAAATTGTTTATATGCTAATGAGGATGAAGAATTTGATGAAAGAGATTATAGTGAAAGTCATGATGAATTATGATTTGTGGCTATCAAGGAAGATGATCATGATAAATAAATTAGAGAAGAGAGAGATCTCTAGTTACCCAAGTTGAGAAGAAATCAGATTGGATAGTTAATAGTGGATGTTTACATCACATGGCTGGTGATATGGACAAATTTATTAAGTTCACAAATCATCATGGAGGTATTGTTAGAGTTGGTAACAGTGCAGCTTTTCATATCACAGGGATTAGATCTAGTACTCTTGATGGTAAAACTAACACTAATGATTTTATTTTGTTGATGGTTTGAAACATAATTTGTTAAGGGTTGGATAGTTGGTAGAAAAAGGATATCTGTTGCAGTTCATATAGAAGAATTGCGTTATCAAAGACAAAGATGGTAAGATGATTGGTACTGGAACCATATCGAGAAGTAATGTATTTTAGTTGAATCCTACTAAAAAAAAAAATTTGGTTGCAAAAGTTGATAACAGTTGGTTGTGGCATAGGAGGTTTTTTCATATAAAATTAGATAATATTGTGAAGATTAGTAGTACATTTGCAGTGAGAGATCTACCTAAGATTATGAATCCTACTAATGTTGTCTACAAGGAATGTATTTTGGTTAAGTAGAGGAAAGTGTCTTTTCCTAGCAAGAAGTTCTCTAGTACAGACAAATTAGAAATTGTTCACATAGATTTGAGTGGTCCTACAAGAACTAGAGGATTCTATGGTGAAAGGTACTTTATGATTTTTGTTGATGATTTCAATAGAATGATGTGGGTAGCATTTTTCAAAGACAAGCCTGAAGCATTTGAGAAAATTAAGATATTTAAGAATAAATTTGAAAATGAATCCGGTGTCAAGATTAAATGTTTAAGATCGGATAAAGGAGGAGAGTTCACCACTAGAGAGTTCAACATGTTATGTGAAGAGAATGAAATCACATTTATCTTCACCAAGAACACCTAAATAAAATGGGATTTCTAAAAGAAGGAATAAGTTAGTAGCAAAAGCAACAAGAGTGATGTTATTTGAGAATGTTGTCTCAAAGACATTTTGGAGAGAAGTAGTTAACACTATAGTATATACTCTAAACAAAGTACATATCAAAAAAGATATGAGAAAGGCACCCTATGAGTTATGGTTTGGTCACTCACCATCAATCAAGTATTTTAAAATATTTGGAAGTAAGTGTTACATAAATAGAGATGATGATATTGGTAAATTTGATCCTAGAAGTGATGAAGGTATGTTTCTTGGTTACTCATTGAAAAGTAAAGCATATAGATGTTTAAACTATAGAACTAAGACAATAGTTAAGTGCACAAATGTAAAGATTGATGAAAAGTTTGGTACTAAAGAGAAGATGGTAGATTATAATTCTGATGAAGAAGAGGATATTTTTGGAAATGTTAGATAGAATGTTGAAATTCTTTTTGAGATAAAAAATAACTTATAGAATGATGTATTTGTTGAGCATAGAGAAGAATAAATATTTGAACCTAGTGAAGAGATAAGAGTTGAAATACCAACTCCTACCTCTAGTACAAACATGACAAAGAATCACCCTCCAAAGCAGATAATTGGGAGTAAGGATAAAGGTGTGATGACAAGGAACAAAGTGAATGAGGAATTTGTCTAGTTTCTCAAGTGGAACCTAAGAGCACATATGAGGCATGTAAGGATGATCACTGGATGCAAGCAATGAAAGAAAAACTAGATTAGATTATGAAGAATGAGACATGGGAATTAGTTTCTAAACCTAAAGACAAAAATGTTATAGGAACCAAGTGAGTATTTAGAAATAAAATGAATGAGCAAGTTGTGAGAAACAAGGCCAAACTTGTTTGTAAAGGATACTCATAGTAAGAAGGCATAGATTATGAAGAAACTTATGCACCTATGGCAAGAATGGAAGCCAGTAAGGATATTCTTAGCTTATGCAAAAAGAAAAAATTTCAAGGTTTATTAAATGAATATCAAGTCAACTTTTATGAATGGAGAACTTGAAGAAGAACTCTACATTGAGCAACCTAATGGATTCCCTCTAATAGAAGAAAAAGAATTTTTATATAGATTGAAGAAAGCATTGTATGGTATGAAGCAAGCACCTAGAACCTGGTATGCAAGGTTGGACAAGTATTTGTCTAAGCTTGGATTTATCAAAGGTACATCATATGGTAATTTATATTTGAGAAAAATTGATGATGGTTTATTTATCATTGTAATATTTGTGGATGACATAATATTTGGAGGAAATGATAAAGAAAGTGATAAGTTTGCTGAAGAGATGGAAAATGAATTTGAAATGAGCATGATAGGAGAAATGAAGTTTTTCCTAGGATTGTATATTGCACAAAGCAGAGGTGGGATATTTATTTCACAAACCAAGTATCTGAAAGACTTGTTGAAAAGATTTGCTTCAAAAAGTTGCAAACCTATTGGTACACCCATGATAACTGGTCAAAAGTTATCTAGTAAAGATGAAACACCTACAGTTGAGTAGAAGAAGTATAGATCTATGATTGGAGGATTGTAATATTTGACTCACCCCAGACCAGATATAGAAAATGTAGTTGGGATTATAGAAAGATGTCAAGCTAATCCTAATGAGTATCATTATGCAGTAGTAAAGAGAATATTTAGATATTTGATGGGTACATTTGATGGAATCTGGTATGAAAAATCAAATGATTTCACTTTGTGCACATATACTAATGCAAATTGGGCAGACAATATGGATGATAGAAAGAGCACCAATGGTGGAGAATTATTTCTTGGAGGAAGATTGGTTTCTTGGTTGAGAAAGAAATAATAATGTATATTTTAGAGTACAACTAAGTTAGGGTATGTTGCAGTAGTAAATAACTGTACTCAAGTTATGTGAATGAAAAAAATGTTGAAGGACATTGGGATTGAGTTTACAGAACCTGTTATCATTTGCTATGATAACACAAGTATAGTAAGTATGTCTAAGATTCTCATATTGCATTCTAAGAAAAATAACATATCTATTAAGTATCATGTTTTGAGAGAAAAGGTAGCTGAAAAAGGAAATAATGTTGGAGTATGTAAGTGTTGAGCTGCCATTTTGCACGATGCTTAACAACAAGAATTCTTTCAAATTCCTCTCTTAAAAAGCTAATCCAAGGATCAACTCCAAGGTTTTGGGTGATCTTGCAACCCACTAGAATATGCTTAGTTGAAGATAAATGTGAATATTCATAAGGAGGCCTTTGCTGGTTCTAAAATGATTTGGATAAGAAGAATGATCTATTTGTTGTCTCCAAAATCCTCACACAAAAGGAATATATTTTTTGTATTTTTCTATTTTTTAAGATGAATGCAATTTAACAATTCGACTGTATGAATTTCTAATTTAACCAAGGGGTTAGTAAAGCAAACAACGAAGATAGGGTGACAAGAAGTTTAAGAAAATGACATGAAAGTAAAATCCTAATAGACATAAGCCACAAAAATAATGCATCTATGAGTTAAGCTTTTGAAAAGATAGGTGGTTAAGCAATGAAAATAGGAGCAATGCTTCCTTAATTACACTAATGTAATAGTCAATGGGAATTCAATAGCCATAAGATGTTTCACTTTTCATCAAATCACAAGGCCATAGAAAGTGCACTCATGCAAGATGAAAAGCTATGCAGGAACAATGTGATGATCTCTTCTTGAACTAAGTACATCAGTGGAATTTGTAGACCTATAGCAAACACCAAAATTAAAAGATCACACAACCAAAATAATGCAATAAAACTATTGGCTCAATTACATCAATAAAACTATTGACTCAATTACATCCCATGAACATACATTCACAAAATATAACACACTTAGGCAAGAATCACTACACTCCAAATGTGAGCACCAACAACATATATTGTTACATCAAAATAATGGTAGTCTAGAATACATATTACATTCCTAAATTTATAAGAAATATTCTCCTCAATTTGTGTTGAGAGTGAGAGATATCTTTATGCAATCATATGCTTCTAAACTAATAATTTTTATTTGTTTATGTACAAACTAACTCTCTAACTAGTGCTTAGTAGGACTTCATCCATATTTATATCATTAGATGTATGCATGAGCCTTTACATGTCTTAAAAAAAAAAAAGCATGAAAGAATAATAAGAAGAAAGCTATCAGATGATGTAGCAGTCTCTAGAGATGCCAAAAATAGAAGTTCAACCTTCTTTGGATGTTTCTAGGAGTTAAACTACTATCAGAATGCATTTTTGGTACATGGAAAGCTCTAAATTTGGAATTGGTAGTTAACTATCAATGTATCTTGAAAGAAGTACACCTTGGGAGGAGTGCACCTACGCACCTTGCACACCACACCTTTTGAGAAATTTGTGCAAGATGCTTTATTCAACAAAAAAAAAAAGTTCTTATTTTTGAAAATAGTTTCTAGGTTTTGCTCAAATGGGGTTTTAGATCTCTTTTTTGTACTTACTTTGATCCTTTTGATGATTAATACCCTCTTTATAGCCAAACAACTTCATAGAAGTGAACTCCTTCTGCTTCTAAAATCCCAAGGCACCTGTGTTGAATCTTGTCATTAATAGTTGCATAAGATGAAGAACCTGTTCTAGTTCATGTATCCAACTTTTGTATCTTTAATCTTCAATGTAAATTGCTTGATTCTTTCTTCTCTCTAACTTCCCTAATCCTTCTTGGTCAAAGAACAAGTGATCTAGATTATCCAAAATGATCAAATGTTTGAAACATTTTCATACTTTTTAATAAGTTTTTCTAGGTCCTTCTAAATGGATTTTTCTGAGGTCTTCTACTCAAAATTTTAAGTTGAAACTCTTATCAGTCCCTAAAATTGGGTAGCCAATGGCTCACTATTTTAGGGATTGAAATTATATTTTTAGTTCTTCTTTCCAATGGTGTAAATAGTTTTGAATTCTAAGCTCTAGGTCAAAAGTTATGACCTCGACAAGTTAAGGATGCCGTTTTTATCGACATAAAGAAGCAAACATTAGTCTGAAGAGTTGAAAATATCAATTAAAATAAACCATAATTATGACTTGAAAAAACTAAAAAACCCTAACTATTTAAAACATCAAAAAATCCATATTGTAAACATTAAATGCAAAAAAACCAAGAAAAGGTGCACCTCGTAGGTGCACCTAGTATTAAAAAGTGTGGGGTTCACAATAGTGCAACTCACATAACTCAGTAAAATATTTTGTTTATTTTTGAAGGGTGCATAGTAGTGCACCTCATTAGGTGCACTACTATGCACCTCAATTTGGAGATTTTCTTTGTTTTATTGTTTTAAGGTTTTATGTTTTGTTTTGATACGAACAAAGGTGCACAGTAGTGCACCTAATTAGGTGTGCTAGTATGCACCTTAACTTGAATTTTCAAAATTGTTTTTTGTATTTTTTAGATTGTGAGGAGTGAAGAAGGAACACATGTAGAGGTGTAGTGTTGTGGCTTGTGGATGCTTAGAATGAAAAATGACAAGTGAAGAAATGGTGGGGGTCCCTGAGTTATAGAGACTCAGGGCCCAGCGAACCACTTGGTGTTGTGTAGCTACACATCGCCAAATGATGATGTTTTCTAAGTAATTTGATGCACTAGTACCCCTAATGGGGTGTGCTGGTATGCCTCTTTTTTGCAAAACAATGACTTAACACTCTAAAATTTGATTCTTAGAGTTTGGGTTTTTGAATTGAGACTTGGATTAGGTCAAAAGCACTAGATGAAATCCTAAAAAGACTTGGACCCTAGACTAGGGATCCAAAAATCTAAAAAATAAAATAGGGGGTCCCCATTTCTAGGTAGAAATGGGGCTTTGTGTTGTGAAACCACAATAGTAAGTACTAAAGATCTAATTATAGATATATTTACAAAGCTTTTGCCTAAAGATACTTTTGAGTACCTAAGTGGTATGCTAAGGGTTATGCCCCTACCTACTTCAGATTAGATGATGCAAGGAGTACATCAGTCCAATGGTACAAAGTACTATGGTTAGACTAGACTGAATGCTAATGCTTCCTGTATGGGGGGTATCTAGCATGTATTGAGTCATTGAGGACTCTAGATATTTTTGTATTTTGTATTAAATAGTGTCTATGGACCCTTGAGTTGAAGAAAGAGTTAGAAGAAGTATATTATAACAATTGGTATTGTGTACTTGTATTGACACCTTTGACATTGATGTCAATGGGGGAGAGAATATGAACATGGAAAAATCTCCTAGGCAATGGGGAGAGAAAATATGAAAAAGGCACTTGTTGAGATGTCAATGGGGTGGTGTTATCTCTTTAGGGAGATTTAGAAAGATTCATTTAAGTGCATTGAAGAATATGTTAGTGCATGGAAAAATGTGTTAGTGTGTAGAAGGATACCTCTATGAGGAAGATACATAGCTAGAAAAGTGTTGTAATTTGTTCACCATGAACAAATCATGACCATCACCCAAAAGATTTTAGATTGATGAAGAGGATTTGAGAAGATGATAGTAGCAACAAGAATAGAGTATATTTTGGTACTCTTGGAACTTAGATGTTTTGCATCTATGTTTCCATCAATACCAAAGGGGGAGATTGTTAGCATGAATGCTAATGATACTACATTGGGAGAGTATCCTAAGCATGAAAAAGTATTGATATGTTGCATCTATGATTGCATTTGTCATTAATGTCAACATAGCAATGATTCTATAAAGACCAGAAGAATAATAGTCATAAATCTTATGATGCATAGAAGTTTAGGAAGGTTTAGATGATGCACAGTGAAGGAAATGTTCCTAAGGTTGTCTCGATGACATGGTTAAGAGGACTATGTCCGAGTCAATGGTATACAGAAGTTACACTTGATTTACTGGAATCGGTGTAGGAACAAAGTATTAGAAAGCAATATTTTGATGAGCTATCACTATCTTTCATCTGAGATGTAATAAAGAGATGCACATTTACATAATGATCAAGGATAGTAATGTGGTGACACCAGTGTGTGTGCAAGACATGATTTTACATGTGTGAGGTTTGGTATATACTATGATCTGACAACACTATTTTAACTATGAATTAATTAATTATCTTATTATAATTAATTGGGAAAGCCTCAAGGCTAACTCAATAAATTATTATGATGACACGTTATAAAGGAAATTTATTTTTGTTATTTGAAAAGATTCTTGCAGAAGAAGAAGATCAAGTGGAATGTAAAGTATTAGTGCATAATGTGAGAAGGAGCAAAATGTTTATTGAATATGTGTAAGTCATCTAAGGGATCATTAGATGGACAACATGAGACCTGGTTACAAGATATAAAGGAGAAAATGTTTGATTGACAAGAAAAAGATAGAGGAAGGAAGTAAATTTTAGTTCTATTATTCTATAAGGAATAATATAGATATCATTTGGATAGTTGGTTCTTTTGATCTTAACCTTGAAGCTATTTGGGCAGTGGGTCCAACTATCTTCCACAACTCCTAATAGGGTTGGAATCTCCTAATAGGGATTCAAAGTCTCCTAAAAAGGACTCATATGTACTAAATATTGTAATAGACTCTTAACAGATTCTATCCTCTATAATAAGGAATATTTATATTAGTACATCATCTTGTGGGTACCATTCCCACTAGGGTTTTCCCTCTAATCAAGGGTTTCCCTAGTTAACATATTTGGTGTTAATTGTGTATGAGTATCTTGTTGTGGTTTCAATTAACATTACTCATATGGTTAATATTATTTAAAGTTAATTATTGGTATGATAGTTATATAACTAATTCACCCCCCCCCCCCCTCAATTATATTAGTGGACTATATATTCTAACAAGAATGATCTCATGAGACAAATCCAACTATTTTGTTGGAAATTTGAGATTCATTCTTGAGGGATGGCTAGGGCATTTGAGGTCTCATGATGATATGGATAAGATTTTAGATATATTAGATCCATTATGCTTTCAAGTGTTTGTATCTTGACATTGGTGGTTCTGGTACTCCCCTGTGTGGAGGTTCTAACTCTATCTTTGTTCTAGAATTATCATTGAGCTTTTTCCTTGTAAACTTGGGAAACATTGGTTAAGCATTGGATGACACTAGGAATGTATCACATGACTATAGGGAGAAACATTGTACAATGTTGGAAAGTATCACATGAAAGAAAAAAAAATCTATCATATGATACTAGTAAAATATTGTACATAAATAGTAAGGTAAATCATGTGATACTAGAAAGTATCACACTATAGTTGTAAGAAGTATTATGAAATACTAGAAAAGTATCATCTAGTATTATTGAACAATATCATATGATACTAGAAAAGTACTGCATGGTTTCTATGAAAAAACTTGCTCAGAAAAACAACATGCATTTTCGGATGTGTCAGATGAGTTTCAAAGGGTTTTTTGGATACCCTATTAGGTCATACCCCTTCCTATGTCTTGACAGTTTGGTGATTAAGTGTTTCTTGTTTGTTAACTTTCATAGTTGGTTATTGATTGTGTTGGTAAGTAGTGGCACTTGGAGATCATTGGTTGCTTGGATTTTTTTGTTAAGTCTTCCATTGCGATCTTTAGGTTGGTTTCATGTTGATGATTGTAGTAATCCATGCTTGATACTTAAAAAAATGTATTGGCTTTTATGTATCCTTGTTCCAAGGATCTTAGGGCAAGGCATAACACCTCTGGTCATGTAGTGATCAAAATTTTTCTCATGGGGAGATTTATGGAACTCTTACCAGTCAATGACAAATTGTCCTAAATGAACTAAATAGTTGTGGTGGCTAGAACTTAGGGAAGGCGATGGACTTAAGACACTAAAATCACACTTAACATGAAGGTTGAAGGTCTAAATTTTGAGTTGAGGTCTTCAAATAACCTCCTATGACATCAAGAACCAAGTCTGAGCTTGATGCATGTTTGAAGATTGTTTATTGATAAAGAAATTTTTTTCAATTTCTTCCTTTCATTGGGGCTATTTTTTGTGGCTTTATAACACATGCCCCATCTAAAGTAAAAAATGGGGACTCTCTTAGTTTAGGAAAGATGGACCCATTCTCTAGAACAATGAATTTTGCAAGGTACCATAGAGAGTAGGAATATTGTATGTCTAGTCTAGGAGTTTGGTTTGTAAGTTTCATTTGAAATCTAATAGCTAAAAAATTAAAAATTGAACTAAGGCACAAGGTTGCACACCTAGTACACATGGGAAATTTTAAACCCATCCCATTGTATGTACATTATAAAGAGGAACACTTGTGCACCTAGCATAGTTGGACACCTGGAAAAGGTGTGCAATATGCACTAATCCTCAGACCACCTATAAATAGGGGGACCCCCCTCCCCTCTTAAGCACTAATTTTTCTATGTGAGCTCTTGATTTTCACACCCTTATACCTTTATAAATACATAAGGACATGACCTCTACTCCTTTACAATGAACACTAACTCCAATATAGGATCTTGCACACTAGTACACTAGGTACACATGTGCAAGGTGCACATGTGTGCTACATGCACTCTCTAAAGCAAGATGCTAGGACTATCAAAATTGTTGCAAAATTGTGCACATGGTACACATGCACATGTGTGCAACTATACCAATTGCACATATTGACATGTTCTACCATTCCTGTGCACTAGGTGCATCCTATGTAGCTATGTATGTGTAGTAGATGTGTTAGGTGCACTAGTACACAATTTGTAACCCTTGCCAATTTTGACCTCTTTTGTCAAATTTTCACCATTCTAGTCTAGGAATAAAGTGTCATTTTGGCCTCCTAGAAATAGTATTTTGAAGTTTGTCTTTTGTGTAGGTTATAATGACATCCTCATCATCTATTGCAACTAAAATCTCCCAAAACTTGACAATCTTCAAGTTTCAAGGGGTAGCAAAGAAGTCTTTATTTATAGACCAGCATTCTATGATCTAGGACACCGAGCTCTATGGAAGAAGTTGTACAATAGTTTAGGGAAAATTTTGAAGTGGTGTCCTTTAAGAATGATGTATGAAACATATTTAAATATGAGGAAATACTAAAATAATTGGACTCCAAGGTGGAATATTTTTTCAAGGTAAGGAAAGAGGTTCGTGATTTTCATAAAAAAGTGGGGGGAAAGTATCAAGCCCTTAACTTATCAAAGCTTTAAGAGATTGCAACCACCATTGAGAAGTTTACGGTGACACATCCAGACATCATTTTGGTAGAAGGTCAAGAGGACCTAGATGCTAGAAATTGAATTTTGGAAGTTAGAAAAATTCTACTAGTTTAAACTTGTGACACCTAAAGGTGTTCAGGTGCATGATTTTCCAAAGTGCACATGTACACCAATTATTTAGATTAGTTGTGGTGACACTAACAGTTAACTACTAGCTCTATTTTTTTGAGCATTTCATGCACTAAAGATGCATTTTGATGATAATTTAACTAATAGAGATACATAGAGAAGGACAAGTTTTCATTTTTAGAACTCCCATAGACTCTAAGATCATTTAAAGTCTTCTATCTTCTTATCTTCTTCTTCTTTACTAGTTTTTAAGTCATGTAAAGGTTCATGCACCATGTAATCTATAAAATAAAGTGTGGATGCCTACTTAACACCTAGTTAGGAGTCCATTTGTATATAATCTTCTTAAAATAAGTGATTTTAGCATGCTTCCTGCAAGTAATAAGCCCTAGATCTTAAAAATGCATGAAATGTGGGTTTCTTATAAATACAAAGATGTAATATGTATTCAAGGATGGTATTTTGATGCAACAAAGTGTGCTATTGGTGCTTTCATTCTATTTAGTGTTTCTTTTTGGAATTTGTAATTCCTCTATGAATTTTATGTTCATGAATAATGATGGAGGCAATAGTTTTGTTGTATTTTAATGCTCATGAAATCAATTAGTTCTGGTGTTTTCTATAATTGCTAACAAATTCCTTTGTTGTGATGAATTGGAGAAAGGATCACCTATGAGTTCTTGCACAATAATTTATCTCATGTGTGCACACTTTCTATGGCTACATGATTTGATGAATTGTGAAATAACCTTTGGTTTCAATTAGTTCTCTTTGATGATTGCATTGATGGAGTTGAGGATGTTGCACCTAATTTCATTGATTTTTTACTTGATCCCTTTGAAGATTTAATTTATAGATGTGGACTAGCTATGATTTATGTCCATATGAGTTCTATTTTTTGAAATTTCCCTTAAATTCTTGTTATCCTATCTAAGTACTTTGTTTTAGAATATGTGGTTAGAATAGGAGTTCATATAGTTGCATTGTAAGAAAATTTCATTCATCATAAAATTTGGAAAATACAAAATATATCAATTTGTGGTCACTTTCTTTTTGAAATTTTGTAGGGTTTACAAATACTAGTAAAGGCCACCTTGGGAACATTCACATTTATCATCAATTGAGATACCTGTTAGGTTAAAAAATAGCCATCTAGAACCTTGGAGTTGGTTAATTTGATCAACTTTTCAAGAGACAAATTCGTAAGGATTTCCACCATTGTCATCATGTAAAATAACTACTCAATATTAATAAACTCCAAGGTTCTGGATGGTGTTATAAACAATAGTCCACCAATATAACTGAGAGAGGGAGGGGGTGAATCAATTATATGACAATTTAAAACATTATCCTCTTAAATGATCTTGACCATTCAATGAAAGTAAACAAGAACCATAAAGAGATGCACATAAACAATTTCACTAGATATGTTGACTAGAGAAACCCTTGATCAGAGGGAAAACCCTAGTGGGAATGATGACCACAAAATGATGTACTAATATAAATATTCCTTGTTAAAGGATAGATCTTGTTAGGAGTCTATTACAACATTTAGTACAAAGAGTCCCTGTTAGGAGATTCCAACCCTGTTAGGAATATTAAAGGCAGTTGAATCCACTATCCAAATAGCTTCAGGATTAGATCAATGAAACCACTATCCAATTGACCTCAATACTATTCCTTTCAAAATAATAGATTTATAACAAGCTTTCAGTTCTTCCTCTATCTAGTACATTAGAATCCTTCACCTTTAGATCATGCAATCAAATCTAGAACTTTGAACTCAATAACAATAACCCTTAAGGTCACTTACATGCATAGGTAAGTTACTCTACTTTTGTATTGCTTTGCTACTCAGTGATTCACAAGTCTTCTCTACTCTCTATATGTAAAACATGAAAAACATTTTTCCTTTATATCATGCTCAACAATAAATCCTTGAGTCGGCTTTCCACACATTAATTAAATGAAATACACATTTAATTAATGCTATCGGCTCATAGTTAAACACAAACCTTCACATGTGCAACTTCTGTAAATGTGCACTCTCTAACATCATCAGTGGTTGGAATACTATCTCTAGTTCACTATGTGACCTTCACTACAATTGTAATGAACTATAGAAATCATACAATAGGAACTACTTTCCTAATACTTTGTTTCCATATAGTTCTTTGTAGATCAACCATATCTTATGTACATTATCACATTAGGTTCTACACACTTTCCCTAGTAACAAATACACAATGTAGTATGTGCTCGTAGTTGTGTATCATCAAATAAGTAATATAATGTTCTTAATATAGAAATCATAGTCTGTTGCTCTGTCAATCTTTTACAAACTTACTAGTATGTTTTCATCAATGATAAACACAATTATAAATACATCATATCAATGTTCTGCAATGCTCCCCCATAGCATCAACATTCATGTTAACAATCTCCCCCTTTGGCATTGATGACAACATAGCTGAAAAACATCTAAGTTTTAAAAATACCATCATGTTCTGCTTTCTTCTCAATTGAACTACATAGAATATTTTTCATGTCACTTTCTCCCCCATTGACATTAATGTCAAAGATAATATGCAAATGGTTTAGTTTCTTGAACATACAATAGTTTATTAGTACGACCACAAGTCAATTTGTTTCTTTACAATTTTTGTATATAAATCCATAAACAACTCAAGTTTCTAAAGACATTGTTGCATACCAATTACCAATTACCATGAGTCCTTTGCTAATTTTGTTCATCATAGATACTCCTCCATTGAGGAAGCATCAACATTCAGTCCAGTCTAATAATGGTGCTATATACCCTGGACTGATGCATTTTTGCATCTTCTATTCAAAAGTAGGTAGGGGCATAACCCCAAGCATACCTCTTAGATACTCAAATGTGTCCTTTGGTAAGGCATTTGTGATCATTCTTGCAATCTATTCCTTAGTATTAATATATTCTAGTCTGATTTCTTTCTTTGAAACTTTCTCTCTCAACACATGATACTTTATAGAGATGTGCTTAGTCTTAGAATTTAAAATAGGATTCTTAAACATGCTTACTATACTTGTGTTATCATAGTAAATAATAACAAGCTCTTTGAATGTAATTCCAATGTGCTTTATCATCTACTTCATCCATATAACTTGATTATAGTTGCTTGTTGTTGTAACATGTTCTGCCTTGTTAAAAAGGTTAATCTTTCCTTGGATATATTTTAATTGGGATATTCCAAGGGTCCCTACATGTAATTTATCCACTTGTACACATGTGGAGGACATGTCATTATTTGTCCATTATTCCACATGTAAGGACAACTCTTGTTTATTTCTTTATTTAGTTTATCCTCCTTAAGAGGATTGTGACACTTTGCACACACCTATTATGAATGTGGCATTCATAGAAATGGGAGTTACAAATGCAACTCCTCTCTCATCTCTATATAAGAGATGCTCCTCCTTCTTTCTTTACAACTACACACCACTCTAAGTACTTGATGTTATTGTATTGAGCTACCTTTGCTCCAACACTCTCTCTCTCTCTTCTTTAGGCATTTGCCTTCATTCATAATAACTCACAAGGGGTTTTCTTTGCTTTCCCCTTATAAATTCTTGTCTCCATTGTTGAACCATCTTGGTGTATGCTCTTGGAGTTGCTTATCTTATGGTAACATTGTTTCACACTTAACTTACTTGGATTGTTTCTTGTTCCTTGCTCAACATTATTCATTTCTTACATGGTATCAGAGCTTGGTTATCTAATCCTTGTTTTAAGTTTTGTGGTGAAGGTTGCCATTCATTGGAGCACACCTTACTTGGAGATGTTATTGAGAGAAGAAGATTGTGTTGTGATCTTAGCTCGTTTTAACTAATCTTGTGCATGCAAGTTTTTTTTACTAACCCTCTTTGGAAGGCTTGCCGCCAAAGGGTTTTCTTGCAAAGCTTCATTTTTTTTACTAACCCTCTTTGGACGGCTTGCCGCCAAAGGGTTTTCTTAGTAATTTTTTTTTTTGGTTTGTTTTGGACGGCATGCCGCCAAAACAAAACATATTACAATAGTGAAGCTTTTTATCTCTTTATTTTTTTTTTCCTCTTACTTTATTTATCAAAAAAAAAATTCTTTAGGAAAAAAATAATATATTTTACTACTTTTTGTTTTTTTTAAAAAAAACAAAAAAAATATAGTGCAAAGTTTTTATATATATAAAATCAAATAAAAAAAAAATTCTTTTATTTTTTATAGGGCGGCCGCGCCACCTGCGCGCCAACCCGTGCCTCAACGAACCACCACCGAAGGCACTGTTACACATCTCTGCTTTTGGCCCGGGGACCTTCCTTGGCCACTTCACATTTAACCCGCTGAAGCATTTTCAGCCGCGCAAACATTCGCGCCGCCGCACAAACATTCTCGCCGCCGCGCAAACAGCCGTCGGTTACAACTTCCGCCGCCGCCGGCGCAGCTTGGCACCTCTGCAACCCTTGTCGAGTGCAACCGCCACTCTGTGGTTTTAAAAACCCCCCACAACCGCTTCCTCCGCTCCCACCACGTGGCGACCACCGACATTGGCCGCTCCCGCCACGCGGCAACCACCGCCCACGGCTCGCTGCTCCCCACACGCGGCGACCACCGACCGCGACCCTTCTTTTGCCATGCGGCAGCCACCGCTCGCTCCCCTCCATTTTTTAATTTAAACAAACCGTTTCCCCCTCTTTCTTTTCCAATTTTAATCCAACTTTAATTATTTTTTAATTTTCTCTATCACTATTAGTTATAATTAAAAAAAATTAAAAAAATCAAATATTCTTTAAAAAATAATAATAATAATAACATAAAATAATAAAATATAAAATAACAAAAAAACAATTTTGTTCAATTCATAAAATTTTAATTTTTTTTTCTCCAAATCATTTGATTAAGGGCATTTTTTTAATTTTTTTTTCAAAAAAAAAAAAACGAAGCGAAGTTTTTTCCCAATCATGTCAACATTAATTCCAGAAATCAAACTTAATTATTCAAATTATCATTCTTGGAAAACTCATATCTCATTTATTTTTCGTTTTAAACATCTCTTTGAAATAGCCACTGACCCTTCTCTTGAGCCCGGTTCAGCGGCTACTCAAGATGAGAAAGATATTGGAAAGCTAAAAACGAAGAAGCTTTAGGGTTAATTGGTATTTCTATTATTCCAGATTTATATGTCTTAATTGCTCACTGTTCTAAAGCTCATGATGCGTGGTCCATCTTGAAGACCAAGTATGACAGTGGCGATGAATATCGCAAAATACAATTGCAAGATCAACTTGAAGATCTCAGGTATGCAGATTTTAAAGGTATGGATGAATTCCTCTTAAAATTTGATTCTCTTAAAAGTCAAATTATGGCTTTAGGTGTTCAATTAGAGGATATTCGTTTAATCCATCTTATTCTTAAAAAATGTCTTCCAAGACAGTTTCAACAGTTTATAACCAATATTCATGCACAACTTGCTATTCCTACTTTATCTTCTCAGTTAACTTATCTTATTTTTCAAACTTTATTGAGACAGGAAGAAGCTAAGCTAATCCAGTTTGGTACTCTCAAATCAACTGAACATGCATTTGTCTCTAGAAATTCAACTAATAATTTTCGTTCCAATAATCATAATTACAAGCCATCTAATTCAAATAACACTAACAATAAATTTCATCCCAAATATAATAATACCCATCACCCTAATAATACTCGTAATACTAATCAGAGGAACCATTCCAATTCCAAACCTCATTGTTCTTATTGTGGCAAAGATGGTCACCTTGTCAATAATTGTTTTAAAAAACAAAATGATAGAAAACCTATGAATCATAGTACCAATCATCAAACCTCAAACCATAGAAAAGGTAATTCAACTAGTTCTAATTCTCGTCAAGCTTTTACTTGTAGCTTTAATCTTTGTAAACCTTTAGAATGGATTGTTGATAGTGGTGCATCCCAACATGTCACCTCTCATAAAGAAATTTTTGATTCCTTACAACCTGATATTGCTAACATTCCTATTCAGTTAGCTAATAATCAGACTTGTAAAGTTGAAGGACTAGGTGATGTTACTATTCCTAATGGTAAATTGCATAATGTTTTATATGTCCCTGACTTGAAAACTAATCTAATTTCTGTTTCACAGCTATGTTAGAACTATAAAGTTGAATTCTACAAAGATACATGTTATATTATAGATCCTCCAACTCTTAAAGTAATTGCTTATGCTAAAATGGATAACGACAATTTGTTTAAATTCCATGAATTTGCTAGTTCACGATATTCTTTACATACTTCTATTGATTTCAATATATGGCATGAAAGACTTGGTCATTTAAATTCTGATTATATTACTTTCATGCAAAAGCATAATATGGTTGATGGCTTGCCTAACATTATTCCTTCCAAGATTACCTGTATAGGTTGTATGAGTGGTAAGATGCATAGGGAGCCCTTTCCAAGTGGAAAATCATGGCGAGCAACTCATAAGTTGCATCTTGTCCATAGTGATCTTTTGGGTCCCATGGAGAATACCTCCATCCAAGGTTCTCGGTATGCACTTACCTTTGTTGATGATTTTTCTAGACGAACTTGGATCTATTTTTTGCATAGCAAGGATCAAGTTCTTGATATATTTATTGAATTTCAGTTATATGTTGAAAGGCAATCTGGGTATAAACTTAAAATTCTTAGAACTGATAATGGGAAGGAATATGTGAATAATGCTTTTCATTCTTATTTGAAATCATGTGGAATTAAGCACGAGCTTACTATTCCTTATACACCACAACAAAATGGTGTAGCAGAAAGAAAGCATCAGACCATTGTTGAAATGGCTCAAAGCATGTTGCATGCTAAGAATTTGCATTATAAATTTTGGGCTGAAGCCATGTTTTGTGCAACTTATATTCTTAATCGGACTCCTACCAAAGCTCTCAAAGCTATCACTCCAGAAGAGGCTTGGTCTGGTAGGAAACCAAATTTACATCATTTACGGATATTTGGTTCTACTCCTTATGTCCATACACCTAAACAGAAAAGGCATAAATTAGATGCTAAGTCATCTCCTTATATGTTTGTTGGCTATGATGAACACACTAAGGGTTATCGTGTTTATGATTCCACTACTAACAAAGTTCAAGTTGCTAGAGATGTTTGTATTGTAGAAACTGGAGTTCATGATTGCTCTACTACAATGGATGAAGAATTCAGTGGCAGTAAAATTGTGCTAGTGGAGGACCAACCTCCCTCTCTTAACCCTACTCTTTCTTTTAATCAAGTACCACAGGTTATTTCTACTCGTACATCTCATGATACTCAAATAGATACTAATGATACCTTTCTTACTCATGATTCTTCCTCTAGTGATAATTCCATTACAACTAAACGTAAACCTAAATGGGCTCAAAATCTCATCAATGAAGCTGATGATTATATTTCTAAATTTGGTGGAATTAAACATAGAAGGATTAATTATTGTAATTATGCTTTGATGACTACTATTATGAATTCTAACGATCCTAAGTCTTTTGATCAAGCTAACTCTCAACCTCATTGGCAGAAAGCCATGCAAGAGGAATATGATTCGTTACTTGCTAATCACACTTGGGACTTAGTCACATTACCTCCTGGCAAAAATCTAGTTTCATGTAAATGGTTATATAAAACAAAATTGAATACCAATAATGAAATTAGTAAATTTAAAGCTAGACTAGTTGCTAGAGGCTTTTCCCAAATTGAAGGCTTAGACTATAATGAAACCTTTGCACCTGTTGCTAAAATGCCTACTATCAAATTAGTTCTTGCTTTAGCATCTAAACTGAATTGGCCCATTCATCAAATGGATGTTAAAAGTGCTTTTTTAAATGGTGAGTTACATGAAGAAATCTATATGGCTCAACCTCCTGGATTTGTTAAGAAAGGTAGTGAAAATCTAGTTTGCAAATTGAACAAATCTATTTATGGTCTTAAACAATCACCTAGAGAATGGTATTCTCAAATTAATTCTTTCTTCATTTCTCAAGGTTTTACTAGAAGCAAAAATGATCCTAATTTGTTTATTAAACATACTACCGATGATATTATCATTGTTATTATTTATGTAGATGATTTAATTCTCACTTCTAGTTTAGACATTTTGATTTCTGATATTAAATTCCAACTTAAACAAACATTTCAAATGATCGACTTAGGTATCTTACATTACTTCTTAGGTATGCAAATTTTCAAACTCCTAATGGTATCTTTGTTTCTCAAAGCAAGTATGCTTATGATCTTTTAGAAAAATTTAAGATGAATGACTCTAACCATGTTTCAATTCCATGTGAATTAGGAACTAAATTAATGAATGATATGAATACTCCTTTTGTTGATGAAACTTTGTATAGACAATTAGTAGGAAGTTTAAATTATTTAACTCCTACTAGACCTGATATTGCTTATAGTGTTGGTTTAGTGTCTCGTTTTATGTCTAAACCTCAACAAACTCATTTTAAAGTTGCTAAACGCATCTTAAGGTATATTAAAGGAACTATTAATATAGTCTTATTTTATGATCCAAACTCTGAATTCATTTTACATGGCTATACTGATTTCGATCTAGGTGGAGATCCCAATGATGGGAAATCCACTTGTGGTTATGTTTTCTTTGTTGGTTCAGGTCCAATTTCTTGGAAAAGCAAAAAGGAACACTCTATTTCCCTATGCTCAACGGAAGCTGAATACAAAGGTTGTACCAATGCAGCTAAAGAAGCTTTGTGGATTCGAAGACTTCTTGATGATTTTGGTCTACCTCAACAATCACCTACACCTATACATTGTGACATTCAAAGTGTTATTTCCTTGGCAAAGAATCCAGTATATCATGCTCGCACCAAACATATTTCACTTCAACATCACTTCATTCGAGAACAAGTTGAAGAAAATCAAATTATTCTTCTTTATTGTAAAGGAGAAGATCAAGTGGCTGATATCTTAACCAAACCACTTTCTAAAGAGAGATTTCAGCTCCATTGTAAAAATTTGGGTTTGCAACCCGTTGAAGTACACTCCCCAAGTAAAGCTTAAGGGGGGGTGTTAGAAAGGTTAATCTTTCCTTGGATATATTTTAATTGGGATATTCCAAGGGTCCCTACATGTAATTTATCCACTTGTACACATGTGGAGGACATGTCATTATTTGTCCATTATTCCACATGTAAGGACAACTCTTGTTTATTTCTTTATTTAGTTTATCCTCCTTAAGAGGATTGTGACACTTTGCACACACCTATTATGAATGTGGCATTCATAGAAATGGGAGTTACAAATGCAACTCCTCTCTCATCTCTATATAAGAGATGCTCCTCCTTCTTTCTTTACAACTACACACCACTCTAAGCACTTGATGTTATTGTATTGAGCTACCTTTGCTCCAACACTCTCTCTCTCTCTTCTTTAGGAATTTGCCTTCATTCATAATAACTCACAAGGGGTTTTCTTTGCTTTCCCCTTATAAATCCTTGTCTCCATTGTTGAACCATCTTGGTGTATGCTCTTGGAGTTGCTTATCTTATGGTAACATTGTTTCACACTTAACTTACTTGGATTGTTTCTCGTTCCTTGCTCAACATTATTCATTTCTTACATGCCTCTGTAGTACTTTGTGAAGTGCAATCTTGTTTCTTTCTAAGCCAAGAAACTAATCTTCCACCAAGAAAGAATGCTCCTCCACTGGTGCTTTTTCTATCATCCATATCTCTAGCCCAATCCACATCAGTATAAGTGCAAATGGTAAAATCATTACTTCTATCACACCAAATGCCATATTCAAATGTCCCTTTTAGATATCTGAATATCCTTTTTAGAGTTGTGTAGTGATATTATTTAGGATCATCCTAAAATCTTGCCACAATTCTAACTACATTAGCTATATTTGGTCTACTACGAGTCAGATACTGCAATCCTCCAATCATAGATTTGTACTTCTTTTGTTCAACAGTAGATGTCTCATCCTTACTTGATAACTTGTGACTAGTTACCATAGGAGTTGCAACAAGTTTACAATTTTCTAGTCCAAATCTTTTCAGAAAATCTTTCAAATACTTGGTCTGAGAAATAACGATTCCTTCTTCTTTTTTGAACAATTTTTAATTGTAAGAAAAATTTCATTTCTCCTATCATGCTCATCTCAAATTCATTCTTCATATTTTTGAGAATTTGTTATTGGCTTCATCATTTCCTCCAAAAATGATATCATCAACAAATAGAATGATTATCAACAAACCATTTTCTATTTCTTTCAAGTATAAGTTGCTATTTGTTGTTCCTTTAGCAAATCCAAGTTTTTCTAGGTATTTATCCAACCTTGCATACCAAGTTCTAGGTGCTTTCTTTAATCCATACAAGGATTTCTTTAATCTACAAACCATATCCTTCTCTTCTATCAAAGGAAAACCTTTTGGTTGCTCAATGTAAACTTCTTCTTCAAGTTCTCAATTCAAGAATGTTGACTTAACATCCATCTCATATATGTTGAAATTTTTATTTGCTGCATATGCCAAGAACATTCTAACTACTTCCATTCTTGCTACAAGTGCATATATTTCCTCATAGTCAATTCCTTCTTGCTGAGAGTAGCCTTTGCATACTAGTCTTGCTTTGTTTCTTGTTACTTCTCCTTGTTCATTCATTTTATTTCTGAATACCCATTTTGTACCAATCACATATTTGTCCTTGGGTCTAGGAAATAATTCCCATGTGTCACTTTTTATCATTTGTTGAAGTTATTCCTCCATTTCTTTTATCCAATGATCATCCCTGATTGCTTCATCTACACTTTTTGGTTCTACTTGGGATATTAGGTATAGTTCTTCATTGATTCTACTTCTTGTCATTACTTCTTTTTCTTTACTTCCTATTATATGATCAGTAGGATGATTTCTTATCACATTCTTATTTGGAGTAGGAGTTGCTACTTCAACTCTTATTTTAGGTATTGTGCTCTGTTCTTCTCTTACTTCTTTAGTTTGCACATTATTTTGCAAGTCATTGCTAATCTTAAGAAATAATTCATTACATCTATTGGTCATCCTAGAATAATTATCTTCATTAGAGTTATAATCCATCATGTTCTCTTTAGTGCCAAAATTTTCATATATTCTCACATTTGTACACTCTACTATAGTTTTTGTTCCATAGTTGAAACATCTATAAGCTTTACTTTTTAATGAATAGACAAAAAACATACCTTCATCATTCCTTGGATCAAATTTACTGATATCATCATCTACTCCAAATATTCTGAAATATTTGACTGATAATGAGTAACCAAACCATAACTTATAAGGTGATTTCTCCATACCTTTTCTAATTCATACTCTATTTAGTGTGTATATTGTTGTATGGACTGCTTCTCTCCAAAAAGTCTTTGGTACATCATTCTTGAATAACATAGCTCTTGTTGCTTCAAAAATTGATCTGTTTCTTCTTTTAGCAATCCCATTCTGCTTAGGCAAATGAGGTGAAGATAGCTATCTCTTGATTCCATGTTCTTTGTAGTATATATTGAAATCTTTAGAAGTGAATTCTTCTTCTCTAATAGATCTTAAGCTCTTGATTTTAACTCCAAATTCATTCTCTACTTTGTTCTTAAATATCTTGAATTTCTCAAATGCCTCTAATTTTTCTTTAAGAAAAGCTACCCACATCATTATGGTAAAATCATCAACAAAAATCATAAAATACCTCTCTCCATAGAATCCTCTTGTTCTTGCAGTAGCACTCAAATATGTATGAACCAATTCCAGCTTTTGTTGTAGTACCAAATTGCTTGCTAGGAAATGAAACTTTCTTTTGCTTAGCTAAGATACATTCCTTACAAATAATGTTAGTGGGCTTAGTGATCTTAGGTAAATATCTCACAAGTGTATTACTATCTTTCACAATGTTATCAAAGTTTATTTGACAAAATATCCTGTGCCATAACTAATTTTTGTCAACTTTAGCTACTAAACATGTTATTTCAATGGTGTTTAACTGAAATAAATTACCTTTGGTTCTTGTGCTAGTACCAAGCAATTTTCCTTTCTCGTCCTTGATGATTCATGTGTCATTACCAAATTGTAATTGATAACCTTTGTCCATAAGCTGTCCAACACTCAACAAGTTGTGTTTTATTCCGTCAACAAAATAAACATCATTAGTATTTGTTTTACCATCAAATGTGATAGATTCAATTCCTGTAATGTGACAGGATGCATTGTTCCCTACTCTAACAATTCCTCCATCATGGCTTCTAAATTTGACAAATTTGCTCATATCACCAGTCATGTGATGTGAAAAACCACTATCAATGGTCTAATATTTCCTTTAAACTTGTAACATCAGTGTTCTTTCTTCTCTAATCTCTCTATCAAGATCATCCTTCTTTATACCTATGAATTCTAATTCATCTTCACTTTTGTTTTGATCAGATTCTTCTTCTTCTTCTTCATTAGCATATAAAAAATTTCTAGATCTTCTAGATTTGAATCTTCCCTTATACTTTCTTTCTCTTTTAAGACACTTAGATGCATAATGACCATATTCATTACATGTCCAACATTTAAAGATATTCTTACCATCTATTTCTCTTTCCACAAGAAGAACTACTCCTTCCTAGATCTTTTCCTCAATAGATTTTCTATTACTAGCAATGTCTCCTTGCACTTTTGTGTTCCTTGCTAGACCAAGTTTAATATTTAATGCACTAAATGTTGTCTCAACTTTTGCTAATTCTCCAGATTGCTTTAGATTGAATTCTGCTGCTTCCAATCTACCAAGCAATGTTTCTTTGGTAAAATTAGTAGTACAGGGTATCATCACTTGAATCATCTGTGTTATTTTCTTGAAAGGTGGTGTTACACTTTTCAAGATCTTCCATATTACTTCATCATCAAATTTATTTCCACCAAGGGATGTGATTCCTGAAAAAATCTTAGATGTTTTGCCAATATAGCTTCTTATAGATTCATCTTCCATCATATTAGCATCTTGGAATATGAAATGAAAATTTTGTAATCTAACTCTTTTTGCACGTGTATCACCCTCATAATTAGCTTCTAAGGTTTTCCAAATTTCATGAGATGTTTTGAGTTATTTTACCTAACTATACTCACTTTTAGGTAGAGCTAACAATATTGCTTCTCTTGCCCTTATGTTGCACATAAATACTTCTCTTTGTCCCTCGGTACAGCTTTCAAGATTGTCTTCTTCCACAATGTTCTTAGATGCCTTGGTTACAAGTCAATGTCTTGGACCCATGCATAGAAGATGAGTCTTCATTTTTATCCTTCTAGATATCATATTTTGTGCCATCAAATCTTGGACTTTCCTTTCTGAACATGTTTTTCATGGATCTCCCAAAGTTAAACTTTTTCTTCAAGGACCTGATGCTCTGATACGAATTGTTAGAAACAATAATCCACTAGTATAACTAATGTGGGGGGTGGTGAACTAGTTATATGACAATTTAAAACATTTATCCTCTTAAACAATCATTACCATTCAACCAAAGTAATAAACAACCATAAAGAGGTGCACATAAACAATTACACCAAATATGTTGACTAGGGAAACCCTTAATCAGAGGATAAATCTTAGTGGGAATGATGACCACAAAATGATGTGCTAATATGCATATTCCTTATTATTGGATAGACCCTATTAGGAGTCTATTACAACATTTAGTACAAAGAGTCCTTGTTAGGAGACTTTAAATCCCTATTAGGAGATTTTAACCCTGTTAAGAGTTGTGGAAGGTAGTTGAACCCACTATCCAAATAGCTTTAGGATTAGATCAATGAACCCACTACCCAATTGACCTTAGTACTATTCCTTTGAGAATAATAGATGTATAACAAGCTTTCACTTCTTCCTCTATCTAGTACATTAGACTCCTTCACCTTCAAATCATGCAATCAGATTTGGAACTTTGAACTTAGTAATAATAACCCTTAAGGTCACTTACATGCATAGGTAAGTTACTCTACTTTTGTATTGCTTTGATACTCAATAATTCACAAGTCTTCTTTTCTCTCTGTATGTAAAACATGAAAAAAATCTTTCCTTTATACCATACTCAATAATAATTCCTTGAGTCAACTTTCCATATGTTACTTAAATGAAATACACATTTAATTAATGTTGTCAGCTCATAGTTATACACAAACTTTCATACGTGTGACTTTCATACATGTGCACTCTCTGACATCATCAATAATCAGTATACTATCTCCAATTTACTGCACAAACGTTCACTACAATTGTAATAAACTGTAGCTATCATACAATAGGAACTACTTTCCTAATACTCTATTTCCATAGAGTTCTCTATAGATCAACCATATCTTCTGTACATTGTCACATTAGGTTCTACACACTTGCCCTTGTAACAAATACACAATGTAGTATGCGCTAGTAGCTGAGCATCATCATATAAGTAATATAATGTTCTCAATACAGAAATCATAGTCTGCTACCCTGTCAGTCTTTTAAAAACTTATTACTATGTTGTCATCAATGAAAAACATAGTTATAAATACATTATATCAATATTTTGTAATGCTCCCCCATAACATCAAAATTCATGCTAATAGATGGCTATTTTTCAACCCACAAGGTAGCTCAATTTAGGATAAATGTGTTTGTTCACAAGGAGACCTTTTATGATATCTGTAAATCCTACAAAAAATTGAGAAAACATGACCACAAACCAATTTTTATTTTATTTTTTAGAGTTTATGATGAATGCAAGTTTCTAATAGTGCAACTACATTAATCCCTATTCTAATGATGCAAGATCATCTTGGGTCAATGAGTAATCTTTTATCTCCCATAAACATTTCTTATGTTTTTTGTACCTATTGGTTGTTCATGGTGTAGCCATTTCTACCTTAAGTTTTGTGCTATGCCCAATTGGCATGTTGTTGAGACCTATTTTTAGTCCTTACTCTAAAACCATAAAGGTTGATGTGGGATATTTCTCAATCTTGGTTTACCCTGGCTAAATGCCATAAATGTTGTTGCTTCACCTATTCATAAATGTCTTAAGTTTGTTTATGATGATAAACTAAAGAAACTTAATCATAGTTTATATCATAATTTTAGGCCCAAGGATTCTGCTACCATTGACTTCTTTTAGCCTTCATTACCTAATTCATTTCCTTCACAACATGATCATCTTTTCCCTTCATATCAAGTCTACAAGAATCATAAGATTCTTGAGTTAACTTTACCTTTTACGGATCTTAACTATGGTCTTTTTCCTACACCTTCCATACTTCTTTTATCTATGGTTTCTACATCTATTGATCAAGCTCCTCCTTTTGCTTGTTAGTCTCCTGATAATCCTATTAATCCTCCTATAGAACATGTGAAGGATCCTATAATTGTCCCTCTTAGTTCTCACTAGATTTTAAGTAAGGAAAAACATAATCAGTTTGCTAATGAATTTTGTAAGAAGCGTTGTGCTCAAGATAAAGATCATAATTCTATTCTTCAAAAATATTTACCTTCTTTGGATACAACTATGTATGATGTGTTAGAAGAAGTTGTTGATAGTAATTATGTTAAGCTGCATGATTTTGATGATTCTATTTGTATCTTAGGTCCTATTTTGATTAATCTAGATTAAGAAGACACTCCTAATGATGTTAATTATGAATACAACACTATTGACATTGGCATTGATGTAGCTACTATGATTTCCTCAAAATTGACACTTACACATAGTATTAAACATTGTGATTCTCAAGAGGATCCTTGGTTGGAACTGGCTATCATTCCTAATATGTTGGATATAGTCCCTCTTGTGAGTTACCCACCATACACAATGAGATGGGGAGAGTAGGCAACATGCTTGATTGGCTAGTCCTTCATGGTAGCTTTTTTTGTGTGTTTTTTTGTTGTACTATATTTCTCCCATTATTTATTTATGTTGTTATATTCTTTTATACGATCTTTGTTACTTTGTTGGTGCAAGGTGATAAAAGAATCAAATCTATTGTATTTTTCCTCTATATTTATTTGTATTCTTCCATATGTTGTTTCATGTTATGTTGTACCTATGTTATTGTTCGTACATGTTTCCTTATGTAATCTACTTGGATTTACAACTTGGTAGCACTAATTCTTTTTGGTCTCTAGGTCATGGTTTGAAAATATTCTTCTTTGTATCTCTTATGTGATCTTTCCTCTATGATTGTAGTTATACTTTCTTTAAGGAATGATGTCAATTCATTTACAATTTTCTATATATATATATATATATATATATATATATATGTATATATATATATATATACATATATATATATATATATACATATATATATATATACATATATATATATATATATACATATATATATATATATACATATATATATATATATATACATATATATATATATATACATATATATATATATACATATATATATATATATACATATATATATAATATAAAATCTTATGATCATACTGACCCCATAGTAGGTAGATCCCTTCTATGTTCTTTGTATGTTTATATACTATTTCTATTGATTTGTCTTTATCTAGGGGGCATCTCATAGTGGAAACATAATTAGTGGAGTTGTTTATGTTTCCATCAAAGCCATTGCTCCTATTAAAGTGTTAGCAATGACTTTAATGTGGAGGCATATGCTTTGCTCACCTATTGCACACACACACACTTTTCAATACATATATATTATTTTTCAAGATACTTTTTCTCCCTTTCTGGATTAGTGATTAATCCTTAAAACATAGATTTATATTTTAGGATCTCTTGATCCCTCCAATTTCAAATATATTTTTATCCATTAAGGTTGAAGGTTTCCTTAATATTGGATCTCTTTTTGCTTTTTGGTTTTACTCTTATAGAATAGAATATTCTTAAGAGTGAATCCTTGATGGGTTGACTAGTGAGTAACCACATTCATTAGACAGTTCAATTCCATCTTTCTAGTTACACTATTTACTTTTGTGGTTCACAATGAGACATAAGTTCTCATTGGGTGAGATAATCACACTCTTTTTATTTTTTCTCTTTTTGTAGAGATATCTCTCTTATTGTGATCTTGGAGTTGATGAAGACTTAAGTCAATGGGGGCTTGAGGATCTCTTTGTCCCTTTGATCTTAATAATATAATCTTTTCATTATGATCCACTTTACAAGGAGTTTGTATTGAGTCCATACTCTTGCTAAGGTGAGGGCTAAATGTATCATCTTAAAATGGAAGAACATCCATATTAAGAGTGTTTAGACCTCTAAGTAAGTGGTCTAGGGTCATGTCAAGCACCTTGAATGGTTCCCCCTTTTCTACTTCTCTTTCTCTATATTTCCAGCCTATTTCTAACAACCTACTTTGTGAAATTGAAAACTTTGACTTCTAGGTCAAGGATGACCTAGTGGATCAAGGTTGACCTCAACCTTGAGCTAGATCAAGTACAACCTCAACCCTGACCTAGGGTAGGGTCAATCTCATCCTTGACCCTAGTTTCATTTTTTAATTTCCAAAACTTTTGGGATCTCGAGCTTTGAAAATTTTATTTTCCCACTTGTGGGTTGACTGTTTCAGGTTTTAGAATGGTAGACTCTTAAATTACATTTAATCTAGGTCTATTTCTAGGGGTTAAGGTTAAATGTGATTTAATGCTCCTATGTCAACCTTCTGTAGGAGTTAGTGCCCTAGATCTCTATATAAGGAAGTCTTCTTCCCTCATTTTGACATCTAGTTTCAATCCATAATTCAAAGGCACATCCACCTACATGAAGAAAAGTTATCATCTATCAAGAATTCAAGTGTTCAAGCATCCAATTGATCAAGGAGATCCATTGTTAGCCATTAAAGGATTCATTCTCTATGGAGCTCCCTTGTTGAATATTTCTCCATCCACATTCATTCAAGCCTTTTTCTATGCAAAGATACATTTAAGATTGGCATTGAAGATATAATTCCATTGATTTGAGACATCCTACATACATTTCCAGATACATTTGGAGCATCCATACTTGTGGATTCAAGGATTCAAATCCTCCACAAGGATTTCAATATAAGAAAGGTGAATTGTTTCATTTACTTTGTTTACATATATTTCAATTCAATTCCAAGGTTGATTCCAAACTAGGGTTTAACCAATGTAAACCCCCCATCCAAATAAACAAACCATTTTTCTTGTAGATATAGGTGTGGAATGACAAATTGAAGATATTTAGATACCCTTTTCATTAAACTTATAAGATCTATGAATATAAATTTTGTTGGAGCAATGCAGGTCAAGGTTGATTTTTTGTGGTACAATTTTGTGTTAGGGTAAGATAGTGCCCCACTATTAGGGTTAAGGTCAACCTCCCTTCAGAAAGACAAAATATTTTTGGGTTTTCTTCGTCTTGACATTTCCAATTTGAAACAAGTTCCAGAGATCGCCAAAATTGTACAAAGATATCAGAGAACAAGACTTTCCAGATTTAAGGTTAGTATTTATCTTTTATCTATTTTAGGATTTAAGAACATACTCCTCATAATAGAAAGGCCATTAAACTTCCTTTCTCCCTATTCTCCATCACATGATCCATTTCTACATGATCACTTTCTTATGCTTAAATAGTTTGGATTATTCCTTTTAGAAAATAATGTTAAGAGAGGAAATCTTATTAAATCTTATTTTTTTCTATTCACTCAAGAAAGACATTCCCAATTTTCATATTTTGAAATAAGACAAAATTATTATTTATCAACTTTTTGGAGTATTAGATATACAATAAAATGAGGGTTCTGATTTCATAATTTTTAGAACATGATAACTTAGCTTCTCTGATTTCATAATTTTGTTGGACAACAAATACTAATTCTTCAATTTTACAATTTTACTAGGCATAGAAAGTCAGTCCTCCAATTCCAAAATTTCACATCAAGCATGGTTTCTTGTGTTTGATTTCGCCATTTCACAACTTGGAATTGTTTGATATGCTAATTTTGCTATTTCATGTGAGGAAGAATTCTACAAAGCCATAGTTATGAAGAATAATATTTTGAAGAAATATTTCTTTTTTTCCATGATAAGACACACACATTAAAAAGCTAAGTATATTTTCATTTTGTCTTAAATTAATACTAAAATAGATGTGACAATTTCTTTACATCTGTGCATGTGGATAGATGATGAAAATTTAATGTGTTTATTGACCGTTGTTTAGAAGGACATTACAAGGTTGATTCACTTGAAATTTTCTTGTAGTGTAAGATTTTTTGTTGTATTTTTGTGTAGGTTATAAGGATTATCTACCATGGGATTTCCAATTTAGGCTTGTAATGAAGAAGATGATCCAAAGCTAGTCACTCAACCTAATTTATCACTAGGAAAAGAAGATTAGTTAGATGTTGTTAATAACACGTATGCAACTTCTTGGGAACTATGAAAAAATTATACCAACTATGTCAGTGATACTCATGAATTGGAACTTGAGGAAGACAGAGCCAAGGTCTGTGCCATCCTTCCTAAGTTTGATGGACTTCATGGAAACTAACATTTTGAAGAAATTCTTGATATTATTTGATAATTATAGTTTTTTTATAAGCCTCTTAAAGCTATATGATTGTGATTTTTGGTGAATAGTTTCAATTAGTTTTTATTTAGTTTCTTTTTGTAAAAGTCAAAAGCTTTTTTTCACCCTTTCAGTTTCTATAAGAAAGGGTACCAAGACCTTATAGGAGACATATAGAAATACAAAAGAAGAAGATACATAAGGCATTTTCAAAAAAAAAAATGCACCATAGGTTAGACATTGCAATCAATCATAACCTAGTTGTACTTATTTTTAGAATCAATAAAATACTTTGTTTCTCTTCCAAATATTTATAATTGATCATAAATATTGCTACCTACAAGTTGTCTTTTTGGTTTTATATTGTTGTTGATAATATTGAAATTAGGGTGAATCCTTGATAAGAAAATCTTATAGAGGGGTTTTGTGTGATTGGTCTTCATTATTTTTGAAGTTAAACATAATTATCTAGGGTTTGCTATCCAAAATTGATGGTAGTACACCTGTCTCCAAGTAATTTGATATTTACAGTAAATATTATAATTGACTCTTTTATCCCAATGGAAAAGGACTGGTCTTTGTTTCTTCTATAGAAAAGTATAGTTTTATGGAAGGTGATATTCTTTTTCTTTCTCATCTACATACATATCTTTCTTTACCCATCATTTTATTCATATATTAGAAATGCCCTTTCAAACTTGATTTATCCTTAAGAAAGTACTTTGCCACTCAAGAGTATCAATTATAAGTCTATATTGGCAACGTTTCTCCTCTATAAGAGTTGAGGTAGAAGGTAAAACTACCTAGGTTTTGTAGAGCCTAAAGTGTGGAGGTTGAAAAGGAAAGGACTAATAGATATTTATCTCTAAAATTAATGTGGGAACAAAGATTAGTTCATTTTGAAACAAATTAGCTTGAATACACTCCCAAGGAAAGGAACATGAAGGGAAAATAGGTTGTTGACATGTCATTTACAAGATATAAAAAAATTTACAGAGAGAGAGAGAGAGAGAGATTTATGTTTGTGATCAAGATAAAAATGAACAAGGAGAGGAAAATCCATTTCACAACATTGGTTCATTCCTTAATCAAGAACAAACCCAAACTCATCATGTAGATGATGAAATTGATAAAGAAAGAGATGATGAAGAGGATTATTCACAAAAGCTTACCAAAGTTCTCTAAATTTTGTTGTGTCCTAACAAAGCACCAAAATATATGAGGAAGGTTTTGAGTAAACTATTAGAAAAGTTAGGTCTCAAAAGGGACAAAATTATGGATTTGAAGTGAACAAGAGAAAAAGGTGAGTCATCTAAATATACCCTTTTTGATAAAAATAGGATTTCTTTATTTTATACTATCTGAAAGAATCCTTTATATAATAAGAATAGAGAGACATGTCATGTTGCTAATCAAAATAAAAAATTGAAGGGATAAGACTAATAGAAATTGGAGAGAAACTAATAGTGATAATCAAAATAATATGATGAATAATCAGAGGGGACAAAACTATCATCATCAAGGAGTAAGGGCTCCAATGATAAATGAAAGATATAAGAAATTAGATTTCACTAGGATAGTTGGATATCCAAATCCCATTTCAAATTATTTGAGAATTGCTATACCTAAATTCTCTAGAGTAAAAAATCAATATGCCTAAACACATCTAATTAATTTGAAAAATATTGTTGAATAATTTGAGCAATATAGTGAAGATGATGTTTTTATGAAGTTATTTGTTCAATATTTGACCAATGATGATGGTGAATGGTACATAGGGCTCCCTGATGGGTCCTTATCAAGTTGGAAAGAGTTTGTTGATGTATTTCTAGAGCAATTTGGAAATCATACTGATAAATCTTTTACTTCACATGAATTGGATAACATAAAGAAAAATGCCAATGAATATATTTCTAAATTTAACAAAAGGTTTAATAAAGTTTTTAATAGAATACCACAAGATATCAGATCGATTGATTCATTCTTGATAAAAATTTATTTAAGTACATTCAAAAGTAAAACTCATGTTTTATAAGATAATGTCACATAGACCAAGAACTTTACAAGAAGCTTTTAAGGTTTCAATGACAAATGAGAATGATAAAAAAGTTTCAATAAAATTGGTAAAAGGGATGACCCAAGGTTATTTGATCCCAAAAACCCAAAGCTGAGAAAAAATGAAGACAAGATTGATAAAATTTTGGATATGATCAAAGACCATGTAAGAATGAAAGATCGAGGTCAAAAAGGAATGAGAAACCTTATTTTATATATATATATATATATATATATATATATATATATATATATATATATATATATATATATATATATATATATAAAAGACATTCCTTATAACACATCTTGGAGAGATGGTAAACAAGTGAGAAGTAATGAAACCCCTGATCCTTTAATTTTTTTTAATGTGGAAGCTAGTCCTTGGTGTGAATCTTGTAAACTGCCTCATATGCCAGAACAATGTCTGGTAGAAAGAATCATATTAGAAGGAATTCACCTAGGAGATGACCAAAAAAATATGAACACATTATCATCTAAACCATTTTTGGGAGAGGATGACTCTTCTAAGGAAGAGTATATTCTTGATGTCCATATGAGGATAACAAGACACCAACATACTCAATACAGTTTCTTTCATAACAATGAAAAAATAATGTTAAGGGTATCATCTGAAGAGGCTCATATAATTGTAGTAGTTGAACAAGTGTTGAGTAATTATAAACTTAGAAACATGACTATTCATCTACATGTTGGAAGGAGAATGGAAGTACCTACTTACATAAGAATGATAAAGAGAAAAGGATGTCCAATGATCAACAACAAATGAACCCATAGGTAATCTATCTTATAGCATAAAAAAAATAGTGACTAATAATTCATTCATTTCTAATGCTTTATCTCAATTGAAAATTTAAGTACCATTTCTAGAAATTGTTAAAATTATAAAATAAGCAAAATAAGTCTTAAATATTCTATTTGAAACTAACAAAGAATGACATGTCAATATTTGTGAGTCTCCTATTATTTATTTAGGGACAAATATCAATAAGAATGCCCCACAAGTGGACCCTTTTTGCTTTACTAATAAATAATAAATTAGTAAGAAATTGCATGGTAGATTCAGGAGTGGCTATATATTGCATACTAAAGTTATGAAGAATTAGGATTAAAAGTAGACATCCCCTATGGGAAGTTCTATGCGATGGATAACATATCAGTACCCAAGATGGGTCTAATAAAAAATGTTGAATTTAAATTTTTAGCATGTCATATTATTTCCTATAAAACAAATATTACCATAGTTCAAGTTTCTACCTATTATGACATGTTTCTTTTAAAAGAATGGTCAAATTTAGTCGGAGGAGATATATAATTGGATTTTTCCTATGCAACTATTCCAATTAATGACCATAATATTAGGATTGATAAAGAGCCAAGATATGAATATCTTGTTGAAAACTTCTAGCCTGATAATAGAATTAATTTTTGTCAGACATATATTGATATTTTCTAGGTAAGTATAAGTAAACCTATTCAAGTTGTAGAGGACAAAGACAAAGTTCTTATTTAGGAAGAAGATAATGAATTATGGAAAATGGATTTTACTGGAGCATGTATCAAGGAAGGCAATGGAGATGGGGTGTTTCTTACATCATCATTAGGTAAAATATCCAGGTATGCCTTTCTATTGAATTTTGAATGTACAAAAAATATTGTTGAATATGAAGCCTTGATTCTAGGTCTAAACATAGCCAAATTTCATAAAATAAAGTTACTTCAATGTTTAGTGATTCAAAGTTAATAATATATCAAATCAAAGATAAGATTATGATGAAAAATCAAGGTTGAAAAGGTATAGAAATTATGTATGGGATTTATGAGATTTTTTTTATGCATTTTCAATTAATTGCATTGATAGGACATAATTGTTTTTGGCTGATATACTAGCCAATCTAGCCGTTAAACAAATTGACATCCCATTGCAAGAAGTGTTTTAGGTTGATATGAAGAATAAACCATCTATTCTTGATACTATGCATAATTGGAAAGTTTTCAAAGATGATAAGGATTTACTACAATACTTGACATGTGTAAAGGATTACAAAGATATTGGTATTGATTGGAATGGACAAGTTGAAAATAAACGTGGAAAGGATACTATCTTTAGAGAAGAGATTGTGTGAAAGTCCAATAAGATATTGAAAGGATTGGTGACTTTAGAGAACATTTTTGATGAACATGAAAAGCTTAAAACACATTCCCCTATCACCTTGAAAGAACAAGTTGAGAAAAATAATCTTGGGAATAAAAACTCTCCAAGAGAGGTTTTTTTGGAAAAAAATTATCAACTAGGATAAGATCAGAGTTAATTGCCTTGTTAAGGAAATGCAGACATGTGTTTGCATGGTCTTATGATGATTTGAAAGCATATAGAGAAGATTTATTTTGGCATGAAATACTTTTGAAATCATATGCTAAACCTATTAGAAAAAAGAAAAGACCAGTAAATCCTATGTTGGCTCCAACAATGAAGGAAGAATCGGTTAAAATGAGAGATGCTGACATAACTAAACCTATTAGATATTCTACACAAGTCTCTAATTTGGTTCTTGTTATTAAAAAAAATGGAGATATATGAATTTGTGCTGATTTTAGAAATATGAATATATCATAATTAAAAGACAATTATGCTTTCACAAACACATAGTTTTGCTGCAAAAATAATAGTAAATGAATTCTTATCTATGATGGATAGTTTTTTTTGGCTATAATCAAGTAAAAGTCAAAGAAATAGAGAAATACATGACAATATTTACTACTCCTTAGGGAACATATGTTTATGCTAGAATACCATTTGGATTAACATATGCTGGAGTAACTTTTCAAAGAGATATGAATATTGCATTTGAAGGACTTTTTGATTATATTTTGGTAGTCTACCAAGATGATCTCACTACTTATTCCAAGAAATTTGAAGATCATTGAAAAAGCTTAGAGAAGTTTTTAAAGAAGGATCTTGAATATGGGATATCTCTTAATCCTAAAAAATGCCATTTCGGAGTCATAGAGGGAATTTTATTGGGACATATTGTTCTAAGGAAGGAGCAAGAATAGACCCTAAAAGAGTTACAATGATTGATAACATAAAAGTCCCTAATATTGTTAAAGCCATTTGATAATTTTTTGGGAAAATTAATTTTGCAAGAAGATTTGTGTCCAATTTTACAAAAATTATTAAGCCCGTATCTAAAATTTTGAAGAAAGTTGCTAAAATGGTGTGGGATGATGAAGCTTTACAAGCATTTACACATATCAATAAAGCAATTATTGAAGCTTATGTTCTTAAAGCTCCAAACTTTGAAAACCCATTCCAAATATTTTCCCTTGCATTATATCATACTATTGTTGTAGTCATACTTCAAAAAAATAAGGAAGGATATGAACAACCTATTGCCCTTTTCAGCTGAAGCCTGCAAAATTTAGAGCTGAATTATGATATCAATGAGAAGCAAGCATATGCTTTGGTAAAAGTTGTTAATGATTTTAGGCTATACTTGGTTGGTGCTAACATCATAACATATGTTCCTAATGTTATAGTTAAGGATATTTTTATAAAAACCAAGACTACAAGGAGAAGATGTAAAAATACAAGAATTTAATATAGATATCCAAATAACCAAGTTGGTTACAGGTCAAAGATTGGAAAAATATATGCATGATTCAAATTTGGAAGCAATGTAGATAAATCAAGTGGAAGAAGAATATCCCCAAGTATTGAAACACGTCCTTGGTATTCTAAAATTATCTACTTATGCGGTGTGTGAAATATCATGAGGGCCTAAGTGAGAACTAGAAGATAACTATAAAATTACAAACAACAAAATACATTCTCATTCAGGGTGATCTTTACTAAAAAAATAGAGATAGTATTTTAAATTTTTGCCTGGACATGGGTCAAGCACCTATGATTCTTAAAGAAATACATGAAGGGGTTTATAGAGGACATTTCTCTATGAAAACCACTCATGAAATCTTGTGGGTGGGATATTATTGGTCCTACATTTTCAGAGAGTGCACTACTTATATTAGAAAATGTGAAGCATTCGAGAAATTTTTAGGATATCTTAAGTATACAAGAGCCTTTCCTCTTAGAACTCTACAAGATGAAGAACCATTTTAGATGTGGGGAGTTAACTTCATAGGTGAAATCATCAATAAATAAAGTAGTGGACATAATTAGATTCTTGTTGGTATAGATTACTTCACTAAATGGGTATGTAGATAGTTTGGGGAGATACAAGAGGTATCGATAAGTCTAGCATTGTTAGCATGGTCTAGAGCATAAATCTAGGAGTGGGGAGCACTTATGAGGACATAGGTGGCTTACATACAATTGGAATAGCTAAAATTAAGGGTATGGGGACACAGGTGGCTTACGTACAATTGTAGGAGCTACAATTAAAGGTATGGGGAGCAAAAATGGATGTGGTGGATGCAAGTATGACTGCTACATATGATAGGTGGTTTGTGTAGCATTGTTTGAGGCTGTTGATAGATCTAGTAATGCCAGTACCACGAGTGAGATCACATACAAAGTAGGGCAAGGAGGGGATGGGGAGGATGATGAGGGAGATAATGAGGAGGGAGGATATGAGGAAAATGATGAGGATGGAGGAGATGAGGGTGATGATAGGGAGGATGGAGAGGATGCTAAGGTGGGGGATGGTGATGCAAAGGATGATGATGAGGATGCTAAAGTGGGGGATGATGATGAGGATGATGAGGGGGAGGATGAGGGGGATGATGATGAGGAGGGTGGGGACAATGGAGGTGAGGTGGTGATGGGGGGGAGGATGGGGATGATTATGAGGAGGGTGGAGGTGATGATGATAAGGGAGACAATGTAGATGACATAGGTGTGGATGCGGTAGTAATAGATGTTGAGGAGGATCCAGTGGATTACAACAGGGAATGCTAGTACTAATATAAGAAGGGCCTAGCTAGTTAGAGATTATGGAGGTGATCAAAGGGCTATGGAGTTAGTTAGAATAGGTTGTAGTGGAGAGGGTTATAGTGATAGTAGGGAGAGATGTAGTGATTCTAGAGAGGGATTAGGCTATGGTAGAGAGGGATACAATAGTGCATGAGAAAGAGAGGAAACTATAGGAGTCACAAGAGTTCATTAGCAACATAAGATATCCAAACTTCTAAGAGATGGCTACAATGATCACTAGGGCACATGTGGAGACACAATACTAGAGGGATCATTATGAGATGGTAGTGCCACCAGGGTAGAGGGTAGAGAGCTTTCATGCATTGAGATATCACATACAGTGGATATAGAGGAACAAAGTAGTGCAGGGGTGATGGGACCAACAAGGCCACCATAGATAGAAGAGGGATCATCCTTGAGGTTGGATAGAGATTGTAAGGCTAGGGATAACATAGGGTGACACAAACATGTTCATGTACAAAGGGACTTCTCTATTTTTCTTTTGTTTTGTTATGCTCTTTTATGCTTCATGCCTATGGGTAGTTAGTATTGATGTAAACCATGGCCATATACTTTGATACTTTTGTGAAACATTTATGAGATGTACTTATGTTATGATGATTATATGAGATGGATTATGCATGTATTTTATATGCATTATATGGATTTATTTATACTTTTCTATGTGGAATTTGATATGATGATATCATGCATTGATTTATCACATGTTATGCTTAGAAAATGACATCTTTATTTTTGCCACATGCTTTTCTCATGGATGAATGTGTAGTGAGCTGTAAAATGATATGGAATGAATGCAAATGAAATGTAAAATGATAGTAATGCCATATTTCTGCATATATGTATTGCTTTGGGTTTTTCTAGACTTTTTACATATGTAAGAATGCAATATGATGGTGAGTTTGGTGTATCAAAGTACGAGAACAAGGTGGTGGATGACAGAGATACATAAAATAGAGGAGATGAGATGAGGAACAATTAGTATAAAGTGAGGGATTTTTCTTTCACAAAGTGCACTATATGTCAATGGAGCTTTATTTTGATATGGCAGATGGAATGCAACACATCATGGCATAAAGGGCTAGAATGAAAATGCAAACATTTGCAAAAACAAGCATGATGTAGATAGAAAATGACCTTTTCCTTCTTGAGGCATATATACATACCCCAAACTCTCAAAGGTACATGTTGAATAGATAGAAAACCAAAAAAAATGAACATGAACCATCCCAACCACTCTCATAGATTGGTTTATATCATCGAGTGGCATATGAACATGATCAAAGAAAAATAAAGTATAAATAAATAACTCACTAAAAAATGTAAGCCAACAACTATTCTTGTCCATTATTACTTTTTTTTTTTATAGTATTTTAGCTCTTTAGATAGCATTTGATAGGTTGATCGTGTGATAGCTCTATTTGTTGATTTAGTTGATAGGTTCATAGTGACATGTTGGATTTATTGTTAGTTCACATTGCTTATATAGTGTGATTGTCATTGAAGTGTAGTTCTTTGAGTTTTAGTCTACGAAAGTATGAGTGTTTAAGCAAAATGGAAGATTATCTATAGTGAGTATTTACAAGGTTTATTACAAATTTTTGGTGGGTTTTTTGATTTAGAGTTTTTTGAGGATATTTGATATTTTTGTGTTATTCACTTCTTCAAGACATTTTATAATTTTTAGGGTTTAGTTCAAGACATTTTATGATGTTTAGTGGGTTTTTAGGACATTTAATGATTTTAAGGATTTTTTTAGGAATTTTATGATTTTTGTGAATTTGTTTAGGACATGTTACAATTTTTTATGAATTTGTTAAGGACATTTTATGATTTTTAGTGTATTTTTTCAAGACATTTTATGATTTTTAGGAGTTTTTTCAGGATCATATTTAAATTTTTAGGTTTTTTCAGGATCATAAGGCATCTCAAGTGTTAGATCCAATTCGATATGTGATAATTCCAATGGACAAAAAGTGCTTAGGGATATGCCCCCAGTTCAAGTTCAAACTCATGCATTGTGTAGTTAATATTCCTCCAGACAAGACACAGATTATGTACAAATGCCAAGGGTAGAGTATGTACAAACTAGTGACATGTGGGTAAGATAACAATGGACATTAATCAATTTTTTGGCCATGATCAAGGACTAGGGATGTCTTGCGATATGATGGATATGATTAGGGAATGACAAAAGGTGTATAAACCAAATGGAATCCTGATAGATGGAGGAACAACAACTGACTACACATGGCACCTATTTGCTAGGTTTTTACAAAGATCTGTGCCCAAAGCACCTATTTTCTAGGTTTTCACTATTGGAAAAAAAATTTCTCTTGACTCAAATTTTTGTGCCAAGATACCTATTCGCTAGGTTTTTATCAAGGCATCCATTTTTTCATTTTTTTTTTCACTTTTTTTCTTTTCTTTTTTCATGACTTTTTGCTATTTTTAAAAATATTTTCTTAGGACTTTTATTACAGAATCAATTATAATACTTGTGAAGATGCATGTTGTTGATAGACACGGGTAGTGTTTCACTCTCTAGAATCATAAGCTGATATGCACCTAACTCAAATGCTATAGTAACTACATAAGGTCCTTCCCAATTTGGTTCAAATTTGCCTAATTTTTCTCTATTCTATTGAGTCTTGTAGTTCATCTTTAGGACTAGATCACTAATCTCAAAATGATGACCTCAAAGTTTCTTATTATAGCTTTGTTTGAGTTGGCTTTGGTAAGCTTGCATATGTGTCAAGGTAGCTCACCTCCACTCATAAAGCATTTCAAGTTCATGGAGTCTAGATATTCTATAGTTTTTTATCATGAATAACATCTTGTAGGGATACTCGTAATGATGGAATTTCAACTTCATTGGGAAGATGGCCTCAATGCCATAGACAAGAGAGTATGGTGTTGCACTGATGGGAGTATGCACACTTGTTCTATAGGCCCAAAGAGCTGGATTTAGTTGTAGGTGTCAATCTCAACTAGAATCATTGATAGTCTTCTAAAGAATCCTAAAAATGGTCTCATTAGATGCTTCTACTTGGTCATTGCCTAGTGGATGGTAAATACTAGAATATCCAAGGTATATGTTGTATTTTTCATAGAGCTTATCCACATATTTATCTTGAAAAGAACTACTATGATCAGTAATAATAGCTAAGGGGACTCCATAGTGACATATGATGTAGTTCAAAATAAACCTTGAAATCTACTTTCTAGTGGTGAAAGTCAGAGAGACAACTTTAACCCACTTGGTAAAATATTCTATTGTTGTGATGATGAACTTATGGCCATTAGAGGAAGGAGGATAAATAGCTTCAACAAGATCAAATGCCCACTATGAGACCTACAAAAAATGGTTTGAATCCAAGTCCCAGGCTATGAGGCCATCATGATGTAGTAATAGGTTGAATAATGCCTTATTTTTGAGGTCCCAAACCACTACATTTGTCATATCCCTTTTTCTACATGATGGTGAATCTAGGTCCAAACTTGTCAGAGGATATAGGAGTAGGTTCTTGTTCTACTTTAGCCTTTTCAATTCATATAGATGTGTTTTAATAAACATGTTCTTCATGTAATCCACTCCACTAGTGAAAGTTACAAAAGGTTTCTTCTAGAATGTGAACTTAGGCTTGATCTGCATAAGCTAAGGTTTACCATATGACTTGGGAGATACAGGAAGTTTCCCAATGTGAAAGGTGTGTGACATGGAATACTCACCACAACCTTGGTCTTCATTTTTGAGCTTTCCTTTGAATGCGGGTTGGAGTGTGGAAGGATCAACATATTTGGAGAACTTGAGTGGATTTGCTACATGGTTTGTTAGGACTTAGTATGTAATAGTTTCTCTAAGACTGGCACATAATTCTAGAATGGGTCTGGATCACCAAGGATGGTAACCTCTACATTGTTATAGGAAAATTTTAAGCATTGGTGGTATGTAGAGGGAATTTATTTCATAGCATGGAGCCAAGGGAGTCCTGGTATCATGTTGCAATTTATTTCAATATCTAGGATTTGGAACAGTGTGTTCTTAGTAGCTAGACCAACTCTAATGGGTAATATGATGACACCTTTGGAGAAGTTTTCACCATCATCATAGGCTTTCATTGTGATTTTGTGAGAGGGATCCACATCTTCTTCAGATTAACCCAAAACCTTGACAACTTTAAGGGTACGTATGTTTAGTCCCACTTCTCCATCTATCAAAACACATTTAACCTTGGCATTATGGATAAATATTTCAAGATGAAAGGGGTCATTGTGGTTGGGTCTATCTTTAGGAATATCCCAAGGGGAAAAGGTGATATGATGTGATGCAGATAGGTTCCCAACCATGGATTGGAATAGGGAAACATCAATGTTATCTAGGACTACTAACTCTTTAAGGACTTGGTCCAAGATCTTTTGATGTTGGGGGGACACACGTAGTAGGTCTAAGATGGATATTTGTGTACGGGTCTTGATAAGCTATTCAATAAGGCTATAATTAGAAGAACTAGGAGAATTAGGTCTACTAGAGGGTGTAGGTCTAGTAGAGGCAATGATTCTAAAAGGAGCTATGGGTTGAGTGATCTTGGTACGACACGTAGTGACAATACAACAAGGGTCTTCAACCTTTAAGGTGAATGTGGATATGTGAGAGTCAGACTCATTAAAGAAATTTATGGTGTAGTCATATCTAGTACATGTGTAATTCACATTAGTTTGTGGGTTTGAGTTTGATTTGGAGGCATTTTCTTTGTCATGATTACCCAAAGGATCTTTAAAAATAGTGTGATAAACATTGGATGCTAGAAGTGAGGGATCTAGAGTAATTATACCATCATTAATGAGGTCTTAGATTTTATTTTTGAGCTAAAAACATGAGGTAGTCTTGTGTCCTCTAGTATGGTGATTATCACATAATTTATTTTTGTCCCACCATTCTAATTTTGTTAGTGGCTCATCCCTGATTGGGGGTAATTGTTGAAGTGTAGAGTCAAGAGGTATCCCCAAGGGTGTAAATTTTATGTGTTTTGTTCTAGGATTCCTTTGAGGTTTTTCTTGCATGGAAGTCTTAGTTTTTTGTTATTGAGGTGGTGTTTTATTGGAAGTTTGTAAGTTTTTAGGGTTTCCACCTTTTAGAGTCAATCGAGGGCACGCTATGCTAATATTTAATACATCTATAATGCCATCATTAGTTACATTCTTCTTTTTGGAGAAACTTTTTTCCTTGTCATTAGATGAGTTTGTGTTGGTGTTTTCCTTGTTCATTTTGAGGATGCCCTTATGGATGAGAGCATCTTCAATATCGGCCCCCTTTTTCATCAACTTGAAAATAGTGTTTGGACTTTTGATCTAGAGTTCATACATTAAGTTAGGGACTAGGTTTTCAATGCACATATTAAGTTGTTGTTCTTAAGGAATTTTTAGTGAGCATTGACTAACTAAGTTTTTCTAGTGTAATAAGAATGTGATAAATGGCTCTCCCATCTTTTGTTTAGTTAGGTACAAATTAGAAAGTGTTACCTCATTTGTAATGTTGAAGGAAAAGTGGGAAATGAATTTTTTTGCTAGTTCTGACCAAGATTTTATTGGTGTCAAGAAGTTTGGAGTACCATTCAAGTGCGGAACCCTTAGAGAATGAGGGAATAGTCTCATGAGGTAGGTGGACTCATTGAGTTTGGTACAAGATGCACATAATTCTCTAATGTGATCAATGGGTTTTCTTTTCCTTGATATTTTTTGAATCTTGGTGCCTCAAAAATGTTTTGGGAATGGAGACATATACAAACTTTTATCAAAGGGATTATGATGTAAGTCCCTTTCTATGTATAGATCCTATTTCTTCTGGACTCCCAATGCCTTGACTTGTTTGGATAGTTGTTTGAATTGTTGTAGTAACTCTTCATTGGGGTTTTGGATGATAGTCTTCTCTTTGACTATTTTGTGTCTACAAGTAGATTTTTTTCTATGGTGAGAATTATGTCTACTTGTTTCTCACATTTTTATGCTTGAAGAGTCAAGTGATGTGTCATGTGGTGGAGGTATTTTAGTACCCCAAAGACAAAAGGGTCCTTGTGGCACATGTTGAGGTAATTTTTGTGGCATTGATTGTGATTATTATACCATGTGTTATTGTTGCATCACTTGTTGCAGTTATTTTTGTACCATTTATTGCTATTGTTGTTGAGATAGCTCTATTAATTGCATCTAACTATTGTCATAGAGGTATCTATTGAGGTTGTCATGGTGTATGTTGTTATTGTAATAAAAAAATTTTGATATGAATTTTTTTGTTCTAGGCATCTTTGGTATTCCAATTGTTGTTTTAGTTGCTCCTTGTTGTTTAGCAAACATGGCTTGTTGTTGTTGGAATTGTTGCTAGTACATTGTGTGAAAGTCAAGTAGATTTACATTGGATTGCATATTAGGGATGTTGGATCCTTGTACCACTTGAGGTTTTTGTTGTGGTTGATGTTGCCTTTGATATGTTGTATGCATGTTAAGTGGATTTTGACTTGGTTGTGCATTAGAATTGTTAAGTCCTTGTACCATTGTAGGTTGTTGTTGTCTTAGAAGTTGGTTATGTCCTTGAGAATTGAACATCATGTTTGGGTTGTTGTTTGGGTATCTTTGTGTGTTAGATGTTTCTCCTTGGGACATCATATTGATTTGGCAATGAGACATGTTCCTCTTGGGAATGGGTGAAATGTCAATAAGGATCTTCCTTTGTATGTCAATAGGGATTATTGCAATTGATGTTTCACATGTTATATTCATGGGAGGCTCCATAACATTTGATGTCATAACATATGGTAAAGTTAGGAGCAAGGGTGTGCTTTTTTTATTTTCCACCAAAGGAGGTATGTTTGGCATCCCTAGAGTAAAAATCTCCTTAGGCACATCTTGTTGTTGTAGTATGTGATTAAGTTCAAGTCTTAATGTCCTTTTGGGATATTTAGGAAGAGTCTTGTTGTCACTTATTGATAGAGGTTCATCAAAGAAGGGATTGATATTGATATGTTCAAATGTACTTTGGAGGATTTCAATGGTTGATTCTTAATGGGATCATATAGGTGTCATCATTGTGTTTGAAAATTCCAAAGGTTGTTTTCCCTTTTCCAAATCTAAATTAATCATGGGTTGTATGTTTTCAAGTGTTGGGTTGGTTTGATGTTTGGACCTAGGTCCCTCTAAGTGTGGATTAAATTTGACAATTTCTTGGGCTGCCACAAGTTTGAAGTTTTTGTGAAAAGTCTTATCATGGCAAGTCCTAGCCATTTCTTCATCATTGATGCCATAGTATATGTCAGAATCATCACTTAGATGTAAAGTACCTTGTATTTTTAGAGGATTATAGGTACTTGTGTTAGGTTTACTAAATTTGAATGGGTGAGTTTCTTCATCCTCAAGAGTTGTAGGTACACTCCACATCTGGGTGGTATAGGTACGAATATGGGTTCAAAATTAGGACTCCATTGAACCATTCTTTGTGTAAGGGAAGTGATTGAAGGAAATATCATAGTAAGTGTGTTGTTTAGGGTTGGTTGTGTCATTCCTTTATGGTTATGATCTTCTAGATACATGCTTACGGGGTCCACAAGTAACAGTTGTGATGCTTCATTTTGGTCTTTGTAAAATGCTTGTTGGAGTTTCTTGCCCATCTTTTATCTTGTAAAAGTTTTAGATTGCACTTTGGGTTGTGTTTATACCTCAAAAAATAAGGGTTGATAGAGTGCTTTAGGTCTTTGAGCTAATTGTGTCCTTGTAAGTGTTGGCATGATACCTAAGGATGTAGATGCAATGGAGAAAAGCCTAAATGGACACTGTACCTCTAACGTCCACACCTAAACTACTAACTACACTTAGACAGTACCAAGTGCACCCTCAGTGCTCTTGGGGACCTAAAGGTAAGCAGTTGGTAAGTAGAAGGTATGCAATTGGTAAAATGAGGTGTTAGGGTGACCAATATGCAAAATGTGAATGATTTTAGTGTTTTTAGGTGTTTTCAAGGTATAGGGATTCAATGCAAGCTATGCAAGTGAAAAATAGGGTTTTGGAACCTAGAATAAAATCCCTAATTACCAAGTGCACTCTAAAACTACCAACTATACACTAAAACTACCAACTATGCACCTCAAGTGTGTAGTTTGTAAAACAAGGGTGCAGTTGGTAAAATAGGGCAAAACATGGAAATTTGGAAGTGGGTATGCATGATATGAGTGCTTTTTTGATTTTTAGGTGTTGAGGGATGTTATGTAACCTAAGGAAATACAAAATGAACTAGGGTTTTGATATGAAAGGTGCAAATGTCCAAGGAAAACTATGTAAATGCAAATGTAAATGACATTTTTTATTTTGACTAAAGTGGATGAAAAAGACCCTATGTTATGCAAAATGAAGATTAGGGTCAGACCTTGGACTTGGGGATGCTCTTGGAGGTTGATGTATGCAAGTTGGATCATGCAAAGGGAGGTGTTATAAGCTTGATAATGACATGCAAGAATGAGGATATGAGATCAAGAGGACAAATTGATTGATAGAAAAGTTGATGGGGTTTGATATAGTAAATGATGCTAGGGTTTTGAACAATGAAAGATAAAGGGGACATGAAACTAAGGTAAGTAAAAATGACATTTATGGAAACTAGTAATGTAATAATGCAATGATAAGGGTGTATTCAAGTTTTTGAACTTATGATCAAATATTTGGAAAGTATTTTGTCCAAGTGTTTAACCTTATGAAGATGGACTTTGGATCTTGACCAAAAAGAGATAAAAGAAAAAAAGATCAAGTTGATAAAGACAACAAGGTAAAATCCATCAAGACATAGATGGAGTTTGACCAAAGAAAAATGATTAAAAAATGACAAAATGAATAGTTAATATCCATCATCCATCAACACTAGGAGATACTCTAGGACTCATACTTTGTTCTAATTTTTGACTAAGTTGAAAGGTTTTGGGTTTAAAATGATGTTTAGGGTGATCAAAATGATGGTTATGCTAATTAGATATGCAATATTTGTTAGATTGTGGTGATTGATTAGGAAAGTACTGCACATACTTCATAAATTCTTTGGGGTTTGGACCATGGCTGACGTTGTAGCCAACATATTATGGCCGACATATGGCTGACATGTTGTAACCCTAAAATGGATAAAATACTTGTATAAAAGGGTTTAGGGTTAGGTAATTTCATTATGTTATGATGCAAAAACACTTCTTGCGATGGTATTGAGCTATAAGGGATTACGGATTGTAATCAGGTTGTAATCACTGGATTGTAATAATATTGGACTTACAATTTGGTGGATGTAGCCCATGGATTGGGTGAACCACTTTAAATCTTGGTGCCTTGTGTTCATTTCTGTGTGATCTATTATTTTCTATTATTAGTTATATTTGCATGTAGTTTTTATTTCTGTTTGTGGTTTCTCCTAACAATATTCAAAGATCCTAGGATGACAAATGATATTTGAGGTGCAAGATGCTTTTTTGGGTCATATATAGAATGAGGACCTATAGAGGCTTCTAGATGCAGTTTTAGGGTCCCAAAATGTAGTTTCGAGGTCAAAAATGGTCTTTTTGGTCACCAAGTACACCCTGATAGCACTAAATGTGCTCCAACAATACCAACTACACCTATGATGCACTTGGGGCTAGTTTGAGCATAGGTGGTACTTTCAATGTGCATTTGGGAGATAGGGTTGAATGTTTGCTAATTCTAGGTTGGGTGATTGCCAAGTTGCTATGCTAGAGAGCTAGGATATTGGGGATGATGTTATGATTGGACAAGAGAGACAAAATGCAGGTTATGACCTAAGGAATAAAGCCTAAAGTGAAGATAATAAAGGTTAGTACATGTAGAATGCAAATCAAGACATGTTGTGAAATGGGGGCCTATTCACGTACCTAATGACACTCTTGAGGTCCAAAAATGGTATTTGGAAGTCTAAACTAGGTTCTCAAACTAAAAAGTACACCCAAAAAATACCAACTACATCCATGGTGCACTTGAGGCCAATTAGAGCATAGTTGGTAAGTTGGGCTGAAATTAAGGTAATTTTGGGCTCTGTGGTTTCTAGATTGATATTCCAGTGAGATAAATGGTAGAGGATAATTCTAGGACCTGAATGAAGGTAAAAAAATGATGGTTAAGATACCTAGAATGAGGGTTAAAGTGTGTCAGATGAAGGTTGGTTAATGCAAGAATGCAAATGGGAGATGCAAGATGCAAATTAAGGGTTGAAATGCAAAGACTAAGAGATGAAAAGTGAAGCCTAAGAAATGAAATATGAATGAAAAGAGATACAAAATGAGGACTAAAAATATGCAATATGAGGCCTATAAGATGCAAGTATGATGCTCAAAATATGGTAAATACAAGTGGATGTTATGCAATGATGGAATCTAGGTCATGCCAAGCACGTCTAAGGTTACAAGTTGTCATTTTTTCAAGTTTTGAATGTTTTGGACCAAGGTTTGCATCATTTTGACAAGAGATGTAATGTTTGACAAGATTTGAATAATATCCAAGGGGTAAATTTTCCAATTTGGTTTTACCTTGATTAATGTTTTTCACACACACAAAACACAATAAACAAGAATAACTGTTGTTAAAAAGAGACACCACAACCTAGGCTTTAAGACTATATCCATTGAATACCCACTTGAATCAAAGTTCATCCACACTTATCCATAGCAAAAAACTTAGAATCTTGGCACCACAATCTCCCCCTTACAACATAATCACTTCTCAAGTCTACCAAGATTCACCCAAGGGGCATTACTTCTCAAGGGAATGTTGTCTCTACTAAGGACTGCAAGTATGTGGAATGTCTTCACGAGTATGGGTGACCCCCTGAGAGAGTGGATAGAAAAAAATTTGGACTCTAATAAAAAGTATTTAGTGTAGGCATTATATTTAGAAAGTGAATGATAAACTTCCTTACGAGGTCTTGCGGCCCCAAGAACTAGGGTTTGATGCACTAAAAGGGTAATAGGGGAGAGTTATCATGTAGCAATACCACTAATACAACATTAACCATATCAAGTTTTCTATAGTAGATAGAATTTTGACCTAGCTTTGGCACATTACCACTTTGAGGTCATCCCCTGGGGCTCACCAAGTGGTGAGTCTTGGGTCCAAGGCAGGCCTCTTTATAAAAATTGCACCGATTTCTCTTGCAGCCAAGATCCATGAATGGTGAGGGGAGAGCATACATCCATGTAACTCCTAGGGTTCTAAACAACACATAGACACTGAGTAGTATAGAAATTTAATTTTAGTGTACCAAACAAAGTGTTATATAATCTAGAAAAACCACACATAGAGTTTGGACAAGAACACAGGTCTTCAAAAATGTCTCGCAAACATGCATTAGTAGTTTTTTAATAAATGTCTTATACCAATGATTGCTACAAGATACAAATAGATCATCAGTAACATAAAATCATCTACTCTAGGTCCTAGGATGAAGTTGAAACTCTAGATGTAGATTTTTATTAAAATAGGTGTTTTCTTTGAACCAACTGCACTCTGACAAAGTAGATCATGCCTAAGAAGGCTAGAATGAATTAGAAGTCCTGCAAGTGTTCTTAGATAGTGCTAAATATGCCCATAGTGCACTTGGGGCTGAGAATGGCATAGTTGGTAGTTTTGGTGCATAGTTGGGAGACCAGGTGCAAATTGTGGGGAAATGGTGCCTAAATAAGACCCAAAAATTGGAAAATTGAAACCTGTCTCACCAAGTCCAACCAGATAGTGTAGATTGCACCCATGGTGTACTTTGGGCACAAAAGGGCATAGTTAGTTGTTTTGGAGTGTAGTTGGTAAGTTGTGAATAATAGATGGGGGTCATGGTGACTCCTAGGCCCCTAAAACTACTTCCTAGAGGTCCCAAGTGCATCTACATAGGGCAAAGTACACCCTAGGACAACAAGCTAACATAATGCATAAATGAGAGATTAAAATCATATTATTGGGCCCCCTAATTAGACTTGGTGTGATAAGGAAGTGTAGATAGCCATTATGCCCTTCCAAACAAGCTCCTTCTCTACACCTACAAGAACAAACACAAGAAACCCAAGTTAGTTAAGCATGTTCTTCATGCTAGGTTCACCAATTGTAGGACTAGAAAATAAGATAATATCTAACATACTATGAGAAAATCACAAACTCAATAAACATATGTTAATAACCTCTAGCCTACCATGAAAGCCAAATAAACAAAGAAAGAAACACAAAGTAAAAACCCCCTCTTTCATTTGTAGCTCCCATGTCCTTTTTACTTTTCCATATGATGTACCTCCAATTGCCTATAATGCACACAATTTAAAAGAAAAGTCCATGATGGGATAATGGTATTGAGAATACTAGAAGAAGTGATTTGAAGCTTGATAATTATGGACTTAAGTGTTAGGACTTGAAAGACTTGAAGGACCAAAAGTGAGAGGAAGAATGCTAAATTTTTAATAATCACACAAGAGGAGAGCATTGGACTTGTCACCTTGGATATACAACTTGGCAAGAGATTCCTTTAGGAAATACATAACACATATGACACAAGATTCCAAATGTAAGATTGTATGATGCATGGAAGTCAACATGCCTATAAATGGAAGAGGATCTATGATGCATCATGTGACACCTCCAAGCCACTTAAAGCCAAGAATCTATGACAATGATGACTAAATATAGATATGTGCAAGGGAATAAGAATATATGGATTATGACATATCTTAGCCAAGTATAAGGATAAAATCCATGATATAAGATGTCCATGCATCACGATGATATCAAGATTATGTCAATATTCCATAGAATATTTGAATTAAAAATCCATATATCCACACAAATAGAAATTAAGAAAAAAGAAATTAGAGGTGGAAAATATGAGTTAGGAAATTGAGAATTTCCATAGTTTGTGAAGAAAAACAATTAATTAATGAATATTGATTAATTGAAAATGTTAATTGGGAAGAATAATTAGAAAATGTGAGATGAAAAATGATTTGAGTGACATAGGATTAAATTATGGGTCATTTAATCCTACAGAGAAAATTAGTAGATAATTGACCAATTTGATTAATAACTACGAAAATATCCTTTGATGAAATGTGAAAATTATTAAGATTGACTAGGATGATGATGGGTAGACCAAAGTCATGGTCAAATTGATTGATTGATTAAAATTTATGACATGCTAAGGATACATGACATGGATTTAGGACATGTAACATTTAACTGACATTGTAAATGCTACAGGATTGATATTGATGGATATGGTTGATCATAATAACATCGAAAAATGCTATTAATATTATTAAATTGATATGATAATGCCATGATCTAACACTAAGGGACTCAACAATGTCAAATATTGGAGGATGTGAACGACATTTTAACCTAGAACTGAGAGTCATGGCAGTACTAAAGTCAAATTTTGATAGGTTTTTGAGGCACTGAAAGCCATAACAATGCCTAGGATGAGATAGATGCTAATTGATTTAAGGTATCTGACATGTTTTGGGTTGATTATGGTTGATTTAAGGTAGATTTGGGGTGATTCTAGGTAAATTTGATAAGATTTTGATGATGTTGAAATGATTTTGGGTTGATTGGATATGATTTAGAAATGAACTATAATTAATGTAAAAATGGATATGAATAATGAAGAATATTGTTGAGATATAATTACGTTGGCCAAAAGATCAGAATTAGTGAAATGAGAAAATGGGATGAGTTAGTATGAAAATGTCATTAAACCATAGACACAAACCATTTTTTAGCATCTACAACCCTAGGGGTCTAATGTAGGAGCATCTTAGATCAATGAGAAAAACATTTCTTGTTTTTTTACTTATTTTTTGTTCATGATGTAGCTGTTGCTAGCTTGAGTTTTATGATATGCATAGTTGGCATATTGTTGAAGACCTATTTAAAGTCCTTAACCTAAGTGCATCAAAGGTTGATGTGGGATATTTCTCAAGTTCTATGTCATTCTGTCTGACCTCTATTTCCTATTGATTTCATCTTGTTTGACATTTTATTTTGTTTGGTGTGGTTTCCTACGATGATGTGGTGTCTTGTACAATTGGGAGTCAGCTCCTAACTTGTTTTGGATCTATCCTTAAGATAATGTGAACAATTGATGCCCATTTCTTGGGATATTGTTTACATCTCCAATATTGGACCTATATTGTAAATAAATTCCCAACTGGGTAAGTTGTGGCTTAACTGGCTATATAAGAACTTAGATTTGAGATAGGAAGTAGGCAAAGTAGAAGTAGAATTGTAGCTTGGTTAGTAGAAGGAAAATAAATACCATGCACTAGGTTTTTGATGTTGTATCTCTTTAGATAAGGCTGCAACTTGAAAGGCCTCACAACCAGGCATGTTGGTTAATATTATCTTATCAAATCAACTAGTAAATCTATGAATTCTATGATCTCTTTTCTTCAATTTTTTGTTTGGATTCCATGTGTACTCTTCATAGGTTGTTAGTAGGTTTAAGTTGAGTTTATTTTTCTTAGGCTTCCTTCCTTCCCCTGCATCATCTAACCATGTGTTCAAAAGAAAATTATTGAGATAGGGTAATGATAGATTAAAGTAAATTGCTAAAAATGAAATTTCTAATGGACATAAGTCATAGTAAAAATGTGTCTATGAATTATATTTTAAAAAGGATCAAGAAGGAAATTGATGAAATTAAGAGTAGTGCATCCTTAACTCAATTGATGCAATTTATAAAGGAACTAATGAAAACCATATGATGTTTCATGATTCATCAAATCATGCAGCCATAGAAAGTGGGTACACATGAGAAAAATCACTATGCAAAAACTGTAGAACAATCCTTTCTCTATCTCATCACAATAGAGGAAATTTTTAACAAATATGAAAAATATCATAACTAATTGATTGCACAAGTATTAAAACACAATAAAACTATTGGGTCCATCACTATTCATGAACATAAATTCACAATGAATATGTGTGTTCTAGCAAGAAATATTAGGGTATGTGCAGGATCATGGTGTACCAAACTATGGCCTTAAGTGGCAGTGAAAAATCAGCAAATCAGGTTTATGTCAACTTGACACATAATTTTGAAGTAGTTATGGACTTTATATCAAAAAGTTGTAAGAAAATAATCTATAAAAAATTGAATGTAGTTTCTAAACTACTAGGCCTTATAAGGAGAGAAAAAAATTAATTGGTCAAAAGTTTGAATTTTAATGCAGTACTAAAAAAATTTCAGGGCGAAAATAAAAAGTAGGTGTATGTCTGACCACCTTAATCAGAATCAAATCATAGTTTTTTTTAATATAATTATAGATATAAAAAGTAGACTCATGCCCGGATGTGACGCATATTTTTTGATATTTTTATTCCAAATAAATAATTAAATATGAATTTTCTACCAAAACTTTTTCGAAAAAAAAAAAGTCTCATGTCTGACCACCCTAACTAATAGAAAATTTTACCAAATTAAATTTTTTTTTTTCCTTATACTAGCCAAAGTATAGAATGTGACACAACTTTTAGATTTAAAAAATGTTATACCGTTTGAAAGTTAAAGCTATTTTTCAATCAGTATGTCAATTAGCACTTTACAATTATCTTCATTGATAATTAACTAATAAATACTTATCGAGCTCAAAATTTGACAAAAATTATATTGATGGAATCTAGAGAGCAATATTAAAAAACCCTTTTCGTTTATTCAATTTCGATCAAAATAACATTGTCAGATGACTAGTCGAAGTCTGAGTATCACTAAAACCCTCTTCAAACACATCTTTTGGGTTGACCGAGTAGGCTTGGTAAATACCAAGCCAAATCAGATATCCGATTCCAAATCGGATATATGATTATAAATCAGATATCCGATATGTTGCGATTGGAAAATTCAAAATCCCAACCCATTTTGGAGGGAAAATTGGGTTTAAACATCATAGCTTATTATTTATAAGTTTTTTCACTTATATTACTATGTAAAGACATATTTTAATACATTATATATATATATATATATATATATATATATATATATATATATATATATATATATATATAATGTAAAGATATAAAATATAATCTAGCAATATATAATAATATATTATGTTAATCTTATTACAATCTATAAATATAATTTATATTATTATTATTTTTACTATATATAATAACGTAACATATTAAATATAAATATATAATATGTATTATAATTATTTATATATATTAATATGTATGTTATTAATATATATATATATATATATATATATATATATATATATATATATATATATATATATATATATATAATAACATAATATTTTTATTAAATATAATAAAGTAATACATATATATATGTTATTAATATATATAATAATGTCATAGGTATATTATATATGTTAATAATATACATATCTATTATATTAAATATGTATACATATTAATATATATGAGTTAAAGGGGGTTATAGGTCAAACATTGACCTCCTTTGATGCATTAAATGACGACATATGTCCTTAGGGGTCCTAGGAGCCCTAGGGACATATTACAATGGTTAATATGGGTCAAAGGGGGTCATAGGGTGACCTATGACCCCTTTTCACCCATTAAATGACAATATATGTCCCTACGGGTCTTAAGACCCCGAGAGACATATTTGAATCATTCTTATGGGTCAAAGGGGGTCATAGGGTGACTTATGACCTCCTTTGACCCATTAAACGATGACATATGTCTCTAATGATCTTAGAACCCCTAGGGACATATTCAAATGGGTAATATGAGTCAAAGGAGTTCATAGGTCCCTTTGACCCATTAAATGACGACATATGTTCCTAAGGGTCCTAGGACCCCTAGGGACATATTTGAATGGGTAATATGGGTCAAAGGGGGTCATAGGGTGACCTATGACTCTCTTTGACCCATTAAACAATGACATATGTCGCTAGGGGTCCTAGAACCCCTAGGGACATTCGAATGGGTAATATGGGTCAAAGGGGGTCATAGGGTGACCTATGACCCTCTTTGACCCATTAAACGATGACATATGTCACTAGCGATCCTTAGACCCCTAAGAACATATTCGTTCATATGGGTCAAGGGGGTCATAGGTGACCTATGACCCCTTTTGACCCATTAAATGATGACATATGTCTCTAGGGGTCCTAGAACCCCTAAGGACATATTTGAATTGTTCATATGGGTCAAAGGGGGTCATAGGGTGACCTATGACCCCCTTTGACTCATTAAATGATAACATATGTCTCTGGGGGTCCTATAACCCCTAGGGACATATTCGAATCATTCATATGGGTCAAAGGGAGTCATAGGGTGACCTATGACCCCCTTTGACCCATTAAACGATGACATATGTCCTTAGGGGTCCTAGGACCCCTAAGGACATATTCGAATTGTTCATATTGGTCAAAGGGGGTCATAGGGTGACCTATGACCCCCTTTGACGCATTAAATGACGACATATGTCTCTAGGGGTCTTAGAACCCATAGGGACATATTCAAATTGTTCATATGGGTCAAAGGGGGTCATAGGGTGACCTATGACTCCCTTTGACCCATTAAATGATGACATATATTCCTAGGGGTCATAAGACCCCTAAAGACATATTCAAATTATTCAAATTGGTCAAAAGGGGTCATAGGGTGACTTATGACCTCCTTTCACCTATTAAATGACAACATATGTCCCTAGGGGTTCTAAGACCCCTACGGACATATTTGAATGAGCCATATGGGTAAAAGGGGGTCATAGGATGACTTATGACCTCTTTTGACCCATTAAATGATGACATATGTCCCTAGGGGTTCTAGTACCCCTAAGGACATATTCGAATCATTCATATGGATCAAAGGTGGTCATAGGGTGACCTATGACCCCCTTTGACCCATTAAATGATGACATATGTCCCTAGGGGTCCTAAGAATCCTAGGGACATATTCGAATTGTTCCTATGGGTCAAAAGGAGTCATAGGGTGACCAATGACTCCTTTTGACCCATTAAATGATGACATATGTCCCTAGGGGTCATGGGACCCTTACAAACATATTCAAATCGTTCATATGGGTCAAAGGGAGACATAGGGTGACATATGACCCCCTTTGACCCATTAAAAGACAACATATGTCCCTAAGGGTCCTAGGACCCCTAGGGATATATTCGAATGGGCCATATGGGTCAAAGGGGGTCATAGGGTGACCTATGACCCCTTTTGACCCATTGAATGATGAAATATGTCCCTAGACGTCCTACGACCCCTAGGGACATATTCAAATCATTCATATGGGTCAAAGGGGGTCATAGCATGACCTATGACCCCCTTTGACCCATTAAACGATGACATATGTCCCTAGGGGTCCTAGGACCCCTAGGGACATATTTGAATCGTTCATATGGGTCAAAGGGGGTCATAGGGTGACCTATCACCCCCATTGACCTATTAAACGATGACATATGTCCCTAGGGGTCCTAAGACCCACAGGGACATATTTGAATCGTTCATATGGGTCAAAGGGGGTCATAGGGTGACCTATGACCCCCTTTGACCCATTAAACGATGACATATGTCCTTAGGGGTCCTAAGACCCTTAGGGACATATTCGAATCGTTCATATGGGTCAAAGGGGATCATAGGGTGACCTATGAACCCCTTTGACCCATTAAATGATGACATATATCCCTAGGGGTCCTAAGATCCATAAGGACATATTTGAATCATTCATATGGGTCAAAGGGGGTCATAGGTCATTGTTTAATGGGTCAAAGGGAGTCATAGGTCACCCTATGACCCCCTTTGACCTATTAATCGACGACATATGTCCTTAGGGGTCCTAGGACCCTTAGTGACATATTCGAATGGGCCATATGGGTCAAAGGGGGTCATAGGGTGACTTATGACCCCCTTTGACCCATTAAACAATGACATATGCTCTTAGGGGTCCTAAGACCCCTAGGGACATATTTGAATCATTCTTATGGGTCAAAGGGGGTCATAGGGTGAGTTGTGACCTCCTTTGACCCATTAAACGATGATATATGTCCCGAGGAGTCATATTTGAATCATTCTTATGGGTCAAAGGGGGTCATAGGGTGACCTATGACCCCCTTTGACCTATTAAATGATGACATATGTCCCTAGGGGTCTTAGGAACCCTAGGGACATATTCGAATGGGCCATATGGGTCAGAGGGGGTCATAGGGTGACCTATGACCTCTTTTGACCCATTAAATGATGACATATGTTCCTAGAAGTCCTAGGACCCCTAGGGACATATTTGAATCATTCTTATGAGTCAAAGGGGGTCATAGGGTGACCTATGACCCCCTTTGACCAATTAAACGATGACATATGTCCTTAGGGGTCTTAGGACCCATAGGGTCATATTCAAATCGTTCATATAGGTCAAAGGGTGTCATAGGGTGACTTATGACCCCCTTTGACCCATTAAATGACGACATATGTCCCTACGGGTCCTAGGACCCTAAGGGACATATTTGAATCTTTCATATGGGTCAAAAAGGGTCATAGGGTGACCCATGACACCCTTTGACTTATTAAACAATGACATATGTCTCTGGGGGTCCTATAACCCCTAGGGACATATTTGAATCGTTCATATGCGTCAAAGGGGGTTATGGGGTGACCTATGACCCTCTTTGACGCATATGAATGATTCAAATATGTCTCTAGGGGTCTTAAGACCCTTAGGGACATATTCGAATCATTCATATGGGTCAAAGGGTTCATAGGTCCCTTTGACCCATTAAACAATGACATATGTCTCTAAGGGTCCTAGAACTCGTAGGAACATATTTGAATTGTTCATATGGGTCAAAGGGGGTCATAGGGTGACCTATGACCTCCTTTGACCCATTAAATAATGACATATGTCTTTGGGGGTCCTATAACCCCTAGGAACATATTCGAATCGTTCATATGGGTCAAAGGGGGTCATAGGGTGACCTATGACCTCTTTTGACCCATTAAATGACGACATATGTCCTTAGGGGTCCAGGACCCCTAAGGACATATTCGAATCGTTCATATGGGTCAAAGGGGGTCATAGGGTGACCTATGACTCCCTTTGACCCATTAAACAGTAATATATGTCTCTAAGGGTCTTAGAACCCCTAGGGACATATTCAAATTATTCATATGAGTCAAAGGGGGTCATAAGGTGACATATGACTCCCTTTGACTCATTAAACGATGACATATATTCCTAGGGGTCATAAGACCCCTAAGGACATATTTCAATTGTTCAAATTGGTCAAAGGGGTTCATAGGGTGACTTATGACCCCCTTTGACCTATTAAATGATGACATATGTCCCTAGGGATCCTAGGACCCCTAGGGACATATTCAAATGGGCCATAAGTCAAAAGGGGTCATAGGGTGGCTTATGACCTCCTTTGACCCATTAAATGATGACATATGTCTCTAGGGGTTCTAATACCCCTAAGTACATATTTGAATCATTCATATGAGTCAAAGGTGGTCATAGGGTGACCTATGACCCCCTTTGACCCATTAAATGATGACATATGTCCCTAGGGGTCCTAGGAATCCTAGGGACATATTCGAATCGTTCATATGGGTCAAAGGGGGTCATAGGGTGACCTATGACCCCCTTTGACCCATTAAACAATGATATATGTTCGTAGGAGTCTTAGGACCCCTAAGGATATATTCGAATCATTCTTATGGGTCAAAGGGGGTCATAGAGTGACTTATCACCCCCTTTGACTCATTAAAAAATGACATATGTCCCTAGGGGTCTTAGGACCCACAAAGACATATTTGAATCGTTCATATGGGTCAAAGGGGGTCATAGGTCACCCTATGACCCCCTTTGACCCATTAAATGATGACATATGTCCCTAGGGGTCCTAGGACCCCTAGGGACATATTTGAAGCATTCATATAGGTCAAAGGGGGTCATAGGGTGACCTATGACCCCCTTTGACCCATTAAACGACAGCATATGTCCCTAGGGGTCCTAGGACCCATAGGGACATATTTGAATCGTTCATATGGGGTCAAAGAGGGTCATAGGGTGAACTATGACCCCCTTTGACCCATTAAACGATGACATATGTCCCTAGGGGTCCTAGGACCTTTAGGGACATATTTGAATCGTTCTTATGGGTCAAAGGGAGTCATAGGCTCCTTTGACCCATTAGTTAATGACATGTGTCCCTAGGGGTCCTAAGACCCCTAGTGACATATTCGAATGGGCCATATGGGTCAAAGGGGGTCATAAGGTGACTTATGAGCCCCTTTGACCCATTAAATGATGATATATGTCTCTAGGGGTCCTAGGACCCCTAGGGACATATTCGAATCATTCTTATGGGTCAAAGGGGGTCATAGGGTGACCTATGACCCCCCTTGACCCATTAAATGATGAAATATGTCCCTAGGGGTCCTAGGACCCTTAGGGACATATTTGAATCATTTTTATGGGTCAAAGGGTGTCATAGGGTGACCTATGACCCCCTTTGACCCATTAAACTACGACATATGGGCCATATGGGTCAAAGGGGGTCATAAGGTAACCTATGACCCCCTTTGACCCATTAAATGATGACATATGTCCCTAGGGTCATTAAGGTTGTACAAGGTAATGGTGGGAAGAACCATATTGATTTGCTAATATACCAGGGTAAAATGGATAGTGAAGAAGTGTTAGGGTGGATAAAAGCCCTTGAGAACTACTTTGATCTTGAGAACTACTTCTGATCAGTTTGAGTGCTAGAGTTGGATGCATTGACTGTGTTGGAGATTGCCTTAATTGTTTTTGGTCTTGGGAACCCACCTTGCCCATTCGTTCTTGAAGCCCTAGCCTAACTTGATGAACTAGGCCTAGGTACCAAGAAGCAGTTTGGAGGGTGTTGGAGCAAGATCAGCCCAAAAGCTTTTGGATTCTTAGTAGGTGCCAAGAAGGGTGTTTGGACCTATGGAGAAGTCCCTATGCTATTAAGGGATACTGGGAGAAAAGTGCAAAGAAGCTAATTGGAAGGCTACAAGGTTTGTAGGCCTAAAAGTGCAAAGGTGTGTTGAGAGTTTGGTGGAACCAAACGAATTGATGATTTTGGGTTGGAATAGTATGTCCATGATTGTCTCCATTTCTGGTGACAGTTGGTGAGACTTTTGAAGTGGGATTTCCTTGTTTGGCTTGGAGGTTGAGTATACCCCGAGTGGGTAAGAGGACTTGTGAGAAGTCCTAGAATCCTAAGTTGGATTGTGAAAGCCATTTATTGGCTTGTGGAAGGTAGTTGCTATAGACTCTACATCAAAAGGGGATTGAATAAGATTTCAAATTGGGAGAGAAAGAAGACCATGGTGAGAAATCAATTCTTGCCATCTGATTTAGCAATCCAAATAAAGATAAGAAGGAACAATTTGAAACAAAGGGATATGGATGTCATGTCCTATACTGAACAATTCCATACCCTGAGTATTAGGGGAGGACTGGAAGATGAAGATGAGAAGGTGGCTAGATACATTAATGGCCTCAAGTACAATATTCAAGATGAAATAGGATTGAATGTACCAAGGACACTTGGAGAATGTTTTCAGTTGGAAATTCGAGCAGAGGAGAAGTTGAAAAGAAAGAATGAGAGGCAAGAAAATTAGAGAGGAGGTGGAACAATGAGAGGAAGAGGTGTAAGAAGTTAGTTTGACACTTCAAACAATCAAGAGAAAGATAAAGGAAAAGAGATTACATCTGAGACAACAGGAAGTTTCAGAGGAGGAAGATTTGGAAGTGGAAGAGGTAATAGTGTTTTCATAGGTAAATTCTTCACATGTGGAGGAGTAGGCAATCAATCCTACAAGTGCCCTAAGAAAGGTGTGGATTTTAGGAAGGAGGAGAGGAGAGTCACCTTGACCCAAGGAGAAGAGGAAGAAAAGAAGTACGATAATGCAGACCCTGAACTTGAAGGAGAATCTTTGATGGTGAGAAGAGGACCACAAATGTAGCAGAAAAAGGAGACCAGACCATCCATTTTTAGGACAAATTGCATGAGCCATGGTAAGATTTGTAAGATGATAATAGACTCTGGTTCCTTTGATGATTTAGTGTCTTATGAAATGGTAAATGAACTAGGATTGAAAAAGTATCCTATTGATAGACCATATAGGGCATCTTCGGTCAGTGATGCACAAAATATTGTTGTAAGGGAGCAAGCAATAGTGGATTTCTCTATAGGAGAATATAAAGATCAAGTTATATGTGATGTCATTCTAATGACATGCTACCATGTAATCCTTGGAAGGCCTTGGCAAACCTCAAGGAACACTATTCATTTTGGTTCATCAAATGTTTATATAGTACACAAAGATGGTGTGAAGTTTAAGCTAAATCCTTTCACTGGTCATGATGAGGAAAGAGTTATTTGTTTTGGCAAGAAAGAGTTTGTGGACTTGTAGGAGCAGAGGGAGAGTAAACATGATATGACAGATCTACCACTGAAGCCATCTCTTTTGGTTATGAAGGGTGAGATTGTTCAAGACAAAACTTAGAATTCTACTTACAAGCATACAGTGACAGCAAAAGGAGTGATGATAGGAATAGTATGGTGTCCTTTGGTGATGAGAGTGAACAAAGAAGTGAACATATCCATGGAGGATAAGAGACAAGGTTAGCATGACCTCAGACAACAAGTTATTCAGCCTTTGTCAAGGATAAAACATGACTGTTCACAATCACCAAGCAGTAACATTACCATGACTGGTAACAAGGATCCAATGCTTTTTGTTTCTAATGATTTGTATGCAGGTGTGTAGGGTAATACATTGCAGGTGCAAAGTTGCAAACATCCCTCTAGAAGGATGGGAGGAAAGAAGATAGTACCCCTTAACTCTTGGGACAAGAGTTGCTTTGAAGGTGGGGTGTTTGGTGCAGGGGCACCTATTAAATCATCTAAGAGAGCCTTGGTACCAGATGAAGATAGAGGATCAAAGACATCATTGATTGTTAATTTGGATATATTAAAACCAATAATGAAATTATGTAATAAACAATGTACTTTGAAAGACAAAAGTCATAAAAGTCATAGTAAGGACCTAAGGGCAACATGATGTAAAATGGCCAAAAGAGCCATATGGGGTAGTCTTAGGATAGTTTCATACTTAGTTGCATTTAATAAATCCATATGACCAATTTTGAGTCAATGGAATAGTTTAGAAAGTTAGGGAATGCATAAAAACTATAGTTTAAAATTTGAATTTCAAATTCAAACGGTCATATTAGTTTTGGAGGGAAAGTAGTAATTTGGTATTTGTTTCATTAAATAAACCTTTGTAACCAACTTGGTCAGTTGGACAAGTGCATATAAGCCTATTTAAGTTGTAATGAACATATGCAAGACATGAATCATTATTGGTACAGAAAAAATCACAGAAATTGTATGGAACAACAATCATACTTTCCTCTGCATCAATAAGAAAAATAAAAAATAAATGATACTTATACATACAATGGGGCTCTTTGTGTGAATGGAAATCCTATTGGAGTTGAGAAAAATCCAACTCCGAAGACGTCCAAGATCACTTGCATGCAAGAACCTGTCAAAGAGAAGCGAAGTAGAGGAAGAGCATGGAGCAAGGGAAAAACCCTAAACGGACATGAGAGACCACATATGCAAACACAAGAAGAATATGTATTTACAATGAGAAGTGATGTGATTAAAATAAAATGAGAGAGAGGTCGCTTATAAAGACCTCAAAGAAGCTTATAGAACAAGCTGGAAGGTGGTAGAAGACAACTCAGCACATATCCACAAAAGGTGGAACATGCTAGAAGGGAAAAAAATCCCGTGTTGTCATCAACTAACCACAACATGCATTAAATACTAAATATTAAATAACTGCATTAACCTACGTAAGCTTAAGTAAATAGAATAAATAATTAATAATTAATTATTTACTCTAACACCCCCCCTAAGTGCAACTTAGGGAAATGCCTCAAGCTCACAAAACTAAAATGAAATGCAGAATGGGTCCCAGCAATGAGGCCATGTTAGGTACCCAAGTACAATGCAACAAAAGATGCAACCTCTGAAAATGGGGAAAGAGAGAAAACCACGTGGGAAAAACCCTCCCCCAAAAAGAGGTAAGAACCTAGTGAAGAACTGAAGAAGTCTCCAACTAGGGACATTTCCCTTAAAATAGGAACAAGAAGTGATCATGAAGAAGCATCACTGAAGCATGAAGAAGCTGCAAATCTGTCAAACTACTGATCAGAAGAACCTTCATGGAAGAAGAAGGCACAAATCGAGCATGTCTATATGGTAGATGATCCATCTCATCGAAATGCATAGGTAGCCAGCCACTGCAATCGCCTTGTACATAAGATCAACCACTGAATACATAGTTCACACTATCAAACCATCGAACCACGGATGCATTAGAACAATAGCATAACCCCCCCTTAATGCAAGCGAGGTGTGATGACAGGCAACTGAGAAGGTGGGCCAAAGTCTCCTGCAGACGAACCAAGAATGAGGAGAGAGGAAAAGAGGTATAGACACCTATAAAGACATGGTCAAAATGACTCTGCATGGGGCTAATGTCGTGGAAGGAACACTCACTTGACAAAGGGAGAATGCCTAAAACAACAAACAAAGATCCCCCCCATGGTGCTTTATGAAAAAAGTGCATGTACAACTAACTCAAAACAACGTTCATGATTCTCGAAATGCAAAAGTGGCACTTTATCTTAGTGTGAAAAAAAAAGTGCTTCAAAATGATAGCTACAATGATCAAAACTGAAAAAGAGCTGCAACCAAGGAAAGTACAGCCAAAAACAAGAGAACCCATGCCAGGAAAATGATCCTCAGGCCTAGAACACTCAAAATATCCACCATATAGCAAAAATGCCAAAACTATGATAGAAAGAGAAGAGGCAAAAAACTAAGGAAAAGTACTATATTTTTTAAAAAGGTGATAGAACTAGCTTTCCAAAAATATAAAGTTTTCAAAAAATAGGCATGGGACGCAAAAGATATGCTTGCCAAACTCAAAAATAGAACTTCAGACTTTAACTGAAAAATGAGAAATAAAAAAGCATCAAAACCTAAAAATACCTACACCAAAGTCTCTGTCTCGGAACTAGCTTTCCGACGCTTCTTTCGGATCAAAAAAATACCTCCATATGCAAAAGTTATGGCTAAAAAACCACAAGTAGGTCCAAAATAGAACTTGGAGAGGTGCAAGGCAAGGTCTGATGACACAGTGCTGACATCAGAAAGTCATGTGATTAAATTTGATGGCTTGGAGGTCATCACCACAAAAAAGAGTTCCACGTGGCAATGCCACATGTCATGTACAGATGATGTGGCGGGTGACGTGGCAGGGTCCATGTGGCAAGTGTCACATGGCACCCAGGCCATGTGTCACCCGCAGTGCTGCTGACATGGCCTATTGACTGTGCCGAAAAAGCTAATGCAGGCTGCTAACGGGGCAAACACCTATTGAGGGGATGCAAGCAACGGAGGAGATGGGTGGAGCAGAGAATAGGCAGAGCAAACTGCAGAACTAGGTTGAGTGGTGACGTAGAGCAGAGAAATCGAAGAAAACTGCTGGAAAACTAAAGTGTTGCTGGGAGGAGGCGATGAGCTGGTGGAAAAATGCTGGCGGAGGAACTATAGGTGCTGAGGGTGGAACGGTGGCGATGGTGGAGAAACCCGCATCGGAGATTAACACCGATGGAGGTGCCGAAAATGAGCGATGCCTCCAGTGACTGGGAAGCTGCAGGTGGAGCGCGGGCGGCCACCAGGTGGCGCGGTGGTAGCCACTCGGCGGTGCACTCTGCAAATTAAATTTTTTATTTTTTAAATGCTGAATCATCCGTACAGCCGTACGATACCTGCAATGAAATTTTTTTTTGCCTCCCAGAGCTCTGTCTCCAAAATTGACAAGTTTTATATGAATCCTTATTGCAAATGGCCTTCCGGATCTAATGGTGATGTCCATTTTGGCCCAAAGTGCTCTAAAAAATCGCTGATCCCCTAATTTGAAGAAAAAATGCATAAACAAACTAGGGTTTGTGACTTCAAATCATGGCTTCAAAATTTCTTCAATGAAGCTGCAATAGGAAGGCTCTGATACCATGTTGGAGTTGAGGAAAGCCAACTCCAAAGATGCCCAAGATCACCTGCATGCAAGAACCTGTCAAAGATAAGCGAAGTAGAGGAAGAGCATGGAGTAAGGAAAAAACCCTAAACGGACATGAGAGACCACATATGCAAACACAAGAAGAATATGTATTTACAATGAGAAGTGATGTGATGAAAATACAATGAGAGAGAGGTCACTTATAAAGACCTCAAGGAAGCTTGTAGAACAAGCTGGAAGGTGGTAGAAGACAACTCAGCACATATCCACAAAAGGTGGAACATGCTAGAAGGGAACAAACTCTCGTGTTGTCATCAACTAACCACAACATGCATTAAATATTAAATATTAAATAACTGCATTAACCTAATTAAGCTTAAGTAAATAAAATAAATAATTAATTATTAATTATTTACTCTAACAAATCCTTGATGATCTAGGACGCCGAATCTGTATAGGCTCATCGTAGTAGCCACACCCTATATACAATAAAGAATGTAATTAAATGAGATTACCACAAACATTTTACAAGAATGCATCAATATTTAATCGATTAGAAAACATCTAATTATCTTTCCTTTTTCAGTGCATGCTAGCTCACCCCCCACACTTTGTCCCCCCGGGGTAGGTGGTATCTGCAAGATATAAGAAAGATTAGCAACCATATATGTTACAATATCAAATAGAAAAAAAAAATGCGAACACAACATAATGTATCGTAGATGTCTCAAGGCCAAATGAAATGGCTGAGAGTGTAGCATCATCTATCTGTCTGAGCTCCTCCTTGGTCATCAACTAAACATGAATGAAGATCACATACATGTAAAAGTCAGTATGGATTAAAAATTAAAATTAATCTATTATAAAAATTAACTTTAAATCACGTATGTCATAACAAAAAAATGTATACACGTACCAACACTGAAGGAGTCCATGCCTTTGCATTCCCCTCCTCTCTCGCATCAAGGTCTATAGCCTCTGCACGTGCGTTTGGTGTATCCTCATCTAATACAAAATGATACTCAAGAAGATCACCTATGGGACCCAAGCAAATATTTTTGCATGTAATGCAAGTGTGAGGCACACAAATGTGTGATGAGCTAGCTGATGATGAATTGGCACCAATATCATCAACACGAGGAGGCAGGACTGACCTAGCCTGAGATATCATTAGGCTACTCAACCTATGAATGGTTCTAATGGTTTGAGAGCTAGCCTCTACCATAATATTTGGATGCTGCACTCAAGGAGGGGGGAAGATATCAGGGGGGGGACAAAAGTGCCAAGTTTCTTCCGTTGGGAAGAGGGTCTATCTTGAGGAGCTCCTAGTCTTAAGCCCATGTTGGGCTTCATGCTCCAATAGTTCACTTTAAGTTTCAACACAAATTCTACATATAATTTTTTATGGAAATAAAATGGTATGTCTAAATTGCCATGTGGAGGGATATCAAAGACCATCCACCAACAATCTCAAAAATTTGCACGTATGGCGTCATTTGTGCACCATTTAATCGATAGTTTGGTTTTTTTTGGGTCAACTGGTATACCCATTTTTGGGTTAGCAAAAAGGCTAGCCAAATCATCTTTGGTTATGTTGAGGGCCATGACCTCATCATAATCCAAACCATCATCAAACATATGGCGCATTTCATCACGCCAATGAAGAGCGACATTTTGTTAGTTTGTAAGGGTTTCAATGTTATCCACTATGGTGTTTAACGTGGATAACATAGGAGCCAATGCAGGTACATTATTATATGTTCTATGCAAACCTCTCAACTTGGTGAGATTTTCATTTATCAAATCCTTGATTCGAGGAGGGTTTTAAGGAGGTAGAGGATCATTTGGTGGATGGTTTTGTGGGGATACTGGATCGTTTGGTGGTGGGTTATGAGGAATATTATTCCCTGCCTCAGTGTCATCATTTTGATCAAACATTCCTATTCAATTGCAAAACTTAATATATATTAAAAAAAATCTAAATTTTTACCATTTTTGTAAAAAAAAACCCTACATTCAACTAAAACAAATAAAATCATCCTAAAATCTATTAAATTTAGGTTAAAAATGAGTTGGGGGGAAAAAAACATACCCGAATATCTGATATTCGATCTCATATCTGATATTCAATCCACAGTGGTAATACTGGCCCCAAGTTCGCATAAAATGAGGGCCCGCAAGTTTGTGATTTTATTTATCCAATGCACAGGTATCGGATATCCGATATGTCCCAAAACATATAACATATAATATATATTTCATTATGTTACATTATATATATATTTATTATATTTTATATATATTATATTAATTTACTATATATTATAATATAAAATATTATATTATATAATAATATTATATTATTATAATTTATAATATATTATACTTTTTTATTATATATTATATTATAAGATATTACTTTTTATTATTATATTATATCTTATATATATAATATTACATTACTATATATTATAATATATTAAATATTATATTATATTATTATAATATAATACATTATAATATTATTATTATAGTATAATATTATACGATTATAATATAATAATAATATTATTATTATATTATAGTATAATAATTATTATAATAATATTATTATTATAATATAATAGTATGATATATTATTTAATATAATAATAATAATATCATGTAGTAAATATTAATATTAAATAATATATCATACTATTATATGATAATAATAATTATTATTATAATAATATTAAATAATAATAATAATAGTGGCATAATAATAGTGTCACATGTTGAATATCCGATGTCAAATTGGATATTCGATATTATATTGGATATCCGATAAGGCTCGGCCTTACCTTCCAAGTTTGGTTCCTGGATAGGTGAAAAAAAGTCAGAGCAAATTTTGAAGTGCTTTTAGGCGTCTTCAAACTCTCTTTTTTTCACATCGCCACTTTTTGGCACACCATGATCCTGCACATACCCATTACACACTGAATGAGAGCACCAATAACACACTTTAATGCATCAAAATACTGGCCTTGAATACATATTACATTCTTGTATCTACAAGAAACCCCATCTTTCATGAAGTTTTTGGATCTAGGGATTTTTTCCTTATAAAAAACATGCTACAAACACTAATTTTAGGCAAATTATATACAAATAAACTCCTAACTAGGTGCTAAGTAGGTTTGCACTCTTTATTTTATCAATTACATAGTGCATGGACCTTTACATGACTTCAAAACTACCATAGAAAAAAAGTAAGAAAAAAGAAGACTTTAGATAAATTTGGAGTCTCTAAGACTTCTAAAAATGAGAACTTGACCTTCTCTATGTGTCTCTAACAATTAAACTGATGCCAAAACACTTTTTTGGTGCATGAAAACATTAACAAAATGGAATTGGCAATTAACTATTAGCACCACCACAAATATTCCAAAATCATCACACCTGTGCACCTTGAGGTATCATAAGACAAAAAATAGAATGAGTTATCTAAGTCCACAATCTTCAACTTCCAACATCTAGGTATTGTTGACCCTCCACCAAAATAATGTTTGGATGTGTTGCTTTGAGCTTTTGGATGGAAGAAGCAATCTCCTAAGGCTCTAAAAAATCTAAGGCTTGATATTTGCCTCTTACTTCTTTGTGAAAATCATGTACCTCCTATCACACTTCTACAAACTCATCCAATTTTGAGTCCAGTTCCTTTAGTGTCTCCCCAGCCTTAAATATTCATGGAACACCATCCTTGGAGGAAACTACTTCAAAAGATGCTTGGAATTATTGCACCACTATTTGCATTGATCGTAAGTACTTTCTAGAGTCATCTTCAAAAATCCCCAAGCTAGCCATATTGTAATACCTATATGCTTCCAAGAATTGTACTTAAGTCCTACCATATATCTCCTAGATGTCTTAGTATAGAGCCAACATAACCCTATTCCCTAATTGTATCTTTTCAATCTAGTCATCACTCTTATCTAGCTCCTCTCCAATATAAACATTTAATATCATCTATTATCTTTGACCTTTTCTTGTTTGTAGTGCTTCTAGGTCATTAGTCTAGGTGGACACCTCATCCATTAGCCCAAAATTCTTTATAAACACTATTACCAGTTTGTTTGCATTATTCCATATGTTGTGTAATAAATGCATATTAGCCTTAATTTTTCTACTCCTTTCTCTTCAAAACTATGATACCATCTCTTACATGCATAAAAAAATGAGTCACTTGGTTCTAGGGCTAGGGTTCATTTCTTAAGGGTATTCAATAGAGCACTCTTAAGATAGTTGGGGTTAATGGGACCCACTACCTCTTTTACAAAGTCCTACAAAATAAAAAATCCTTTCTTCCTCAAAAATTGGAGCTCTTTCGCTACTTGTTCTAAGTGGTGGAACACCTATTTCAAACCCATTGTCATCAAAATTTTGGCTATATCCTTGGTCGATTTCTCAAAATAACCTCTTGTACCTAGTAATTTTTTGTGGTGATGGTCTCTATATCTACATGTGGAGGAGAAATGGCTATGTAGGCCACCAAATCCTACTACTAGTTCTTCATGTTGAAGGCCAACTATTTTGGGTCTTCCTAAATTAGCACCATTAGCTTTACTACTTGTGATAGAACTACCATTCCTTCTTTAGGAGTCTTCGCATACCTCCTTTGATGGGTCTCTACCTCCCATTTTAACCAAGATGGAGTAGTTCCTATCAAATACATATATTGATTAGATGAAAAAATCACTATCAATGTTGGTCCTTTTTATTTATCTATCCTCTCTACTATTGGTTTTTCTACCTCTAGGGTGGCCGTTATGTGCTAGGAGATGAAGAAAGTGGCTGCATTATTGGAAAAGCTTTATCTCTAGATGTGATAATCTAAATTTCTTCTTGAGCTCCCTCTATATGTTACACAACATATATCTCCCCTTATGTGACTTGGCTGTTTATCTCTACAACTAGAGGAGGTTCTGGTGGGGCATCCTATTCTGGTAGTGTCTCTGGTTTTCTTAGAGGTGAAGAAGGTATGTAGATTGGGCCCTAAATAAGTAAAGGTAGTGTATTCTAGCCATTGCCTACGTTCTCTTGGTGTGGTGTATCCCTTATCTCTCCTTCCTCCAAATGAGTTCCAATGGGCATCCAATCAAAATCTAAGAGATCAAACATATCTAACTCCTCCCCTAGTGTAGACTTAGTCCACCTTTCATGTTCTTGGCTTGTAGACTCTTCCTTAATTTGCATAGTATGATCCTAGGTAGTTGGGAGTATTTGCATTGCACTTATCCTCCTTTCTTCTTCATCTAACCTAACTAAATGTGTCCTTTTATTAAGAGAAGGATTGTCAATCTCATCCTCTTATTCTTCTTCTTCTTCCACTTTTGAGATAGTCTTGGAAATCTAAGGTGAAGAAGTGCTCTTTTTCTTCAATTTCTTCCTCTTTACTCCAAATACTACCATTTTTGTTATGCTCCATTCAGGGACTCAAGATTTCATTTGGATTGGAGGCCTTTTGGGCTGCACCTCTTCTTTTTCTTCTATAGACTTCTTCATATATTTTCCCTTAGGCTTTCATTCTTTGCAAATGTACACTACATCTCTCTTATGAGTGTGCACTATCTCAAGTTTGATTAGGGACTTCTTCTTGTAGGTAGGGATAGTGACTATAGTCCCTTTTTCCTTTTGTGGTCTAGCCCACACCTTCAAAGTTGGGATATTAGATACACCATCTAGGTAGAAAGGCCTATTGAACCATTCTCTTATCAAGTACACAACATGTCTTCCATGATGCTAGATATTATCATTTCCTCTCTACTCAATTTTGTGTTCATGATAGAATGCTCAAAGATCTTATCCCTATTGTAGATGGGATCTAAAATGTTGGCATTTTTTTTCTATACATTGAGATTTATAGGTTCAAGACTTTCTCTACTAGTGATAAACTTATCCTGTAATAGTCCCTTATCTAGACTTCAAAGTTATCTAGACAATTTAGCCAATGATCTTCAATGGAAACATATAGAATGGAATTTTTCACATAACCTATTGGATCATTTCTACATCATCACAGTTTAGTGGGCCACCGAGTAGTCCTCCATATGATACTTCTCCTATTATGCCTCATATGTAGAGATGCCTTGTTTTTGTTTCACCTCATAAGGCCCAATAGTGATAAGCCATAACCATGTCTTCCGGTGCATTTTGTGAACTCTTTCATATGTAGAAGCAAGTTTCTTGGAAATTTTCAAGAGTACAAGCCTATCTAATGGATACTATGGTAGCTTATATTGACATATGAGTGGTCCTACTACTTGAATGTATGTGAAGGTGTTGTATTGGATGAAGTATCCACCTAGTTGTGTTACCCTTTTCACAACCTCCATTGATAACCTTTTCGCACAATCTCCTTCTAAAAAGTGGATTATGGAAAAGATGAAGGTATAATCCACTATTCTATACTTTGGGATTTCATCTAGGAGTTTCTTCTACACCAACTATGGGTACACAATGTGTGGCCATAATGGTTCCTCATCCAACAAGTTTCTTATAATGATTCCCTAGTCAATTTTGTTGCATCTAGTTTTAATGGTTTTAATGAAGTACAACCCATCCACATCTTCAAATGACTTGTGATAGGAAGTCTCATCACTTTTCTCAAAAGGACAATATAGTAGCCAGTGTTAGCAATAATGTAACCTTGTTTCATGTCCACCTTACTAGGCCTCTTGTTATGTAGGGTCCTAGTGATCGAATACCTATCCTACATTATGTCCTTAACTACTTGTAGATTTTCCCTATATTTGTAGCCCACACTCTCATAGGTGATCTCATATTCATCAGCTTAAGAGAGGTAGAACATGATTTTTATATTTCTTGGTCAAATATCCAAGAAATTTCTATTTTTATTCTCTTCACCACCTTCTCATCTAGCATGTAGTGCTTTTCTAATATCATGATTAATTCTAATGATTGTATAGAAACTAGGTACGATGCTACATTCACTAGGACACTCTGAATGAGTGTTGTGACCATCTCTAATCTCTTAGGGGTTTTTTTGCAAATAACCAAGAACTCATTCCAGTCCATATGTCCTAGCTCTATGTCTTTAACCTCTAAATGTAGATCTATGAATCTTGAGTTCATAGGTACTCCATGAAGGTACCAGCTTTGGTTTGATCTTAGCCATTATGAAAGATGATGATGCTATGGTGCCCTACAAAAAGAGATGAGTAAAATTATAATATTTCTTAGAGGCACAAAGGACACTTAAAAACTAGATAAGACTAGAAAAAATTGACTAAAAGGTCAAAATTGGCAAAACAATTAAGGATGCATAGTTAGTGCACTTAGCACACATGGCACAATTGTGTAGATGCACAAAGTGCACTACACACACTAACAAGATAAATGAGGGTTTGGTGGTTTAGTACTATTAGAAAGGCCAATATTTCTATCATACCAACAGATTGACTTGTCAATACCCAATATAACCAATAGTCTTATAGAACCATAGGAGGTAATTAAGCTATGTCATGAATCCTATGAGGAACATTGGCCATCTACCAATAATCCCCCTCCTAACATCACTTGTTATCGACTATGAGATTCAAACCTATGACCAAGATTTTATAACAATTTTTAGAAAAGCTAGGGTTATCATTAGACCAATAGATTGACTTGTCAATGACCGATACAACTAATAGTCTTATACAACCATGTGAGATGGTTAAGCCATGTCACAAATCCTATGAGGGTTGTTGGCCCACTACCAACAAGGGGACTATGCATAGTTATGTGTCTATGCTAGGTACACAACTACACACTTGTGATGGGCACCTTTACATTGAGATTGGTTATTTTACACACTTTTGGGAGGTGTTCATGTAGCACAATTGTGCTCCTATAAGGGTGTGTGGGGTGCATAGAAGCTTTGAGATGTTAATCTTAGTATTAGTGTTGTGGAAGCTATGGGATCCAAGGGGTGTGAGGGTGTGATGGTCCAATGACTAGAAGCTCTTTGATCATAATGAGAACTTGTTTTTTTTTTTTGGGGGGGGGGGGGGGGGGAGGTGTAGGTATGTAGTAGGTGCACAATACACACCTTGTCAAGGTGCACATGTGTGCTAGGTGCACAAATGTGCACCTTGGAACTTGGTGAGCAAGGGGGTTATTTAAAAGGTTTCGCACCCTACATAGGTGTCCAAGTGAATAGGGTGACCTTAGTATAAGAAATTTACTTTTTAGCTACCCAATTGTGGATGACAATGAATTATCTGACTCCTTGGCCTAACTCATAGTAGTCTCACTCCACAAGTTGTCTTAGAAGATACCATGTCTAAAAAGAAAAAGGGGGGTCCCAATTTTTTTACTTCAAAAATGGGATGTGTGTTGTGAAGCCACAATAGTTCCAAGTGTATTTTGGATTTATTAAAATAGATGGATGTGTGCTCAAGATGCTTTACGATTTGATTAAGGGATAATTTTGGTATTTATAAGGTTATTATTCTATGAGTTCTGAGGTAATTTAGAATGATAACAATGCATGAATGATGGATGAAAATGAAGGAGATGAAGCCTTAATTTATAGGAAAATAGAGAGGAAAATGGATAATCAATATGAAAACTTAAGGAAGAGATATGATGAAATGGAGGGAGAGACCATATAATGTAATTGTTCAAACTAATAGTCTCATGACAAGTGGTACAAGGTGAGAGATTGTAAGGAGAGGTCAAATCCATTGAGGAATATGACTATTTTTGGAAAAGGGATTGAGCACAAAGGTGTAAGAGGAATATGCAGTGTGTAAGATAAGTATAAGTGAATTTAAGGTTGAAACAAGGGATGGAAGTTGGGATTTGTGAAGATGTGGCAAGATTTGGCTTAGGTTTGGGGTTATATTTCTTAATCCTCATGATTAAGGTTGTGTAAATTCTTAAGGGAGGATTAGGGTGTAAGATTATGGAGGATTTTATTTGAGGAGAGAGAATAAGTGAATAGTTAGAGGGATTAATATGTGTGAATAGGTTGGGATGAGTTTGAACCATGGGTCAATGGTTGTGCTGGGGTTAAAATCAGTAGCCATGTGCTCATATTGATTAAATACAAGTTATTTAATAAAAGGGGGAATTTAAGATTAATTTTTAATAGATTTGTGCATTTATCCAAATCAAAAGAAGAATAGGGATTTAATTAATTATTTGGATATGGATTGACATTTACATGATTAGTTAGACTATAGATAATTAATTGAATTAATTAATTAGTGGGATGACATAAATGAGATAAATATTTAATATTTAATTAATAATTTTCTAAAAATGAGCTAAATTAGATTACCAAATTATGTAATCAGATTTAGGTGTGCTTATTTTCCCCCTCTTTGACATAGAGTTAGAATAACATCATTTTGAAGATGTTTAAAGTAATATAGGATACAAAAAATTAATAGAAAATAACATTTCCCTAGACTACAAGACAAAAGATTAGTTAGATTGGATGATGCTTCCTCAAGAAGTAGATGAGGAGAGAAAAAGGACCATAATCAACATCTCAAACAAAAATTTTCCCCAACAAGGAAGGAAAGAAAAGGACCAAAGGACATTAAAACTATGACAAGTGTAGTGTACAAATAATAGGCTAGGGTGAAAAGGGATCACATGAGGGTCAGGGTGGAACGAAGGTGTTCAAAGGGGTCCCTTAAAAGAGCCAAAAGATGAAAGGGGCTTATTTTTCACACAAAGATCTTATATAGAATAAAATAGAGAGAGCTAAGAAGAGACCTTTAGAGTGAGGGCATGAAGAAGGAGAATGAGGCACCAACTAGATAGTGTACAAAGAATGATGAAACATTGGGTATCAAATAGGTAGGTAGGGTCAAAAAAACTTACTTTGTACTTTATGTATTTTCTTGTATTTCTATTTTTAGGACAAGATGTTGTGATCCCATGGATTTAGAAAAAGTGAGAATAGGCTTGTGATTTGTTTCACCAAGGTAAAATAAATTGGCTAAAGGAAGGTTTAAATTTTTTTTTTTTGAAATTATTAGGGTTTTCATAAGGATGAACCTTTTGTGGGATTGTGATCCCATAACGAATTCATAAAAGGATCACAATCATAGAGGAAAGGGCTTAGGAGGGGGAAGTGTTATGTAGTCTCATGAGGGATTGTGGGTTGTGATGGAGGGATCACAAAGACATGGGATTGACTTGGGTTAAATGTGACTAGGGTTAAAGGAATTTAAGGGGGATACTCTAGATTAGGAAACTAAACATTGAGTAACTTAGTGTGCTTTACCATGGATATAGTGGACTATAGATCACCTAACATCATGAGAGAGGCAAGTAGTTGTATAAAGAGCTAAAAAATATTTTACACCTACTAATTGGGTATGAGTGAATATAATTAGAATGATCTATTCAAGTTAATTACCATAAAAAATATGCAAACATGGTGATGGTGCCAATACTTTGTATGTGATGGTTATTTATGATGATGACATTTTATTTTTTAGTTAGGGAGATGAAAATAGCATTGAATTGTGTATATAAGATATTCTAATTATCAATCAAAGGCACTTAGATTATTTTTAGAGATACCATGTTGGATCAAGCTCTACAAGTATTATTTGGACCTAGAGTGTGTTATAAATGTTTAGATTAACTAAGAGGGGGAGGGTGAATCAGTTACTCAAGGTCCTTAAGTACCATTTGAAATGTTAAGTAATAAAATTCTTACTGTTCTACTTATCTTGTGTTGATCTCAAATTGATTTTGATAATTGAGTGTCAAAACACTTAAGACATTTACTAAGTTCATACTAAACTAGTAATGTATACTGAGTATGATATGTAAATATAGACTATGCCAACTCACTCAAGTGTCAAGTAGATAATACATGTTGAGTGATTCAAGTGTCGAGAAAATAGTAGATGCTGAGCAGTTTAGGTGCCAAGTCAGAGACATATTTATAGTATGTGCTAAGCATTAGTAACCTCAAGTGTCAAGCAATACAAATTGGACATATTTGTTTGTGATTGCAAAAAAAACTATGTAAACCATTTTTCAGCCAATCTAAGGATAGAATATTGTATGTAGATTCCCTATGAAATTGCATGCAGCCAATCAGAAAAAGGGAAGAATTAAATGACAAAAAGGATGAATCTTAGCCATAGATTCATACCTAACCCTAAGTCCTCTAGCCTTCTCAAAGAGGAAAAAGCCCTAAACTTCAAAGAAGGCATGTAAGGAATTGAAGGAGAAGAATAGTGAAGTTTGCATGCAAAAAGAAGAGCATTCATGGAGAGTTAGAAGATGTAGAGAGGGAATTATAGAATTAGTTTGAGAAGAACAAAGGATAGAGGATACAACATTGACATATCAAATCAGAGAGGATCAAGAAGGACATAGTACAAATTTGATCTTTAATTAGGATACTAGAGCTAATCACAAGATCTATGCTAAAACATCCTAATAGGTGATTTTAGTTAAATCTCTTAAGCAGAGTAGTCTTAACAAATTGTTGTAAATCCTTTAATAGGGTGACATTCCAAGTGGATGTTTAGAAGTCCTTTAGCTAGGCTTACTTCTAATAGGGTGTTAAAATTCTCTAACAAGCTAGGACTTAATAGTTCTTGTAAGCCTTTAATAGGGTAGGCCTTTCATAGGGCAGATCATGTATCACGATCAGCACTTTGTAATCATAATTGGTGACACTTTATTGCTGTAGTAGTGAAGAATTGTGGATGTCATTCCCACCCTTGTTTTACCTTCTCATTCAGAGGGCTTCTTAGTAATCATATCAGGTGTAAAATGTGTGTGTGTGTGTGTGTGTGTTTACATGTTTGGATGCATTAACTTTACATTTTATTTACAATTTAGATATTATATGCATCTAATGAAATGGTGAAAGTTTTAGTTGTTAAAGTTTGAACTTTTGATTCACCCCCCCCCCCCTTAGAAGTGTATGTTCCCATTTTTAATTCCATCAATTGGTATCATAGTTGAATTCTCAAAAAAAGAAGCTTTGAAACTTAGAGGAAAGATCTTGAAATTGAAGTCTACAAGTTGGGAAAGACCATTGAGAACTAGGAGATTGAGATACATCTCATACTACATCAACGAAATGAAGCCAAAGATGCTCTAAAGAGTTCCCTAAAGAGAAGGAAAGAGATTGCTATAGTAGAAAATGACACACAATACAAAAATATTGACACACAAAGCTATTTTCAAATGGTAACTCTAGTGAATTTGATGCAACAATTGTAGATCTAATGGAAAGGAACAAAACACAAGCTAAAAAGATTATAAATCTCAATTTGGAGCAAGAATCACAAGCTATACTGTTGTGTGAGGTGACTAAACCAAAGAAAAAAGTTATAGAAGACAAGGCCATGATTGAAGAAGATAAATGAATTTGGGTAAATAGATTGGAAGAAAAGTCAATAGAGCTATCCAAGATTTCAAACATGCAATTGGATACCTCAAGCCAAATGATGAATGCTCATCATCAGTTGAATGTCAAGGACATTGACATAACTACTTTAAAGTTGTAGAATGAACAACTATAGAATGACTTGAAAAGAGAAAAGGAATTTGTTGAAAGTTTCAATAAGCCAAATGCAGCCATCAAGTACTTTGAGCAACTACTAAAATCCCCTAGATCTAGAGATACGTTTGGATTGGGATACACAAGAACTAAAGAAGGAGAATCATCTAAAGCTACTAAGAAAAGGAACAATAAAGGTAAGAATTCCAAACCTACTTGTTACAATTGTGGTAAGAAAGGACATATAACTAATGTGTCTAGGAGCAAGAATGCAAATCAGAATGCTAAGCCTAAGAACATGACTCATTGTCATAAGTGCAACAAATAAGGTCATTAGGCACATGAATGCAAAACTAGAACCATGCATGCACCAAAATTTGAAGGACACTGCTATAATTGTCAAAAGTATAGACATGGACCCTTTGAATGTAGATCCAAGTCCACATGGTCATCAAGCAAGCCAAAATAGGTAAGAAGCTATGAAAGCTCCTACAACTGGGATTACAATATAAGATATAGCTATAACTATTGTCAGGAGCATTGACATGTACCTAAAAATTGCATTAGGACTTACTTCAATGGTAACTACAAGAAATGGTTGAGTCAAACCACATGTTTCAGCTATCACAAGAGTGGTCATATTAGCAAGAATTGTCCAACTAGGTCTAAGTCACCTAGTTGTGAATTTGACAAAGGTAAAGGCAAGGTAGATGTTGAACACATCAGGAATGAGATGAACAAGACATGGAAGAAGAAAGATGCTGGTAGTACATCAGATGGAGAAGGGATCACTTTACCCAATGGCTCAAGTGGTCACACTTCATTAAACTAAGAAAATAAGAGGTATGTGGGATTGATACTTAAAGTGTGTTGCATTATACATTAGTTCCAAAATAAATTAGCACTAAAATTATTACATTAGCATGAATTAAGATGCAAAAAGTTGTGAAAATCCAAGATTAAATCTTCAAGTTTTCATGTTGTTGTCGAGTATGAAAATTCTTCTATTTATGCTAAGTGAAAAACTAGTTAATGCCAAGCTACTAGTCAAAGACAATTAGAGCCAAGTTTTTAGTAGCTATCGAGTGAAGGAAATCTCTATGGATGTTGAATGGAATAATAATTATGTTGATGCCAGGTTTTATAGATATACACATACCAATCATTAATTACAAAGTTTTGAAGGGTATAATGTCAATTTTCACCTATTTTTTGTCATTACAAATTCAAAGCAAGAATGAGCAGAGTGAAGAGGCAATTCAAAAACTAGTTTGAAGCATGTGCAAGGACTCTAGTGATGACCAAACACTAGTTCATCAAATTTTAAAGGTAGTCTTCATAAGCTAAGTTGCACAATTTGAATTTGATAAACCCTAGTTTGTCAAAATGGCCTCTAGTTCAAAGAATGTAAAGGAGAAAGAAGGTTTTGAGGTTTAATTAGTTAGAAATGAGGTCAAACAACCCAATTTCAAGGCCATCCTAGACATTTCCTATAAACAAGATCTATCAAGCTCATTATCCATGATTCTGCCTAAAGCCATAATGGTACAAGATGTGAGAAAATGTTACAACTGCAAAGTAGAAGGCATAGGTGACATGGAGATAAGACAAGTATATGAAAAATTGTGCAAAAATGAAGTCTTAAAGAAAGAATTTAAGATTGTGGAGAGAAAGGGTTTGACTCGTGCCCTAGATTTCAACATGGTTTTCAAAACTGAATGGATAAAAATAGTTCTAAGCAGAATTAATGATGGATGTCTATGGTTAGAGGGAGGACCTATCAAGATTTCAAAAAGGATTGTTCATAGGGTGACATGTTATCCAACCCTAGATCAGCCAAAGACACTATGTAGTGACTCGAAAGAGGCAATTGAGAAGAACACAGGCACAAAATAGAATAAGTGTGGAATGAAAATAGATACTATCATTGATCCATTACTCAATTTTTTTGTTAGGGTTATTTCTCACAAGTTCTATCAGTCAAGCAGGTTAAATAGTATACCTTGCATAGCAATCAATGTTGGTTACAAAGTTATCAAGAAAGATCATACCTATGATCTTGTAGAACTTCAATTACAATAGATAAATGAGAACCTAGGTGCCATTAGAAAGAAAAAAAGTGCACAATGTAAATTTAGATCAATACTTGTGTGCATATTCTTCTATGTACAAAATGAATTCTTGTCTTTTGGCAAAATTGGATGGAAGAACAATAGATTAGTGGTTGTCCAAATTAATAAATATATTGAGAAAATAGGAGAGGACTTTGAAACTATTATGACAAGCTATTTTGAAGACTTCAAGAAGTCCATGAAGAAGAGATTGAGGATACCTGTTTCACTAGTAGAACAACACTATAATGACATATGTTTCCTTGTAGATATTTATTATACTTATATATAGGCTATTGTACCTAGGGTTAGATGGCTAAGACCCTTAGGATATAAGATTAATGTTGACAAAGCCTCAACTACCATTACTACACTCCTAGTAGAGTAGATTGACAAAATAACCAAGATATTTGATAACTATGATGTAATGAAGTTTAAAGTTGAAATGGAATTGAAGAAAACTTCCAACTTGAAGAAGAAAGACAAATTAGTAAAGAAATTGAAGGAAAAATTTGGTGAGGAAGTAGGTGATGAGGAAGAAGAAGATTATGAAGAGAATGAAGAAGAAGAAGAAGAGGTACAAGCTCAAGAACCTCTAGCTTTGAACCAAGGCATGGGTGAGGACCAAGAAGAAGAAAGTGTTGAGGAAGAGGAAATCAAAGAGACACCAATTTCATCAACACCAAAGAAGAGGAAGGCCAAGGCTTAGTCTATGGCTAAACAAAAAGCAAATTAAATTGTGAAGCCCAACCTAGAAAAGCCAACAACACCAACAACCAGGGCAAGTACAAGGGCTACTACTCAAAAGGCTAAAGAGAAAGAAAAAGAGAAAACAAAGGCTACTAAAAATAAGAGTCCAATGCAAAAGAAACAGAGGTGAAAATACATTACACAACCAGAAATAGATGATGAAAAAATAGAGTCTGAAGATACAAGTCAATTTAGAGTGGTAATTCATACACTAAATCCGATCTTGAAAATATTTGTGATAATGTTAAGGATAATGCAAATATGATAGGCTTAAAGAATATTGATTTTGGAAAACTTGATAGAATAAAGAAAAATCTGATTGAAGAATCAATTTATGTAATGATGTCTAAGCTCAAGAATACTCCACTTGAACTAGACAATACAATGCCAAAGGAGTTGTATACAATTGTTGAAAATAAGTGGCATTATTGCTTAAACCTAGAGAAATAAAAAAGGGAATCAACACTAGCATAGGTAATGCCAAATTTAACAAAAGGTCAAATTGTCAAGGCAAATAAGAAGTATGGTAGTAGACTTGCACCTAAATATAGGGCATTCAACATACTCTAGAACAATATTGAGGATGTTATAAAGAGGTCCACTCAAATGTGGAAGTTAATATATGGTTTGAAAATAGTTAAAGAAGGAGAAAAGGATCCCTCTAAGGGAAGAAACAATTGAGATGAAGAGGAAGACAAGGAAGATGAAATAGTAAAAGAAAAAGATGATACTACTATGGAGGAGACAAAAAAGAAGACAAATAAGATGGCTACAACTAAAGAGTAGCAAGAATAACATAGTGTGCAAGAAACACAAATGTCAAGCATGAGCCCTCCACATGACACAAGAATGCATATAGAAACTATAACTATTAAGGATGTTCCTAACAATTCAGCTTAGAACATCAACCACTTAACTATAGAAGATCTCAAGAAGATTCTTGACCAATCCACATTGCAAGCCAGATTGTGTGAGAATATACTATTGGTCAATGTTGATGAACTCCAAAAGGTAGTAGCTGACATTACAAGGGACAAGGTGAACACACAAGAACCACCTTCATCTATCCCTTCAGCTATTGGTACTTAACCTTTAGTACAAACATCAAAAAACACATCTACAAAGGATGACACAACTGTAAAAATTGATAAAGTTGAACAAAAGAAAGAAAAAGAAGAGAAGACTATAGAAGAACAAATAGGATAGATAGATACATCTATACCTACAACAAAAACACAAGGTGAAAGTCAAATCATTATAATTGACCAAGGAGAACCTAAAGGAAGTAAGGACACACCAAAGGAGGAGCAAGAGACCACTTAAGAATTGGTAACATTACCAACATCTAGCACTCCTACAAAAGTCCTTCAAGAGAGTATACCATTGTAGATCTCAGCACCAGGCTCAAGTTCATCCAAGGTTGCCAAGGTAATTCACTATGGAGATGCAACTCTAGAAAAGTAAATAGTGATACCTAAATATGATTATGTAGCCATTACTTTGGAACAAATAAGCTTAATGCAACAAGCCTTGGAAAAGTAGAAAAATCAATAAATACTCAGAAAGGAGTTTAAATAGAGGCAAGTATTGCAAGAATTAAAAGACATTTTCTTCGATGCTTTCAGTTTGCCTACACCTAAAGAATAAAAGCCAATATTAGAACAACTATTAGATATTGTGGACCAAGTGAATAATGAAGACCAAGATACAAATGCAAAACTTATGGAATGGTCAGAAAGAAAATTTCAAGGGAAAATTAATGAGAAAATATCTGGTGATATAGCACTAGCACAAGTACAACTAGCCACAAAAATTGAGATAGTTAACAAGGTACTTGAGAACATATTATAATTGTACACTAAACTTTGTGATCACTCTTCACACAAGAAACAAGCCATATAATTCTGATTCTAGAGAGAAATTTAAAAGTATTAGGTATGCAACTACCTCAAAACCTAGCTCAGATTAAGAAGCATTTCCATTCATTGCTTTAATCACAAAGTCAACTAGCTATATTAATAGTAGAATTGGCTAATATAAGAGCTAAGTTGATTAACATTCAAGCCTCCCTTGCCCCTCATATGGAGATACTTCATAAAGAACAAGCATATGCAGAAACTTTGTTGAAGAAAGATCCTAATATTTCTACATCTGATGGACTAGTTCACCTTGTAGCAGAGATAGCAATCCAAATAAAGTCATTAGATATTGTATGTGACAATTAGGATGCTTTTCTAAAAATAATAACGGAGGCCCACAACTCTTTCTTGGATAGATACACCATCAGTGTATAGACTCTTTGACATAAGTGTCAAAAAAGTGGGAGATAAATGAGCAAAGAGGGAGATAGAAAGAAAGGGGAGATAAATGTGCAAGGGGGAGATAAAGGTAAACCACAGGGGGAGAAAATACAATGGGAGAAAACATAAGAGCAAAAATAGAGCATATCAGATAAAGAGTATCAACATATTTGAAGTTAAAGAGTATTAGCAAGAGACATAATTACTCAGAATGGAGAATAGATTTTTGGATACAATACAAGCACATTACCTCAGGGGGAGTTGTATATAGTCTATTACAAAATTTTGAAACTTTTGAAGTTTTGTATATAAGCCGAGTTGTGAATATATTATACTCAAGAATGTTAGATTGATTATGTAAAGTTAAGTGTTTTTGACACTCATGTCAAATGGGGAGATTGTTGATCTCAGATTGGTTTTGACAATTGAGTGTTAACACACTTAAGACTTTCACTAAGTTCATACTGAACTAGTAATGTATGCTGAGTATGATATGTAAATATAGACTTTGCCAAGTTGCAATGAGTGCTGAATCACTGAAGTGCTAAGTAGATAATACATGTCAAGTGATTCATGTTGAGAAAACAGTAGATGCCAAGAAGTTCAGGTGCCGAGTAAGAGACAAAATTATAGTATGTGCCAAGCATTAGTAACCTCAAGTGTCGAGAAACATAGATTGGACATATTTGTTTGTGATTGCACAAACAACTATGTAAACTATTTTTCAGTTGACCTAAGGATAGAATACAATTTTTTGAAGATAAGGACAAATCTATATGCATATTCCCTATTAAATTACATGTAGCCAATCAAAAAAAGGGAAGGATTAAGTGGAAAAAAGGATGAATCTTAGTCATAGATTCATATCTAACCCTAAGTCTTCTAGTCATCTTAAGGAGGACAAAACTGTAAACTTCAAAGAAGGAATGTAAGGAATTAAAGGAGAAGAATAGTGAATTTTGCATGTGAAAAGTAGAGCATTAATGGAGACTTGGAATTTGTAGAGAGAGAATTGTAGAATTAGTTTGAGAAGAAGAAAGGATAGAGGATACAACATTGACATATTAGATTAGAGAGGATCAAGAAGGAAACAATACAGATTTGATCTTTAATTAGATTACTAGAACTAATCACAAGATATATGCTAAAAAATCCTAAAACATGATTTTAGTTAAATCTCCTAAGCTAAGTAGTCCTAATAGACTGTTCTAAATCCTTTAATAGGGTGACATACCAAGTGGATGTTTTGAATTCCTTTATCTAGGCACACTTCTAATAGGGTGCTAAAATCCTCTAATAAGGTGGGACTTAACAGTCATTGTAAGCCTTTACCAAAGTAGGCCTTTCATAGGGAAGATCATGTATCATGGTCAACTCTTTGCAACCATGATTGGTGACACTTTATTGCTGCAATAGTGAAGAATTGTGGGTTTCATTCTCACCCCAATTTTACCTTCTTATTTGGAGGGTTTCTGGGTAATCATATCAGGTGTAAAGTGTGTGTGTGTGTGTGTGTGTGTGTGTGTGTGTGTGTGTGTGTTTACATGTTTGGATACATTTACTTTACATGTTATTTACAGTTTAGATATTATATACATCTAATTAAATGGTGAAAGTTTTAGTTGTTAAACTTTGAACTTATGGTTCAGCCCCCCTCTCTCAGAAGTGTATGTTCCCATCTGTAATTCTGTCAATCCTAATGTTGCTCAGTCTCTACTATAAAAAATATTTACTATTCCAAATATAACATGATTTGTTGAATATAAAATGTAAAACTTATAAAGAATTCAACATAGATTTGACACTATGATTTTTACATTGAAACCCAATATGGGAAAAACCATTAGCAACATGTCACTAATTTTGACTCTTTCAAAAAGAGCTATGTTAGGATCCAACCCTATTAAATGTTACAATACACACTATTAAATGTGACTTGGTTAGAGGATTTAATCACCCTGTTAAGAGTGGCCTTTTCAAAGGACTTTGATCATTCCATTTAGAATTTCACCTTGTGAAAGGATTTACACAAATTGTTAAGTCTTCCAAAATGACTGTTAGGTCAACCTTTGTTAAAAATGATTTCAATAAAAACCATTTACAATGATTAGAAAGAGAATATTATGGTTTTAATCTACGTGATTACAACTCAATTTGCAAGTTCATATCTCTATTTGGTTCAAGTATTGATTCACTAATAAGATCTATACTATCATCTTTGTTCTTGATTTTCTTGGCAAGTCGTCAAGCAATCAATCTTCCCCCTTCAACAACACTTAAGCCTTCTTGCTCAGATTTCACTTATCACTATTAAAAACATCTATGCAAGCTTTCTCCTTTAGCTTCACGTTCACTCACACACTTTGTGCATTTCTAATCCACCTTTGTTTGTATGTACCTCTTACATATACTTGCAGTCCTCGATAGTTTCTTTGGCTCTATACCTCTTTAAGTAGGCAATTCTTGCTTTACCATTTTCCATGATCACCATAGATCTTAAGGTTTCTGATTAGGTTCAACATGATTCACTATATCTATCCATCTTCTATAAACTTCTATGGAATCCATCTATTAGGAATTTACCTAATCCTTACCTTGAATTTATTGATCCAACTCAGAAATCTTATCTTCAACACAAGTTACATCTTCTAAGAAATCAACTAAGTCAACTAGGAATCATGATTTCCTTGAATTTATCTTCAACAATATACTCAAAAATCATTAAGTTCTACCACTCGGTCATCACTTAAAAACTCAAGCACTATAGAACTTTATGGCTTGAAATTGACTAACTTTCTTGATTAATATTGATGCTTGATCAACACTAGATTTTCTCAGCACTAATTGTGGCTTGGTTGACACTAGCATCACTCAACATTCCTTTTCCATTTACTCTATTGCTTGGCTTGGCTTAAATTTTTGGCATAAAAAATCACTTTGTTTTATCAAAGTCTATCTAATCAAATATCCATTGTAGCTCCCTTTTCATAATTCAACCTTTCCACTAGGTGCTATTGTTGTGAGCAATTTCTCAAATCTTCTTCATCAATCAAATAGATATGACATTTAGATTAGGTAGCAACATGTCTCATCAATAGATTTGGCATCAATGAAAAACAAAAAAATTTCAATTCTGTGTTCCAATAGAGTGAGGTCAAGACTATAACATGGAAAATCAGCCTTGGACATGCATATGGAAAGTGTGGCAACTAGCATGAGAGTCTACTTCTATGTATGCAAACTGGTTGGGGATATATTTCCCCAAACACAAGAGGGAATAGAGAGACACTAGATTTGATCCTTTTGATTGATGTTGGATCATCCTGTATCACAAAATAAAAGTGGATGTGAAAAAAAAAAAAAATAGAGGAGAGAGAAAGTGACAAAAATTAGAGAAAAAATAAATAAAAAATGAAAAAAGGAGAAAGAAGAAGAAGAAAATACATTTTATTTACTAAGGTGCATGGGTGGAATAAAATAAAATGATAAAAAATAGTTCTCATTTCATTTTTTGAGGTGTGTAGGTAAAATTTTAGATGTTTGTGGAAAGTTCCTTAAATCATGCACTTAATAATTGTTATGATCTACAAAGGCAATATTATTTTTTAATTGGACCACATGGTGGTGATTTGTTGTAGTTGGGTGGGAATTTAATATTTTTTGTAAAGTAGTTATGTTTACCTTTTTATCCCACATTGGTTGTGTTTGTAATATCTTGGATAGTAAGTTCCTATATAAGCAAGGCATATGAGCATTTAGTATCAAGCTTTAGAGGTGAAAGTGTTAGTGTTAAAAGAACTGAGATTGTTTCTACAAATGTACTTTTCATTGCCATTTTAATTGATGATTTTCAAATGCAAATTTGGATCTCATATATGAATAATATGAGAGGAGGAGACATGTCTCTATAGTTAATCATCATGTTATAAATAACTATATGTATAACTCATCTTTAACATATATATAATATTAATATATTAACCATTTATGTAATATAAATTAATATTATTATATAATGCATAATATATAATACATATTATATTACATATATCATATACATATTATATATATAAGATATATAATGCATCATATATAATATATATTATAGAAGAATCACCAATAACAATTTATTTGAAAACATAAACACAAATCAAATAATCAATGTTTTACTTCTAATGATGCTAAAACATTAATACTCCCTCTTTAGCAAGGGAGAAGTAAAACATCATTAGATTAGAATAAGAATTATTATGTAATCAACACAATGTAAATTAGAATCTCTTATCAATGTAAAATATTTCCTATGATCTCTACTTGCACTTAAGCAATGTCTAGAGATGCCCATGACACATTTGCAGTTCATGATCTCTACTTGCACTTAAGAAATGTCTAGAGATGTTTATGACACACTCATGATCTCTACTTGTAGTTAAGCAATGTCTAGAGATGCCCATAACACATTCATGATCTCTACTTGCACTTAAGAAATGTCTAGAGATGTTCATAGTACACATATGATCTCTACTTGCACTTAAACAATGTCTAGAGATGTCCATGTTAATAGGCCTATCATTTGTAAGATCGTTGCCATTACAAAGATTACCTTCTATTTATTTGTTATCATGGTGTCTAGTAGATTTTGGCCCAAAGAACCATGATAATAGGCCTATCATATGTAAGATTGTCACCTTACAATGATTACCGTCTATTTATATATGTCAATGAAAGATCATCACCTTTCATTACATATCTAAAACAATAATTATATAACCAGATATAGACTGAAATCAACATATTAAGTTTTACCTTTAAACGATTTTGATTTAACATTTCCCTTTAGAACTTCTCCTCATAGAGAAGATATCATCCATAAGGGATTGTACCTCAAAATTTCTCCCTCTAAATATTGATCCTAGGATGTCAGGTCGTCTTGTTACTTCCTCAGAAACTCTCTTTTCCCAAGGATGCTTGACAAACTCATCATTCCCTCATGATATATGTAGGAGTAGGCCCATCAATATCATGTAGTCATCCACATGGATTTCTAGACTCCCTGTGAGTATCAATCTTCTAAGCTCCAGCATTGCCTTTGGAGAAGTGTCATACTCCCTCTTAATTTAGAAGAATCTCATAATCTTCAATCATCAAATGTACTTGCTTCAAGATCCATCTTGATCATCAAGTTCTTTGAAACTACTATCATTAGATGTATTCTACACAATATTTGGTATCATATTTGAAGTACCAAGCTTCTTTTCTTGTAAGAATATCCTCAAACATAAAGGAAAAGATCAAAGAAAATAACCCTTAAAGTAGTATAGAATTACAAATAAATGAATAGATAAATGTAAAAGATACAAGTACTTATCTACCCATGAGGATCATGGAATATCTCCTTTTCTAAGAATGGTTCAAGTGGGAATGAAACATTGCCTATTATTCCCCCCACAATGTAAAGTTACCACTCGTATATATTTGAACACTTTCACATCACAAAAAATTTGAATACTTCTTTCTAAGTTACAACTTGTTCTTTTCATCCATAGACACTCCAAACCTTAAGCTTAGTAGTATAAACAAACAAAAACTTGTCCACAAGGGGTAGACCTATTAAATCATATAGTTGCATGAAATTACAATCCTCTTGATTTTTATAATTTATCAATCATTAAAGATTCCAACACAACATGGTTTACTCCCTCTAAATCAATATGATTGAGTTCACTGAAATTTGATGAAATCATATCCTCTATTTGCTCCCTCTCTTGAAATGTCAATTGTCTAACTCCCTCTTAATTTTAATCTCCTTTCTCCTATAATAACATTCTTGAAGCAAAAGATCAAGGCACATAGCTCTTGGTTGCATAAATAAGAATGCCAACATGAATGTTAGTAATTTAACTCAAGTGTCCATTACTAACATGATTATAATCTCTTTTATTTTGACAATAGAATTGAGATAACACAATACTTAATTTCTATATTTATTACTTTCACTTAGATACCATGTTCTCCTATAAATTCAATTAATTTCATTTATATTTCAATAACAATATTAGTACCTCACATTAATACTAATAACTTATATTGTTTAATGTATTTATATGTAACAAAACATAAGATAAGTTATTAAATATCATTAAGATATTATCCTTATAAATTATCATTTAAATAAAGAGTAGACAATTTTAATACTTAAATGATTATAATTGCATATGCATTAAATCATAAAACAAAATGCCTAATACTATTTTAGACATATGGAAATTTTCTTGAGTTTTAGGCAATTCATTCTACTAAATTCAATATTTAAACATACTTATAGTATGATTCACAACTTTAAGTAAATAACATTCCTAAAAAATATTATTCTCATGAATTTCCATATGTAAAAATAAAATATATCTCATACTCTTACCTCTACTTACCTTCGTATTGATAATAGTTGGTTCTTCCACCAAATAGCAATGTATTCATTCCTTCCTCTTCCTTTCCCCACATGGGCATGAAGTCATAAAAAAACAAGCCTTATTATTTTTGTGATACCTTCTATGGTACACAAGATTATATCTTCTCAAAAAAGATAATTTCCTTATTATCGAATCACCACTTTAATCTTTGCTTTGTACCATATGTTTATGTTATATCTCCCCCATACAATGTGGGTGTAACACATACATCTTTGCCCTTCAATATAATTGCTTTGATAGTATTGGGTGGTCTTATTTCACAAATACTTATGTAGTGTCAATTTCTATATGGCCATAGTGTGAGCACTTATACATATCCCCTGCATAGGTAATCTTTTCTATGATGCATTTGTCCACCCAACACCTTCACTTATATGTGGGTTTTATGTGAAGATATCTTTTCCGGTGGATTTATCTATTCTCGTATGCATATCCTATATTATTCCTTGCCTAACATGATGGTCATTTTATTGTGGTTGCCTAATTCAAAGTCACCAAATGCAAGCTTTGACCTATGCAAACTTCTTCCAAATATGTATGTCCCAGAGCTACAATAGCATTCTCTAGAGGTGAAATGTCTAAATCTATTTAACACTTTAACCATAATATTTGGTTATCATGCAACTATAATAATCATGCACAACTCAGGAATATGCTTCCATATAGAAATATACCCTCAAGAAATGGTTTGGCTCATATTTATAGCATTGAATGATAGATATAACTAGCACCAAAGATTTGTATATTTAGTACCAGATTGTATCCTTAGAAAACTCATGACAATGAAGATTTCACATTTTTAATGTCTTCCATCAACTGTTTGAATGATATTAAATCTAGTGTCAATTATCCATATTCTATAAGGTCTTACTTTCTACTACGTGGTTCCCAATTAATGTTTATCTCTTACATGGATTCCCCTTCTATGTAAATAATGCTTCCATCAACATTAGGTCCGACAACCCTCATTCCTTTGTCATGTAAGTGCAATGTTTAGTGAACTGATGTGTTCCCTTCCTAAAGAAATTCAATGTGTTTAATGCCATTGAGGACCAACTCTTTCTTATAGTCTTATACTCACGCTTTTTATTTAATCCACTTTCCTTTTTCTTTTGTGTGTGGTTATATTGACTTGAAGCTATGCTTTTCAATGGAGTCTAATGACTTTGTTCCATCTATGATCTTGATATAGTCACTGGTGTGCTTTGATTATTATTGTTATTGTATTTCGTGACAAATATTAATGCTCTAGTTCTTTACCCAATAATCTTTATTGAATTTTATCTTGTCATTTATTAATCCTTGTCATTCTAAATCTATTAAGTAATGGAAATTATCTTCATATTTGACGACTTCTTCAAAAATTTGAACAATTTTTCTTGACCTTTGTTACCGAGTGTAGTATTCCTTCTTGCCACTGCAAACAATGTTTCATCTCCATTGATATTTATCAGACTTAGATATGTTTTGTTCTGCATGAATATATATGTACTATACCTTTCAATAATAAGTGAATCAAATAAGTCATCATGTTTTACATAAATCACACCAATTTGTGTATATCATTTCAATTTTATTTATAACCCATTGGAGATCTAGAACTTATCTCATAAGCACTATCTATCAACATGCATCTACTCATCATTGTAATTGTTTCTTCCACCCATGTATAAATAGGTATACTATCCATTAGTATATGCATATATTCTTCATAATGAAATGTATGTAGTATATATTTTTGTATGCTTCAACACTCTTAATTATCTTTCCTATTAATCTTCTTACTCACAAATATGTCATGATTTTTGCAAATAATTTCATTCAGCGGCATCATTTGTATTCATTATCAATGACTGTCAACCCACGTTTACCACCATGTGTGTAGTCAACCTTGTGTTGTATTGGTTTTATATGTCTTTCTCATAATGTTTGAAGGGGATTTTATTGTTCCCTGTTCTCCTCTTTTCCTCATATGTGCAACCAATAACTTTGATTCTAAATCATGTTTCTCATGATGGAGGCATTTTGGTAGTGGGTGCAAAAGCATCAATTCATAACATTTTATATTTCTCTTTTCTCTTCCTTGTTGATAGATACCTCATTCACCATCGCTGCTAAATATGTTCCCTCATAGTGCTGCCTAGAAAATGATCAATCTTCGTAATAATTGATGGTTCTTTTCTAACCTACTCCTTGGATTATTTGCATATCTTATCATTGCTAATTATGTGATATGATCTATACTTTTCTACTGATCATCTCTGCGTAATATGAATTTCAAATGGAACTAGTTTGGACAACATCACTTTCTGTACCTTTGTTGTATCTATCTATCATTTGATATAGTTACATTTGCAGTTGGCTCTAATACTATGTTAAAGTAACTGAGATCGTTTCTACAAATGTACTTTTCATTACCATTGTAATTGATGATTTTCAAATGCAAATTTGGATCTCATATATGAATAATATGAGAGGAGGAGACATGTCTCTTCAAGAGACATAAAGAGACATGTCTCTATAGTTAATCATTGTGTTATAAATAACTATATGTATAACTCATCTTTAACATATATATAATATTAATATATTAACCATATCTGTAATATTAATTTATATTATTATATAATGCATAATATATATTATATATTATATGGGAATCACCAATAACAATTTATCTGAAGACATAAACAAAAATCAAATAATCAATGTTTTACTTCTATTGATGCTAAAACATTAACAGTTAGAATATATAGTCCACCAATATAAATTTGGAGGGGGGATGAATCAATTATCCAACTATAATCACAATTATCAACCTTACTCAAACTTAACCATGTGAAAAATATAATCAAAAATCACAACAAGATACTCATGCACAATAACACCAAATATGTTAGCTAGGGAAACCCTTGATCTGAGGGAAAACCCTGGTGGGGATGGTACCCACAAGATGATGCACTAGTATAAATATTCCTTATTAGAGGATGGATCCTATTAGGAGTCTATAACAACATTCAACACATATCAGTCCCTGTTAGGAGACTTTGAATTCCTCTTAGGAGATTCTAACCTTCTGAGGAATTGTAGAAGGTAGATGGACCCACTATCCAAACAGAATCAAGGGTAAGACCAATGAACCCACTACCCAAATGATCTCTATATTATTCCTTGCAAAATAATAGATTTGAATTTTAATTCCTTCCTCTCTCTCTCATATCAACTAGAACTCTACTCCTTTTGATCTTAATACTAGATCACAAATTCATCATCTAATAATCCCTTGGATCACTTACTCACATTCACCAAACACTTGGATCCTTTTCGCACTTCACATTCAATACTTGATACACACACAAATATCTTTCCTTTATACTATATCTTCTAATTAATTCCTTGAGTCAACCTTGAGGATTTCTTAATTGATTATAATAAGATAATTAATTAATTCATAATTACAATAGCATTGTTGGCTTACAGTATATACAAAACTTTACATGTGCAACTTCATGACCTATGCACTTGCTTATGTCACCATCAAACTATCTCTACTAGAAGATATAATAGGATTGGTCACTGGCTCACTATGCATCACTACATTATATCTCTACTAGAAGATATAATAGGATCTTCAGAAACTACTTTTCGTGCATTCTATCTCTACACTACTCTTTGTAAATCACTTATAGCTTCTATACATCTTTGACTTAGACTCTTCATATTTAACCTTGTCATTAGGATACAAAGTAAAACATGTCCTTAAATGTGCTTCACTTGTACATCAAAACTCTATCCATACAAGTACAATCTATGTCTACTATTTTGCCAATCTTCATAGACTTACTGCCATGTTGACATCAATGACAAACATAGTCATGAATGCAACATGTCAATACTCTCCAATTCTTATGATACTCCCCCAAAGGAATACTATTAGGATTCATGCTAATATCTTAGTGTGGAAGATCTTAGTTGGGAAGTCCTTTTTGGTGAAGCTTTTCAAGTGAAAGCTCTTTGGTTCTATCCTCTTCTTGTTGAATATCTCTTAGTGGAAGCTCCAAGTGTAGAAGCTCTTGTTATACAAGCTATTTGGAAGCTCTTGGTTTTTAAGCTTTCATATTGGAATCTGTCTCATATTGTAAGAAATTGAAGTTCTCTCATCTTGGGGAATTTTTAAGGAATCTCAAGTATTAATGGATCCTTTGTAAAGAATTTTATGTTCTCTTTGTCTCCATATGGTTATGTTTTTGGTTGTAAGTTAGTAAGGGTGGTATTTCCCTTCATCAGTGGTATAAAAGTGACCCTTCATTAATAGAATTAGAATGATCCTTCATCAGTGGTATCAAAGCAAGAGTTCTTGAGGGTGTAGATAGATTGTTGACTATGAAGTAGTTTGCACTAGGACCTTGGATTGGGTGCAAATTGTTAAAGGAGTTCTTAAGTGTGTAGAAATATCATCAACTATGAGGGAATTTCCACAAGGATCATTATTTGAGCTAATTGTGTAGACAGATTGCAAATTATGAGGTAGTTTTCACTAAGACCTTGAATTGGTTGAAGTTTTTCGTATGATGGCTTGAGTATGAAGAAGAGAAAGAAGAAGATGACTTTTGTGATTGGATGGGTTCTGAGGATTCATAGACTTGATAAATTTAGAAAGATAATGAAAGAAGAAATATTACCAGATTTACGAAAGTAGATGAATGAAATAGAGGTAGAGTTGTGAAAGATAAGAGTGCTCTATCAAAACAGAGATGTTGAGAATTATTTTGATGTGAAAAAGAAAGAAGATACAATGGAGTATCATGCACACAAAAGAACATGAAGATGAAAATATTTCTGAACTTGAAGTTGAAGAAGATGAAAAAGGATAGGAAGATCATAAAAATGATAAGACTTGTGAACCTAAAGTAGATGATGATGATTTGAAAACTGTAGTAGTAGAGGAAGAGTACAATTCCTTAGTTGGAGATCAAAAAATTGAAGAGGTTACATTCCTTTTTGAAGACTCAAAGAAGAAAATAAATATGAATATGTGAAAGAGGTCAATTTATACAAATCATGGAATATTGAATTTGAGATGAATTTGAAAGATAATGATGGTTTTAATGAGGATCTTGTTAGTGATGTATGGTATGAAAAGGGATATTTGTATGGTATTATAGAGTTTATTATAGGTGCATTAGATCCTAAGAGATTGGAGGAGGATGAGAGTTACACTTGGATAGAGTTAATTACAAAAGAGTATTGTCAATAGTGGATACTTATTCCAACTAGGTTTTTGAAAAGAAGAAAGAAGAAAATATATTTGTAGTAAATACTTGTTCTAGCTAGGTATTGGAAGAGAAGAAAAAAAGAAATATATTAGAATCGACTACTTTATTTTGTGACTTCAAATTCACAATTTTTTTCCTATCACTGGTGTCTGATGCACAAGAAAAAAGTGATGAAAATTAGAGAAAAAATATTTTTAAAAATGAAAAAATGGAAAAAAAATAGAAGAAAACACATTTCATTTACAAAGGTGCATGGATGCAATAAAAAAATTAAAAATAATTGCCATTTCATTTATCAAGGTGCATAGGTGGCATTTTATAAGTTTGTGGAAAGTTCCTTAAATCATGCATTTAATATTGGTTGTGATCCACAAAGGCAATGCAAATTTCTAACTGGACCACATGGTGGTGCTTGGTTGTAATTGTGTGAGAATTTAATATTTTTTTTAAGGTATTTTTATTTACCTTTTTATCCCACATTGATTGTGTTTGTAATATCTTAGATGACAAGTGCCTATGTAAGTAAGGCATAGGAGCATTTTGAAGAAAGCTTTGTAGGTGAAAGACCTTAGTGTATAAGATCTTAGTTGGGAATTTCTTCTTGGTGAATCTTTTTAAGTGAAAGCTCTTTGGTTCTAACCTCTTCTTGTGGAAGATCTCTTGGTGGAAGCTCTAAGTGTAGAAGCTCTTGGTGTGCAAGCTAGTTGGAAGCTCTTGGTTTGTAAGTTTTCATATTGGAAGCTCTCTCATATTGTAATAAATTGAAGTTATCTAATCTTGGAGAATTTGTAAGGAATTTCAAATATAAATGGATGTTTTGTAAAAGATTTTTTGTTCTCTTTGTCTCCATATTGTTATGTTTTTGGTTGTGAGTTAGTAAGAGTGGTGTTTCCCTTCATCAATGGTATTAGAGTGACCCTTCATTAGTGGTATGAGAGTGACCCTTCATCAATGATCATGAAGATCATTAATATAGGAGTACTAATAGCACAAGGCATTCTAATTTTAGATGAGTTTGATATGGACCTCCATCAAATTACTTACCATAGAAGTGATGGATAAGGGAGAAGTATTGGATTTCCTATACTTCTCTAGGTAGGGGGATGGGAGAATATTGTGGCTATATATCCTATTGGTGGGGATTTAGATAGGTGGACTAGCTATAAAAATATATCTAGGTTGAGCCATTATCCTACCATGATGTTGAGGACACTAGTTAGTATAGATATGTGTAATATTATCAAAGAGGAGATCACATGGAGACCATACATGACAGCAGGTCCCTATATAGAGGACCAAAGAGAGATTCCATATGTCATGAAAATGATCCACATTTTGGGGCAATGAGACTATGTGGTCCAATAGTATCAGTGAAATAGGGTTGAAAGTTAGTTTGGTTATACACATGTAATTTTACATGTTGACCTCTAGTATCAATAGGTGACTTAGGAGAAATAGTTGTATGTGTGGATTAGTGTACCTAAAAATAACACAACACTCTAATAATACATTATCCTATTAGTCTATACACATTAATTTGATCAAAATATAAGAAAAATGAAGCTAATACAAGCACCCTATTGCTCCATATCTAAGAAGAGTACAATTTAGATATCTTAATTATCCTTTGGTTTAGATCCTAATCATTGATAATACAAGCTTAGAATGACAAGTTCAAGCCAATAACAATGCAATTTTAACATTAGAGAATGAAAGATATGTTATCAATTTAAATTACGAAATGAAGTGTGAATTAAATTACTAGATGCAATTCATCTATCAAGCTATGAACTCTACAACATAACATTGCAATGGAAAGTGAATGGGATCATTTGAGCTTCAAACCCATTCCTTTTATAGAATTAGAGATGAAATAAGTAGTATAGATTCAAAGATAAAGAGTGATTAGGATTCATCCTTGAGTGATCCATGTGAGATTACTCTCTTTGGTTCATTGATAATCACCTTGTCTACTTGTCCCCTTTGTGATGACATGTATTTTAAGAGATTTATTATTATTTTTTAATTAATTACTTTATCCAAGTGTATTTAATTATTTAGTTTAATTAAATAGGAAAAGTTAATCAATGAGGATTTGTGATGAATTAATTATGACTTGATGCTTGATTAGGGTTTTGATGAATTATGTCATTAGTGGGTTGACATAACTAAGGACTAAAAAATGAATTAGGGAAAATAGGGATTCTAGTTTACTAGTCCATTTTAGAGTGATTAAATTGTGCCCTCTTTGAATTCATGTGCACAATACATTAATTTAAAGAAATGATGATGTTGACTCAAAGAACAACTTGATTTGAAGCAATGAAACTCTTCCCAATTTTCAAATTAAGAATTATAAGCCCAATCAAACAAAATTCAATTAATTGGATATGAGCTTGATAGAATCAGGATCAACCATACCAAATTTGAACTTGATGGAAAAAAAATATTGATAAGAGGTTACCAATTTGATGAAAAAAGTTAAGTCATTGATTCCAAACTTGATAAAATAAAGCCAACCTTATTAAATACAAACTTGATGAATGAAGGCTAATAAGAGCTTAAATAGAATACCCAATTTGATTTAAAGCGTTGAGACTAAATATTTGAGAGATCTTTTTAATTTAGGCATGGATAATCAAATTTATATGATGTAATGAAGTCAATGAATTGATAGTTCCAACTTAATCAAACATAACTAACATACCTCTAGAGTTGATTAGATGATTTTATTTATAGATACTAATACAATATTTAACTATATTTTCATAAAATGTGATTGATTTATAGACCTTGATACAATTCTTGATTAGATTGATGATAATATGATTTTATTTATAGATGTTGATATAAGCCTTGACTGGATTTATAGAAAATCTTATTGATTTATATGTCTTGATATGAGATCCTTGACTAGATTGATGAAAATTTGATGTGATTTATAGATCTTGATACAATCTTGACTAGATTGATAAAAGTCTAGTTGATTTATAGATCTAGATACAATCCTTGAATTAATTTATGAAAATCTAATTTTATTTAGGTATATTGATAGAAACCTTGTCTTGATTGATAAAATATGGTTGATTTATAGATCTTGATAGAATCCTTGATTGTATTGATGAAAATATGATTTTCTTTAAGTACGATCATCACTAGAAATATGTGATTGGATTAAGTTACCTAAAAATAACACAAAACTTTTAATACTACATTATATTGTTAGTCCATATACATAAATTTGATCAAAAGATAAGAAAAAGGAAGCTAACAAAATTTTCCTATTACTCCCTATCTAAGAACAATATGATTATGATATTTAAATTCCCCTCAGATTTAGAGCCTAATTATGATAATAAAGTCTTAGAATGAGAGATTCAAGCTCATAATAATGCAATTCTAACACAACAAAATAAAATCTAGGCTACCAATTATCTATATGAAATATAGTTTGAGCTAATAACTAGATGCAACTAATCAATTAAGATATCAATTCAACAACATAACAATGGACTGTGAACATAACGGGCTCATTTAATATTTAAATCTGTTCCTTTCATTTAATTGGAGAGGAAATGAGTGGTGTAGATTAACATTTAGAGAGTGATTATGTTTTATCCTTGAGTGGTCAATGTGAGGTGATCCATGTGAGATTACCCCATTGGTTCATTCATAGCCACCTTGTCTACTTGTTCCCTTTGTGATGACATGCATTCTAGTGGATTTATTAATTCCTTTTAATTTGTAATTGTAGTTGAGTGTATTAATTTTTTTATTTGATTGAATAGGAAAAGGTAATTAATGAGGGATTTTAATCAATTAATGATAATTTAATGCATGATTAGGGTTTTGATGAATTATTCTAGTAATTGGGTTGACAAAGCTAAGGAGAAGATCCTAATTCAGGGAAAATAAGGTTTCTATTTTACTATCCCATTTTAGGATGATTATGTTTTCCCCTCTTTTAATCAATTTTTTATTGGTTACTTGATTCAAATAAATGATGATGTTGATATAGTGAACAACTTGATTTGAAGCAATAAAAGTATTCTTGGTTGCAGATTGGAAATTTTGAGCTTAATCTAAAAAAATCTCATTGATTGAAATTTTTAAGCCATTGATTTTGAACTTCATGGAACATGAATCAACTATACTAACTTTGAAATTGATGGAACAAATATTGATAAGATCCTATCAATTTGATTAAAAATATTTTAAAGTCATTGATTCTAAATTTGATGGAATAAAAAACTAGCCATACTGACTTCAAACTTGATTAAACATAGGATAATAAGAGCTTAACCAGAATAAAAAGTTTGATTTGAAGTATTGAAATTTAATATCTGATATATTGATTTGATTTAGGAACAAATAATAAACTTGATATGATGTGATGAAGTCAATTACTTGACTCCTAACTTGATCAAAGAGAACTGGCATGCCCTTAGTGTTAATTAGATAATTTGATTTATAGATATTAATAAAAGGCTTGATTGGATTTTCAAAAAATATGATTGATTTAATCTTGATATAATCCTAACTGGATGGATGATAATTTTATTTGATTTATAGATCTTGATACAATCCTTGACTTGATTGATAATAATCTAATTGATTTATAGATCTTGATACAATCCTTGATTGGATTGATGAAAATCTAATTTGATTTAACTATCTTGATACAATCCTAGACTAGATTGATGAAAATTGGAATTGATCTAGGTATGATCATGTCCCCTATGGAGAAAATTAAAATACAAATTAATGAAATCCCAAATTCCATGGATTGTTTAATGATATGTAATTGATAGAAATGTGATTTGATCAATTTGAAGATGATTTTAATCACCTTGAAAGTTTTTTGACATTTGAAGATGTTTTGAGTCCATTCAATATTTTTTAATCAATTATACTATGATTAGTATTTATAAAACATAGTTTGACCAAGTTTTTGGATTATTCAAACAATCTTATTTCAATTTGGTCCCACATATGTCAAATTTACATGTGATAGTGATGAAGGATACTCCCCTTAATAATAAAGACACAAAATAAAAATACAAAAGTAAGAAGTTACAAATATTAAAAAAACATTGGCTTCTTTCTATCTCCAAAAGTATACAAATTCCCAAAATATAACATGTGGTTCCACATTGGAATTTTCCTTACGATAGTGAGTAACAAAGAGCCACCACAAACATCCCCCAAAATTATCCTAGTCAGCCTACAAGCCTTCTTTGTATAGGTGATTTTCCACTTCCCAAGAAGGTTCTAAAAATTTAACCCTAAACCCTAAGGCCAACCAACCCTAAATTATTATTATTTTCCATAATCAATTACATTAGATTAGGAATAATTACCATAGGTAGAAAATAAAGAAAATATCATGCCCATGTATTTATATATGTATTAATTCAAACATCATTAAGTTTTTTGAGGTTTATGATAATTGAAAATCAACAATAATGCAAAGAAAGTTCAAATGTTCAATCATATTTCTCTAGTCCAAATACATCATAGAGATAGTCAAAAATATATAATCAATTCTCCTTCAAGTTGTGTCAAATGTTTGTATTATGATTTCAGCATGTTTAGGTTTGTTTATCTAATTATGAGTACTTTTTGGTAGGTAATTTTGAGAAACACCTTTGTTTAAGTTAAACATTAATTACAATCTAATTGGAATGTTTTAAATTAAGGTAAAAATAGGTTTTGAAGGGACCCAAAACCCTTAACATAAAAAAAAAGATGTTCAAATAAGCACAACTAGGTTTTACAAGGACTTGAAACTTGCAGTATGAAAGTATCAAAATTAGGTTTTACAGGGACCTAAAACTACAAAAAAGGACTAGATAACAAAACTAAGTTTTACAAGGACCTAAAAACTAGAGTTTAAACAAAAGGAAGAAAACCAACTACGAAACCCAAACCAGAGACCAGTTACTAGAACCACCAGCAATAGCTATTGCAACTCCTTAATCATTTTCACCACCTCCTTGCTTGCTTTTGCAGTATTTTGGATAATGTCAGTAGTAGAGAACCCAGATCCCCCAGTTTCCTCAGTTGCATTCTTCCTTGAACTCAATCTTGTTATTTTTCTTGGCCCACTAGGAGATATGATTTTCTCATTATTTTTCTTACGCAAGCTGGCAGTAGCTACACAAAGGCTTGAAGTGACCTGATCCATATTGTTACCACTCTCTCTAATAAAAAGATAGAGATCATTTTCATATTCCTTTAACTTCTCCAAGATATTGCAAAACTAAACTTCCAGCTAGATGATCTTAGCCCAGTCAGTTTCTTGGTCCTACTGCATCTTTCCAATTCTTTTTTTTCAGAGTCATTCACTCATTGTACATCCAAGAATCACCTTGGAGAGAGGAGTCTACCTTGAGCTTAGCATTGTGAAGGAAAGAAATCATAGCACCCTTATCAGTTGGGTCATCCTTCTCCTTCCTTGTATCTTCATCCAAAAGTGTAGCACCCTTACCAGTTGGGTCATCCTTCTCCTTCCTTGTATCTTCCTCCAAATTTTTCTCCCTAGCTTTCTAAGGTTGCTCACTCTAGTTTTTATCCTCTTCTCCAATATTATTTGACCCTATATTTTTATCATAACTTTCCTCAATGTCATCCTTTCCAAGCTCACCTTTGCTACCAAAGTAACCATCTAGGTTTGAACTAAATTTCCCCATATCTATATTCTCCTCGTTCTCCATATTCATTTCATCATTTTTGTTTGAATTCTTAGATTTAGTAATTTCCTCAGCATTTTTTAAGGTTTGTCCTACTTTAGACTCTTCTTTTTCACACTAACCCCTTAATCTCCCTTACTCTTCCTTGAATGGGTCTCACTAATAGAACCTCTCTTTTTCTCAAAGGGTGGGGAAGATATAATGACCTTACTCTTAAAGTAATTCTTAATTAAAAGGATTAACCCTCCATGTAAAATCGGATGAGATTCTTTTTTCCTATGGACTTGAAGGCTTTGAAGTAAGGATTACCTTAGATAAAATGGAAATGAGATCCTATCCTTTTACTGAAAATAATTTAGGAAAACAAAATGAAATTTATGAACACTTTTTGCCCTACCATCTAGAATGAAGTACTAATGGATGCAAGAGAGGACATCCTGCCAAATAACATTTATTTGATTTAGCACATAAAAGTCTCTATTTTTCTCCAAAATTTTCTCCTTCTCTTCTGTCTTTAGAAATTTCTTGAATACAACATTAGAAATATTGGTTTCCTTGCTAAACTTTATGCCTTCCCTAGGAAGCCCCATGACTTTAGTGATGAAATATTTAGTCAAGTGAACTGTAACACCATGCATGGAAACCCTATCTTCAAAATTTTTTTTAAAGAAGCCTTCTATGATATGTGGTTTGTAGCCATGAAGGCACTCTAGGTAAGTAGTAACATTACCCTTCTTTAGAATCTACCAGACAGGGGCTTTGGCCTTCCACGCTTTACAATTCTTTGGTTCCTATTTTCTTAGTTCCTTGCCCATATCCAAAAATTGTGTTTCTCTCTGAAATGCCAAAGTAGAGCAGACTAGGAGACATAAAGATTTGAGAAAATTTAAGGTGCTCATAAAAACAACGAAGGAGCTCATTAAAACACTTATGTGCCAAGCACAGGTAATAATCACTTTTAGGTACTTCCTAGGGAATATAACATTTTCCTCCATAATCCCACCACCATTTATCATTAAATTGCCAATCTTAGAAAAATCTTACCTTCCATTGTGTGAGTTCTATCATAATTAATAAGTCTTTCAAATCCATGCTCTTGCTTAGGTCAACATGCCACCTAAGCTTAATTTCTCGCTGGATAGCCTAGTTTGCAATCTAGTCAGCCACAGTGTTTCCTTCATAGTAGGAGTGAGAGAAAATGACTTTATCAAGTTTAACCATTAAGGTTTTAATTTCTATTACACTATATTCAATAGACCATGTAATCAGGCTTTTACCATTAAGCATATTTATGATATTCAAAGTGTCTCCTTCCATCCAAAGGTATCGGTAACCAGTTTCCACTACCAGCCTCAATATATAAAGAGCTATAGTAGCCTCAACTTTATGACTAGTTGAGGTACCAATAGGGATGGCAATAACATCTATAATATTACAAGTATGATCCCTCAAAACCCCACCACAGCCCACTTTGCTAGGATTTCCTTTAGTAGCTCCATCAAAATTCCCTTTGATCCATCCCATAGGAGGAGCCTTCCATTTAGTATTCAGTCTTTGATCTTCTTTCTTCATTTTAGAACCTGTAGTTTGCATTGGATTATCAATTTGGAAATCTTCATTACACTTTCTCTGGGAATTGAAGTTTTCCTTTATAGCTCTGACAATGTCTTGGCCAAGCACCCACTTAGGCATTTCTTTGTTTCTAAAGATTTTTTTGTTTCTTACTTTCCAGATTCCCCACCAGAGATGGGGAAATGTAATTTTCCATAGGAAACCAGCATTATTATCCTTAGATAGGCAATTCCATCTTTGAAAATAGTGTTCAATGTTGTTATGATGGACCCAAGAAATATTCTAGAAGTTGAGGATAGTACTGCATACTTTTTGACTATAAGTATAATTTAAGAACAAGTGATCTCTATCTTCATAACCTTCTTTACATAGGCTGCACCAATTAACCACATTTTTGCCTCTCTTTTGCATATTGTCTTGAGTTAGAATTTTATTTTAAAGAAATATCCAGTAAAATATATTTATTTTTGGAGTAAGAACTTTTATCCATACTCTAGTCCACAAAGGGTGATCACCTTTCTCCTCAAACTTAAACATAGATGAAACTTTGAAACAACCATTTGCATCAATTCTCCATATCATTTTATCTTCCTTATGGGGATACAAACAAAAGGCATTCAACATAATCTAGATATTATGAAAATCTTGGTTAATATCAACAAGGCTAACCCAACTATTGTTAAACTAGTAATGTACCACAAGAGTGCCATACAATTGCTTGCATTTATCAATCTAGGTCATATCCTCAAAATCCTCAATCAAAGGATTATCCAAGATCCAAGCATCTTCCTAGAATTAGACCTTCTACCCATTTCCAACTTTCCTAGAACATCATTTACTTAAGATGTTCTTAGCTCCCTGCACAACCCCCCAGATGGCAAAAGGGGAGATAACATTAGGATATGAAAGAAAATTAGATAATGAAGGAGCATTAAAAAGGTATTTATTTTTACATATAGTGCTCTACACCTTATCATGATACATTCTCCATCCCTACTTAGCAAGAAGAGCTTTATTCATACTTTGCACTGACTTGATTCCTAGATCACCATCCCTGATAGGCATACAAATTTGATCCCAAGCTATCAAAGCCATTCTCTTCCTTTCGTTAGTGCCAAATGAGAGAAAATTCCTTTGGATTTTTTCAATAGTATCTACAAATTTTGCTATAATTATAAAGAGACTCAAAGCATTATTAGGGATACTTTGGAGGCAAGCTTTAAGGAGAGTAATTTTGCCAGCTTGGCTCAAAAGGTTACCCTTCCAGCCAACAAGTTTCTTATTAAAATTCTTAATGAAATCTTCCCAAAAGGAATTTTGAAATTTATGCCCCAAAGGGAGACCCACATAAATACAAGGAAAATAACCTATTGACCACGCAAGAATTTTAGCAATTTTTTTGTCTTAAAATCATTGTGTTAACAAAAAACAAATAGCTCTTATTCCAGTTAATCACTTGACCTGAAGTAGAAGAGTAGAGACTAAGGGCTTTTAAAAGATTTCTAGCTTCCCTAACTTCAGCTTTCCCCATGAAAATAATGTCATCAACAAATTGTCCATGGAAGTAGATAAGAGGCTGAGCAGAAGGCTGCAAACCTTAAATTTCCCCTTACAAAACCAATTTTCCAATATACCTCCCCAAATAATCAGCCATAATAGTGGAGAGAATAAGGGATAAAGGGTCCCCTTATCTCAATTCCCTAGAAGGGCTAAAGAATTCCGAGGAGCATCCATTCACCAGAACAACAATCAATGTTGTAGAAATCAACTGTAGATTATCCTTACTATACTATTACTAAAGCCAAAGACCAATCAAATCTTTTCAAGAAAAGCCCATTACACTTTTTCATAAACTTTTGCAACATCAATTTTCATAATAAAACCCTAATTATTAGAACAAGATAAAGAGTGAATATTCTCATGCACAATAATAATAGAGTTAAGAATTTTTCTACCTAGGACAAAACCATTTTGTTGTTCAACAATAAGAGATGGTAGCACTAGAAGTAGTCTAGAAGTAAGGATTTTTTAGGAGATCTTATAGAAGGAGTTACACAAACTTATAGGCCCGAATTGGTCTGGTGAATCGACCCCAACCTTTTTAGGAATAAGTCAGAGGAAGGTGGAATTAATCTCCTTCAACATATATTTTGCCCCAAAATTTTCTTAACAACATGGCACACATCTTTCCCAAATAGTTTCCATTCTTTTTGAAAAAAGAACATAAGAAAACCATCCAATCCTAGAGATTTATCCCCTCCTAAGGAGCATATTGCTTGAAAAATTTCCTCTTCCTTAAGAATAGCACCCAACATTTTATTTTTTTCTTTAGTAATCAAAGATGGAATAACCTTCTACTTGGTGAGTAGGATCAGTATTAAAGTCAGATGTCATCAGAGTGGAAAAAAAGGAGACCATCTCTTCTAAGATTTCCTTTTCCTTTGTAATCTTCATATTACCTTTCTTAAGATTTGAGATATGATTTTTAGCTTTATGCTTCAAAGTAGAGAGGTGAAAAAACCTAGTATTTTTATCTCCTTCATTCAGCCAAACAATCTAGATCTTTGCCTCACATAAATTTCCTCTTTAGTAACAATGTCACGATACTCCAATTTTTCATTGTCTTCTCTAACAAGATCAAGAGTGTATCCTTCCTTCTATATCCTATCTTGGATATTTTGCAGTTCTTCCTTTATATTTGATTTACTCTTAGAAATATTACCAAAACATATTTTATTCTAGATTTTAACCTCCTTTTTAACATTTCTTAGTTTAGAAGCCACCCTAAAAAGAGCAGTTCCATCAATATCTGTATTCCACCATTTAGCCAATTTAATCTCAAACTATGGATGCTACATCCATATTTTTTCAAACCTAAAAGGAAATATTTTTTTGATATTGACCTTATTAGTAGTAAAGATTAGTGGAAATTGGTCTAACCCAATTTTCTGTAATGCTTCTAACTTGCATACAAAATCTTTAGTCTAGTTAGGAGAAATAAGAGCTCTATCCAATTGAGCCTGAATACAATCATCACCTATCCTCTCATAACTCTAGGTAAACTCTATACCATGAAGATCCAGATCCATTAAACCCTATTTATTAATGAAATCCATAAAATCCTATCTCCCATTCAGCTGACTCACATTTCCCCCTTTTTTTCATGGTCATAAAGAGGAAGATTAAAATCCCCCAAGAATATTCGTCTACCATAGTAATCTTTACTCTTTATATTAGACAAAGTTTCCTATACCTTTTTTCTAGAATTCTTGATATTAGTTGCATACATATTGACAATATACCATTCATTATTCTAGTCAATGCTTGAAATTTTGACCACCATTAAATGTTTTCTAGCATTCAAAATAGTTCCTAAGAAATAGGATTTTTTCCATAACATCATAGTGCCTCCTGAAGCTCCTTTTGAACTACTTTCCTTTATATAGTAATCATTAAAAGAATTAATCTTTTCAACTCTCTCCTTCTCCATTTTCATTTCTTGAAGCAATAAAAAATCTAGCTTATGTTGCCTAACAAAATTTTGAACAACATCTAATTTATGGAAGCTGTTCAATCTCCTAATATTCCAAGTGATAATTTTCATGTTTATTTTTTAAGGGTAACATCCAAAATAGTTGTCTATCTTCCATCAACAATATTCTGTAAACTTTCAATCTCTCCAGTTTTCCTAGAAGATTTCCTTCCAAGTTTCTCTAGAGTTACAACATTCAATTTCACCTTGGATTGCTGCTCCATTTTACTACTTTGAGTCTCTACTCCGTTAGGAGCTGTATTACTTTTCTCTTCAAGCTTTTTCCTTTGACTCTATTTCTATTTTAGATCCTTCCCTTCCAAGCTCCTCTCCTCAACTTTAGAACCATTCCTAAAGGGAACTATTTCTTTGCATAAAGGTGGCTCAAGAGGCTGGGTATTAACATTCTAGATCTTAATAGACTGGAAATCAACATTCTAGGTTTCCTTCGAAACCAGAGATCTACTCCTATCCTCCATAATTTCTCCCTCCTCTATTTCCTCCATTTCTACTAGATCTTCCCATTTTATATCATTCTTTTGGTAGATGACTAATTGTTTCATCAAGTCAACCATATTCTCTTTATTTTGCTCAAGTAAGGTAGAATTTAACAACAATCTAGTCTCCTAATTTTCAAGGCTCAGGTTATCCTTCAAGATAGGATTTGATAGCATGCTAGTTTCCTAATTTTCAAGGTTTAATTTATCCTTCAAACCCTTTTCAAGATTACCTTTAGGTCTCCAAACATTCTTCTAAGTCTTTTCTTCTTTCTTTTTATCCTCATCAATCCTAGGTTGGTTCTTGCTTTTGTTAGGGAAATTTTTCACCTAATGACCCTATTTTTTATAGGCAAAACAATTATTTGGAAGATCTTCATAGATAATTTCTTATGTCCTTTTTCCAAGTTTTGAAATTAGTTCTACCTTTTCAGGAAGGTTACTCAAGTTTGCCACTTTCATATATAATCTTGCACTCTAAAGTTTAGACTTCAAAGCTATAGCATTATCCACTACAATTAGTTCCCCAAAGGAACCAACTATTCCCTTAAAAATATCCTCATGCCAAAATTCCAAAGAAAGGCCAGGAAGTCTAATCGAGATTGGGGTAGTTAAGAAGAAAGCATTAGATAAGTCCATGTTTGGTTCCCATTTTTTATAGTGAGAGTGCTTTTGCAAAAGACCATGACCCTCCACAAAGGATCATGTTCATATATTCCTTGCAATTAAAAACAAATGAAAGGAAACCTTTCATCATAGGAGCTATATCAACTTGACCATAGATAACCCTTTTTTTTTTTATCATATTTTTTAAAATATCTAAATCTAGTCTAGCCCCCATAAATTTTCTAACTAGAGTACATTCCATAGATGAGACAGAGAAATCAACGATCGAGTCTAGAGTAAAGATTTAAAACTCACCTTTCTCCCAGCAAGATTTTGATATGACTGAAGGGAAAGATGATTTTCCTCCAAGTTTCCTTCCAAATAGTGAAGATCATGCCCTTTGATCTCCTAACCCTTTCGGTGGGTTCTCTACTTTCCTATCTTTTTCCTCCTCCACATTCTCTGAAGGAATCTTTTCCTACTCAAGTTCCTATCTAGGCACATGATTTTTAGGTCAAGGATTCAAAGGGATTTTCTTGACGCCACATCTTGTGGAGCTGGAACCCATAAAATAGTCATGTGCCACTACAAAATTTGCTAGAATTTCCACATTTCAATCTTCTATCCCACCAGGATGGGTACCTCCCACAAGATTTCCCCCTTCCAATTTCCTGCCTAATAGAGCACCATCCAATTCAAAAACTCTTCATTCCATCTTTTATCTAATTGGATGTTAAGAAAAAAATTTCATTAAAGTATAGAGAAATACTAGTTTTGTTAACCATTACATGTACATAGTGTTGAAAAATATCTTTATTTGTGATAGTGATAGTAAAAATTTTGTGTGTGTTAAGAAACACTATTTTACATCAGTGGAAAACTTTCCTATACCATAACCTAGGCCAATAAAGTTCAATGGACAAACCCACAACTAATAGAATTGACTATATATTATGGTTAACTTTACTCAGGATGATGATTTCTTCCAATTAAAGTCAACCTTTATAGAATGACTAGGAGCTTATCCCCTAGTAAGATATGATTATCCAAAGGATTATATGCATATTGATACAAGATTCCAAGCAATTAATAAATTCAAGACCAAGCCTAAGGGTATGTGCAAGATCATGGTGTACCAAACTATGGCCTTAAGTGGCAGTGAAGAATCAGAAAATCAGGGTTATGTCAACTTGACACATAATTTTGAAGTGGTTATAGACTTTATATCAAAAAGTTGTAAGAAAATAATTTGTAGAAAATTGAATGTAGTTTCTAAAATACTAGGCCTTATCAGGAGAAAAAAATAATTGATTGGTCAAAAGTTTGAATTTTAATGCAGTACTAAGAAAATTTCAGGGCAAAAATAAAAAGTAGGTGTATGTCTGACCACCTTAATCAAAATCAAATCATAATTTTTTTTAATATAATTATAGATATGGAAACTAGACTCATGCCCGGATGTGACGCATATTTTTTGATATTTTTATTTCAAATAAATAATTAAATATGAATTTTCTACCAAAACTTTTTCGGATTAAAAAAAGTCCCGTGTCTGACCACCCTAACTAATAGAAAATTTGATCAAATTTTTTTTTTTTTTTTTTTTCTTATACTAGGCAAAGTATAGAATGTGACGCAACTTTTAGATTTAAAAAATGTTATACCGTTTGAAAGTTATAACTATTTTTCCTTCAGTATGTCAATCAACACTTTACAATAATCTTCATTGATAATTAACTAATAAATACTTATTGAACTCAGAATTTGACAGAAATTATATTGATGGAATCTAGAGAGCGATATTAAAAAACTCATTTCGTTTCATTCAATTTCGATCAAAATAACATTGTCAGACGGCTACCCGAAGTCTGAGTATCACTAAAACTCTCTATAAACACGTCTTTGGGGTTGATCGGGCAGGCTTGGTAAATACCAAGCATGATCGGATATCCGATTCAAAATCGGATATCCGATTTGACATCGGATATCTGATATGGCTCGGTAGTCAAATTCCAAAAATCTTCAAATTTTGGAGGGAAATTCGATTTAAACGTTCTAGTTTTTTATGTTTAAATTATTTCACTTATATTAATATGTAAAGGCATATTTATATATATATATATATATATATATATATATAATAACGTAATGTAAAAATACAAGATATAATCTAGCAATATATAATAATATCTTATGTTAATCTTATTACAATCTATAAATATAATATATATTATTATTATTTTTACTAAATATAATAACGTAATTTATATATATATATATAAAATACGTATTATATATTATTATATTAATATGTATGTTATTAATATATACAATCACATAATATTTACATTAAATGTAATATGTATTATATATTATTATATTAATATGTATAATAATATAATATTTATATAACAACGTAATATTTTTATTAAATATAATATATATTATAAATATTATTATATTAATATGTATGTTATTAATATATTTATATAATAACGTAATATTTTCATTAAATATAATAATGTAATATGTATATGTATATATATATATATATAATTATATTATTATATTGATATGTATATTATTAATAGATAAGAGTCAAAGGGGGTCATAGGGTCACCTATAATCCTCTTTGACCCATTAAACGACGATATATGTCTCTAGGGGTCCTAGGACCCCTAGGGACATATCTCGTATTTTAATGGGTCAAAGAGAGTCCCTTTGACCCATTAAATGACGACATATGTCCCTAGGACCCCCAGGGACATAGCCGAATCGTTCATATCGGTCAAAGGGGGTCATAGGTCACCCTATGACCCCCTTTCACCCATTAAACGATGACATATGTCTCTAGGGGTCCTAGGACCCCTAGGGACATATTCAAATGGGTATTATGGGTCAAAGGGGGTCATAAGGTGACCTATGACCTACTTTCACCCATTAAACGATGACATATGTCCCTAGGGGTCCTAGGACCCCTAGGGACATAGTCGAATCATTCATATGGGTCAAAGGGGGTCATAGGGTGACCTATGACCCCCTTTGACCCATTAAATGACGACATATGTCCCTAGGGGTCCTAGGACCCCCAAGGACATAGTCGAATCATTCATATGGGTCAAAGGGGGTCATAGGGTGACCTATGACCCCCTTTGACCCATTAAACGATGACATATGTCCCTAGGGGTCCTAGGACCTCTAGGGACATATTCGAGTGGGTAATATGGGTCAAAGGGGGTCATAGGGTGACCTATGACCCTCTTTGACCCATTAAATGATAAAATATGTCCCTAGGGGTCCTAGGACCCCTAGGGACATATTCCAATCGTTCATATGGCTCAAAGGGGGTCATAGGGTGACCTATGACCCTCTTTGACCCATTAAACGACGATATATGTCTCTAGGGGTCCTAGGACCCCTAAGGACATATTCGAATGGGTAATATGGGACAAAGGGGGTCATAGGGTGACCTATGACCCTCTCTGACTCATTAAACGACGACATATTTCTCTAGGAGTCCTAGGACCCCTAGGGACATATTCGAATAATTCATATGGGTCAAAGGGGGTCATAGGGTGACCTATGACCCCCTTTGACCCATTAAACGATGACATATGCCCCTAGGGGTCCTATGACCCCTAGGGACATATTCGAATGGGTAATATGGGTCAAATAGGGTCATAGGGTAACCTATGACCCTCTTTGACCCATTAAATGATGACATATGTCCTTAGGGGTCCTCAGACCCCTAGGGACATATTCGAATCATTCATATGGGTCAAAGAGGGTCATAGGGTGACCTATGACCCTCTTTGACCCATTAAACGATGACATATGTCCCTAGGGGTGCTCGGACCCCTAGGGACATATTTGAATCGTTCATATGGGTCAAAGGGGGTCATAGGGTGACCTATGACCCTCTTTGATCCATTAAACGATGACATATGTCCCTAGAGGTCCTAGGACCCCTAGGGACATATTCGAATGGGTAATATGGGTCAAATGGGGTCATAGGGTGACCTATGACCCTCTTTGACCCATTAAACGATGACATATGTCCCTAGGGGTCCTTGGACCCCAAGAGACATATTTGAATGGGTAATATGGGTCAAAGGGGGTCATAGGTCACCCTATGACCCTCTTTGACTCATTAAATGATGACATATGTCCCTAGGGGTCCTAGGACCCCTAGGGACATATTCGAATGGATAATATGGGTCAAAGGGGGTCATAGGGTGACCTATGACCCTCTTTGACCCATTAAACGATGACATATGTCCCTAAGGGTCCTTGGACCCCAAGAGACATATTCGAATGGGTAATATGGATCAAAGGGGGTCATAGGGTGACCTATGACCCTCTTTGACCAATTAAACGACGACATATGTCCCTAAGGGTCCTAGGACCCTAGGGACATATTCGAATTGTTCATATGGGTCAAAGGGGGTCATAGGGTGACCTATGACCCCTTTTGACCCATTAAAAGATGACATATGTCCCTACGGGTCCTAAGACCACTAGGGACATATTCGAATGGGTAATATGGGTCAAATGGGGTCATACGGTAACCTATGACCCTCCTTGACCCATTAAATAATGACATATGTCTCTAGGGGTCCAAGGACCCCTAGGGACATATTCGAATCGTTCATATGGGTCAAAGGGGGTCATAGGTTGACCCATTAAACGACGATATATGTCTCAAGCGGTCCTAGAACCCCTAGGGACATATTCGAATGGGTAATATGGGTCAAAGGGGGTCATAGGGTGACCTATGACCCTCTTTGACCCATTAAATGACGACATATGCCTTTAGGGGTCCTAGGACCCCTAGGGACATATTCGAATCGTTCATATGGGCCAAAGGGGGTCATAGGGTAACCTAAGACCCCCTTTGACTCATTAAACGATGACATATGTCCCTAAGGGTCCTAGGACCCCTAGGGACATATTTGAATCGTTCATATGGGTCAATGGGGGTCATAAGGTGACCTATGACCCCCTTTGACTCATTAAACGATGACATATGTCCCTAGGGGTCCTAGGACACCTAGGGACATATTCAAATAGTTCATATGAGTCAAATGGGTTCGTAGGGTGACCTATGACCCCCTTTGACCCATTAAACGACGACATATGTTCCTAGGGGTCCTAGGACACCTAGGGACATATTCGAATGGGTAATATGGGTCAAATGGGGTCATAGGGTAACATATGACCCTCTTTGACCCATTAAATGACGACATATGTCTCTAGGGGTCATAGGACCCCTAGGGACATATTCGAATCGTTCATATGGGTCAAAGGGGGTCATAGGGTGACCTATGACCCTCCTGACCCATTAAACGACGATATATGTCTTTAGGGGTCCTAGGACCCCTAGGGACATATTCGAATGGGCAATATGGGTCAAAGGGGGTCATAGGATCACCTATGACCCTCTTTGACCCATTCAAAGATGACATATGTCCATAGGGGTCCTAGGACCCCTAGGGACATATTCGAATGGGTAATATGGGTCAAAGGGGGTCATAGGGTGACCTATAACCTATTTTGACCCATTAAATGAAGACATATGTCCCTAGGGGTCCTAGGACCCTAGGGACATATTCGAATGGTTCATATGGGTCAAAGGGGGTCATACGGTGACCTATGACCCCCTTTGATCCATTAAACGACAACATATGTCCCTAGGGGTCCTAGAACCCCTAGGGACATATTTGAATTGTTCATATGAGTCAAAGGGGTCATAGGGTGACCTATGACCCCCTTTGACCCATTAAACGATGACATATGTCCCTAGGGGTCCCACAACCCCTAGGGACATATTCGAATGGGTAATATGCGTCAAATAGGATCATAGGGTAACCTATGACCCTCTTTGACTCATTAAACGACGACATATGTCTCTAGGGGTCCTAGAACCGCTAGGGACATATTCGAATCATTCATATGGGTCAAAGGGGGTCATAGGGTAACCTATGACCCCCTTTGACTCATTAAACGACGACATATGTCCCTAGGGGTCCTAGGACCCCTAGGGACATATTCGAATCATTCATATGAGTCAAATGGGGTTGTAGGGTGACCTATGACCCCATTTGACCCATTAAACGACGACATATTCGAATGGGTAATATGGGTCAAATGGGGTCATAGGGTAACCTAATACCCTCTTTGACCCATTAAATGACAACATATGTCTCTAAGGGTACTAGGACCCCTAGGGACATATTCGAATCGTTCATATGGGACAAAGGGGGTCATAGGGTGACCGATGACCCTCTTGACCCATTAAATGATGATATATTTCTCTAGGGGTCCTAAGACCCCTAGCGACATATTCGAATGGGTAATATGGGTCAAAGGGGGTCATAGGGTAACCTATGACCCTCTTTGACCCATTAAACGAAGACATATGTCCCTAGGGGTCCTAGGACCCTAGGGACATATTCGAATGGTTCATATGGAATCGTTCATATGAGTCAAAGGGGGTCATAGGGTGAACTATGACCCCCTTTGACCCATTAAACGACAACATATGTCCCTAGGGGTCCTAGGACCCCTAGGGACATATTCGAATGGGTAATATGGGTCAAATGGGGTCATAGGGTAAACTATGACCCTCTTAGAATCATTAAATGACGACATATGTCTCTAGGGGTCCTAGGACCCCTAGGGACATATTTGAATCGTTCATATGGGTCAAAGGGGGTCATAGGGTAACCTATGACCCCCTTTGACTCATTAAACGACGACATATGTCCCTAGGGGTCCTAGGACCCATAAGGACATATTTGAATCGTTCATATGGGTCAAAGGGGGTCGTAGGGTGACCTATGACCCCCTTTGACTCACTAAACGATGACATATAGGGTCATTTTCAAATCGTTCATATGAGTCAAATGGGGTCATAGGGTGACCTATGACCCCCTTTGACCCATTAAACGACGACATATGTCCGTAGGGGTCCTAGGACCCCTAGGGACATATTCGAATGGGTAATATGGGTCAAATGGGGTCATAGGGTAACCACCTCTGACCCTCTTTGACCCATTAAATGATGACATATGTCTCTAGGGGTCCTAGGACCCCTAGGGACATATTCGAATCGTTCATATGCGTCAAAGGGGGTCATAGGGTGACCTATGAACCTCTTGATCCATTAAATGACGATATATGTCTATAGGGGTCCTAGGACCCCTAAGGACATATTCGAATGGGTAATATGGGTCAAAGGGGGTCATAGGTCACCCTATTACCCTCTTTGACCCATTAAACGACGACATATGTCCCTAAGTGTCCTAGGACCCCTAGGGACATATTCGAATGGGTAATATGGGTCAAAGGGGGTCATAGGGTAACCTATGACCCTCTTTGACCCATTAAACGAAGACATATGTGCCTAGGGGTCCTAGGACCCTAGGGACGTATTCGAATGGTTCATATGGGTCAACGGGGGTCATAGGGTGACCTATGACCCCCTTTGACCCATTAAACGATGACATATGTCCCTAGGGTTCCTAGAACCCGTAAGGACATATTCGAATCGTTCATATGAGTCAAAGGGGGTCATAGGATGACCTATGACCCCCTTTAACCCATTAAACGACGACATATGTTCCTATGGGTCCTAAGACCCCTAGGGACATATTTGAATGGGTAATATGGGTCAATTGGGGTCATAGGGTAACCTTTGACTCTCTTTGACTCATTAAACGATGACATATGTCTCTAGGGGTCTTAGGAACCCTAGGAAAATATTTGAATCGTTCATATGGGTCAAAGGGGGTCATAGGGTAACATATGACCCCCTTTGACTCATTAAACGATGACATATGTCCCTAGTGGTCCTAAGACCCCTAAGGACATATTTGAATCGTTCATATGGGTCAAAGGGGGTCGTAGAGTGACCTATGACCCCCTTTGACTCATTAAACGATGACATATAAGGTCATATTCGATTCGTTCATATGATTCAAATGGGGTCGTAGGGTGACCAATGACCCCCTTTGACCCATCAAACGACGACATATGTCCCTAGGGGACCTAGGACTCCTAGGGACATATTCGAATGGGCAATATGAGTCAAATGGGGTCATAGGGTAAGCTATGACCCTCTTTGAACCATTAAATGATGACATATGTCTCTAGGGGTCCTAGGACCCCTAGGGACATATTCGAATCGTTCATATAGGTCAAAAGGAGTCATAGGGTGACCTATGACCCTCTTGACCCATTAAACGACGATATATGTCTCTATGGGTCCTCGCACCCCTAGGGACATATTCAAATGGGTAATATGGGTCAAAGGGGGTCATAGGGTGACCTATGACCATCTTTGACCCATTAAACGACGACATATGTCCCTAGGGGTCCTCGGACCCCAAGGGACATATTCGAATGGATAATATGGGTCAAAGGGGGTCATAGGGTGACCTATGACCCTCTTTGACCCATTAAACGATTACATATGTCCCTAGGGGTCCTAGGACCCTAAGGACATATTTGAATCGTTCATATGGGTCAAAGGGGGTCATAGGGTGACCTATGACCCCCTTTGACTCATTAAACGCCGACATATGTCCCTAGGGGTCCTAGGACCCCTAGGGACATATTTGAATCGTTCATATGAGTCAAAGGGGGTCGTAGGGTGACCTATGACCCCCTTTGACCCATTAAACGATGACATATGTCCCTAGGAGTCCTAGGACACCTAGGGACATATTCGAATGGGTAATATGGGTCAAATGGGGTCATAGGGTAACCTATGACCCTCTTTGACTCATTAAATGACGACATATGTCTGTAGGGGTCTTAGGACCCCTAGGGACATATTCGAATCGTTCATATCGGTCAAAGGGGGTCATAGGGTAACCTATGACTCCCTTTGACTCATTAAATGACGACATATGTCCCTAAGGGTCCTAGGACCCCTAGAGACATATTTGAATCGTTCAAATGGGTCAAAGGGGATTGTAGGGTGACCTATGACCCCCTTTGACTCATTAAGCGACGACACATGTCCCTAGGGGTCCTGGGACCCCTAAGGACATATTCGAATCATTCATATGAGTCAAATGGTGTGGTAGGGTGATCTATGACCCCCTTTGACCCATTAAATGACGACATATGTCCCTAGGGGTCCTAGGACCCCTAAGGACATATTCGAATGGGTAATATGGTTCAAATGGGGTCATAGGGTAACCTATCACCCTCTTTGACCCATTAAATGATGACACATGTCTCTAGGGGTCCTAGGACCCCTAGGGACATATTTGAATCGTTCATATGGGTCAAAGGGGGTCATAGTTGATCTATGACCCTCTTGACCCATTAAACGACGATATATGTCTCTAGGGGTCCTCGGACCCCTAGGGACATATACAAATGGGTAATATGGGTCAAAGGGGGTCACAGGGTGACCTATGACCCTCTTTGACCCATTAAACGATGACATATGTCCCTAGGGGTCCTCGGACACAAAGGGACATATTCGAATGGGTAATATGGGTCAAAGGGGGTCATAGGGTGACCTATGACCCTCTTTGACCCATTAAACGATGACATATGTCCCTAGGGGTCCTAGGACCCTAAGGACATATTCGAATCATTCATATGGGTCAAAGGGGGTCATAGGGTGACCTATGACCCCCTTTGACTTATTAAACAAAGACATATGTTCCTAGGGGTCCTGGGACCCCTAGGGACATATTTGAATCATTCATATGAGTCAAAGGGGGTCGTAGGGTGACCTATGACCCCCTTTGACCCATTAAACGATGACATATGTCCCTAGAGGTCTTAGGACCCTTAGGGACATATTCGAATGGATAATATTGGTCAAATGGGCTCATAGGGTAACCTATGACCCTCTTTGACTCATTAAACGACGACATATGTCTCTAGGGGTCCTGGGACCCCTAAGGACATATTTGAATCGTTCATATGGGTCAAAGGGGGTCATAGGGTAACCTATGACCCCCTTTGACTCATTAAACGACGACATATGTCCCTAGGGGTCCTAGCACCCTTAGGGAAATATTTGAATCGTTCATATGGGTCAAAGGGGGTCGTAGGGTGACCTATGACCCCCTTTGACTCATTAAACGACAACATATATCCCTAGGGGTCTTAAGACCCTTAGGGACATATTCGAATCGTTCATATGAGTCAAACGGGGTCGTAGGGTGACCTATGACCCCCTTTGACCCATTTAACGATGACATATGTCCCTAGGGATCCTAAGACCCCTAGGGATATATTCGAATGGGTAATATGGGTTAAATGGGGTCATAGGGTAACCTATGACCCTCTTCGACCCATTAAATGACAACATATGTCTCTAGGGGTCCTAGGACCCCTAGGGACATATTCGAATTGTTCATATGGGTAAAAGGGGGTCACAGGGTGACCTATGACTCTCTTGACCTATTAAACGATGATATATGTCTCTAGGGGTCCTCAGACCCTTAGGGACATATTCGAATAGGTAATATGGGTCAAAGGGGGTCACAGGGTGACCTATGACCCTCTCTGACCCATTAAACGATGACATATGTCCCTAGGGGTCCTCGGATCCCAAGGGACATATTCGAATGGGTAATATGGGTCAAAGGGGGTCATAGGTTACCCTATGACCCTCTTTGACCCATTAAACGACGACATATGTCTCTAGGGGTCCTAGGACCCTAAGGACATATTCGAATCATTCATACGGGTCAAAGGGGGTCATAGGGTGACCTATGACCCCCTTTGACTCATTAAACGAAGATATATGTCCCTAGGGGTCCTGGGACCCCTAGGGACATATTTGAATCGTTCATATGAGTCAAAGGGGGTCGTAGGGTGACCTATGACCCCCTTTGACCCATTAAACGACGACATATGTCCCTAGGGGTCCTAGCACTCTTAGGGACATATTCGAATGGGTAATATGGGTCAAAGGGGGTCATAGGGTGACCTATGACCCCCTTTGACCCATTAAATGACGACATATGTCCCTAAGGGTCCTAGGACCCCTAGGGACATATTCGTAACGTTCATATGGGTCAAAGGGGGTCATAGGGTAACCTATGACCCCCTTTGACTCATTAAATGACAACATATGTCCCTAGGGGTCCTAGGACCCCTAGGGACATATTTGAATCGTTCATATGGGTCAAAGGGGGTCGTAGGGTGACCTATGACCCCCTTTGACTCATTAAACGACGACATATATCCCTAGGGGTCTTAGGACCCTTAGGGACATATTCGAATCGTTCATATGAGTCACCCTATGACCCCCTTTGACCCATTTAACGATGACATATGTCCCTAGGGGCCCTAAGACCCCTAGGGATATATTCGAATGGGTAATATGGGTCAAATGGGGTCATAGGGTAACCTATGACCCTCTTCGACCCATTAAATGACGACATATGTCTCTAGGGGTCCTAGGACCCCTAGGGACATATTCGAATTGTTCATATGGGTAAAAGGGGGTCATAGGGTGACCTATGGGTCTCTTGACCTATTAAACGACGATATATGTCTCTAGGGGTCCTCAGACCCCTAGGGACATATTCGAATGGGTAATATGGGTCAAAGGGGGTCATAGGGTGACCTATGACCCTCTTTGACCCATTCAATGACAACATATGTCCCTAGGGGTCCTTGGACCCCAAGGGACATATTCGAATGGGTAATATGAGTCAAAGAGGGTCATAGGGTGACCTATGACCCTCTTTGACCCATTAAACGATGACATATGTCCCTAGGGGTCCTAGGACCCTAGGGACATATTCAAATCGTTCATATCGGTCAAAGGGGGTCATAGGGTGACCTATGACCCCTTTTGACTCATTAAACGACGACATATGTCCTTAGGGGTCCTAGGACCCCTTGGGACATATTTGAATCATTCATATGAGTCAAAGGGGGTCGTAGGGTGACCTATGACGCCTTTTGATCCATTAAATGATGACATATGTCCCTAGGGGTCCTAGGACCCCTAGCGACATATTCGAATGGGTAATATGGGTCAAATGGGGTCATAGGGTAACCTATGACCCTCTTTGACCCATTAAATGATGACATATGTCTCTAGGGGTCCTAGGACCCCTAGGGACATATTCGAATCGTTCATATGGGTCAAAGGGTGTCCTAGGGTGACCTATGACCCTCTTGACCCATTAAACGATGATATATATCACTAGGGGTCCTAGGACTCTTAGGGACATATTCGAATGGGTAATATGGGTCAAAGGGGGTCATAGGTCAGACCCATTAAACGATGACATATGTCCGTAAGGGTCCTAGGACCCCTAAGGACATATTCGTAACGTTCATATGGGTCAAAGGGGGTCGTAGGGTATCCTATGACCCCCTTTGACTCATTAAACAACAACATATGTCCCTAGGTGTCCTAGGACCCCTAGGGACATATTTGAATCGTTCATATGGGTCAAATGGGGTCGTAGGGTGACCTATGACCCCCTTTGACTCATTAAACGACGACATATGTCTCTAAGGGTCCTAGGACCCCTAGGGACATTTTCGAATCATTCATATGTGTCAAATGGGGTCGTAGGGTGACCTATGACCCCCTTTGACCCATTAAATGATGACATATGTCCATAGGGGTCCTAGGACCCCTAGGGACATATTCGAATGGGTAATATAGGTCAAATGGAGTCATAGGTTACTTTGACCCATTAAATGATGACATATGTCTCTAGGGGTCCTAGGACCCCTAGTGACATATTTGAATCGTTCATATGAGTCAAAGGGGGTCATAGGGTGACCTATGACCCCCTTTCACCCATTAAACGATGACATATGTCCCTAGGGGTCCTAGGACCCCTAGGGACATATTGCAATCATTCATATGAGTCAAATGGGGTCATAGGGTGACCTATGACCCTCTTGACCCATTAAACGACGATATATGTCTCTAGGGGTCCTAGGACCCCTAGGGACTTATTCGAATGGGTAATATGGGTCAAAGGGGGTCATAGGGTGACCTATGACCCTCTTTGACCCATTAAATGATGACATATGTCCCCAGGGGTCCTAGGACCCCTAGGGACATATTACAATCATTCATATGGGTCAAAGGGGGTCATAGGGTGACCTATGACCCTCTTGATCCTTTAAACAACTATATATGTCTCTAGGGGTCCTAGGACCCCTAGGGACATATTCGAATGGGTAATATGGGTCAAAGGGGGTCATAGGGTGACCTATGACCTTCTCTGACCCATTAAACGACGAGATATGTCGCTAGGGGTCCTAGGACCCCTAGGGACATATTCGAATGGGTAATATGGGTCAAATGGGGTCATAGGGTAAGCTATGACCCTCTTTGACCCATTAAATGTTGACATATGTCTCTAGGGGTCCTAGGACCCCTAGGGACATATTCGAATCGTTCATATAGGTCAAAGGGGGTCATAGGGTGACCTATGACCCTCTTGACCCCTTAAACGACGATATATGTCTCTAGGGGTCCTCGGACCCCTAGCGACATATTCGAATGGGTAATATGGGTCAAAGGGGGTTATAGGGTGACCTATGACCATCTTTGACCCATTAAACGACAACATATGTCTCTAGGTGTCCTTGGACCCCAACGGACATATTCGAATGGATAATATGGGTCAAAGGGGGTCATAGGGTGACCTATGACCCTCTTTGTCCCATTAAACGATGACATATGTCCCTAGGGGTCCTAGGACCCTAGGGACATATTTGAATCATTCATATGGGTCAAAGGGGGTCATAGGGTGACCTAGGACCCCCTTTGACTCATTAAATGCTGACATATGTCCCTAGGGGTCCTAGGACCCCTAGGGACATATTCGAATCGTTCATATGAGTCAAAGGGGGTCGTAGGGTGACCTATGACCCCCATTGACCCATTAAATGATGACATATGTCCCTAGGGGTCCTAGGACCCGTAGGGACATATTCGAATGGGTAATATGGTTCAAATGGGGTCATAGGGTAACCTATGACCCTCTTTGACTCATTAAACGACGACATATGTCTCTAGGGGTCCTAGGACACCTAGGGACATATTCGAATAGTTCATATGGGTCAAAAGGTGTCATAGGGTAACCTATGACCCCCTTTGACTGATTAAATGAATCGTTCATATGGGTCAAAGGGGGTTGTAGGGTGACCTATGACCCCCTTTGACTCATTAAGCGACAACATATGTTCCTAGGGGTCCTAGGACCCCTAAGATCATATTCGAATTGTTCATATGAGTCAAATGGTGTGGTAGGGTGACCTATGACCCCCTTTGACCCATTAAACGACGACATATGTCCCTAGGGGTCCTAGGACCCCTAAGGACATATTCGAATTGGTAATATGGGTCAAATGCTGTCATAGGGTAACCTATGACCCTCTTTGACACATTAAATGATGACATATGTCTCTAGGGGTCTTAGGACCCCTAGGGATATATTCGAATCGTTCATATGGGTCAAATGGGGTCATAGTTGACCTATGACCCTCTTGACCCATTAAACGACGATATATGTCTCTAGGGGTCCTCGGACCCCTAGGGACATATTCGAATGGGTAATATGGGTCAAAGGGGGTCACATGGTGACCTATGACCCTCTTTGACCCATGAAACGATGACATATGTCCCTAGGGGTCCTCGGACCTCAAGGGACATATTCGAATGGGTAATATGGGTCAAAGGGGGTCGAAGGGTGACCTATGACCCTCTTTGACCCATTAAATGATGACATATGTCCCTAGGAGTCCTAGGACCCTAGGGACATATTTGAATCGTTCATATGGGTCAAAGGGGGTCATAGGGTGACCTATGACCCCCTTTGACTCATTAAATGACGACATATGTCCCTAGGGGTCCTAGGACCCCTAGGGACATATTTGAATCGTTCATATGAGTCAAAAGGGGTCGTAGGGTGACCTGTGACCCCCTTTGACCCATTAAACGACGACATATGTCCCTAGGGGCCCTAGGACCCCTAAGGACATATTTGAATGGATAATATGAGTCAAATGGGGTCTAGGGTAACCTATGACCCTCTTTGACTCATTAAACGACAACATATGTCTCTAAGGGTCCTGGGACCCCTAGGGACATATTTTAATCGTTCATATGGGTCAAAGGGGGTCATAGGGTAACCTATGACCCCCTTTACTCATGAAACGACGACATATGTCCCTAGGGGTCTTAGGACCCTTAGGGACATATTTGAATCGTTCATATGGTTCAAAGGGGGTCGTAGGGTTACCTATGACTCCTTTTGACTCATTAAACGATGACATATATCCCTAGGGGTCTTAGGACCCTTAAGGACATATTCGAATCGTTCATATGAGTCAAATGGGGTCGTATGGTGACCTATGACCCCGTTTGACCCATTAAGCGATGACATATGTCCCTAGGGGTCCTAGGACCCCTAGGGACATATTCGAATGGGTAATATGGGTCAAATGGGGTCATAGGGTAACCTATGACCCTCTTTGAGTCATTAAAAGATGACATATGTCTCTAGAGGTCGTAGGACCCCTAGAGACATATTCGAATAGTTTATATGAGTCAAATGGGGTCGTAGGGTGACCTATGACCCCATTTGACTCATTAAATGACGACATATGTCCCTAGGGGTCCCAGGACCCCTAGGGACATATTTGAATCGTTCATATGGGTCAAAGGGGGTTGTAGGGTGACCTATGACCTCCTTTGACTCATTAAGCGACAACATATCTCCCTAGGGGTCCTACGACCCCTAAGGACATATTCGAATCGTTCATATGAGTCAAATGGTGTCGTAGGGTGACCTATGACCCCCTTTGACCCATTAAACGACGACATATGTCCTTAGGGGTCCTAGGACCCCTAAGGACATATTCGAATGGGTAATATGGGTCAAATGGGGTCATAGGGTAACGTATGACCCTCTTTGGCCCATTATATGATGACATATGTCTGTAGGGGTCCTAGGACCCCTAGGGACATATTCGAATCGTTCACATAAGTCAAACTATGACCCTCTTGACCCATTAAACGACGATATATGTCTCTAGGGGTCCTCGGACCCCTAGGGACATATTCGAATGGGTAATATGAGTCAAAGGGGATCACAGGGTGACCTATGACCCTCTTTGACCCATTAAACGACGACATATGTCCCTAGGGGTCCTTGGACCCCAAGGGACATATTTGAATGGGTAATATGAGTCAAAGGGGGTCATAGGGTGACCTATGACCCTCTTTGACCCATTAAACGACGACATATGTCCCTAGGGGTCCTAGGACCCTAGGGACATATTCGAATCATTCATATGGGTCAAAGGGGGTCATAGGGTGACCTGTGACCCCCTTTGACTCATTAAACGACGACATATGTCCCTAGGGGTCCTAGGACCCCTAGGGACATATTTGAATCGTTCATATGAGTCAAAGGGGGTCGTAGGGTGACCTATGACCCCCTTTGACCCATTAAACGACGACATATGTCCCTAGGGGTCCTAGGACCCCTAGGGACATATTCGAATGGATAATATGGGTCAAATGGGGTCATAAGGTAACCTATGACCCTCTTTGACTCATTAAAGGACGACATATGTCTCTACAGGTCCTAGGACCCCTAGGGACATATTCGAATCATTCATATGAGTCAAAGTGGGTCATAGGGTAACCTATGACCCCCTTTGACTGATTAAACGATGACATATGTCCCTAGTGGTCCTAGGACCCTTAGGGACATATTTGAATCGTTCATATAGGTCAAAGGGGGTCGTAGGGTGACCTATGACCCCCTTTGACTCATTAAACGACGACATATATCCCTAGGGGTCTTAGGACCCCTAGCGACATATTGGAATCGTTCATATGAGTCAAATGGGGTCTTAGGGTGACCTATGACCCCATTTGACTCATTAAATAACGACATATGTCCCTAGGGGTCCTAGGACCCCTAGGGACATATTTGAATCGTTCATATGGGTCAAAGGGGGTTGTAGGGTGACCTATGACCTCCTTTGACTCATTAAGTGACGACATATGTCCCTAGGGGTCCTAGGACCCCTAAGGACATATTCGAATCGTTCATATGAGTCAAATGGTGTCGTAGGGTGACCTATGACCCCCTTTGACCCATTAAACGATGACATTTGTCCTTAGGGGTCCTAGGACCCCTAAGGACATATTCGAATGGGTAATATGGGTCAAATGGGGTCATAGGGTAACCTATGACCCTCTTTGACCCATTATATGATGACATATGTCTGTAGGGGTCCTAGGACCCCTAGGGACATATTCGAATCGTTCATATGGGTCAAAGGGGGTCATAGTTGACCTATGACCCTCTTGACCCATTAAACGACGATATATGTCTCTAGGGGTCCTCGGACCCCTAGGGACATATTCGAATGGGCAATATGAGTCAAAGGGGGTCACAGGGTGACCTATGACCCTCTTTGACCCATTAAACGATGACATATGTCCCTAGGGGTCCTCGGACCCCAAGGAACATATTCAAATGGGTAATATTGGTCAAAGGGGGTCATAGGGTGACCTATGACCCTCTTTAACCCATTAAACGATGACATATGTCCCTAGGGGTCCTAGGACCCTAGGGACATATTCGAATCGTTCATATGGGTCAAAGGGGGTCATAGGGTGACCTATGACCCCCTTTGACTCATTAAATGACGACATATGTCCCTAGGGGTCCTAGGACCCCTAGGGACATATTTGAATCATTCATATGAGTCAAAGGGGGTCGTAGGGTGACCTATGACCCCCTTTGACCCATTAAACGATGACATATGTCCCTAGGGATCCTAGGACCCCTAGGGACATATTCGAATGGGTAATATGGGTCAAATTGGGTCATAGGGTAACCTATGACCCTCTTTGACCCATTAAATGACGATATATATCTCTAGGGGTCCTAGGACCCCTAGGGACATATTTGAATCGTTCATATGGGTCAAAGGGTGTCATAGGGTGACCCATGACCCTCTTGACCCATTAAACGACGATATATGTCACTAGGGGTCCTAGGACCCTTAGGGACATATTCGAATGGGTAATATGGGTCAAAGGGGGTCATAGGGTGACCTATCACCCCCTTTGACCCATTAAATGATGACATATGTCCCTAGGGGTCCTAGGACCCCTAAGGACATATTCGAATCATTCATATGGGTCAAAGGGGGTCATAGGGTAACCTATCACCCCCTTTGACTCATTAAACGACAACATATGTCCCTAGGGGTCCTAGGACCCTTAGGGACATATTTGAATTGTTCATATGGGTCAAAGGGGGTCGTAGGGTGACCTATGACCCCCTTTGACTCATTAAACGATGACATATGTCCCTAGGGGTCCTAGGACCCGTAGGGACATTTTCGAATCGTTGATATGTGTCAAATGGGGTCGTAGGGTGACCTATTACCCCCTTTGACCCATTAAACGACGACATATGTCCCTAGGGGTCCTAGGACCCCTAGGGACATATTCGAATGGGTAATATGGGTCAAATGGGGTTATAGGGTAACCTATTACCCTCTTTGACCCATTAAATGATGACATATGTCTCTAGGGGTCCTAGGACCCCTAGGGTCATATTTGAATCGTTCATATGAGTCAAAGGGGGTCATAGGGTGACCTATGACCCCCTTTGACCCATTAAACAACAACATATGTCCCTAGGGGTCCTAGGACCCCTAGGGACATATTCCAATCATTCATATGGATCAAAGGGGGTCATAGGGTGACCTATGACCCTCTTTGACCCATTAAACGATGATATATGTCTCTAGGGGTCATTGGACCCCAAGAGACATATTCGAATGGGTAATATGGGTCAAAGGGGGTCATAGGGTGACCTATGACCCGCTTTGACCCATTAAATGATGACATATGTCCCTATGGGTCCTAAGACCCCTAGGGATATATTCCAATCATTCATATGGGTCAAAGGGGGTCATAGGGTGATCTATGACCCTCTTGACCCATTAAACGACGATATATGTCTCTAGGGGTCCTAGGACCCCTAGGGACATATTCGAATGGGTAATATGGGTCAAAGGGGGTCATAGGGTGACCTATGACCCATTTTGACCCATTAAGCGACGACATATGTCCCTAGGGATCCTAGGACCCCTAGGGACATATTCCAATCGTTCATATTGGTCAAAGGGTGTCATAGGGTGACCTATGACCCTCTTGATCCATTAAACGACTATATATGTCTCTAGGGGTCCTAGGACCCCTAGGGACATATTCGAATGGATAATATGGGTCAAAGGGGGTCATAGGGTGACCTATGACCCTCTCTGACCCATTAAATTACGAGATATGTCGCTAGGGGTCCTAGGACCCCTAGGGACATATTCGAATGCGTAATATGGGTCAAAGGGGGTCATAGGGTGACCTATGACCCCCTTTGACCCATTAAACGACAACATATGTCCCTAGGGGTCCTAGGACCCCTAGGGACATATTTTAATCGTTCATATGAGTCAAAGGGGGTCATAGGGTGACCTATGACCCCCTTTGATCCATTAAATGATGACGTATGTTCCTAGTTGTCCTACGACCCCTAGGGACATAGTCGAGTCATTCATATGGGTCAAAGGGGGTCATAGGGTGACATATGACCCCCTTTGACCCATTAAAGGATGACCCTCTTTGTATTATATATTATTATATTAATATGTATAATAATATAATATATATATGACAACGTAATATTTTTATTAAATATAATATATATTATAAATATTATTATATTAATATATATTTTATTAATATATCTATATAATAATGTAATATTTTAGTATATATAACGTAATATTTTAGGATATACTATTTATACTATTTTAGGATAATAATTATAATATAAATAAACAGTATATATTTACACTATTATATCTATATTAATAATATTAATACTATTATAGGTATAATAATAATATTGATACTATAGGTATATTAATACTATTTTATATTAATATTTTTGATATTTTATACTAATACTAATATACTATTAACTTAGTTATAAATTAAAGTCGTTTGCCTCACAATATTTTCATAATATTAATATTATTGTGGCAAAGGAGGGAAACCTTAGCAAGTTTTCCCCCCAAAAGTTCTCTTCCTATATTGGATATCTGATCCTGTATCGGATATCTGATTATACTGGCATCAATTTCAAATATTTGACTGTCCCTACAGACCCGACAACATTACTTTTTTACCTCTTTTTTGATGGGATTTGTAAAAAGTCATGTTTTGGGGCCCAACCAATCGAAAAGAATTCAAAAATATAGCCTTAGGTGTTCGAATTTGTCATCTGAATGGGGAGCAGCAGTCGTCAAAAGAATAAATGTAAAAGGAAGATATCCAATGAAGACATTGCAGCATATAGGGAAAAGGACAAAATGAAATACCAAAAAAAAAGACAAGGTATGCTAAATATCAATCAAGTTGACGATGAATTAATAGAAGGTGAAATCATAGAGTCAGATAATGAAAATGTACAGTTGGGGAATGAAAATGTACCTATTGAAAATGATAATGCGGAAATTGAAAATGTAGAGATTGAAAATTTTGAAGAAGAAATGCCACCAAGTCATAATCCAAATTGCATAATTGACCATGTCGAAGATGACAATGCACAGGAACTTAATGCATAAGAACCTTACATATCTCCTAATTATAATCGACATGAAGGTTCTAAAACACCAAAATGGATAATTGAAATTGATGAAATGATTATGACTAGTTTGGAAGGAAAAAAAACCGAAAGAACCATTCGGTTATGGGCTTCAAGACTATATCAGATGTTTTTCGGCAACAAGACAGTGGTAGAGCAATGTCAGCTTTTCATGCACTTATTAAAGATGCAAAAGATGAGACCTATGCTTTCCAAATTGAAAATTCGTGTCAATAAAAAGTTGGAAAGAAATGCCATTATTGTGAAGAATCTTTTCAGTGCTCTCAATAGCATTGGGAAAAATGGCAAAGAGAAGGATAGTAGAGATGCTCGAAGGGTTATTACAACCTCTTTGGTAAGTCATCATTTGAGAAAGGGTAGATATATGAGACAAACTTGTATTGATTTGAATCTAAATTGTACTACTTTGAGAAGAGCACTTAGTCGACGAGAGAAAATTGATGATCCTCTTCAAAATGAAACATAGGCATTTGGTGGGAGACTTCCACGTTTTGATAAGAAGCTATCCGACGATGTGAAGGAAGAAATTATACAATTTTGGCACTCTAACTCACGAGTATCACCCAATGCTAAAGATGTCTTAAAGTTGAGAATTGGCATCAGAGACCGCACGCCACATCCTAAACACTATTTGGAGGTAAGTCAAACTATGTTGTTCAAACAATTTAGAGAGAGTCATCCAAGTGTTCATATATCACAAAGGGCTTTTGAATCTTTGAAGCCATTTTATTGTGTGCCACTCAAAATTTGAAATACATGTTGTTGCAAATATCATGTTGAGTTTTCTATGCACCATGAACTATTATGCTCCATCCGTTCTACTTTGCATAGTAAAGAAATGTTGGAGGATTGTGGGGCTAGTGGGCTTCCAAAATTATCAAGAGACTTGTTAGGTCAACTCTTATGTCATAGAGTTGATGGTTGTTCCTTTTATAAAAATGCTTGCTTAAATGAGAAGTGTTCAGAATGTGGTGGCTTATCCAAGTTTGACACATGTTTCCATGAGGGGTGTGAACAAGATCTTGGAAAGACAATAGTGAAAAAAAGGGTCTATGAAATGGTGAAATACACATTGAAGAGTGGGAGTGAGAGCTCTAGATATGAATTGGTTGGAAAAGATATCAATGTGGCTAATTTTATTTCAGATTTCAAGGCAAATCTTTTTTACAAGTATGCAAGACATAGTCACAGGTCTCAGTGGTTGGATCAACAATTTAGAACATGTAAGGAGACTTTTCCCATTGGCACTATTATATCAGTTGTTGATTTTTCTGAGAACTACACATTGCAACCTCAAAATGAGACACAATCTCAGTATTACAACTCTATTCAGATTGCAATTTTTGTTCACATAACATATAGACATGCCCCTAATAGTGTGGAAGATAATCGAAAGATTATTAGAGAGTATCATTTTTATATGAGTGATGATAGATCTCACTCTCACGAGTTTGTGCAACATTGTTTTGAGAAATTTTTTTATTTCTTACACGAGCATGCAATTGCTATGGATAGAAATATCATTTGGTCAAATAACTGTACAGGTCAATTACAGAATGCTCTCATGTTTTATTGGTTGTGTAGGATGCACGTAGAGAGAGGGGTGCCTCATATTTGGAGTTTTTTTGAGTCCGGCCATGGAAAAGGGGAACATGATGGAGCAGGGGCATGTGTGAAGAGAGCTCTAGTTAAGGAGCAACTGAAGATTTCAACAATAGAGCTTCTTGATGCTTGTAGCATTGTTGATTGGTGTAGTTTAGCATTATCACAGGGGGGGACTCTTAATTCAGTGGTACACAGGTTCTTTTGGTTGGTTGAGGAAGGGTCCATAGGTGATAGATCAGATTGTGCTACAGTGACAAACTCATCAAAAATGCATTCATTTCGGAGCTCTAATTCTAGTACATGGACCATTTGGACACGACAACTAGCTTTTTTTTGTCTTACTTTTTTTTAGTGTGATTGGGATCACTGTGAGTCAAGTGAGTGGGTGGACACATGGGCTCCACATTATCTTACTCCATTGTCTATCATACCCTCTATCAAAAATGATGACATGGAAAGTTCACTTGAGCATAATCATCTATCAGATCTACTTCAGCCAGGACATGTCTTTGCATTGGTTGCACCACAGGGGAATGATGAGAAATCTGATTATTGGTTAGCACGTTGTGTAAGAGGAAAACAAAAACTTGCACAACTGATCACAGATGATGATGGATTCACGTATCCTACTGGTTCAGTGGTTGTTGCTGGAACATGGCTGCGGACATACATGCTTAGAAGGAATGGAATTCCTACATTCGAAGACTATCAAAAGCACAAAGTAATTCTCATATATTCGCATCTTATTATAGCAACAAATGTAAAGTTATTGAAGCATCAGGGAAGACCAAAAGTAAAAGAACTTTTTACTATTGCTAATGTTGATCATGAAGCCTTGTTGGAGACCCTAAAACAGAGAGAGGACCCTATTGGAATACTTGACTAGGTATATATACTTATGTTATTTTCTTCATAATGATTTAATGAATTGATGATTATCTTGTTTAATACAATAAGTTACTAATTTTTGTATGATATTGGAATGTAGGTACATCATGAAGAGTTGGAGGGGGGTGGTATTGGGGAGAATTTCTAAAATTTATGATGTATTATGATGTAAAATGTGTAGTTTTTTGTATATGGTTTTTGTATTTTGGTAGGTTCTTTGTAAGGAATTATAAGAGGAAGATATTGAACAAGTTCTTCCAAATCATATTTGCATGTGATACAAGGCTATAACGACAATTTTAAGAGCATTTATAACTATATGAAAGATAATTGCATGTGGATATCTTATTACAAATTTGGTTTTTTCCTTATTTGACATAAATCTGACATTATGATTATTAAAACTATTTTTATCAAACTAATCAAATAAGAAAAATCCATAAAGTATGGATGAACAATTAGAATACTTGATTTCTTCCATTTTACAACCAATCATAGCATTTGAAAGCATAAAGAGTCATAATATTGGATAATGTTTTGAAAGACTTTCATATTGAAAAGTTGTATGAAGTACATTTGGGATAAGCCATAAAATCCATGAAAGAAGATAGCATGTAGGATAAGCAATTAAAGCCAATAAGCAAGATAGCACATGCATACTGACATGATATGAAGTTGGATATGAAGGCTATGAGTGGATGAGTCATTAGAGGTATCAACAATCCCATCATAAATGAGATCTTGGATTTTATGTTTCAACACTATGGAATCTTTAGTTTTATGAAATTTTCTTCCATGGAGATTAATTTAAGAGTGCCCCGTGTGTATGTAAAGGTCTTAAGGGAGATTAATTTAAGAATGCAATATTCTCCTCTAACCTTTTCTCAAGTTTAGAATTGATTTCTATCATGTGCTTAGAGAGATGAAGGCAAGAAAGATTATTTATCTCTTCTAGCTCTTTGTATTGAACATATAGAAAGAGAGATGACAAGTGAACAAATTTAAGTGTAGTCAATAGATCAAGGAAACCATTTAGTGAAAGAAATTCTTAGTATGCATATCATAGACCATGAAGTTAGAAAATACCAATAGCTCTAAGACCAAAGAGCCATTTTAAGTATGTTCAAGCACTAGAGACATAGAAAATCAAAGTCAATTTATGAAACTCCCCTTAGCAAAAAATGCAAACAAATATTTGCATTTGACATTTTGACTTGGTTGAAAAAGTTTGAAAATAATTGATAATATTGCAAGCTTGATGTTCAAAAGAAATTTTTTTTCCAAGAAAGATAGTGACACATGGAGTAGTCTTCAAACAATCATCCATCATTTGTGGCCACCCTGTACCGAGGAGTCTCCAAGGTGCTCTAAGTGCATTTGGAGGTCGATCTTTCGAGGGTTATAACTCAGAGCTTGTGAGGGCTATGGATGAACTGTCAAATGCTACAGGATGATGATCCTGAGGCCTAAAATAACCTATCTCATTTTTGAGAGATCACATTCTGTTTGGATTCAGCACAGCGATCTCGCTCGATGCCAAAACTCGCAGTGTGCCTCAGTTCATAGGTGCACCACAGTGTAACTTTGAAACCGTTGATCTTGGCATCGAATCGTCAGTGCCATTAGCTCCAGATGGGCAGGTGAACCCTAGTCACACCCTTGTTCTGGCCACGAAGACCATCCATCATTTGCGGCCACCCCGTACCGAGGAGTCTCCAAGGTCTCTAAGTGCATTTTGAGGTCGATCTTTCGAGGGTCATAACTCAGAGCTCGTGAGGGCTATCGATGAACTGTCAAATGCTATAGGATGGTGATCCTGAGGCCTAAATAACCTATCTCATTTTCAAGAGATCACATTCCGTTTGGATTCAGCACAACGATCTCGCTCGATGCCAAAACTCGCAGTGTGCCTCAGTTCATAGGTGCACCACAGCGTAACTTTGAAACTGCTGATCTTGGCATCGAATCGTCAGTGCCATTAGCTCTGGATGGGCAGGTGAACCCTAGTCACACCCTTGTTCTGGCCACGAAGACCATCCATCATTTGTGGCCACCCCGTACCGAGGAGTCTCCAAGGTGCTCTAAGTGCATTTTGAGGTCGATCTTTCAAGGGTCATAACTCAGAGCTCGTGAGGGCTATCGATGAATTGTCAAATGCTACAGGACAGTGATCCTGAGGCCTAAAATAACTTATCTCATTTTTGAGAGATCACATTCCGTTTCGATTCAGCACAGCGATCTCGCTCGATGCCAAAACTCGCAGTGTGCCTCAGTTCATAGGTGCACCACAACGTAACTTTGAAACCGCTGATCTTGCCATCGAATCATCAGTGCCATTAGCTCCGGATGGGTGAGTGAACCCTAGTCACACCCTTGTTCTGGCCACGAAGACCATCCATCATTTGCGGCCACCCCGTATTGAGGAGTCTCCAAGGTGCTCTAAGTGCATTTTGAGGTCGATCTTTCGAGGGTCATAACTCAGAGCTCGTGAGGGCTATCGATGAACTGTCAAATGCTACAGGATGGTGATCCTGAGGCCTAAAATAATCTATCTCATTTTCAAGAGATCACATTCTGTTTGGATTCAGCACAGCGATCTCGCTCGATGCCAAAACTTGCAGTGTGCCTCAGTTCATAGGTGCACCACAACGTAACTTTGAAACCGCTGATCTTGCCATCGAATCGTCAGTGCTATTAGCTCCGAATGGGCGAGTGAACCCTAGTCACACCCTTGTTCTGGCCATGAAGACCATCCATCATTTGCGGCCACCTCGTACCGAGGAGTCTCCAAGGTGCTCTAAGTGCATTTTGAGGTCGATCTTTCAAGGGTCATAACTCAGAGCTCATGAGGGCTATCGATGAAATGTCAAATGCTATAGGACGGTGATCCTAAGGCCTAAAATAACCTATCTCATTTTTGAGAGATCACATTCTATTTGGATTCAGCACAGCGATCTCGCTCGATGCCAAAACTCACAGTGTGCCTCAGTTCATAGGTGCACCACAGCGTAACTTTGAAACCGTTGATCTTGGCATCGAATCGTTAGTGCCATTAGCTCCGGATGGGTGGTTGAACCCTAGTCACACCCTTGTTCTAGCCACGAAGACCATCCATCATTTGCGGCCACCCCGTACCGAGGAGTCTTCAAGGTGCTCAAAGTGCATTTTGAGGTCAATCCTTCGAGGGTCATAACTCAGAGCTCGTGAGGGCTATCAATGAACTGTCAAATGCTATAGGACGGTGATCTTGAGGCCTAAAATAACCTATCTCATTTTTGAGAGATCACATTCTGTTTGGATTCAGCACAACGATCTCGCTTGATGCCAAAACTCGCAGTGTGCCTTAGTTCATAGGTGCACCACAGCGTAACTTTGAAACCACTGATCTTGGCATCAAATCATCAGTCCCATTAGCTCCAGATGAGCAGGTGAACCCTAGTCACACCTTTTTTCTGGCCACAAAGACCATCCATCATTTGCGGCCACCCCGTACCGAGGAGTCTTCAAGGTGCTCTAAGTGCATTTTGAGGTCGATCCTTTGAGGGTCATAACTCAGAGCTCGTGAGGGCTATCGATGAACCGTTAGAGGAGACAAGTTCATAAGGATGGAGTGGCTTAGTGTTTTTGCTAAAATAAGTTAGTGGGAAGGCTTTATTAGAGGGTCTTGGCCAAACTAGTTAGGGGTTTGCCAAAATTTCTTGTTTTATTTCTACTTGGTTTTGTTTTCTTGTTTTGTGCTTGAGTATTGTTATGGGATTGGGACTTACACACCTTCACCCTATGTTTATGGTTCCATCTGTGAAGCCATTGTGAAATAGTCTTGGGGGGAAATTTTTCAAGTTTGAAATGTAATGTTTATGCATTGAAAGATTGTATGTGTATCCCAGTTTGAGCCTTGTTCCCTAGCGCGAGGGTGGTCTCTTTGAGGCCTATGGTTGGGTGGAAAGCACCCATGGTCCTTGTTATTTTGTTGTGTTGCATATGCAGATTTGTGTCCAAGGGAGCAATGGAAATGGCTTGGAATGATCATCTTGCAGATTGATGTTGGATGAGAAAACTTGACATTGTGCCCTCATTTGTGAAGGAGGATTCACCAGCTTGTTCATGTTCTCAACGATCATGTTGGACAATGTTCATGCTACTCATTGTCCATATCTTTCAATTTCCATGTTCCTTATGATTTTGAAAACTCCCTTATGTTGCCCCATTGTGATGGAAGGAGATTGTATCATTGTTACCTAATGTACATGTAGAAGAAAATATTGATAAGGTTGTATATGCATGTTTCATTTGGAGTTTATATTGTTATGAAAGCATTGGTACGAGTCACAGATTTGCTTTGACATCATTTTTATCATTTGAAAATGTGAAAGAAAGTTTTCTCCTTGTGGTATTGTAAATGACTAGTTGATAATAACAATCCATAGATGTTATGTGATACCATTGATTGTATAAATTTAAAACTTAGTAGATTGCTTACAATCTTGTTGTGCACTCAATAATTTGGTGAGGAAGCAATGTTGATAGATATATAGTAATATACTAATTGTCACATTAATATATATTGTAATGATTAATGAATGTGTGTACATTGGTAATGAGGATAATAAGTAATTCTGATCCCCTTCCCTTACATGCTAGAATCACGACCTAGTCCATATGATACAACTGAAAGACCCTAATAGAATATTAGTATCAGAGGCTTGTTAGGATATGAATTACCTCACTAATTTATGAGTGTTGTATCTTGAACTTTCTCGTTTGACTCGTGACGCTAACTTGAACTAGACTGTCATCCAATCTATTTGAAAACCACCTGTGACTAAAATGTTAACACCTTCACACTATTCACATGAGTCTTGAACTCCTATTCAATGATAACCTTGTTTTACAATATGTAATTTCTTATGCGACTTCATAAGCTAAAAAAAAAAAAAAATTGTTGTGTTTTTACTAGTAAAATTTAGGGCATGACACATGATCCACGATAAATTGAACAATACTAGATACTAAATTAATATGTATATCATTGTGCACGTAAATGATAAAAATATATATCAAAATACATGTATCCATAGACAAAATTTTACACAAATATATATCAAAGATCATGTATCCATAGACAAAGTACTCAAATATATATATATCAAAATACATAGATCCATATACAAAATGTGGCTGATCCTGCCATCAGAATGTGTATAATATCAATGTTTCTATATACAATGTGGCATATTCCATCTCAAAATGTCTCATGATGCATCCTACGAAAACTATACTATCCTAGGGTGCTGGTGGATGATCAAAATGCAGCCTCTTCGCTGCACTAGGTGGATTGGATGCCTCCTACATAAACAAAAAAGGAAAACCCAAAGTTAGACTACTAAATTTATATGATTCTATGTATCTAAAATTGAATTACTCGAATGCATAATGATCTTTTCCGTATTGGAGATTGATACTATCAAAATTTCATAATAAATACCTCTCTCGTCGACCTCCTGCACCACTCAGGAGTCCTCTCGTATGCCCTCGGCAATGCTGGTACCTCTATGATTGTGGGCTATATATGTTCAAATACCTTTGTCAGATGAATCTACAATTTAAACTATAACATTATAATTCATAGCATGATAAATTTATAACATATTTAATCATGAATTCAAACTACAACTTACTATTGTAGGCTCCTCCTCAGGAGTGAGTGGCCGTGTCATCAAATCTACATAACTATCCCGTCGAACCTCATGTGCACTAGGAGTCTCCTATGAGATACAAAATAGTAGTTGTTAATATCACGGAAATTAGTTTTGAATTTATTTATGAAGATAAGTGATGCAAGAGCATCCCATGCTCATCAGGGGAACATTGAAGATCCAAGGCATTACAGAGGTCATGGAACATCTCTTGAAGTCAATTGGGCAATCCTTGCACCAATTATGGCTCATGGAAGCATACAAAGTTATAATGTTGGACTCATATGTGGAAGAAAGTTGTAATTGGGAATGAGATAGGATTTTAGGATTTTAGGATTTCTGCATCAATTAAAAAAATAAAAAAATAAATGATACTTATACATACAATGGGGCTCTCTGTGCGAATGAAAATCCCTGATGATCTAGGATGCCGAATCTGTACAGGCTCATCGCCAGTAGCCACACCCTATATACAATAAATAATGTAATTAAATGAGATTACCACAAATATTTTACAAGAATGCATCAATATTTAATCAATTAGAAAACATCTAATTACCTTTCCTTTGTCAATGCATGCTGGCTCACCCCTCACACTTTGTCCCCCTGGGGCAGTTGGTATCTGCAAGATAAAAGAAAGATTAGCAACCATATATGCTACAATATCAAATAGAAAAAAGAAATGCGAACACAACATAATGTACCGTAGATGTCTCAAGGCCAAATGAAATGGCCGAGAGTGTAGCATCATCTATCTGTCTGAGCTCCTCCTCGATCATCAACTAAACATGAATGAAGATCACATACATGTAAAAGTCAGTATGGCTTAAAAATTAAAATTACTCTATTATAAAAATTAACTTTAAATCACATATGTCATAACAAAAAAATGTATACACGTACCGATACCGAAGGAGTCCATGCCTCTACATTCCCCTCCTCTCTCGCATCAGGGTCTGTAGCGTCTGCACGTGCGTCTGGTGTATCCTCGTCTAATACAAAATGATACTCAGGAAGATCACCTATGGGACCCAGGAAAATATTCTTGCATGTAATGCAAGTGTGAGGCACACAAATGTGTGATGAGCTAGCCGATGATGAACTGGCACCAACGTCATCAACACGAGGAGGCAAGACTGACCTAGCCTGAGATATCATTAGGCTACTCAGCCTATGAATGGCTCTGATGGTCTGAGATCTAGCCTCTGCCATAATATCTGGATGCTGCACTCGAGGAGGGGGGGAGATATTAGGGGGGGGGGGGGGGGACAAAAGTGCCAAGTTTCTTCCGCTGGGAAGAGGGTCTATCCTGAGGAGCTCCTAGTCCTAAGCCCATGTTGGGCTTCATGCTCCAATAGTTCACTTTAAGTTTCAACACAAATTCTGCATATAATTTTTTAAGGAAATAAAATGGTATGTCTAAATTGCCATGTGGAGGGATATCAAAGACCATCCACCAACAGTCCCAAGAATTTGCACGTATGGCATCATTTGTGCACCATTTAATTGATAGTTTGGTTTTTTTTGGGTCAACTGGTATACTCGTTTTTGGGTTAGCAAAAAGGCTTGCCAAATCGTCTTTGGTTATGTTGAGGGCCGCGACCTCATCATAATCCAAACCATCATCAAACATCTGGTGCATTTCATCACGCCAACGAAGAGCAGCATTTTGTTGGTTTGTAAGAGTTTCAATGTTATCCACTATGGTGTTTAACGTGGATAACATAGGAGCCAGTGCAGGTACATTATTGTATGTTCTATGCAAACCTCTCAACTCAGTGAGATTTTCATTTATCAAATCCTCGATTCGAGGAGGGTTTTGAGGAGGTAGAGGATCATTTGGTGGACGGTTTTGTGGGGATACTGGATCGTTTGGTGGTGGGTTGCGAGGAATATTATTCCCTGCCTCAGTGTCATCATTTTGATCAGCCATTCCTATTGAATTACAAAACGTAATATATATTAAAAAAAAATCTAAATTTTAACCATTTTTGTCAAAAAAACCCTAGATTCAACTAAAACAAACAAAATCTTGTTAAAATCTATTAAATTTAGGTTAAAAATGAGTCAACGGGGGGGAACATACCTGATATCTGATATCCGATCTGACTGGCCCAAATTCGCGTGAAAATAAGGGTCGTGGGTCTGTGATTTTGTATTTAATCCATGCATAGGTATCGGATATCCGATATTATAATATATATAATATAACATATATATTACATTTTATATATTTTTATATTATATTTTATATTTATTATATTAATTTACTATATATTATAATATAAAATATTATTATTATACTATATTATTATAATTTATAATATATTATACTTTTTTATTATATATTATATTATAAGATATTACTTTTTATTATTATATTATATTATATATATATTATATTACATTACTATATATTATAATATATGAAATATTATATTATATTATTATAATATAAAATGTTATTATAATATTATTATTATAGTATAATATTATACGATTATAATATAATAATATTATTATTATTATATTATAGTATAATAATTATTATAATAATATTATTATTATATTATAGTATAATAATAATTATAATAATATTATTATATTATAGTATAATAATTATTATAATAATAATATTAAATAATATATCATACTATTATATGATTTTAATTATTAGTCGGATATTGGATTTAAAATCAGATATCCGATATCAAATCGAATATTCGATATGATATCGGATATCTGATAAGGCTCAGCTTAACCTTCCAGGTTTGGTTCCTGGATAGGTAAAAAAAAGTCAAAGCGGATTTTGAAGCGCTTTTAGGCGTCTTCAAACTCTTTTTTTTTCACATCGCCACTTTTTGGGACACCATGATCCTGCACATACCCCTAAGATTTTCAATTTTATAATTGTTTGGATATTTAGATTCTTTATATTTTTATTTTTATTTTTAAGATACTTATATTTTTTTGGAATTTATGCAAGATTTTTTTTCACTTTATTATTTATTTTTTAGAGATTACCAATTCTCAAAAGAGATCACATTGTTTTGCCCCTAGTATCTAGGAAGGTGTAGGATATAATGGGTTAGAAATCTAATGGATAAGATAGATATGATGCATGAATAAGGTGAATCAAATCCTCAAGGACCATCCCTTCAAGATTATGCAAGCTAGGAAAAGAGAAAATAGACATATGAAGCATTTTATGGATAAGAAATAGAAGTCAAAAAGATAGATAGCACATAGGATAATGGTTTGATGTCATAGAATAATGTGGTCCAAAAAGAATTGACATGTCACAAGTCTTTCAACAACCATCTTTTTATTCTTTATTTTCAAGTCTTTATTTTGATCAAGATAAAGGGGTTAATTAGATAGGATAATAATAGGATAAAGTGATCAAGATGGATTTGTTTATCAAGACTATGAATGATTATTTATTATAAGAAAGACCATGATAGGGTAGTTGACAAATAAAATATCCAATCCATTTATCTCATCCAATGAATAAAACCTTATCCCTGATATTCATTTTATATTTTCAAGATCAAAGGTGAATGAGGGAATAGATGAATGATGGAGAATTATGCATGATGTTTGTTTACTAGGTTTTCATCATGGTACTTTTCCATGTCCAAGGCACTAAAAGAAGTGGTTTTCACCATAGGATGGATTTATTTCTCTTTGCTTTTTCTACCAAGACACCTATTTACCAAGTTTTCACTAAGATACCTTTTCTCTTTTTCAATTTGTTTTAATTTTTAGAAAGGCTTTCGACATTTTTCTACTAAGATAATGCTCCTTTGGGAGGATATGTTATGATTTGATAAAGTGGCTAAAGATGATTTAAATGAGATAATACCAAAGATAAATGAACATGAGAGATGACGTTTTATGCATTGGATGAGGTAAATATGATGTAAGGATAGAAGGTGGAAGGATAATAGGTAAGTTTTGGATAGTGGGTATGATTTTGAAAGGACTATGTAAGGGTAGATGGAAAAGTAGGCAAGATCAACATTGACACACATCTTAAAGGGTTCCAGAATAATGGAGGAAACATTGATCGAATATCTTGAGGCTTCAATGCATTATGTGATGAAAGATGTTCATAAGAGGATGCATTGAAAGCCTTTGGAAGCTTGGATGCTAACTCTTATTTTTATTCAAAATTTAATTCCTTTAACAGAGACTTGGAAATTCATATGATTTTTTATTTTTATTTTTTCTTTTGGATACTTTAGGAACCATTTCTTCAATGATAGATTCATGAACCCATTTTTTTTTTTTCAATTCTTTGCTTGGTGGACCCTTTTGATCTCTTGAATTTTTCTTTTTCCTTTTTATTTACATGTTGATTGGATAGTACATAGTTATCTTCATTTATAAATGGATTCTTTTATTTGTTGTTATTATATTTAACATTTGAATTGCTTTTAAAAGACTTGGGATTTATGGATGGATGAGGCTAATATGAATGGTTGAAATGGATGAGTGGATGAAAATTTGTCAAGGGTGAATGTCTTTGTCAATCTTGAGGTATGATGGGGGAACTAGATTACAAGCTGAGAATAAAAGGTATGGGAGATGGAGGGATATGGAACCAATATATATGGAAGGTTTGAATGTTTTGTATTTGAGATATAAGGACCAAGGATGTATCTGGAAGATTCATATGGATAATGGATAGTTATATCAACATCTATAGAGTAGGAAACATGACCAAGTCCTTCATCTTTAGGATAAATTTTTGTACGAATAGGCTCATTGTCATCTTTAATAGAAACAAATTTGATAGAAATAGTTTAATCTTAAGGGTATTTATTCTTATTTCAAGGATTAGGAAGAAAATGAGACTTTTTAGATGAATAGTGAGAATCATAAAAAGGGAATGATGATATACTTTGATCTTGACAAGCATCTTTGGATAGCATAGGAAGGTTAATTTTATATATATTTTCAATAAGATCACTTGAAATAGTGGAAGTTTTATCTTTATCTTTCTTACTATATGGATAATATATAGGGCATGGAGGGATATGTTGTTCTTAAAATGAAGGAATGACACTTTAAAAGATATGAAATGGTATTGAGGGATCTTGGTCTTGATTTTTCCTCATACTTGTTTATTAATATTTTAAACACTCCTCTTGCCATGGAGCTACTTCTAAAGATGAGGAGATATCTTGTGTCTGCATGATAGGCATGGTAGCACACAAGGTTTGGGATTTTTGATTTTAGGAGAATTAAAAATATTTGAAGCCAAATGTAGATTAGCTTATATTTATTTTAGAGATAATCCTTGAGGATAGACATAGTTGGTATGAAATTCATTACGTTATCTATTAAATGAAGACATGTTGGATAGATTTTATATTTTAAAATATGTATGATTATTGGAGGAAGTAAAGGCTACAAGAGAACCACTACTAGACATAGGTTCATTATTTTAATCTTACTTTAGAATAGCATCTTCATTAGATGAGTATAGGATTTTCAATTTCAATTAAGTCATCATCAATAGATCTTGGCTTTTATGTTTCAACTCCATGAAATCTAAAGAATTATGCTCATCATTTTGATGATATCCACAATAATTTCTCAATAATGAAATTCCAAATTAGGTTGTTTGAGGAAATGTGATGATATTGTTCTCAATATTGTTTTTCAAAATTGATTCATAACTTTGTCCTAAAAGAGTAAATATTGTGTGTACAAAAAGTGTCACACTTCTATAAACCATTATTCTTGAGAATACCCATGAAAGAGGACACATAAAGAGGTGAAAAGGCTATGAGATGGTGACTCTCAAATGAACCAAACTATGCAACCCTTGCAAGGTACACCATAAAATGAGAGATTCAAAGATGGGAGCAAGAATGCTCACATCCAAGAATCTAGAATGAATGTAATGCAAATGAAAACTAAATGAGAGAAATTAGAATGCAAGATAAACTAGAAAATAAGTATTAAAACCTCTATTTAAACTAGATTATTTAATATATAAGCATGGAGAGAAACTAGAATGAATGAGAAACATGAAGAATGAAGAATACAAGATAGAAGAAGAGGAGCTCCACAAGCATAAGATATTCAATCCTACAACATAAAATTAGTAAAAGAGTGGAGTTGCGAAGTGAGGAGCGAGCTTTCCCTTTTAAAGAGAAATGGATGATAGAGATCACAAGAAAAGATGCATGTGATCAAGGGTGGAGTTTGAAAGTGGGAGTGATCCATGTGCATAAGCATTTCCACCAATCATGATGAAGAGTTGACATCTATCCCCCATGTGGGACAAACATGTCTTTTCTTTCATTTTTAAATAAGGGATATCCTTTTGCATATGAAAATTAGGATAAGAGATGAGTGGGGAATTTTCTTTAATTAAAGGGGGACATGTTCTTGTAATTAAATATGAACTTAGGATAAAGTGGTCAAACTATAGGATAAAATCAAATAAATAATTTTTTGGAGATTTGATCAAGGATAAGCATTAGATAAATTATACAAAAATGCTAGAAAGGGGGCTCATAGTCTAGATGACCATTTTTTGGTGATTACATTTGTCCTTCTTTAACTAATGTGTGATTGGTCTGGAAATACATTACATCAAAGAATGATGAAGTCAAGATGATAGAGAGATCCGACTCTAAAGAACAAAGGACAAAGTGATAATAGATCTTGAATGCACAATCTAGTTAGCAATAATATTAAACATTTGGATAGAGAAGAGACAATATCAATACCTAAGATAAGCACTGATATGTCAAGAAAATAAAGTAGATAGATGAAGAGAAAATATATAGTTGTAGCAAAAATAAACTTGCAATAATGATAGAATATTCTTGCCCCTTTGGCATTGAAATTGAAGTGAGATAGAGGAGATGTAGAAATTAGGTAGATTTGATCAAATTAGACCAAATAAAAGTTCATGATGATAGATAAGAGATTAAGACCAAAGAGTGACCATCAAGAAATTAAGATATGCGATAGTTTAACTAAGTTTGACCAAGAAAGATAAAGCATAGGAATTAGGTCAAAGAAAGAAGAAAGAAGAAATGAGATGAAATAGAATTGAAAGAAAAGAGTGGAAGAGATTAGAAATGATGATTTACCCAACAAGATTCAAAGATTAAGCCTCAATAGGTTAGCCAACTACATAGAAGAAGGAAGAAATTTTGACTAGAAAGATGAGCCCAAATTTGGATTTTGATCCTAAAAATGGATCTAAGATGTCGAGAATAGAAAAGATAGGTAAAATGCATAGATGAGATGGTAAGATAGAAAAGAAACAAGAAATAAGAAATAAGAGATAAGTTGAGATTGAGAAGAGGCAAGAGAAAGATGAACACATTTAGCTGACACATCCATGAAAGATAAAGAATAGAGCTTTCTCAACATGAAAAATGAAAAGCTAAGCTAGAATGAACTCTAAAATTCAAGCTAGTATGAAAAGTTGCAATTGCAAGGATTACATAAGTAGGTCCTTGTTTTTATCATCGAACCTTATTAAGGACATTGGAAGATCATACAATCATCACTAGGATGACCTATGAAGATATGAATATGATCTATATCAGGTTGAAATGTGGGAATCTGACCTATGCATTAAAGACATATAGGTCAAGATGACTATGCAATTAGAATCCCTAAGTTTAGTATAGCAATATTACACATGTATCAAGGCATAAGTGCTTGGATAACCCCTGGGTGTGGTCTTTCAAAAATAGATAAGGATGATACATTATAAGTCAAAGTGCTAAGTTGGACACACATGAATTCTCTAAATAGTTTAGACTAACAAAGTATTTTTAGAAATAGGAATTATTGCGCATGGGGGGCGGTTGAATCAGTAATTTACAAACTTTCTTTTTTATTTGTTAATTTAAACCATACATAAAAAAGTAATAAAGTAACAGTAACCATGCACAAAGATAACTCATAACACCATATTTTGTTAACTAGGGAAAACCTTGGTGGGGATGATACCCACTAGATAATATACTGATATATAAATTCCTTGTTAGAGGATGGACCCTGTTAGGAGTTAATGAGAAAATTTAGTGTAGAGAGTCCCTATTAGGAGACTTAGTTGTAGTATAGTAGATGCAAGATGAGACCACTGCACAAACATGCACTTCCAATTACAAGAAGAGCTCATTGCGCAAAACAAGTAATTAGACTTTTGAAATATAGATTTTATAACTTCTTTCTTTTTTTATCTCTAATCTTCAACTTAATCTTAGATCAAAAAATAGCTTTTACAAAAATTCACATATATCACTTTCACAAAAGTTCTCATATCATAACTTGCACAACTTTTTTAATTTTTCTTATCACAAGATGTCCTTTGCATAAATACCAAGCCTTTACAAAAATTATTGCTAGCTCAGCTAAGGCCACAATACACTTTTCCAAATTAGAGTAAAAATCTAGGATATCATTCCTAATTGGTTAGTTAATATTTTGTAAACAAAATAATTCCTTTTCTTCAATTCTACCATCCTATTCAATTGGTAAAAACATGAATATCTCTTTTTCGTATAATTTGTACTAACTTTTGAGGCTATACATGTTATCATAAACATGTATAATATCTCCATCTAACTTTTCTAGTCATAATATTACATCAACAACAAGTTACAAACAAAATAATACACTGTTGTATACCAAATTCATACTTAGACAATTTTTGAGTACCAAAATCTAAGTATCTTTATTTTTGAAGTTTCTTGTAAGCATGTACATCATGTATTTCCATAAATGACAAAAATTACATATCTTCATTATCCAATTATGAAAAATCTCCCCCTTTGGCATTGATGGTAACAAAATAAGGAAAATTGGCTAACTATCAAAAACTTAAAATAAATAACACATTCACATTACATCATTACAACTTGTCCATCTTACATATGCTCCCCCTTACAATATGATTTCATAATTTCAATATTATTTTCTCCTCTTTAGCTAGTTTACAATTTTCTTATGTACTTCTCCCCATTTTGACATCAATGAAATGGGTTAAAATGTCAAAAACTATCCAAAAACTATCCATCTGTTGTCAAAATCTCTATAAATATCTACCTTAAATTGATAGTATCTTCATGCAATAATCAAAACTTGCCTTAAGATTTATCATACCTTTTATCCATGTATCTTTGGTTGCTTCAATAGAGGTGATAATTCTACATAAGGCATATGATGCAATCTCAACTGCATTAAGTTCAGAGTATAAATTAAGTTTAGGGTATAAAAAGTTAGAATAAGTGTCTTTAGCCTTGACACATTCCTCCAACTATCTCTCAAAAATAGATTTTTTAGAGAAATAGATTCTCTAAAATCCAATACTCACTTCAAAATTTGTTCCTTCGAAAGTTTTGGTTTCTTTATATCATTATGAATACTAGCCACATGTCCTTCAAAATCATCAATTTTACTAGCAAAATGTTGTAACTAGCTAGATAGAGCCTCTAGCTCACTTCTCTTTCCTCCAATATGACTATCGATATCCTTAGTGAACTTATAAGATATGGTATACTTTATGTACACTATCTTTCCATCTTTTTGACACTTCCAAAGTCCCTTGATACAAGTATCAAGACTTATCAAATCATTCTTAATATTCTAGCAAATAGTGCTAAACAAGTTAGCATCATGTGAGATTTGTGCCTTGGTTACTACAACATTCAACAAATTTGTGAATTCTTCATCAAAAGACTTTAGCATTGCCTATGCCCTCTATTCAGGATCTGCCTCTATGTGTTGCATTGACAGAGTACTATGTAATCTGTCAAAAACCTCCATCAAGTTTCTCTATAGGCTCTTGACTATCGTGTTCTTCTAAATAAATTTTGACAAAGATGAGATAATAGGAGGAATAGAGAGGAATGTTAGGATGATGGGGAAGAATAGAGTAACAATGATTATGGTGGCATTTGGGAATTGATGCCTCTACTACAAGAGATTATAGCTTGCTTAGGACCTCATGTAGAGGAAAACCAACATGACCATGGCCAAGAGGAGGGATCTCGCCATGGAGATTCCCATATGTCATACCATAGAGAGGAAGAGAAGCATGAGCATGAACATTCTTGCACACCACCTGGTGGAAGAGAGCACCATCAAAGAGGTTGAGAACATGATGGAGAGGTTTCCATCCATATGGACATGATGACATCCCTTCTACAGTCTAAACTTACATACTATGATGGTAAAGGAGGTGGCCTTAGGGATGAGACTTGGTTACTTGATATGGAACATTACTTTTCCATGTATCCATATAAAACTAACTTGATAGCCCATTGTGCTATCATTTAGTTGAGAGACCACACATCTATTTAGTGGAACATCGAGGGGTAGAAGCTCCAAATCAGTATAGTAGATCTCACCTAGGAGATCTTTGAGGAGAGATTTAGAGAAAGGCTCCTATACCCTTAATTTAGGGAGGCTCAAATGCATCAACCTAGGAAACTTATCCTTTCTATAGAAAAGGTAAGGATTGTGGAAAGGAATGTGGCTAAGGGGTTCAGTGGAAAATTAGGGTCTTAGATCCATAGTGCACAGACTTCAGGGTAGGATGTATAGTTTCCTTAGTCCTTAGGAAAGGGCCAAATCTAGTCAACACCCTCTCATGGTGTTAATCATCATGGAAATTGACAATGAGGGAATTGGACTAAGGATGGACAGAATTTAGGTGCCTTAGGGAAGAGAGGGGATGGCCAAAGCCATGGATAGTAATCTCAATAGAATCCCCCACCTTAGAGTAGTTAGCAGAACTCTGGCAAGGGAAGTGCACCCTATTCTAGTGTTTCTTAGGGTGGACGTGTAGAGAGCCTTGATATGAGAGGAGCATGTTTCTCATGTAGTTAGCTTGGCCATAGAGCAATAGAATATCCTTCAAAGACTTTATTAGGACCTAGTAGAGTTACAACAAGATTGGATCCTATCGTGGGATATGTAGGTAGAACCCATCGAGTCTTTGTGGTGGTTGATAATTGTTAAGATGAGCACCAAGGTATTGTAGTTGAGGCTACATGTACATTACATAGTATTTCATCTTCAATAAATGATTTGACTCAGGTGCTTTAAATTCTTTTATTTATCCATCTCTTGTTTAATGATGTGGGATAGTGGTAGCATGTTAGGTCGATGGGTGGCAAGTTGAGTTAGTTGTGGGTTCCAAAGTGGCTGTGGACTCCTTGGTCAATGGATGTGAATTAGACTTGCATACCTTTACCACCATAGTGGATCTTCACTTCCTACCTCTAGGATCATATGATATTGTGTTGGGCATGGATTGGTTAGCTAAAAATTAGGCAAATATAGATTGCCATTGTAAGTCAGTATATGTGTGTTGATGACAAAGGTGGGAAGGTGGAGCTTTTAGGGGTCCAAAGACCAATCTTACTTTGGATGATCTCATCCAACCAACTGAAGTAGATTATGCAGAAGGGATGTCAAATGTTTGTAGTTTTTGTCTGTGACCTTGAGGAGGATGAGAGCCATACAGTAACACTTGATGATCACCCACTAATTCATGAGTATGTAGACATGTTTCTTGATGAGATACCAAGGCAATGTGACATTTATTTTTAGATTTATCTCATACTAGGAGTTGAGTGAGCTCAGATTGTAGTTGGAGATATCATTAGCCAAGGGCCATATTCATCCTAGTGTATCCCTGTGGGTTGCACCCATCATCTTTGTGAAGAATAAAGATGGATCATTGCATTTATGCATTGACTATTAGTAGTTCAATAAGGTGATGGTGAAGAACCGATATCCTTTTCCAAGGATAGATAACTTGTTTGATCAGATGAAGGAAGCATGATTGTTCTTGAATATTGATCTTAAGTGTTAGAATATTCAAATATGGAAAGAGTACTTATGAGAGGGGGGGGGGTGAATCATAAGTATCACGCTTTAGCTAATAAAACTTTTTAACTAAAAGTAAATTGCATGCATGTAAATACATCAAGTAAACATAAAACACATGCATCAACAACTCATAACACTGGAATTTGGTAACCCAGAAACCCTCCAGGAATAAGAAGGTAAAACTGGGGTGGAGATGATACCCACAAAAATTACTGCAGCAATATTGTTCAACCACTTCTGATGGTCTGCCCTGTTAAAGGCTTTACACTGTGTCAATAGTGACCTGGTTAGAGGCTTTACAAACACTTAACATGAAGTGTCACCCTGTTAAAGGATTTAATCACCTATTTAAAGGATCTGTGAAGTAGTTGTTAAGCTAACCTATCACCATAGGATTTTCATTCTAATACAATTGCTAGAAAGTATTAGGTATAATGAACCTGATAGATTACAATCCCTAATTGCTGAATGTAGGCACCTTTCCGCTTTCTCCGATCTTGATCCTTTGTGATCTGATAACCCTCGCTTCTAAAAATAGATTTCCTTGTGTACCCTTGTATATCCACTCATATATTTACAATGAAATTTTGTCTTCCTTATAAAGACATTTGAGGATTTAGGGTTAGGTATGGATCTACAATTCATATTCAATCTTCATTTTCCACTTACTATTTGCACTTCTTCTATTGGTTGCATGCCTTCATCATTTTTCTTATTGGCTGCATGAAGATTGCATAGAAAAAATAAAAGAATTGATCTCATCATTAAATCCTTCGAAATTTACCTTATGTTGGCTATAAAAATAGTTTACATCATAATTTGTGCAATTACAAACTCTTCTGCTGATATACTGAGTTACTCGACTCCTGAAGTATTGCTGATACTCGACACATGTTGTTTCCTAGATAGCTTGTCACCTAAACAAAACTGTATCACTCAGCACCTTATGGTACTCGACACTTGTTAACACTCGACATCTTGTGTTTCTCAGCACTTGTTAACACTCGGTATCTTGTGTTACTCAGCACTTACACTTCACTCGGTATCTAATCTTCACTCGGTATCTGAAAACTACTCGGCAGATGAAGATAACTCGGCATTAGTTGTGACTCGGCATGCATGGTGTACTCGATTCCAATGTGGAATGTGATTAAGTGTGTTGGCACTCAAGTGTCAAAAACTATTATGAGGTTAACAATCTCCCCCTTTGACATGAGTGACAAAAACACTTAACTGACCTTATAAGTACATTTACTAATCTGATTGGTATATACAAAGTTTAAAGAAAACTTGATCAAAATTTGTAACTTACAATCTTACAATATATACCTAAAAAATTTTATAACTCCCCCTGAGTTGATTGTGCCTTATCTGTATATCAAGCTCCTCCTTTGTATCTTTTCTCCTTTGTCTATTTTCTCCCCCATTAATTCATCTCTATATCTCCCCCTAATATGTCTATTTTCTCCCCCTTTTTGACACTTATGTCAAAGAATGTTTAAGGGTTAAGACCATATTTAGCCAAAAATGTGTTGTTTACCTCCATAATCATCATGAGAGCTGCATCCCAATTGTTCAAAGCAATTTCTAGTGACTTATGCTGGATGGCAGTCTTGGCAACAAGATGAATAAGTCCATCTAATGTAGAAAGATTTGGGTCTTTCTTGAGAATAGTTTCGGCATATACTTGCTCTTTATGGAGTATCTCTAAATGTGGGGTAATGGAGGATTGGAGCTATATTAATTTGGCCTTGATATTAGCCTCATTTGCTGTTAATACAACTAGTTCTTTGTGAGTGTGAAGTGATTGAGAAAAATGCTTCTCACTTTTTGCTGGATCATTTGGTAGTTGCATACTTGAAATGTTTAAATTTCTTTCCAAGCTCAGTATCTTTTGACTTGTTTCTTGTGTGAAGTAAGAAAAATCATACAACTTTTTGTACAATGAGAATATATTCTGAAGTACCTTTTTCACTTTGTCAATAACCTTTGCCAATTCAACTTGTGAAAGTGCAATTTGACTTGATATTTTCTCATTCACTTTCCCCTAAAATTTTCTTTTTGACCATTCCATAAGTTTTGCATTTGTTTCTAGGTCTTCATTTGTCACCTGGTCAACAATATCTATTAGTTGCTCCATGATATGCTTTGACTCATTTGGTGATTGCAAACTGAAGGCATCCATAAAGATGTCCTTAATCTCATATAGTGTTTGCTTTTTTTTATACTCCTTCTTGAGTATTTCCTGTCTTTTCCTCCTATTTAGTGCTTCTTGCACATCATTGATTTGATCAATGGTTATTGATTTTGAGTCATAGCTCAGTACGATTATCTCCTCATCTAATTCAGGGTCTCCATAGTGAAGTACCCTTGCAACTCTGGTAGAGGTAGATCCTGGTATAGATATTTGCAATGGCTGATGTGAAGGAGTTCCTGAGGTAGGAAAATTTATTAATGTTTGTATTGCCTCCTATTCTTTAGGGGTTTTCACTGTTTTCTCCTCCTTCTATTTACCATGATCAATTATTGTAAGCTTAGGAAGTGCACCTTGTATTTGTGCCATAGGATCAGATGTAATAGTCTATCCTGTTTGTTCTATTCCTTTTTCTACAGCTGCACTTGGCTTCTGTCTTGCAACATAAACTATGCTTGTTGGTATTTGGAATTGACTACTAGTAGTTATAGAGATGATAGAAGGTGGTTCTTGTGGATTCACCTTATCTTTGACTATACTTTCTACTAGTTTTTGCAATTCATCTATACTGACCAATATTGGATCTGTACATAATATTGCTTGTTGAGTAGATTGGTCAAGAATTCTTTTCAGATCTTCTGCAGTTAATGGATTGATATTCTGACCAGAAGTATCAGGAACATCAGTAATAGTTACAATGTCTGCAGGTGAGATGGATGCTTGAGGAGGGCTAGGGGGTGGCAATTATGTGTCTTGCACACTCTGATCTGGTTGCTGCTCTTGCTCAGTTGTTGCCATTGTATCCTATTTTTGTGTCTGTTCCTCCTCTCCATCTATCTTTTCTTCTTCCCTCTTCTCTTCTTCTCTTTTCTTTTGTTCTTCTTCTTTCCTTTCTTCTTCTCTTTTCTTTTCTTCATCTTCTTTCCTTTTTCTCCTCTCCTCTATTGGTACAGTAGCTTCTTCCTTGTATTCTTCTTCAAGAAAGTCTTCAATACTTTTGTACAAGTTCTTCCATGATTTCATTATTCTTTGAACAATCTCTTCCATCCTATTTTGGAGTATGAAGAATGCCTTGTATTTAGGTGTAAACCTATTATTATGTCTTTTGATTGCATTCTTTACTTGTTCCCTAAACAAATCTAGCAATACACTTGCTAAGGTTGATTCCCTCATCTCCTTGTCCATTTTTAAACAAAAATGTCATCTGTCTTCTACAATTTTTGACAGTTCTTTTGACAATTGACCATCTAGTTCAAGTGGAGTGTACTTGAATTGTGCCATCATTCCATAAACTATTTCTTCTATTCTATTATGTTCTTCTTTATTAAATTTACTGAAATCAACTTTATTTAAATTACTTAAGTCACCATTTCTAATCTTTTTACATAAGGTATCAACTGAAGAATGACTTACCTTTTCAGATTAGTCTTCTTCATCAGTGTCAGGTTGAGCCACATATCTTTTTCTTTTCCTTGGCTCTTCCTATGTTTCCTTGGTTTTTTCCTTCTTTGTAGCTTTCTCTTTGGCCTTTTGAGTGGAGGCCCTTGTTGTAGCTCGTGTTGTTGGCTTTTGAGGTGATGGCTTGGTACCTTTCTTTGTTCTGGGCTTAGTTGAAAGTTGTTCTATTGCTTTTCTCTTCTTTGGCTTAGCTTCAATTGGTGCTTCCTTGGCTCCTTCTTCCTCTGCACCTTCCTCCTTGTCTTCTCCAAGACCTTTTGTTAATTCCATTGGCCCTTGATCTTGCTCATCTTCATCATCACTATCATCTTCTTCTTCTTCCGCTTCAGCCTCAATTTCTTTCCCAAATTTTTTCTTAATCTTCTTTAATAGTTTGTCTTTCTTCTTCAATGTGGAAGCAGTTTTTAATTCCATGTTTATATTTGATCTTACCACATCATAAGTGCCAAAATGTGGAGCACTTTTATCTGTTTCTTTTGCTAATAATGCAGTTATTGCTACATATGCCTCATCAATATTAATTTCATATCCAAATGGCCTTAGCCATCTTACCCTTGGTATAACTGCTTGAATATAGGTAAAATCAATGTCAACTAAGAAACATATATCATTAGTATATTTTTTTACTAAGGAAGCTAGTATCCTTGATCTTTGCTTCATGGATTTCTTGAAATCCTCAAAATAGCTTGTCATCAAGGCATCAAAATTTTCTCCCATTTTCTCTATATATTCATTGATTTGGGCAATGATGGTTTTGTCATTCCTCCATGCCACTTTACCAAAAGAAGGAAACTCATTCTGAACATAAAATAATATGCAGACTAGGATTGCTCCAAATTTGCATTGAGTGACCTTTGTTCTTCTTATGGCAGCTAGGTTTTCATTGATCTATTGTAGTTGTAGTTCTGCAAGATCATAAGTATGATCCTTTTTCACCAATTTGTAGCCTACATCTACTGCAATACATGGTACACTGTTGAGTCTACTAGATTGATAGAATTTATGGGCAATGACTCTAACAGCAAACTCAACTAGAGGATCCTTTATGGTGTGAAGTGTCATTCCTCTTTTGTTCCATTGGGCACCAGTATTCTTTTCAATAACCTCCTTTGATTCACTTCTTAGGGTTTTGTACCAATCTAGGGTTGGGTACCCCATTACTCTATGTATGATTTCTTTGGTCAATTTGATGGGAATATCTTCTAACCACAAATTTCCACCATGAATTCTACTTAGTACAAGTCTGATCCATTCTATTTTGAATACGGTGGGAAAACTTAAAACTCGAGTCAAACCCTTTCTTTCAATGATTTTGAAATCTTCTTTCAAGACTCCATCTACACACAGTTTCTCATAGGCTTGTCTTATTTCCATGTCTCCTAGAGCACCTATCTTACAGTTGTAGCATTTTTTTACGTCTTGGACCATTATAAATTTTGGGGGAATATGGGAGAGAGCTCTGGCTGGATCATTTTTGTAGGCAACTTCGGGAATAGGACGAAAATTAGGTTGCTTGACCTCATTTGAAACTAACTAAACTTCTAAAGACCCTTTTACCTTAGTTTTCTTTGAACTTGATGTCATTTATGCAAACTAGGGTTTTCACAACAAAAGGATACGAAACTACGTAGCTCGACACAAATGAAAATACCCCAAGATCGATGAAAAACATGTTGGATGAGGTTGCAATATGCTTGAAATGTTGGATTTTTGCTATGAAGTTGCTCATCTCTCTTTCTTCTTCTTTGCTTCTTGATAAGTAAAACTAATTGAAATCGCGATAATATACCCTATTTCCATCGCATTAAATGCTCAATTGCCAACTTGGCTTTTGAAGAAATTTTAACTTAACTCGGCTTCCACTATATTTTCACTTTACTCAACTTCCATTGGAATTATCCAACTCAGCATCAGTTATCAACTTGATCACTATTAGGAGCTCAGCATCTATTGAAGTTTTAACTCAGTATCCAAAGACAGCTTGGCAACAACATTTAGTTTTTATCTTGACATCTTGTTTCATGTAAGTTTATCCTTTGCTTATCTTCTTTGTCTTGGGACTAATGTGTGATATAGCTTTGTATATCAGTCATGTGTACTTCTCATACTTAGTTTGATGAAGTGTGATCACTTGACCCATTGGGTGAAGTGATCCCTCCACTTGATGTGTTGCACTCATCTTTCTTTTCCCAAGTCTTGTTCATTTTCCCCCTTATCTTTTCGACATCAATTTTTCCTTTTCCCTTGTTTTCTTCAATCTTGGGTCCCTTTGATCTTGTAGGATAGTTTTTACTGATATGACCAATTTTCAGACAACTAAAACATGTAGTTTGATTCAACCATCTTTTTTAGTTTCCTCTGAAACGTGTTCTTATGCAGTTCTGTGGTATATGTCCATATTCTTGACAATAATGATAGCTGTACTTGGTGTTGTAATCCCAATGATAATGACTTTCATTCCCTTCTATTTTTGCTGGTTGATTTGATGTCCACATAGGTTTTGATCTGCATTCAAATGCCCTATATCCATACTTTTGGCAATTATAACAATGTCCATCAAATCTCTGAGTCCTTGTGACATTGGATCTACAATTTTGTGTCATATGTCCTTGCATGTTGCACTTGTGACAGAAACTCTTATTTTTGGGTGTGTTTGATTGATTGAATCTTCTACTCCTGCACACATTAGCTGTATGCCCCTTCTTATTATAGTGATGACAAGTAGGTTTTGAATTCTTACCTTTGTCACTTCTTTGTTCAGCACTCTTTGATGATTCCCCAACTTTAGTGCTATTGTATCCTAGTCCTGATGTATCATGGGTAGATTTTGGGGATTTCAGCAACTGTTAAAAATACTTGATGGCTTCACTTGACTTGTTGAGATTCTTTGCTACCTCTTTTTCTTTGTTCAATTCATTCTGCATCTTTAAAGTAGAGATCTCAATATCTTTTACATTGAGTTCATGATGAAGGTTCATCATTTGGGCAAGTGTATCCATCTACATGTTTGAGATCCTTTTCAATTCAGTACATTTTTCTTCAAGTCTGTTTGCAAGATTTCTTTTGTCATTTTCCATCATCACTTTATCTTCAACTACTCTTTTCTTGTGTTCGGTGATTTCACATATCATTATGGCCTGTGATTCATGTTCTTGAGAGATCTTATCTCCTCTGCTTGAATTTTGTTTTTCTCCATCAATTCTGCTATTGCTGCATCAAACTCTTTTGTATCTCCATTGGAAAATATGTTGGTCATATCAATCTCCTTGTAGTGTATATCATTTTCAGCTATGGCTAGATCCTTCCTTTTTTTTAATGAGTTTTTCAACTTGTTTCTAAATTCCTCCAAGCTATGCAGAGCAAGTTGCACATCTATAACCTGATTTTCAATGATCTTTCCAAGTTTGAAAGCTTCCATCTTTAGATCTTTTCCTCCAAGTTGTTAGGCTTTTCCTTGTGAGAACTTGGTGTGGCTCTGATACCAATTGTTGGAATATTCAAATATGGAAAGAGTACTTATGAGAGGGGGGTGAATCATAAGTATCACACTTTAGCCAATAAAACTTTTTAACTAAAAGTAAATTGCATGCATGTAAATACATCAAGTAAACATAAAACACATGCATCAACAACTCATAACACTAGAATTTGGTAACCCAGAAACCCTCCAGGAATAAGAAGGTAAAACTGGGGTGAGGATGATACCCACAAAAATTACTACAGCAATATTGTTCAACCACTTCTAATGGTCTGCCCTGTTAAAGGCTTTACACTGTATCAATAGTGACCTAGTTAGAGGCTTTACAAACACTTAACATGAAGTGTCACCCTGTTAAAATATTTAATCACTTATTTAAAGGATCTACGAAGTAGCTATTAAGCTTACCTATCACCATAGGATTTTCATTCTAATACAATTGCTTGAAAGTATTAGGTATAATGAACTTGATAGATTACAATCCTTGATTGCTAAATGCAGGGACCTTTTCTGCTTTCTCTAATCTTGATCCTTTGTGATCTGATAACCCTCACTTCTGAAAACAGATTTCCTTGTGCACCCTTGTATATCCACTCATATTTACAATGAAATTTCATCTTCCTTATAAAGACATTTGAGAATTTAGGGTTAGGTATGGATCTACGATCCATATTCAATCTTTATTTTTTGCTTATTATTTACACTTCTTCTATTGGTTGCATGCCTTCATCATTTTTCTTATTGGGTACATGAAGATTGCATAGAAAAAATAAAAGATTCGATCTCATCATTAAATCCTTTGAAATTTACCTTATGTCGGCTGTAAAAATGGTTTACATCATAATTTTTGCAATTACAGACTCTTATGTTGATATACTGAGTTACTCGGCTCCTGAAGTATTGCTGATACTCGGCACATGCTATTTCCTAGATAGCTCGACACCTAAACAAAACTATATCACTCGACACCTTATGGTACTCGACACTTGTTAACACTCAACATCTTGTGTTTCTCAACACTTGTTAACACTCGGCATCTTGTGTTACTCGGCACTTACACTTCACTTGGTATCTGATCTTCACTCGATATCTGATCTTCACTCGATATCTGAAAACTACTCGGCACATGAAGATCACTCGGCATTAGTTGTGACTCGGCATGCATGGTGTACTCGGTTCCAATGTGGAATGTGATTAAGTGTGTTGGCACTCAAGTGTCAAAAACTATTATGAGGTTAACATTAAGTTAGGATACCATTAGTGTCATATTCATGAGGCTAACATACATTGCACAACTTTTCATACACATTAAGGGCATTATGAATTCACAGTTGTACCCTTTGGGTTAACTAATGTGTCATCGGTGTTCATGAGTCTAATGAATAAAGTATTTTGAACATACCTTTATTGGTGTGTCATTATATTCTTAGATGCCATATTGATCTATTCTAAGACTATAGAGGAACATGAGGCCCATTTACACCAAGTTTTGTAGTGCTTGTGAGATCATCAGTTGTATGGTGACTTGGGTAAATATGGATTCTTCTAGTTAGAGGTGAAGTATTTAGGACATATCATCACTGGTGATGGTATTGCAATGGACCTAGAGAAAATCTGAGCTATCATGGATTGGTTGGTACCCACTAATTTTTTTGAGGTTTGTAGTTTCATGGGATTGATGAGTTACTACTATCAATTTTTGAAGGATTTTTCACATGTGGCTCATCCCATCACTTCTCTTTAGTAGAAAGGGAAGAAGTATGTTTGGTTAGACCAATATGAGGCAACATTTAACAATCTTAAGGAACATTTGACTAGTATAATGATCCTTGTAGTGCCTAATCTTGTAGGCAATTTTATGGTTTGCATGGATGCTTTGTTGGAGGGTGTCAGTGCAATGTTGATGCAAGATGGTCATGTGATTGCATACAAGTCTAGAAAACTCAAGGACTGTGAGCTTAATCACCACACTCATGATTTGGAACTTGTGGCCATGGTGCATGCTCTTTTACATTGGAGGCATTCCCTTTTGGGATATAGGTTTCAGTTGCATAGTGATCATCGTAACTTTTAGTATATCTTTACTTAGCCAAACTTGGATGTACGACAACATTGTTGGATGGAGTTTTTGTAAGAGTATGAATTTGATGCTCCCTACATTAGAGGGAAATAAAATGTTACTGTGGATGCCTTGAGTAGAAGGCAACATGAGATATCAATTTTGTCATTGGGAGTGGATTTGTAAGGCTATATTGTATAGGCCTTGCCTAGTGACACGTGTTATTAGGAGTGAGGGAAAAGATTGAGTTTGGAAGGACCCTTGAGGGGAGGTTTTTAGGTTATTTTTTAGAGTCCATTAATGGACTGCTATGACACTTGGAGCATATTTATGTACTAGTGTCTAGTGATTTTTGCACCTTGATTTTGTCAGAAGTGCAATGTGTACAGTATTTTGTACATCCCAACATCAAGAAGATGCATGTTGATCTTAGATAATTGTACTTTTGGGTAGGGATGTGATGTTTCTGATTTTGTTGCTCAATTTCTTAAGTCCCATAGAGTGAAGGTAGATCATCAGCATCTGATAGGTCTTTTGCAGTCACATAGCATCTCAAAGTGGAAATGGGATACTATTGATTTTATCATAGGGTTTCCTATTTCATCATGATACCATGATTGTATCATGGTGATAGTGGAAAAGTTGTCTAAGGTAGCACATTTTTCACCCATAAGAATTTCTTACACAACTTCTTTTGTAGCACATGTTTTCTTGGAAGACATTGTTCGATTGCATGGAATCCTTTGTTGGATTATTTCATATAGAGATTTAGTGTTTACTTTAGCATTATTGATGTCTCTCCAACATGCTTTGGGCATGCAGCTCAATTATAGTTTGGCTTCCCACCTAGAGACCAATGATCAAAAAGAGAGAGTAAACCAAGTTTGTGAAAACATGCTTTGTATGTATGTGATGGATAGGTTGGTGAAGTATGAGAATTATTTATACCTTCTTGAGTTTGCATATAACATTGTGTATCATAGTTCTCTTGACTTGTCACCTTTTCAAGCCTTGTATGGTATACCGTGTCATACCCCTTTAAGTTGGGATCCTTTAGAGGATTGAGTACTTCTAGGTCTAGAGATACTTTAGGATATGGAGTAGTAGGTTGTTCACACTAGAGAGAATTTGGTTACTACTCAATATAGGAAGAAGAAGTATTCAGATGCCCATAGGTTGGATCATCACTTTTCAGTTGGTGACAAGGTATTTTTGAGAGTACATCCAAGGAAGATTACCATCCATTATGGGAAAGGCTCTAAGTTGGCACCATGTCTTGTCAAACCATTTGAGATCTTTGAGAGGATTGATCCTATTTCTTATTTTCTAGCATTGACACCTATCCTATCATGCATTCATGATGTTTTCCATGTTTCTATTTTGAGGCAATATATTCATGATGTGACCCATGTTCTTGATTGGGATGATTTGTAGGTGGAGGATGGCCAACTTTCTTTAGGTCTCATTTATATCCTTCATCATTGCAGACTAACTTTGAGAGGTTGAGACATAGAGCAGGTAAGGGTCTAGTGGGACCTGAGCAATGAGACTTCTACTACTTGGGAAGATGCTACATGATCGAGAGATTTGTATCCCTATTTTTTGCAGGTTCCCAGGTGTAAGCCTATGCCTAGTGGGGGAGGATGTAGTGCCTCTAGTGTTTGCAATTCCTTCATATTCTATTATAGATCAGATATTTATATGGTTTGTGCTCCCTATTGTTTAGTGTCATGTTATTCTTTAATTCGAGTATCCAAGCATCAATTTTTTGGATCTGGTACTCCCCAGTGTGAAACTTTTAACTCTTTTCATTCCCTTTGAATATTCATCAGAATGTCTCTTGCATTCTTGGGAAAGGGTATTTTAGCATTGGGTTATATTTCTAAAGTATTGCACACCTTAGGGAGTTATGTCATACGATACTGGAAAATATCACACAATAGTTATAATTTTTTCACATGATATTGGAAGAGTATCGCACAACTTTAGAAAACTCTATTGCATGGTCTTTGAAAGTATCACCTGGTAGTTATGAGAAATATCATACAATACCGGTCAAGTATTGGATGGCATTATTAAAGTATCACCTAGATATAGTGAGAAATATCACATGGCTATTGTGAAAAGTGTCACATGGGTTTGTAAAAAAACATGATTGGGTGACCAACAAAAAGTTTTTCACTTGACCAAAACTTTTTTAGGGATGACTTGGCTAGCCTTTATGGAGTTCTTGAACTCTAGTGTTTGACCTTTCAAATTTGGGATCCTTGGGATTCAAATGCATTTTGTGGCCTCAGTAGCATTGTCATTTTTTGGTTTTGTGTCACTTGGAGATTCATTGGAAGCCTAGATTGGTTGGTTAAGTCTTACATTGTGATCTTAAGATCGGTTGAATTTTAATGTTGTGTAATTGCATGCTTATATATATATATATATATATATATATATATATATATATATATATATATATATATATATATATATATATATATATATATATATATATATATATATATATATATATATATATATATATATATATTTATCCTTGTTCCAAGGATCTCTGGATGGGGCATTACATCTAGAATCAAAGCCCATGTCGCAACATTGGGATCTCTATGTTATGCTCCCATTATGATATTGCTTTCATTGTGTACATTGTTGTCTTATTTTATCTTATGCTTGTGACTCTTATGATTATCATGTATGATTCTAACCCTTATCTTATTACTTCCTTAGTGACTTTGCCTACACATATACTTGGTGGTCAAGGTAATAACTAAAAAAATTTCAATGAAAAAGAACACCATGAGGAGGAACATTAGGATGGTAGGGAAGAATAGGGTAATAATGGTCATGGTGGCATTGGGGCACTAATTGCTATGCTATAAGAGATTATAGCTCAGTTGGGACTTTGTGTAGAAAAAAACCAACATGACCATGGCCAGGAGGAGGGATCTTGCCATGGAGATTGACATATGTCAAACCATAGAGAGGAAGAGGATCATGAGTGTGAATTTTTTCACACACCACCTAGTTGTAGAGGGCACCATGAGATAGGTTGAGACTATGATGGTGAGAATTCCATCGACATGGACATGATGAAATCCCTCTAGTAGTCTAAACTATCATACTATGTGTTGACACTTAAAATTGTCTTAAACACTATATTAATTTATTTAATATTTCCATTGATATTATAACTAATTAATTATTAATTAATTATATTTGTCATATTCTTCTACTTATTTAATTAAATTTATTTAATTAAATATATTCATTTTCCTAATGTATTTAAATTTAATTTGAATACTTCCCCTCTAATGTATTAAATTCATTTAATGCATAGTGTTTCATAAATCCCATTTTAAATAAATTCTAATTTATTTAATTCCCTCCACTTTATTAAATTCTTTAATTCTATGATTAAGTTAAATCTTACTAAATTTAGTCCTAATCCCATCCTAAAACCTAGTGTACACCCATCACTCTCATCCTTCTAAGCCTATCCATTAGTTAATCCCAATTTATTATCCTAAACCTCTCTTAATCACCTCTTTAGCAACTAAATGGTTACTCACACATGTGTGAGCAACACAAGGCTCAAGGAGCCTCCTCTCATTGAACTCTCCAAAAAGGTACTCTTACACCTTTGTCCCCCACTCCTTTCCCCAAGGTTGCTCACATGTGGGAGCACACCTTGAGCCTCTCAACCATAAATGCTCTTTTTTGACTTTTGCATGACTTGTCCTTTAGCCCATGTGTCTCCTTTTTGGAAACTATGTGGATGTCACATAGATTCCACCTTCTCAAAGCCCCCACCAAGCCTATAAATAGAGCTCTTGTCTCAAGAATTTGTCATCTCCCTTATTTGTATTGTTATCATGCTAGTTTAGAGTTAGAGCTTTCTTAGTAATTTGCATGTTGCTACTAACCCTTTGGTAATTGTTTACTTCTTGCATTGCTTTGCTTATTCATGATAGTATTGGACTCTTAGATTTTTTTTCTACTTTCACTTCCATTATCCATTGAGTGCTCTCAAGAATGGTTGCTTCCATAGCCATCTCTTAAAGCATTCTTCATCACTTAGTTTAGTTGCATGATTCATTATTGCATCTTTCATATCATTGGGATTCATCGTTGATTTCAAGAGAGCACATTTATATCCCTCAGACTTAAGCACACCAACAAGGCCTCTTATGGGTGCCCTTGTTGAGTTGCTTTAAGGTTGTGTTGGGACTCTTTCTTATCGGTTATATTAGTATTAAAACACAATATTAGTTAGTAAGTTTCATGATTTCAATATGGTTTTATGTACCCGCTTCTAACATTTTATTATTTTTGCATGCTTCTGATAGATTAGGTTTTCACGCATACATTTTTGCATGCCTAGTGGGACCCACATCCTTTTTCCATCTCCAAAATCTAATCAAAATTATCATTTTTTGTAAAAAACCATGCACTATCATCTCTGTTAGGATGTGGCGTTGTCTACGTAGATGCTTTGTCATCTACACAAATTGTCATCTCCACAGTTCAGAGTCTATGCCTATTTTGAAATTGAAAAGAAAAATTATATTCTATCATCTCCATAGTTTCCCTATCTCTGAGTTATAGTTTGTCATCTTTATAGTTTCATTACTTTTTCATCTATGTTGTGGGTGGCTGAAAACTAGTCAATTTTATATACTATTGTCTCCATAGTTTTCATACTCTATCATCTATAGTTTTGGTGGTCATAAATTAGACATTTTTATAACCTATTGTCTCCACAGTTTTCATACTCTATTGTCTTCGAATTTTGAGGTTTATGATCCTATCTTGTCATTTGCAATATGTGAATGTAAGTAACAAGTATATCATAGTTTCTTTTTATTTTGTTATCTACATTTTTTGTCATCTTTGCCTGCATTCTATCATCTATGAGTTTTTTTTTTTAAAGAGTATAAATCAAAAATTTACATTTAGTGGTTTTATGAGATTAGGATCTTTCTAAGCTTATTTACATATAGAAAAAATAACAAAAAAAGTTAAAATAAAATTTCCCATAGTAAAGCCTTCATTTTGGAGATTTTTTATGAGACTAATCAAGTTGCTTATTGCAACATTTGCAGATTGAAGCATTCTAGAAACAACTAACCATGTTTCTTACAAATTTTTCTTAATGTTTTATTGCTATTGGGAATGAACTTGAATGCTTAATCATTTATCTTGGAATGAATGTTGTGCTTAATGGGATAAATCAAACACACTCTTGAACAACTAAAACTTAAAGCAAGCAAATCCAATTTTGAATTCATAATCAATTGAACAAAACTTTTCATTTGGATGGATGTTAGAAAACAATCTTGAATGCCTTAAGGAAAGTCATAAACATTTTTTTTGGAATGAATTCTTAGAAGTAAAAATACACTCTTGAATACATAAAGGTCAAAGAATGATGCTATGGTACACATTTCAACTTGAGTTTAAAATGAATCTTATCAAATCTTGAATGCTTAAGGTTCAAAGGACATTACAATGAACATTTACATTTGGTGCTTAAAACAAACACTCACTCAATCTTGAATGCATAAATGAATTGACTCTTTCCTTATCAAATTTCTTATGTTGACGACACTCAATTTTCTTATGTTGGTGAACTCTTGACTTTTATTATGTTGACAATGTTGTCAGGTTAAAAAGAACATTGTATTCTATAAACATAAGTGTCTTCAAGTATAGATTACAAAACCTAAAGCTCCACTAGGAAAGAATAAGTGTCTTTTGAACCTAAGACCACTTACATATTCACTCCTCTCATGCCTTTGGTTGATCTTGAGTGCACAAGAAATAAGTAGTTTTAAATGTTTTTAGGAGGCCTTCCTGGGGATTTCATCACCCCTTGGGATGACCTCAACTCTAGCATTTTGGAAAAGTATAAATATCGGGAGGTGAATCAAAAGAAACCTCTCTTGGAAGTAAAATCTTATCACTCTTGGCTAAGCCCCAAAGAAATTTATACCTTTGGGAAGTAAAGGTGGAGATTTGGGTTACCACCTCCTCCCAGCTGTGTGGAATTATTTTCTTTCATCTATAGATTTGGGCCTCATGTACCTTGCATATATCAAGGACACCCCTAGCTGAGCTTGTATATCTTATTAAAAACCTTATAGGATTGTTGGTGTGTTTGATGTGCTAAGTGTTAAAAAAAAAAACCTCCCCATTTTAAGGGAACACACTTTCTAAGATTTTCTTGTATATATATATATTTCATTATATGCTTTCTATGTTATCTTTCAAAAAAATCCAAAAACATTATAAAAGTTCAAAATTCAAAAAAAAAGTCAAAAATTTCTCAAAAACAACAAAAAAAACTCTTGTTTTAAGTCCTCTTAGTCAAGTTGTCCACATCAATTCAAAATCACTTCTTCTATCCATCAAATTCATCACCATCATGCATCTCTTGTCTTAATCATTCAAATCATTCCTCAAAGTCTTAATAATCTCTATTCATCTAGATCATTTCCTCATCTTCCTAATCATTCCATCAAATTCCTAATCTTCATTCTAGTCATGATTTAGAATCCACATCAAGATCCAATTTCCTCAGCCAATATCATAATTCATCCTTAATCCAATCCTTCAAATCATCATCATTCTAATCCAATCCATTGTCAAATTCATTCTTTTCTAATCAATTCCTAAATCAATCCATTTACATCTTCAATCCAAAATAAATCTTTCTAATTTCATATATTCAAATCTTCTTCTAATTCAATTTTTCATAAAAGTATTCTACTTTTGACTTAGGAGCACCATCATAATCCTTGGAATTTAATCCTAGTTATCTTGAATGACCCAAATATTATCAAGGTTATCTCAAACCTTCACCAATATCAAATCAAATCCAACCAATATCAAGTCAAATCTAATTCAAATCAAGTCAACACAAAGTCCAAAATTTCTCCTAGTCCCAAGTTCATATTTCATCTATCATCAAATCTTTCCATCACCCCTCATCGAAGTTCCATGGATAAAAATTGACTTAACCAAATGGTTGAAGATCTGCAAAGGCAATCTGGAGTTATATCTCCCATTCAACATACATATCAAATCAATCCTCAAAACTTCATATCCATCTCATGTTCATTATTCTTCTACCTTTGACAAGGGAAATCCACCTCATTATCCCTCAACCACATATGATTTTTTTCATAGCCAACGCAATTCCTCAAACATAAATGTCATTGCCAAAGAAATTAAGGAGCTGAAGAATTCTATCTTGAGCCTAGAAAATCAAAAGGAAAAATCTACCTTCTAATACATATGTCCTCTTCCCCCATGTTTCAAAGACCATAATCCTCATGTCCCATCCAACCTGAATCTTCCATGTAATTCCCCACGCTTTGAGCTTAATGTCCAAAAAATCATCCCAATCCCCTATACATACCTCCACCTTCACACAATCCTAATCCTTCAAAATAAACATCATCCCAACCTTGAAATAGGTTTATCTCACTAGAAACCTTGTCTAAATACAAAAATAAAAATAAAGTGATCCAATCACCCAAAGTCACACACCTAATTCAATTTCAAGACCTTCCTCCAAAGCATGTCATTATGGATTCCTTTTCTCCTCTACATCCAAGAATTTATCCATCCCATCATTCCCTTATACTTCAAGATCCATCTATCCCTCTTATTCCATCTCATGATCTCCTTCCTAATAAAGACTAAGACATTCCATGCACTGCACACATTACCAATTCCCCTCCATCTCAAGAGTTAGCATCCATTGGTCCTCCACTTCATTAAGATTTTCCTTCCACTCCATCTACTAATACTCCTCCATGTCAAGGTTAAATTACTCCATATCATGGTTCCATTCCCTCTTACACCATTATATGATCCTATTGCACTAGATGATCCAGTAATTCCTTCCATCCCACTACATGACCCTCTTTTAAAGTAAGATCAACGTACCCCTTCATTTACATTTCATGACCCCAATCCATATCAAGATCATATTATCCCTCATGATCCCACTCATTATCCTAATCCTCCACATGATCCTATCACACCTATCAAATCCACTCATGAACCTCGTATACATGGACTCCCATCTTGTATTGAAAATGACAAGTATCCTTTTGAAGAAATAATGTCTGAAGATGTTGATACACCTTCCACTCCTTCCAAATCTGAAATTCCTCCATCCAAACCTAAATGTTCTTATCATCAATATTCCAAGTCCATTTTGGGTCCTTATGTTCCAAATCCAAACCCTCCATCCCTTCCATCCATTTTGGGTCCTTACATACATCCATACACCATATCCAATTATTCCACTTCATTCCCTCATAATCCTAATAAAGATCAACATAGGCACACATCCTTGAATCCCTTCCAATGTTCACTATCCATAAGCTCTCCACCTATTTTTCTTCATGTTGTCATACCATGGCCAATGGAAGGAAATTGGATGCCAAAGATAAAGTGAATAAAGCCAAAAATCTGCAAAAATCCAAGGATCAACATGTCCCCTCTAAAAGACATGTTCCAAAAAAGAAAAATATGTCCCAAAACAAAATTCAAAGGCTGCAAAGGCTGAAAATAAAAAATGCAAAATTTATGTGGATTCCAAATCTACTTAATGAAGCAATGAATCTCATAGAAAACTTCAAAATGGCATCCAATTTCGCTAATACAATGGCTTCCCTCATTCATAAATCATCCAAGCTTCCATTTTTCAGCTCCATTTTGGGTCCTTCTATCCCAAAATCCACCATCCTAAATCCATTATCTCCTTTATCCATTTTGTGTCCGTATATCCCAAAATTCAAACTTTCTCCTACATATCCTCCAAAATTCCCTCATTTCCATCACCCTTCAAGGTATGTGCCAATGTTGATCTTTCCAGCTCCTTCATCCACTTATTCACAAGTCATCCAAACTAGCATCCATCAACCATGTATTCTAACCCACCACTCCACCCCCTTAATCCAAACTTTTTCATAAGTCCTTAACTTTCATTTTTCAATCCATATTCATCCTTCTTTTCACTATCCTACCAAAATCTATGAGAAAATAGTACAAATTCCTTGAAAATAACAAAGAAAGAGAAAGAAATATCTAGGGATACCATCCATGTAAATAGATTCTCAAGTCCTCCCACCATTTCCCCATCATGTATCCACCATCTTTTGAATTCATATATCCAGCAATTCTCTTATCCTTCCACTTGCACTCTACACTAGGGGCAAGCTCCATCCATACCGCATCGCCTTACATATTTCCATATATTGTCCATCATCATTTTCCATCTTTGATCTTGAATATCCTATTCATTTCATCCCTTCATGCTCACTTTCAATCCTCCATCCATACTCTGACATACTTCCATCCTTCTTTCATATGTCCTTGAACTTGGTTATCTCATCCACTTCATGCATTTCATATCCCACATTTCATCTGTACTCTTCATATCATTATCCTTATTTCATACCCTCCCTACCATATCCCTTATTCATTCCACTTTCATGCCTATGCTCATGATCAATACAAGAGGCACAACAACCAAATGTTCATCCATGATTTGGCCATCCACATGCCCTCACTTCCTCCATACAATAGCCTTTGCACCATCTTTCCATATTCACACATCCTTTCCCACCATATTTCCTTCCATTTGCCTATCCTTGGTATGGGCCATTTTTTGGTCACTCCTTTGAAACATGGTCCTTGGCTCCCCATTTTCTTATATCGGTTCCTTTGGTCTCTCATCTTATTCCACTATTTCAATATCCCTACCCTTCTCATCTATTTACCATTCCTTGGATCTCCCTTGTCAATGGTCCCACTCTAATCATTTTCAATAATTCAATCAATTCATTTCTCCTCTAATCTAATCATATTCCCTTCTTCTAATTCTTTCATAAAAATCTATTTCCATAATTAATTCCTTCATTTTTCCATCTATTTGCATATACCTTGATCAAATTTCTAGTCTTCCATTAAGAAAACTTTCCTCTAGAGAACATTTATCACTTTATCTCTTGCATTTCCCTTCCATTCCAATTCAATTAATCCATCATCTTATCATATCTTATCCAAATTCTTTTTTTTATCATCTAATCTCATGACACTGAGCTTCACCCGATCAAACTGAGCTTATCAAAATAGTGATTACAAAAAAACTTACACAAATTCACACTAAGACTAAACACTTTGAGGACCTCGTTCCCTTCACACAATTGCCAGTGACTAATCAAAAACATTTCAACACAATTCAATCAAACAATCAATTTTTGCCTCATAGGATGAATCCTTCCTACGTAGGCTTTATAAAATCACCATCTGAATAAAGTTCATGACAAGAACTATGGAGTGAATGACTACTTTTTCATAAGGTCTTTTTTTGATTTTTCTTTGTGTGTTAGCAATAACCTCCCCAATTGTGCCTTGATCTTCAATATCTTGGTATCATTTGAATGGTTTAACTTGATTACACATGTCATTTTGTGATATGATCTATTTTCATGATTCTTTAACACATCTATGATGATTTCAAGTTATGGTTGTGCATTTCTCACTGGGAGCAATGAGTTAGCACACTTTCCACCAAGATCCCTAACAAGAATTTGGGTGTGCCTAGACCTCTCTAGTGCATATACGTCATTTGTACCATCATAAATATGAAACCTACACCTTTGTTCCTAAACTCTCTAATTTGTTGAGAGTCTAGTCCATGCAAAGGAACCTTGCCATCTATGCTACTATAGCATTTGATGCATAACTCCTCTTTTAATATCAAACTAGTTTGTGCTCTCCCATATGAACACAACTAAATCCCATGCATTCATGTAGTTAAGCTACATTTAGATTAATCATTATCCAATTCACCCTACTTCATTCAGATCTTACCAACAAGTCATGCAAGGCCTTCTTTTAAGCCTTTTTTCCTTCTTGTGTCTATTTTTGAGAAAATGAGGCAAAAAATATTTCTTTTTCACCCCTGTCATGATAACAACACAGCTCCTTGGACTCCCATCCTCTCTAGGGAAACCTATATTTTCTTTTCTCTAATATAATGCCGTCCTAACACTACATCAAAGAGGGAAAAAATGTAGGCACTTAAAATTTTCCTAAACACTATATTAATTTATTTAATATTTCATTTGATATTATAATTAATTAATTAATAATTAATTATATTTATTATATTCTTCTACTTCTTTAATTACATAGGTTCATTTTCCTAATTTATTTAAATTTAATTTGAATATTTCCCCTCTAATGTATTAAATTCATTTAATGCATAGTGCTTCTTAAATCCCCTTTCAAATAAATTCTAATTTATTTAATTCACTCCACTTTATTAAATTCTTTAATCCTATGATTAAGTTAAATCTATCTTAATTTAGTTCTAATCCCATCCTAAAACCTAGTCTACACCCATCACTCTCATCCGTCTAAACCTATCCATTAATTAATCCCACTTTATTATCCTAAACCTCTCTTAATCACCTCTTTAGCAACTAAATAGTTTCTCACACATGTGAGCAACACAAGGCTCAAAGAGCCTTTTCTCATTAAACTCTCCAAAATGATACTCTTACACCTTTGTCCCCCACTCCTTTCCCCAAGGTTGGTCACACATGTGTGAGCACACCTTGAGCCTCTCAACCATAAAGGCTCTTTTTGACTTTTGCATGGCTTTTCTTTTAGCCCATGTGCCTCCCTTGTGACACCTATGTGGATGCCACATAGATGCCACCTCTCCAAAGCCCCCATCAAGCCTATAAATAGAGTCCTTGTCTCAAGCATTTTGTTAATGTAAATAATTATTATTTACACTTTACTTAAATTTACTTAGGATAAATGCATTGTTTTATTATTTATTAGGTTAGACACCTAGGAGTATGTGTACTCATATGAGTTTTCATGTTGAGAACACAAGAGTTAGCAACTCTATTTTAGCACATGGTGTCTACAACATTGGAGTTTTCATAATGAACTGAGTTGTCATATAGAAAATATTATTGTTCACACTCTTAATTAAGAACATGGTATTTACAATATAATTTTACGTGACACACCTATGTAGGCTTATCCTTTCATCATTGCACTAACTCCTATGATTAATGGAGGATAATCCACTCTTAGTGTACATGTGCTTAGTTGTGAGGCTTATCATTTTGCTAACACCTAATCATTCTAGAGGCCTTTATATACAGGCACTTCTAGTGTGCTTGTACATCAATCCATCAATTATCAATTATTGAATAATATGATATCCAAAGATAATCAGATATTCAGTCTCATATTGTTATGATCATACATTATTTGGTCCATATTGTGCTAGTCTTGTGCTTCTTGATCTTGGCATTATTTTTCCCTAAGGTAAATTCTTTCATGGTATCATAGCTATGCCAAATTCTTACATGGTATCAAAGCCATAGGAACATCATTTCATATCCATTGGAGACCATTTTTGCTTCACCTCTCAAAGTATCATGATTTAGATCTAGAGTATTTGTAGCTATTGGAAGCATCTAGAGCTAAAGTGAACCTCACCATTGCATCCAAGCATCAATTTGGTGAATTTTGACTATAAATTTTCCTATGCTAGGCCATAGTCAAAATTGAGGTAACTTTTTTTGCAAACCAGAACCCGAAGGCCCGATTTGCAAAATTGGTATGATCTCTTCAAATCTGTGCAATTGATTTTCAAATTTACAATCAGATATTGACATCATATTTAGAAGGTCAAAAGACCCCCAAATCGACTTTTGTTTCATTAAAATCATGTATCTGAGGTGAGATCTAGAGTCAATTGATTTTTGGAGGCATGACGGTGGCAATTCAGGAAAAATAATTATAGAGGATGTTTGAGATCTCTATTCCTAAATTTTTCAGAAAATCACAAATCCCAATTTTTGCAACTTAAAAGGCTTAGTTTGGGCTCATCAATACATATATTTAGGTGCTATTTTTTTTGTGAGTGCATGATGTTTTGTCTACTTTCCAGATCTAGTATCAGTTTGGAGTAATTCTGAGTAGACATAGTACTTTTAGAATTTGGTCTCATTTTGGCCTATTGGCACTTGTAATTAATTAGATCCTTGAGAGGTCTTGTGCCTTATCTTGTTGAGTCTAATATAGCTTCATATTTTTGGTAACTATTAAAATCAGAAGTCCACTTTGGCCATAAATTGGCAAGTGGCCTATTGTAAATGCACTAAGTATAAAGTGCCAAAATCATACATTAGGGGGGGTTCATTGATTTTTATTTATTTTAAGGGGTGCATACATTTATTACTCTCATGGAGTTTTTTCACACATGTCAATTTGGTATGAGACCAAGGTTGACAAAGAGGAACTATCACAAATGGAGTGCCTTGATAATTGATCATTCTAAGAGAGCATAAGGAAGTATTTCCTTTTCTATGTTCTAAAGAACTACCCTCTTCCACTGATCATACACATATTAACATAATTGGGCCAATCATTTTTTTTAGTATCAGTGTTGAATGCTTTGTTGTCATTGGAAATATCACTAAACCTTATGACATTTGGATGACTCTTTGGAAAGCATATGGAGATCCTACAGTTCCTCCATTTCTAGAGGATATTCTACCTCCAATCACTTTAGTTATGGTACCTTCAACTCTAGATGAGATCACACATCCTAATGCTCTTGTTGCTTCTAATGATCTAGTTCCAGCCATAGATGCTCCTAATTTAGTGCATCAGGAAACACCATGTCTTCCTATTTCAGCTTCATGGGATGACTTCCTTCTAGATATTGCAATTTTTTTTGTGGAGTCTTACATTGAAGATGTGGGAGACATCATTGATGACATAAATATTCTCTTTGTTGAGGATACTCTTCTTCACTTGTTGCAAGGGAACACTCTGACCCTCAACCACTTGATCTTTCTTTTGATACTGACATGATTGTGGACACTTCTTTACAACAGTTGGAGAAGGGTTCTTTTACTTCAAAGGAGACATATTAGAATTTAGAGATTTGATTCCAATTTCCTCATACATTATATCTTTTGTGGATTATTCCTACTAGTTGGTGAGCATTCTCTACAACACCTATGGCACCATTTCTTCATACAAGGAGCAACATCATTTAGCTTTCAATGTGCAACTTCTTCAGTCATCAAGGAACTTCTTTCATGGGTGTTCATTCATCATTGATGGGAGGAAACATTTCTTCTCTTCCCATGTCTTCCTATTAGGATATTTCATTGTCTTTGAAGGTTGATTCACTTTCATACAATGACATGCTACCTTGTTTTCCACCTTCATATGGATCCCTCTTTCATCTTCAAATCCACAATGGGAAGCATACTCGCACCTATACTTGGTGTATCTTCTTCCTAAAGGGAGAAATGTTGTTTGTTGGCATTGGATTTTCTTTTATCTTCAAGCACTCATCATTAGAAGATCCTTCACTAAAGGGGGGATTTCATGGAAGGATTTTCTATTGTATATGCATGATGTATTTCATAATTGGGGGGTCTTGATTACTCCATCCATACCTACATATTTCTCTATTGTACTTATCTCTCTTTTTGGGGGATGGTTTTTCCCATGAGGTTTTCCCTCTTTCTCCATTTTTAGAGAGATTGCATTGCATTGTATATAAAACATTGCATTTTTACTTGGGTACCTAACATGGCCTAGTAGCTAGGACCCATTATGCATTTCATCATAGCTTTTGTGAGCTTAAGTACATTAAACTAAGTTGCACTTAAGGGGGGTGTTAGTGTAAATAATAATTGTTTACACTTTACTTAAGTTTACTTAGAATAAATGCATTATTTTATTATTTATTAGGTTAGACACCTAGGTGTATGTGTACTCATATTATTTGTCATATTGACAACACAAGAGTTAGCAACTCTATTTTAGTACATGGTGTCTACGACACTGGAATTTGCATAATCAATTGAGTTTTCATGTAGACAACATAGTTTTTCACACTCTTGATTAAGCACATGGTGTCTACAACATAATTTTACATGGCTTATCCTCTCATCATCACACTAACTCCTATGTTCAATAGAGGATAATCCACTCTTAGTGGACATGTGTTTAGCTGTGAGGCTTATCATTTTGCTAACTCCTAGTCATTCTAGAGGCCTTTATATATAGGCACTTCTAGTGTACTTGTACATCAATTCATCAATTATCAATTATTGAATAATTTGATATCCAAAGATAATTAGATATTCAATCTCATATTGTTATGATCATACATTATTTGGTCCATATTATGCTAGTCTTGTGCTTCTTGATCTTGGCATTATTTTTACCTAAGGAAAATTCTTTTATAGTATCATAGCTATACCAAATTATTACACATTTTTCATCTTGCTCATTTGTATTGCTATCATTCTAGTTTAGAGTTAGAGATTTCTTAGTAATTTGCATGTTTCTAATAACCCTTTGGTAGTTGTTTACTCCTTGCATTTCTCTACTTATTCATAATAGTATTGCACTCTTAAATTTTCTTTCTACATGCACTTCCATTATCCATTGAGTTCTCTCAAGAATGGTTGCTTCCATAGCCATCTCTTGAAGCATTCTTCATCATTTAGCTTAGTTTCATGATTCATTATTGTATCTTTCATATCATTGGGATTCATAGTTGTGTTTGGGAGAGCACATCTACATCCCTCGCACTTAAACACACCAACAAGGCCTCTTATGGGTGCCCTTGTTGAGCTGCTTTAAGGTTGTGTGGGGACTCATTCCTATTAGTTGTATTAGTATTAAACACAATATTAGTTAGTAGTTTTCTCGATTTCAATATGGTTTTATGCACATGCTACTAAAATTTTATTTTTTTACACATGCTCTCAATAGGTTAGGTTTTCACACATACACTATGATGGTATGATGATTGGGATGCTCTACAGGTGGAGGACTGGAAACTTTCTTTAGAGCTCATTCATATACTTCAGCATTAGTGACTAACTTTAAGAGGTCAGGACATAGAGCAAGGGTCTAGTGGGACAAAGCAATGAGACTTATGCTACTTGAGAAGATGCTACACAATTGAGAGATTTGTACCCCTACATTTTTGCAAGCTTCCAAGAGTAAGCCTATGCCTAGTGGGGGAGGATGTAGTGCCTCTAGTGTTTGCAGTATGTACCTTGTTATATTTTGATCTGAGAGATACTTGTTATTCATGTTATTTTTACATTTGAGATGACCTGATGGTTAGGTGTTATAATTTGATTTATAGTATCATAGATGTGAGGCCTCACCCCAACCCATCATAGCATAGATATTTTATTTACATTTTATTCGAGACTTTGATATTTTGACAACTATTTGAGACTTAGATGGATAGTGGATTGTTTTATCTATCAATTTTGATACTTCAATGGTGTTTTATATTATGATATGCACTAAGGAACTAATATTGTGTATGAAATTATTGAACACATATGGATGCTACTTTATGACATGATAGTATTAGATTACAATGCAATACAAAATGTTAATTGGATCATGATGATTTATGATATGTAGATAAATGTTAAATTGAATATGATGATTTATGATATGCAGATGGATGTTAAATTTATTATGATGGTTTATGATATGCAGATTTGAGATTCTAACACCTTGAATGATTTAATTGAAATGATTAGGAAAGGAAATTTAATTTTAATTATGTTAATATGGATTTTGTAAAATTCAAATTATGCATTTATGATATACAATTTATATGACCTCCTTGGACTACTGATGCTTGAGTTTAATGTGCAAGAAGTGGAACCATGAAAATTCTTGGGGAGGAACAAGTTCCAAACCTATGTGAACATTGTTTAACCAAGGTGAATCTTTAGAAGATTTAAAAGCCTCATTGTGAAAGTATTTTGTTTTGTAATGTAAGTTTTTTTGTATGAGAAAATGTTTAATCATAAAGATGCATTAGGGACATGTCATGGTGAAGTGTAATGTATTTTAATGTGTCACCTAACACTTGTAATTGTCCATATGTTGATGACATGTCACCTAGGGTGTTGGTCATAAGGTCACTTAATCTTAGTATTTTTTCTTTTCTTTTTTTCAATAAATGTTTAAGTACACCCACTTGGGAGAGAGTGTTAGGATGGGTCACCATCATACTAATTTTCAAATTCAAAATTTTCAAGGATTTTAGGGGGCCTAAATGTGACCCTAAAATGTCATTTTATTAAAAATAAGCCACCCAAATGGTAGTAGAACATTTTAGGGGCCTAAATTCAACCATTTGAGTGCTTAGCTAACTTAGGGGACCCCTTAAACAATGCACTCTTGAACCAATTCGAAATTTGGGGTTTCCCCATGAGTGTACCCTCACAATCCCACTTGGTCAATCTTTCTTATTTTGAAGGGACAACAATGTAATAAATAGGGGGCTTGATGTTCCTACAAAGAAAAGGTTAGTAGAGAGTCTTTTTAGAGGAGTGGTGACAAATTAGTGGGTTGTTCACCCACTCTCTAAGTTTAGAGACAGTCAGGTTTTGGAGGGAGATTAAGGGAGCTCTACAATAACTATCATTTGCCTTTAGCTTGGACCAAGGTTTTTGTTTCAAAGCCATGTTCATTTCTTTCTTTTGGTATGATATAGTTAATCTACAAGTATGGAGTAATTTTTATGGTTTCATGCAATGTGTTGTGATTCTTGTATTGTAGAATCTAGCATTGTGTTGTGATGTAGTGAATGTTTATTGTGTTCTTGTAATTTTCTTGGTTTTCTTTCTTGAAATTTCTTGGTTGATTTGGATATCAAATGTGATCATGGGTGTGAAGGCTTCACTCACCCTTGGAGGGAAGAGAAGCCTTGGGTGAAGGGATTAGTTGGGCTCAACGTTGTAGTTGAGAAAATTTACCTCATGATGAGGAGTTATTTTCTTTCATGGAGTATGAGCTCCATTTAAGCCATATACCTTTGTTGTTTTGGGAGATACAAGGGGTTTCATGTGTAAGAAGGAGGAGATTTTTATGATGGCCTTGAGAGGAAAATGCAATTGCAATACGATGTTTATGTTTGGTGATGGCATCTCCTCTTTGAAGAGTCCACCTTCACCCAATGTGATAATGATTCCAATGGTGAATCAATGTATAAACCTTGGAAGGGATTGTTGTGTGTTGTTTTTTATGTTTCTCATGCATTATCAAATGTGGTCTATGTGTATCCCATTTTTTTCTTATTTCTCCTACTCAATGGGTGTCTTCATAGAAGCCTAGGATGGGAGGTGAGCCTCTATGGTTCCTAGCTTGTGTGTTTTTGCAAGTTTTGTAAAGATCTAGACACCTTAAAGATATTAGGGTTTCCCCCTTGAAAATGTTGAAAAACCAAGTGTATAGAGAGAGAGCAATATTCTATGCCATCTCAAATGTGTTGTGATATCAACGTTTCATTTTTATTTCATCGTGATGTAAAAGAGAATTGTTTATCATCGTATGTTGCTGAAATTTGTGTAAGGATAGGTTGAGGAAATGTATATAGTTACTTGCAAGGAAATGTTCATTATAAGTTTTCCACATTATGTGATTGGATGTAATAGGAAGGAAAGTATGAAATGAAACCCTCTTTCTTTAATGATCTATAATAAATTTGATAGGTATATTGCATAGTTGTTGTGGACAATATTTCTTCTGATATAGTTAATTTAATATGGATGATTGCAATGTAAAAATTAGAGGTTATACTTTTAATAAAATGGAAGAAAATTATTAGCTCATGGTATATTCAAGAATATTCATTCATTTAGAATTAAAATATGATTAAACCCTTAGACCAAATAACATCATCACATCATCAACACAATCACTAAAATTTCAAGGTAGAATATAATAAAATTTGTTTGAGTAGAGAAAATGCATAACCCAAATCTATGAGAAGACTTGCTATAGGTATACATTTCCTCTCTAGAAAATGTATAGGGAAATAAAATAAATCCTTCCCCATAATATAGAGCAATAAAATAATAGATAGAATTTACCCTAGAATCTAGTACATCAAATATTAATAGAATATCATATATCCTAAGGGAAATACTTTAACATAACAAATACCTACTCTATAAGCATTGCAAATGGAGACTCAAGTGAGTCACATGACTTTCATGTCACCATCATGCCAATTAAAAGACAAAAAACTATATATATAATTAAAACATAATGAGATATGTCAAATCCTTGAAAACATCCCTCTACATAGGTAAAATTTAAATACCAAAGAAAGCAATATAAAATAATAATAAATAAACAAAACCCAAATTTCATTAAAAAGAGGGCCATATGTTAGGATGGAGTCAAGTCCTAAAGTGAAGGTCTTATCACTAAATACCTAGGTGTCACCTTTTAAGAAGGAAGGACAGAATGTTTTAAAAACACAAAAAAAAAAACTTACTATGGAGGAAGAACATTGTGGACCCCATTAGGTAGTCGTGTTCTATCACCCTTGGCTTAAGAAAAAAAGTAATAATATTGAATTCCCATGTCTAACATAGGTCAACCACCCTCCCTAGGTGCCTACCCTTAAGAGATGTGAAATGGTGTAAGACTTAAGCTACACCCATCAAACCATGCCTAGGAAGATGTAGGGAGAACTTGGGAAATGGTCCAAGTTTGTTTAATTAGCTTAATCTACATTGGGGAGCATGCGGCCACTTGTTTTAATTGTCCCCTAGGCATCCTAGGAAGATGTGACTTCTAACATCCCACTTGAAAAGAGTGAAAAGAGGGGTACATAGGTTCAAGCCCTAGGAAATTTTTCTTGGGGAAGGAAGTAATTTTAAATAATGAAAGGTTGGGATGGGTAAATGTACAACATAGGAATTGTTAATATGGACTTAAGCAATTTAAAGTTATGATTAGGGGTTAGTTTACTAATAATGTATGTTATTTAAAGGGAATAATTAGGAATGCATTTTATTAATTAGGATTACTAGGATTTATTTAATAAATTATAAAGTAACTATGTTATAAAATAGTTGCTTTGTAGTAAAAAGATATTGATTATAGGATTGATATAGTAATTATTAAGTAACTAATTTATATAGATTAGTGGATGGATATGTTTATGTAATGGTAATAAGTAACATAGTTGGTAACTAGATGATATTAATAGTTAGAATATAATTTTATTAATTGGAGGTATGAACTAAGAATCATAGTTAAGAGTAATGGCTTATAGTTGATAATAGAATCATAATTCTCAATTGGATCTTTATATACACTCCTTATTTAATTCACTAAATCATAATGGTATGTTTTCCAGATAATAATAAATGATTGATAAATAGTAATTTATTTCAGAGTTTGGATAGTGAATAAATGATAAGCAATTTAAAATACCTTGTTGTTAAACACCATTATAGTAACATCGATGTAGAAATTTGTCTTCCCACTTGTATCCATAATATCTCACCTCAAGGATAGGAGGTGAATAAAAAATGATAATATCACTTACCTATTTTTTTATAACCTAGATTATCAATTAATGTTAAGAGATAAATTGACACCACTATGGAAAAATTGAAGTAGAGGATGAAAACAAATTTTGTACATCAACTAACGTTATCATCTCCAAACTCAATGATCGAATTAGTAAATTTTTTTCTAGCACCCTCAAGGAAATATAAATTGTTATCCATACAACTCAACATTCAATAGAACGTTCATAACAAGTATAGATTTATACATTCTATCTTTAAGTTCACCTTTCAAAAAAAAATTGTTGGTTGTGTTTTGCCTCATAAATTTAGGGCATGACAATAGATGTTAGATTACTATGTCATTCAATTGATCATATTTGCATAATGATGCCTTTTTGAGATGACATTATCTTTTATGATGATATTCGATTATCCGGTATTTGGACATTTCCTTTGATTATGTTTATATGTTGGATTTGATGCTATGGTTATTTACTTCATTCTTGCTTTGTGATTCTTTATGTGAAAGTGAGTGATGTAAATAGATTATTTTAGTACAACTAAATAAATGGTTAAATTAGGTCATTTAATGCATTTATTGCTTTGCTTGTGCTATTATATGAAATTGTTATTGATCATGTGTTTTAGTGTGCATGATTTATGTCCTTGGGAGTGGTACATGGAGTTAGTGATTCAGTTGTTCATATTTAACCAATGTCATCCCTATATGGTCAATGTATCCTATTTAATGGTTTAAATTAAATCCTCCAGTGATTTAATAAATATGAACTCATTAGCATTATGTGATTAGAACCAGAGTGTGTTTGTCAATTTAGCAGTTTACATTTATTGCAAAAGTAATAAGAAATTCTATGATTTTGGTTTTAGGGAATTTTGGGCTTTATCTTATTTTATTTTATTTCTAGTAGCTTTATCATAGACGAATTCCAATTACTTGGAATAGCTTGTTTTTGTTTGGGTTGATTTTAGATTTAACTAGGTTACCTGTGTATTCACCCTAATCCATTATTCACTAAAAAAGTGAATAAGTATCCAAAAAGGAATTTTATTTCTCACTTCTCACTTGTTGAAATAAGAAAATTGAGAGCAATTTTGAAATCCTCTTCTATATGATTTTGTCTCCATTTTCTCTAGGAGTGATAGGCATGGTATTGTTGCAATATCGATCTCATTGGATCCAATTTGGGGAGACCTTGGATTTATGTGATTTTTAGCAAATTCCATGGGATTTTTTATTTTATTTTTTGAATTCCCATTTTTACCCTTTTTTTTTTCAGGTAGGGTTCTCTTATTTTGTTGTTTCAGCTTCTTTTCTACTTTTTTTTCTAATAGTTGTATGCTAGGAGGTTGAGATCTAGTGTTCCCCTTAGGTTTTGATTTCTAGTTCTACCTAGTTGGCCAAGTGTGAGCATTTCCTTGATTTTTGAGATGGGGGATTGGGGTTTCACACTGTATGTTAGCCATTTTTGCATATGGTGTTCAAACCTATTTTTTATTCTATTTATGTTGCTCATTCATCCATGGGTTGAATGGGTTTTATTTTTGTTGATTTTCGTCAATGTTGAGGTTTTGAGGTTTTTGTTTTGATTTGCACACACCCAGTTTTCTTGGGATAGTGTTGGTCATGGATTTGGATTATTCATAGGATGTCAATCCAACCACTATTGTACTTTTATGTTGTATTGGGATGCATGCAACATCCATACTCCCAACCTTTTTTTGATTGAGTTTTATTTTGTTTGTTTTCTCATCTAGCCCTTGCTTTTATGATCTTCATATAGTTGGTGTGCCCACACATGATCACATGCACATGCATTTGTTAGGTGCTTGCAAGGCCCAATCTCCCAATTGTTTTCGATGGATTTATGTTCTTTAGGGTTAGGTTGGGAATATGCATTGCCTATGGTCACTCATCATATGATGAGAATGGGTATGTAGGGTAGCACCATGGAGGGGCTTTTCTTGCAACCTTGGTGACTATTTTCTAGGTTGGAGTGAAGAATTTACTAAACAAGTGATAACTAATAAATTATTGGGTAAGAAATTTAAGATAACTAAAAATAGTGAGCACCCAAGGTTGATCCAAGGAAACTTAAATTGTGAGCACCCGAAGTTGATCTGAGGGCACAATGTATGCACCTTCCCAGGGAGTTGATGTTGCATGATATAAGCTTGGGCTCCTTAATAACAAGTGACATACCCTCTATCAAGTCCCTACATACTTGACTCATAGAGTCTCTGACCCAGACCTATTGTATTTTTATTGTCTCATGTTCTTGGTTGAGTCCTCTTTACTATCTAGTGTGAGTTTTAGCCTAGGACATTTTCTTTATGTGTGTTTGTGGTTGGATCACTATCTCCATCAACACAACAAGAGTGGACCTACGGGTTCCACATGGTTGGGAGGCATAGCTACCTATACCACTGTTGGCGTCTGGCATACAGAGATAGTCTATTTCTAGTTGAGACCGATGCTTTATGTTCACTTGGTATATTTAAGTTTTTGGAGTATGTTTCCTTGTGATTTATGCTTTACTTGGAACACTTGGATATCATGTTTAGATGATGTTAGTTTATTTGATGCATTCCTTTATTATGATGTTTTAGCATATGGTTATATGATGCAATTCACTTTTAGTTGGAGTATCTATGCTTTGTTGGATTAGCATATTAGATCTTCATGTTCTTATGTTTTTATTATGTTGTAATAGTAACTCCCTTACAAGACAACTCTGACAATCTAGTTGGTAGTTTGGGATGTTACACTTGGGGGATGGCTAGGGACCTTGAGATATCATGATGCTATTACAGTTGGGAGGAACTAAGAACAATTTTAGTTGTTTATGTTTTATTTATATGATATTGGTTTATGAATCATATATGTACATTGCAATGTTGTTTTTTGCATGTTCCTTCAAATGCTATTACAAATCAGATAGTTAGATGGGTTCTACTACCTATTGTTTAGTGTCATGTTATTGTTTCATTCAAAATGTTTTCTTGTATTCCTAGGAAACAATGTTTTAACATTGAAAAATATTGCTAAAGTATTGCATGCCTTAGGGAGTTATGTCATACAATATTGGAAAGTATCGCATGACAGTTTTAATTTTTATCATATGATACTAGAAGAGTATTGCACAACTATAGAAAACTATATCATGCAGTCCTTGAATGTATTGCTTAGTAGTTATGAAAAATATCATACAATACTAGAAAGGTATCAAATGGTTGTATTAAAGTATCTCTTGGCTATAATGAGAAAAATCGCATGGCTATAGTGAAAAGTGTCACATGGGTTTATGAGAAAATCTGCTCAGGAAACTTGTGGGCACTTTTTCACTTGACTGGAAATTTTTAAGGGATGGCTTGGCTACCCTTTACAAATTTCTTGAACTCTAGTGTTTTACTTTTCGAACTTGGGATCCTTCATATCTAAATGTGTTTTGTGGCCTTGATAACATTGTTGTTTTTTGGTTTTGTGTCACTCGGAGATTTGTTGGAAGCCTAGATTGGTTTCTTAAGTCTTCTGTTGTGATCTTATGATCGGTTGAATTTTTATGCTGTGTAATTCCATGCTTTTATATGTGTGTGTGTGTGTGTGTGTGTGTGTTTGTGTGTGTGTGTGTGTGTGTGTGTGTGTGTGTGTGTGTGTGTGTGTGTGTGTGTGTGTGTGTGTGTGTGTGTGTGTGTGTGTGTGTGTGTGTGTGTGTGTGTGTGTGTGTGTGTGTGTGTGTTTGTGTGTGTGTGTGTGTGTGTTGGATTTCATTTATCCTTGTTCCAAAGATCTCTAGATAGGGAATATAGAAGGTCAGAAATATCATTTGTCTCTTCTAGTTATTTGTATTGAGCATATAGATTTTGAAAGTATTTAATGGTATGGAGGATATCATGATCTTCTAGATTTGGTTGAGGTTTGGTAGCACAAGGTTTGAATGCCATAGTGGTAGATAGATAATCAAGTATGAAGGAGACTAGGGGAAGCTAATAAGGTGACCTGAGATAACTTGATGTCCATACTATAGAGATAGAGTGTTTACTTGTCAAATAGAGGTAGCAATAAATAAGTGAATTATCAAACAAAGTTTCCAAGAATATTATAACACTAGCAATGCAAACCACTTGGAAAGAAGCCCAAATAGCCAAGTAGATAGATAAGAAAAAACAAGTGAACAAATATTCCAATCAAGGAGTGTAGTCAATAGATCAAGGTAACCTTTAGCAAAAGAGTGTTCTAGAAAGAGGACATAGATGAAGAAGGTGGGAAAGACTAAAAGCCACTTTAAGCATGTTCAAGCACTAGAGACATAGCAAATCAAAATCAAATGATGAAAACCCCTAGTAAACAACACAAGAAAAATGTGTATACTTGATTGACAAAGTTTAACAATAGTTGATAGCGTAGAAAGTTTTTCAAGCAAGGTAGTGATACATAAAGTAGTCTTCAAACAATCAAGAAAGGGACAAAGAAACCTTGCATGCTACAAGAATATGTGAGGTCTCAAAAGAAAGCCCTAGAACTATTGTGATGTGTATGTTCAAAAGATTTCCATGGGTCTAGCACATTCAAGAACACATCAAGAAATATCTACCTAAAGGACACATTTCATTACTCAATAACTTGTCCCACACTTTATGCCCCTTTGCGTCATACCAAGTGCTTACCCATGAGAAATATTGGCTTTTTCATAGAGATTTCATTGGCATAGCCAAGGGGACACAAATGGTGAGTGTAAAATCTTGGGGTGATTTGGGTGATCCATTAGGATCAGTCCTTGCATCAAGATGTTCAGTGGAAAAATAGGGTAGTTTCTATCCTAGGTTTTTAGTAAGGGCTTTTGTTCATAACACTCCTCTTGATCCTAATATATGACACCTTATCATATGATAATTAAAGGACCTCATGGCCACAAGAGTACCTTAAGCATTCTCACCTAGTGACTTCCTCATTATCACAATTCCACAAGTACATCCACTAGATGAAGACAAGTACTATGTATACCAAGGTTTTGTTTCCTTGATAGCCTTGAGTTTATAGTGGGTTGGAAGAGCTAGGTTTTATTGTCCCTACTTGGGTTGTTCCTTTTGATCTCTCAAGAGCAGGCCCACTAACAGATTCTAAACTACACAAAATAGATCAAATTTGGAGGTCAATATTTCTAATTCACTACAAGGGTGAAGATAATGCTCTCCTATTCCAATAATATCCCCCAAACACACCAAGAATCACCATTAACTCACTTTCAAAATCTAAAGGTAGGTCAAGATTTCTGATTCACCACAAGGGTTAAGAGCATACTTTCCTACCACCAAGAGATCCCGACTGCAAGTTTTATGTGCCTATAAAATATGAAAAACTAGTAATATTTCCACACACAAAAATAAGGGGAATAAATCACAACTTAGGGAATAATAACAAAGTAAGACCTACAACACAAAGTGATTAGTTACCTCAAAAAGTTATCTTTTAACCAAGTTTATGAAAAGAAAGTGCAAGCTAATCACAAATGCTCTCATTTTTACTCTTTTCTTTTGACATAGTCAACAAGATTGGACTTTTTTTTAATGATTCTGGATCCAAAAATAGAAAAAAAAAAGAAGAGACCCATGCCAGAAACTAGAGAGATTTCTTAAAATGTAAGAAATTCAGCCATGTCTTTTCATTTGTAATTTAGGGACTCATTTTCCCAAAATGGACTAGATTTTTTAAATCGAGCTATTGAGCCCTAATATAACCTCTAAATCATAAACACAAAGAACAAACACCCTATATAATTCAAATAAATTTCCAAAAATTTAAACATTTCTGAAAAATGCATTGATTTTTGCCCAAAAATGATATTGTATGAAAAAAAATTCATAACAAGTGCAAATCAACTCATAACACTATGAAAATTGGACTAAGACATTTAGGATGCATCCCCAACCTACAAAAAACATTTCAAATCTGAAATTTAAATGGTTTAAGAGATATGATCAACTCTTTAGAACCCTAAGGTTTTGGCCTTCAAACAAAATTTACACAAGGGTTAGCCTTAAAACCAAAGTGATAAACCTAAAAAATCACTTTATTAGATCCAATATGCTGCTGTGAAAAACTAGACATGAGAATACAACTAAAATATTAGCAAGAAAATAGAGCTAAAAACTTGGTTCTAGCCCTATAGTGGGCACCAAAAATGTGTGTACAAAAAGTGTCACACTTCTATACACCATTATTCTTGAGAATACACATGAAAGAGGGCATCTCAAGAGGTGGCTTATAGCTCTTTATCTATGATGTGAAAAGTTTATGAGATAGTGGCTCTCAAATGAACCAAACTATGCAACCCTTGCAAGGTGCACCATAGAACAAGAGATTTCAAGATGGAGCAAGAATGCTAACATCCAAGAATCTAGAATGAATGTAATGCAAATGAAAGCTAAATGAAAGAAAGTAGAATGAAAGCTAAACTAGAAAATAAGTATTACAACCTCTATTTAAACTAGACGATTTAATCTATAACATGGAGAGAAACTAGAATGAATGAGAAGCATGAAGAATGAAGAATATAAGATAGAAGAATGGAGTTCCACAAGTATGAGATCTTCAATCCTACAACATAATGTTAGTAAAAGAGTGGTGTTGTGAAGTGAGGAGAGAGCTCTCCCTTTTAAAGAGAAATGGGTGATAGAGATCATGAGGCAAGATGCATGTGATCAAGGGTGTAGTTTGAAAGTTGGAGTTATCCATGTGCACATGCATTTCTACCAATCATGATGAAGAGTTGACTTTTGTCCCCCATGTGGGACAAAAATGTCTTTTCTTTTATTTTTAAATGAGCGAAATGCTTTTGTGTGTACAACTTAGGATAAGAGATGAGTGTGGAATTTTATTTAATTAAAAGGGGTGCATGTTCTTTTAATTAAATATGAACTTAGGATAAAGTGGTCAAACTATAGGATAAAATAAAATAAATAGATTTTTGGAGATTCGATCAAGGATAAACATTAGATAAATTATACAAAAATGCTAGAAAGGGGGCTCGTAGTCTATATGACCATTTTTGGGTGATTACACATATAATCTATAAAGGATAATTAGGTTCTTCTTGAAGTTCTTATAGATAAAGAAGACTTTAAATATAATAGGATACATCCATCTCTTCATTTTTGTGATTAAAGATAATCTCATCATTAAATTGTGGCATGACCTGTTGATTAAGATTGGATTGTCATACATTGGTGTTCCCATGTTTGAAGGAGATGGAAGAATCTTGAACCATTCCTAAATAGAAAAGGATAAATTGATCTTAAGGAATACTTTTTTTATGGGGTCTCTTTTTCTTTCATCATTTCTAATCTTTAAGGTTGTAAATCTTGACATTAATCAATTAGGTTGAAGATAAATTGATCATCCATTATTTTATTTTATTTATTTTTATCTAAGTCATAATGATGATGAGAAATTCTTGAAGTAGTGGTAGTTATTTTTGTTTGAGTTTATTAAGGTGTAATTTATGTAATAGGTTTGCTTGATCCAAATATGAGACATCTTGTTGATGTTTCAGTATGTTCAAAGGTCATGAGTCTTGATAAATCTTCTTCATCTTGTGAAAAATATTTTTTGGTGTATAGATCACATATATTTGACATCGTAAGAACAATTAAAGTCTAAAAATTAGTAGGTATAGTGTTACAAGTCCAGAAGTGGTAAGTGTTCATGCAAATGTATTTTTCCAAAAGGATTCATACTTTGAAATAAATTTTGATTTATGAAAAAAAATTGATAAGTTTCAGAATAAAAGGCTTTTTACCTTCTTAGTGAGTTGAGAACCAAGAGGATTGATTAATGTGGACAAACACATGTGACTATAATGATTGTTTTGAAGTTTAACAATGTGATTTGGGATAGACTTGAGAAATGATTAGAATCTCAAATTTTCTTACTATGACAATAGGGATTTTCAAAGAATCCAAAGGGGAACTAGAATATGTAGATAGCTTTTAGAAAGAAAAAAAAACATGTGTAATTCATCCCTTTCCCAAAAATGAGCAATCTAAAACTACCTTTCCTAGAAATTCCCCTTCTCCCCAAAAATTACATAGGTCAATCCTAAAAGTAGCACAAGTTTCCTATAAGCAACTATACTTTTCCTAGGAGTCCCCCCAAAAAACCTAAGAATGCTATAAATTATTCTCTCTTATAGGAAACATGTGTCCTAGAAATGACCTTTTGTAATGTTTTGGATAAGTTTTCCACTTTGTGAGTTTGATAAGTAAATTTTGTGAGATTTGTTTGGTCTGATTGTTTAATGTAAATATCTCAACAAGTATGATAGTGTTTCAATATTCAAATAAAATCCAAGTAGGGACAAAAAAACTTGGATGGAAAAGTCTGTCAAGGGGATACTCAAAATTAAAATGATAAACACACACTAACTCTAGATTTCCTTAGTAATCAAAATCCTTTTTGACACTAAGTATATCACAAGAAGTAACACATTATGGGTTTTCAAATAAAATTATGTTTGAGTTCATAATTTCATTGAAATGCTATTCATGCTTTCATTATGTAGAGTGAAAAATCTTTGGGTGATCCAAAAACCCTCTTGGATTGATACCTACACAAGGATGATGATACCTTTGGAGGTGAATGAGGTAGCATGCTAAGTTAAGTTTCTTAATAAAATTAAAATCTATTAATATCCATCCCCCATAGTCTATAAATGAAGATTAAGACTTCTCATCCCTATGAGAACTCAAAAATGTAGTCTTGAAAAGGAGAGATTGAAGGGGCTCTTCTCTACACAACATACAAGTCTGTCCAAAGAAATGATCAAATCAATGGTTCATTGGAAAAAATGAATAAGTATCCCAATATTTTCATCTTTAAGGGATATGATTGGTTAAAATGATATGGAAGGGATGACATCCACCTATTCTCACTCAGATTATTCTCAAAATAGCTAAATAGTCATTAGAGTTAGAAAAAGCTCAAAATATGTCAATTTAAGAAGAAAAAATAATAATAAAGTTATCTAGCTTACCATGAGAGAGAAAATAGTCACCTAAACGTGATCTAAAACCCTAAATTTGAGACAAGATCATAAAGGAGAGATTTATTAAAAGAGAGAATTGAAAAAAAAATGATCCTATTTCCTAGACCTAACTCAAGAATTTTGAAAGATGACCCCTAGGAATGACTCTGGATCTCCAAAAATGACTCTATACATAAAGAAATAATAGTTAACACATGAAAGAAAGTTGAAAAATAAAGAAAAATGGGCTAGGCCCCATGTTGTCTACAAGAAATGTGTGTGCGGATTAATGTAATTTAAAATAATACAACACTTCAAAAAGACATTGTCTTATCAATCCATATACATCAGTTTGACCAAAAGATAAGAAAAATGAAGATAATAATAGTGTCTTATTGTTCCCTATCTAAGAAGACTATGAGTAGGATATCTAAATTACCCCCAAATTTAGATCCTAATTATTGAAAATTAAATTTTTTAATGAGAGATTCAAGTCAATAACAATACAATTCTAACCTGTTTCAGGACCCCTTAAAACCTGTTTACCTTATCAAAAACAATACAATTCTAACATGAGAGAATGAAAGCTAGGTTATCAATTTTCTATATGAAATGAAGTTTGAGATAATTACTAGATACAATTAATTACTTAAGCTATGAATTCTACAACATAATAGTGGAATGCAAAGTGAATGGGCTCATTTGAGCTTCAAATATATTACTTGTATAGAATTGGAGAGGAAATGAGTAGTTTAGATTCAAAGTTAAAGAGTGATTAGGTTTCATCCTTGAGTGATCCATGTGAGATTAGTCCCATTGGTTCATTCATAACCACCTTGTCTACTTGTCCCCTTTTTGATGATATATACTTTAAGGGGTTCAATAATTCTTTTTAATTAATTATTTTATCCAACTCTACTTAATTGTTTTATTTAATAAAATAGGCCAAGGTAATTAATGAGGGTTTTTAACTAGTTAATAATAATGTGATGCTTGGTTAAGATTTTAATGAATTATGTCAGTAAATGGATCGATATAACCAAGAAGTAGGTTTTGATTTAGGACACATAAGGCTTCTATTTCTCTACCCTATTCTAGGGTTACTATAATAACAAGAGTTTTTTTATTCCATTGGTAAGGAGAGGGAAACATGTGTATTGGAGGGATATGCAATTAATTTACTAGGATTAAAGGGGTGGTCCTATAGATGTGGGCTCTAACCAAGATTGTAGGGGTTAGTTAGGGTTCCATGAGTGATGGGTCAAGTAGGATTGCATCTAGTGATAATAAGGTTGAGGGGGAGAGATATGGATAGAAAAAGAGAGGGTACAAGAGGTAGCCCAAAGATAGAGGATAGTGTCTAGAGTGGTGGGTAGGATATTGACACCATGGAGGCAAAGAGTAACTATAGGAGGGGGGTGAGGAGGTAGTGAAATGAGGAGGAAATAAAGGAGAGAAGACTATGAGAGGTGATGACACCATGGATGTAGATGTTAGAAGAGATAGTGGAGGATGTGAGCCATTATCAAGAGTAGTGGCACCAAGAAATGGGGTTAGGTCATATAGAGGTTGTGAGGATTCCTTGACAATGTAGTTGGATCATTTATAGAAATATACCACTACTAGTAGTATTATAAGATACCTAGATGGATAGGGATGATATCTTGTAGGAAATGAACTAGATCAAATAGAAGTAGGACCTAGTGACCCAAGAGTACAATTAGGTTTTAATAGATAGGGACACCTTGTAGTATAATATATCACAAAAGCTCTAGGAGGGAATAATTGTGGTTGATGAGAAGGATAATTATTAGTGAGAGAGACAACCTCTATGTGGGTGGGGATATAATCTAGTGGGATATAAACAACATGATGTGAGAGATGGGAGTTATGAGGTGAAAATTGGGCATAGGGGAGGTAGTGAGGAGGATACGGGATAGTCCAATAGTAGGGAGAGGAGATTCAAATATTAATTAGAGAGATTGAAGATCTATTAGAGTATTTGAACTAGTACAATTCCATGTACCATGCTATATTTGCTAAGGATAGGTTTGATTCATATAGGAGGGCCTCAATATTAGGGGACACCACTACATGACCTAGCCACATGATAGAGGAGTAGTACATATAGGACATGATCTACTGGTATTGGAGATTCCATTGGGAGATTATCTAAATGAGAGATTCTTGGAATTACCTCCTAGAGATCAATACTAAAGGAGTGGAGAATTATATGTTACTATATAGTTGTCATTGCTGGAAATATATAGTATCCATAATATTGATCAGTGGCAACTATTGGCTATTTTTTTCCCCCATTCAACCCATCATTAATAACCAATCAAAGAGATCTTCAATGGGTTGGATTCTTTGTTTTGGGTTAACATGCTAAATTTGACAACTAACATTTTGTGTTGGCTCAATTTCTTCATTGACTAGGTGAACTCAATTTCCTCTTTTGCTAAGTTGTGGGTTATGCATCAATGGCCTACATGTTTTTGCATGTTATCTACACATCCTACCAAAAGTGTGAGATACTGGCACATGGCCAATATTTGGGTTGCTCATCCGTTAAAGATCTAAAGGCTATCATTTTTTTGCATTATATCTACTCATTCTCATGAGAACATGAGATGTTTCCATGCATCTTCATTCTGACATTTCTTCATGCCACAATGCTTCTTTGGTGCTCTGAAGCCTAAGATTATGCCAAATAGTGAGGGTCCACCTTTCATGCTTTCCACTTCCTTCTTTATTGATATTTCCAAATTAGTGACTCTTTTGGTTTCATGTGCTATCTTCCCATCCTCTCAAAACTATGAGATGTTGCCGCATGTCTTTAGGTGGTCATGTCTTTCTATCTGTATGGGTGGTCGACTCAGTGCATCATCTGACATCACAGTGTTATGCATCTCCATTCCAATGTTTCTTCATGCCAAAATATTTTTGTGAGGCTTTAAAGCCCAAAATTTCTTGATAGCCATTGGATCAAGCACATCTTGGAGATTTTCCATGACATGTCAAATGTCCATTTTGAAAGGAGGATCTGCACTGATGGTCGTGACTTAATCTCTTGGTTAGGAGGTTCCCTCACCATTTGGGCTATCCATTTTAAAGGGAAGATCTACATTGATGACCATCATGTATTTTCAGGGAAATTAGATCCCTCCCCCACCCCTCATAGTCAAACTTGCATTTTACAAATGGATAACACGTTTTGTTATCCCTCCTTATAGTTTTTTTCTACCAATGGCATGAATCAACTTCTTGCAACTATTTTGTGCTATCAAGGCCAGTTCTTTATGGTTGAGGAAATTCTTGGGCCTTTTTGCATGATTAAAATTCCCTTCATTCCTCTTTAATGTAGGTAATGATCAAATCTTTGGTGATTTGATCCCTTTTGTGGCTAGGTTCATTTGTTTTGTTCTTTCCTATCACTTCCAGCATTATATTGCACTGCATGATTAGATTTTCTTTTGATATTTATTTATTTCTCTCCTCTACAACTCAATTCCATATGGTTGGGGTTTGAACTCTATAGTTAAATTAGAGTTATGCCTAAACGCTTTAAAAGGAAGTTGTAGGTATTTCCTAAGGGTTCTTCTCTGCTTGTATTCTGTAGCAACATTATGCTCTACAAATTTTGCCTTCCATTAATGAAATAGCCCTATTTCTTACCTCTTCTTTCCATTTATTATTTGTGCATGTCTATTGACTTTTAGTAAATGTTTCTCTTTTAGTTTCTAAGGTTTGCATGTTGTGTTTAATTGACTGGTGATGTGTTGTGCTATGAAATTTCTCCTTCCTTTTAGCATTTATTCAATTCCAAACCTATTTGTGAGTTCTTTGAAGTTATATTAGAGTCAATATATATGTATTGGAGTGCTTAATTGATGTTTTGTGTAGCTATGGTCATAGTTGTAACCACATTCAATCTTGGTGCAACACTCTCTTTCCCTTTCTGCAATTTCTTTAAGTTTCCTTCTCCCTTTTCCTTCCCAATAGTATTTTAGGTGTACCATAATGGTAAGGAAGATGACCTTCTCCTAAGATTCAACCTCAAAGTGCAAGTCCCACACTTAGAGGTCATTTCCATGTTACACAGGTTGCTTGAGGGTCATACCTCAAGTAAGGGTGCAAATTTTTTTGCTAATAGTAACTAAGTTAGTTTGGAAATAGATAATTATTAAAGGAAAAACATGCATGATGATTGAAAATTGCATGAGATTATTGACAACCATACATGAAAGGTTAAAAGGGTTAAGAGACCACATAAGTAGTCAAGAAAGAAGTAAAATCTAGATAGGTGATCATATTGAATAGTGTGATACAGTAAATGGAGGACAGGAGATGTCTACATTGGGTTGTTGAATTAATATAAGGAAAATGTACAAGGTTATATAGGAAATTTAACACATTTTAACTAGTCCAAAAGGTAGGTAGGTAAATCAAATTGAAGGTTGACCAAATGAAGATTAAATTGTAACAAACCTCAAGATATGTGAAAAGATTAAGATAAAGGAGCATGAATCTAAATATGGTTAGGATTAAGAGAAAAAACAATTTAGGTAAACAAATATGATCTATAATAGAATGAGTAGTGCAATAATAAAAAATGTACAAGTGGTGAAAAAGAAAACAAGTAGTGAAGTGGGTAGATCAAAGTGATCCGATAGCTACAATTAAGACATTGAGTAGAAAAGAGAACACTATAGTAGAAAAAAATCAAATAAAAAATTAGATATGACAATATGGAGTGACACATATAAAAAAATAAATTTACCTATATCCTAATAGTTCCAACATGTAAATCCTTAAATCAAGTAAATGATAATAGGTTCTAGTTGTAAATCCCCTAACAAGGTACACTCTCAAAAGATTTGTGTAAATCATTTGGAAGGGTGGATCGTAATAAATCTATTTTTACTTATAACAAGGTGAAAAATCACTCAAAATAGGTGTTATAGTGGGGTTTCGATTGCACCAAAAGATCAATCTATCAATTCCTAATACAACCACTCAACTTCAACTGCATAGGAGGTAGTTAATCCCTTATCAAAAATCCTAAAGGGAGTGTTGAACATGTTTCCAAAAATTCCCCCCTCAATGTTACTTGAGGGTTTGATGATTTTAACTTGTGACCAAGCTTTGATACCAATTGTTGGAAATCTAATAGGGAAAGTGTGATACTGAGAGGAGGGAGGGGAGTGGAGGTGAATTAGGATCTATAAAACATCTTTCCCTTTACACATAAAACATATTTGATATTACCACATAAAATCCTCATTTAAACATTCATCTCATATGAATGAAAATATTCTCATAAACATAATATCAGATCTACCTTCTAACTACATAAATATACACTCATGAACATATCACACATTAACACACAAATTTGGTAGTGTAGAAACCCACCAAGGTGTGAAGGTAAAATTGTGTTAGGGATGACACCTACAAAATCTCCACTACCATAGCAATAAAGTTATGCCTATTAAGGTTGTAATGAATTGATCACTTCTAGTGATCTACCCTATGAGGGGTTAGGCCTATCAAAGACTAACTGAACTGCTAGGTTTTGCCTTAGTTAAAGGATTTTTACATCACAATGAAGTGAGTGCTCTATTAGGAGATTTACATAAGCCTATTAAAGCTACTCTATTAAGATATTTAAACTCTAAAACACCTATTAGAATATTCATTACTTTATCCTTTGATTAGCACTTTAATGCTTGATAATAGATCTCCTCTATGCTATATAATATCACCTGACTATGAAATATCTCCTTTGTCTTTGTTCAAAACTCTTTGTCACACTGCTTGGTCTCTACAGTTAGATTCACCTTCAAAAAAATTCTCTTCACCTATTCACAAACATAGATATCATCTCTCATGAATTAGGTCAAAGACCCTCCTTATATATATGATTGGGTGGGCCTTCTAGATCCAAATCAATGATCTAGAATCAATCCTATTATCATTTGGTCTTTGCATTTTTCTGATTGGTGGATTTCTATGCCTAAGGATTAATGATCTTCATTTGAATGTGTAATCACCACCTTGATTACCTCCTTGATCTTCAAAACACAATCCTATCTCATCAAAAATGGTTAACTTAAGATTCAATGTCATTCTAAACAAAAATGTGAAACTATATTACTCAACACTTACATCACAATGGCACTCAACATAAACTATTTCTTCATGTTGTCCCTTGATCTTAACTATGATCAACATGAACTTAATATCTCAACTTTTATAATACTTAGCTTCCACTAAACTCTAACTAACTCAAGATCTACTCTTAACTTTTATTATCTTTGATAATCTTGACAAATATTGGAGTACTAGGTGACCATTAACTCACTCAGTAGTAACTACTACTCAACACTTGACTTGGAATATGTACAAGTCTTCATTCCTTAGCTCAACCAATATAGGATGGCTCAGTTGTAGTGATGATTGAATAACCCTTCCTTATGAATGACTAAGTGCTTAACACTAATATACAACATGGCTTAGGGATCAATAATCTCTCCCTTTTACATTAGTGGAAAAAATGTTTCATTGTGAACTTTCAAAATTGTTCACTACAAAATTGAAATACAAGTACTCCTCCTTAGAATATAATCCATATCTTTGGTCAATTTACACTTTGCATGTTGTAATACTACACTTAGTATATACATTCTAAACTTCAAAACTTGTTTTCTTCTCATTTCCACTTCTCATTTCCTCCTATGTGCTTCACACATCTTTCCTCCTTGATGAATGATCTCATTTCCCCTTGTTTCTATCACTTATGACTTTGGGGTTGTAGGGGTCAAACTACACTTGTCCAAACATGGTTTGTGAAGCTATAATATTAGGGCTAGAGCATGATCCCAACTTTTTAGATTCCAAAATTTGAATCTTTAAATAAAAAGGTACCCACAAAATGATCCACTATTCAAAAGTATGTTGTGAAAGATATTGACCCTGTTAGGAGTCTATTACTTCTGTATAGTGTCTTGGTCCTAGTTAGAGGACTAGGCCTTATTAGAAACCTCAACCCTATTAGGAGTTGTAATTAAAATTTAAAAAAATGTATGCAAGATGATCTCACTACCCAAACATACAATATATAGTGACATTATGTATACAAAATGAATAGATACAAAAAACCTCTTTCTCAATGCTGATATCTTCAATATTTGATATGATATTTATAGATATCTACACAATCTTCACATATAATTCCTCTTACTACTCTAATGAAAAATTTTGCATTACAAAATGATAGCATAGTTATCACAATAACCATACATAACTTCACATCACAAGTTCTAGTATACCAACCATTTATGGATTTCTAGAAACATAAACAACCCTCCTATCTCTTAATTTTAGGACTCACTTTAACATCAAACTTCTATCATTTTTCTACCATCTTGCTATCATCTAAATCAATATATTTTATCATTTTTTGGAGCTCGGAGTCTAAGTACTACCAAAATCATAGCTAACTTCACACTTCATAGGATCAAAGAGAAACAACATAAGCCTAGAGTGTTTGATTGGTTTGCATGTTTTATTGTGTGTTTTCAATTATTTAGTACTTCTTATTTTGTTGTTCATAGGCTCATGTTTGGTAGCTTATTTGATTTTATTATTATATCATTCAATGCTACTAATCCTCATTTATTGAGTGCGCACATTTAAGCCTACATAAGTATACCTTTCATTTCTCTTTCTTCTATATCTCATTTGATGCATTTTTCATCAATATCAATACCTAATGGTTGGTCAATCATTACTATGGATGTTGATACTTCTTTCTTGGTTTGGATTTTTTTCTCACTAACCTCTGTAATAGGCCTGGTAGTACTTTTCAAAGTTCTTATTTTTGTCCCCAATTCAACAATTTTCCATTCCATTACATAAGTCTTTTCATCTCCTCTTCATACTACATCCTAGTAGTAACATAATATTCTAAAGCTTGCAGCAATTGATAATCAAATTGGATCATTTTATTAGAGCTCATAGATGTCATTGCTCTCACCAACCCAAACATCTCTTTTCCATGTGTAGACTATACACTCCAAAAAAGCATGTTTCCTTGAGGTGTGTCTTTCACCTCCATTAGCTTTGGCTTATTTTATTCTGGAGCAATACTCCATAGAACTAGGGTTTGTGCATCTATATTATACCCTGATCCTCTCTACAACTCACCTCAGCAAAAAGATTCAAAGGAAATTGATTTTTCTTGTCTCCTTATTTGATCTAACATGAAAGATCAACTCAAGTCCCAATTGGGAAACAACAACATCCCACTTCTTTTCACTAAGTCTCTAGCCTCTTCCATAGTGAGAGTCTCACTGTTAGGGTCATAGGCTTGCAATTTCTCAACTAATTCAACCATTTGTTCATTTGAATATCTGGTCTATAATGTTAGGGACAATTGATTTTATTTTAATTTAAATAAAAAAACTCTTGAACTCATCACTCTTAACATAGTCATCATCCTACAAGAATTATTGATCCTAGATGATGATGTCATCTAACATTTTTTATGCAAGTTCCAATTTTCTAGAAACCTTTTCATTCTCATTAGGTTGGTTAGTAAGGAATATTTTTCTTAATTTAGACAAATACTAACTTTCACTAGGTAAAATTTGTAAATCTTTTTTCCTTTCCTTTTGGGGAATTTCAATTAACCTCTACTTCGTCCTCCCTCCCTGTGCCTAGGCTTAGGTAATAGGTTGTGTTGGCTTCTCAATTCGATCAATATCTTGGTTATAAAAACACAACCCATGGATTGGACATCCAAAATGAGTAGCTATCTTTCTTATGGAGTAGAATCATTTAAATTGTCAACCTGAGTATGCATACTTGAAACAAGTCTGCAAAGTATATGCACTATAAAAATCACTAACTTATTCTAACATTGAAAATATAAACTATAAAAATTCTGAAAATAAATCTAAATTAATGGTTGGTGGCTACAGGAATTGTATATTCAAAACTACAATTTTCTATATATCCATCTATATCTATATCTATATCTATGTAAATATTTGTGTCAAATGCTTGATTAAAATTTCAAATATGTAATATTATTGACTGTCTAATAACCATCTAACAAGTATCCCATCATTCCTTTAAACAAGAGACTTATTCTAAACTAATGACTAAGTGTGCTAATTTTCTATTCCACCTTTTTAGCTATCCACTTGAAATGCATGGTTCTAGTTTATTATTAGAAATTAGATCAAACCCTTTTACCAAATTATGATCCTCCTCTTCATATTTATAGATCATTTTGAAAATCTAGATTTCATTAAGAAACATGTAAGATATGGCCATTTTACTGAAGTGGTTTTCTGTTGCCTAAAAACGTGCCACCTTTTACTCAAACAAACGTTGATCCATATTGCTCATTTACTATTCTAAACTAATGAAAATTCTCAAAATGGTTTGTGGATCTCTTTTTCATCTTTCCAAATCCATAATACATTCTTAATTTTATTAATAAATGAGTGAGCTATGCCTATTTTATTGAAACTACCTTTTTGACTTTTTTTGTATTTCCTGCAACTGTTGATTATTGACAAGTGTCAACTTGCTTCTCCTTCTTCCTAGCTGCATGAACAACTCAAATAACTCACAAAAAATGTTTTAATTAACTCAAGATAATTATACTTTAATAATAACCATTTATCATAGTAAATCATAATAATTTAGCATTAACTAGCTACACATACAAATGTGAATCAATAAAATCATTTATCATAGTTAATGCTTCATAAATCAAGTTAATGCTTGTAAATGACTTGGGAATATATTAAAATCATGGGGTGAAGTGCTATAATAAATGGATATAAATATGATATTTTATAGGTTCATCATTCCCACTAGCTAAAATCATGATTTTCCCTATGCAAGGGATAGATATCAGTTAGACGTGAAAGCATTTAACATGAAATCTTGTGACAACTTCAAACAATCATCAAAAATGTCATAGGTAGTATACAAATATACATGCAAGTTCATACTCCTATGGTCTATTGGTTGTTTTTTAGACTACTAGGTACCTTAAACCCAATACTAGAAACCATAAGACAAAAACCAACTTGAGGATTAGCCAAATTCTATATTTAGTGTGATCAGTCTTAGCTTCGGGACCAACTTCAATAAAGTATAAGAATAGTCCCTTCACTTTAGAGTCTACAAGGCCAAGGTGGGAAACCCTTAGGGATTTACTTGAAAAAATTTATGATATTATTCTCTTCAAGATTATCCCCTACAATAAAAAATGGTCATAATCTTTTTCTTAGATTTGTAATAAACTTCTTGAGTACAATGGTTATTTATAATCAATAGGACAAAAATTACAAATAAGGGTTGACCAACAACTTTAGTTCTTGATTACTTGAAATGGAAAATTGGTTATGATTGATGTATGTATCTTTCAATTATATAAACCATCAATTTGCAACTAAAATCAAGTGGTCAATGCCTTATCTATCATTATATAGAGTCAATACCAGTAGTCTTGGCCTATTTAACTGACTTACAATTAAATTTGTCAACAATGAACTCTGAACGTCATTCTTATCATATCCCTCTCATATACTCAAAATTCTACCTCTTATTGATAGAAATTACTTAATACCTTCAACTAAATGCAATCAATAAGAGATATACAATCTATCTAAATTGTAACAAACTAAAAGAACATTGTTCATTTCAATCTCAAAATCATGGATATGTAAGGAAGGAGACAAGATTTAGATACACAAATATGCAAAAATTCCCTTTTTGTATTTATTTCCTTGGAAAATACATACAACACTAGATATAGGCTCACAATATAACTCAAAAATTGGCCATTTGATCATTCATATTTATTATTCTCTCAATTTCACAAGTTTTAACACATTCATATATTCACAAAAGACTAGACAGACTATAAAATAACATAGACTGAAAAATATGCAAGCAACTGACCTCAACTCCACATCTTGGAAATCCTTATATAGGATTGCAACAAGCTATATATGGGAGGAGGACATGTCATTACCTTAGTGGAAAAGAGAAAGGCAAGACACAAACAAAAAGATATACAAAAACATTCTCCTATGCTTGATGCAAAATAAAGAGGGTAGTTGAAAAGTCAGCAGGTGACACTTTACTACAACAACTTTATCTTTACTCTACTTTGTCTTCTTCTGTCATCTACTTCCTCAATAGTTTCAAAATTTGATAGGCCTATTTATGAGAGTTTTGTCCTTATGATAAAGTGAATGGTGTATCTAATCTTATCCTTTAATCTATCATTTTCCTTTAACCTTAATAATGTTTCAAATGGTTCCTATTGGTAAGGCCTTTATTTCTCCCACTACTTTCCACACATAGATCTCTCAGTTGGTGGGCCATTATGTAGTTTTTACTTCCTCTAGGTCCTTAGTGGATTTAGTCCACCTGGCATCAGTTATAACTTTAGACTTAGCCATGAATTTGTTCAACTCTATTTCAGCTCTGAACATGGTGTCTACTAAATTATGGAAAGGGGCATCATTGATGTCTTAAAAAATAGCCACTGTGGCCTCTTGAGTTAGTATTGTACTAAATGCATTAGACCAATTATGTCATTCTTTCACCACATTATTATCATCCAAAATAGGTGGTACGTAGGGCTCAATTCCATGAGATAAAGCTTTTAGTTTACTCTGTATAATATGGGATTTCTCAATGAAGAAACCAATTAACTCCTTAACTATTTCCAAGCTCTCCTTCACAATGATCATTTTATCAAGAAACTTTTGCTTTTCAGCCATCATCATGATATGTCTCTCTAAAAACTAAGTATATGTCCCCCATAGATTGAATGTAGGTGATAGCCATGAAAATGCTTCATTACAAATTTGCTTAGCACTTTGTAAAGAAACATATAATTTATGGGCCTGTTGAGATATACTCTTTATATTTTCAACCCTATGGCCAACCATACACCTAAGGATACATGTCCTTACCTCATCTCCTTGTTGATATAGTGGAGCATCAATGCTTATTCTACTAGGTGTTGTTGTATCCCCTACCTCCAAATCATCTATTTGTGTTGGGGCCTCACTTGTGTCCTTAGCTAGTTGCTCTTGATTATCATGTTCTTGGCTCTAATTTTTAGTGAGCACTTTCTCTACATTTAAAAGTTTCTCTCTGAGGGATGTAACTTTTCCTCTAGTACTTGGAACTTAGCCTCAAGCTCTTCAATTTTTTTCTTGTAAACATGGTTTTTCATAAGTTCATCCTCATAGAGCTTTTTCATATATCTATAGTCATGCATAGACTTGACAAGCATTGTCTCTATCTCTTCTACCTTGGCTTCATTCATGAAAGAAAAAAATTTCATGGCCTTTGAGATTTCTTTCCTTGAAGTGCCTTATAAATTCCACAAAACCATGTTTCCCTATTCTATTCTATGCACATCAATCAATTTGGGATTATTTTATGGAGGCATGGTCCAAACTTTGAGAGACTTGGTGTTAATTTTGAACCATGTTCCTCTTTGTAATCCATCAACACCATATGCTTCATATGAGATGGCATTTTCTTGTCTCCTAATTTGATCAAGCATAAATGCTTGCTCCGAATCCCAAACAGGTACCAAAAACATCCCACTTCCCTATACAAGGTCCCTTGCCTCCTCCATAGTCATACTTTCACTCTTAAGATCATAGGCTTGCAGCTTCTCAACCAATTCTAATTTCTACTTAGTTGACTCTCCAAGTTTCATCTTTAATATCAACTCACTCTATTTCATTTTGTACAAATCCTCTAAGAGGAAGGTACTATTTCATGTAAGTATTTGCAAATCCTCTAACCAAGTCACTATCAACATAGTGTAAAGCCTTTAATAAGGTAGTCCTTTCATAGGTCAGACCATCAAAAGTGGTTGAATATTGATTGTTGCAGTGATTTTTGTGGGTGTCATCCCACCCCCAATTTTACCTTCTTATTCCTAGAGGGTTTCTGGGTTACCAAATTTTTGTGTTATGTGTTGATGCATGCTTTCATTTTCATATTTTCTTATATGTTTACATGCATTGCACAACTAGCTCTACACAAAGTAGAGGAAGCCAGGGAGGAACTGAGAAAATCCTTGAAAAGAAGAAAGGAGATAGCCATAGCTAAAAATGACATACACTACAAGGAGATTGACACCTCACAAGTGTTTTCCAATGGAGATTTCAAGGAATTTGATGCAGCAATAGCATAATTAAAGGAGAAAAATAGATCACAAGCTGAAGAAATCAAAATTCTCAAGCTTGAACAAGAATCACAAGCCATAATGCTTTGTGAAGTAACTAAAAAAAAGAAAAGAGCTATTGAAGACAAGGCCATGATAGAAGATGACAAGAGAAATCTCATCAATAGGCTAGAAGAGAAGATAATTGAATTTGAAAAGATCTCAAACATGCAACTAGACACCTTAAGCCAGATGATGAATGTTCATCATGAGCTGAACATGAAGGATATTGAGATCCCCACCTTGAAGATGTAGAATGAACAATTGTAGAATGAATTGAAGAGGGAAAATGAAATAGTAGAAAGTTACAACAAACCCAATGAGGTCATCAAGTACTTTGAGCAACTGCTGAAATCATTAAGGTCTAGTAATGATACTTCAGGACTTGGCTACTTCAACACTGAACAAGGAGAATCATCTAAGGCTATAGAAGAAAGAAGTAACAAAGATAAGCAAACTAAACCTACTTGTCATTTCTGTGGTAAAAAGTGACATAACTCTAATAAATGTAGAAGCAAGAATAGTCATCAACATGATAAACCTATGAATACAAACTTTTGTCACAAGTGCAAAAAATAAGGACATTCTACACAAGACTGCAGAATCAAGACCAAAAGGACACCAAGATTTTAAGGTCACTGCTACAACTACAAAAATTATGGACATAGAGCATTTGAATGCAGATCAAAGCCTATGTGGACACCTAATCAGCCTGCAAGAGGAATCAATCATGTGCATCACTACAATTAGGATTACAATACTAGGTATAGTTGTCACTATTGTAAAGAGTATGGACACATTCCTAAAAATTGCATAAGGACACATTTCAAGGGAAGTGACAGCAGATGGCTAAACCAAACTACATGTTTTAGTTTCTTGAAAATTAGTCATATTAGCAAAAATTGTCCTACAAAGTCAAAAGTACCAAAAGCTAAAGTCAACAAAAGAAAAGAGAAGATTGATGTTGAACAAATAAGAGGAGAAATGAACAAGACTTGGAAGAAGAAACGTGAATGTAGCACTTCAAATGGAGAGATCACTTCACCCAAGAGGACAAGTGATCACACCTCATTCAATTCAGCACAAGATAGATACATGGGGCTAATACATATAAAGATGTATCATACATCAACCCACAAAAACATAGAAGTACTACAAAGAAGAAATATGCATGAGAAAAGATGTCAAGTTAAAAGTTAGAAGATGATGCCAAGCTACCTTTGGTTTCCAAGTGAAACTCCAGTATATGTTGAGTTGAAAAGACTAGTGGATGCCTAGTGAAACTCCAGTATATGTTGAGTTGAAAAAACTAGCGGATGCCGAGTAAGACATGTTAGTGTTTATCAAGCAATTAAAAAGTCTAGTTAATGACAAGTAAAATAAGACAATAGATGCCAAGTAGATGAACTTCAGTAGAAGCTGAGTTGATAAAATCTTTGGAAGTCGAGTGTATAGCTATAATCACAAGTGCAATAAATGCTAGGTTTTTTAACATAATAAAGGTGAAAATTGTTCATTTTTTGTATCATTCGAACACAAAGCGAAGTTAAGTAGAGCAAAGAGGTAATTCTACAGCAATAAAACAACAATTTGCAGTGATTTCAACAGTAATTTAACTCCAGTTCATTCATTCATAGGTATTACATTCAAGTGCCGAGCTATGCAAAGTTTAGAATTTTATTCAATTTTAAACCCTAGTTTGATAAACGATGATGTCTAGGTCAAAATCTACAAAGGAGAAGGAAAGTCATGAAATTCAACTAGTCAGTAATGAAGTCAAACAGCCAAATTTTAGGCCCATTATTGAAGTTGCTTATAAGAATGATCCCATTGGTGCCCTATCTATAATTCTTGATAAAGTTGTTATGGTTCAAGATGTTCGAAAGTGTTATAACTGTAAAGTTGCAGCCATAGGAGATTTGGAGATTTTAATGCATTTGATAAATTGTGTGATAATGGAAAACTTAAAGATGAATTCTCTATAGTTGAGAAGAAGGGTCTGACCAAAGCCCTAGTTTTCCCTATTGTTTTCAAGATAGAATGGATATGCATAGTGTTGAATAGAATCCATGGTGAAGCTTTTTGGTTGGAGATAGGGCCAGTGAAGTTTACAAAGAAAACTATACATAGGGTTACTTGTATTCCAACCCTAGATCAGCCAAAGACCTTGAGGAGTGACAAAAAGGAAGCTATAGAGAAGAACATTGGTGCAAAATGGAACAATAGGGGAATGACAATAGACACCATCATAGAACCCCTACTTGATTTTGCTGTGAGAGTCATATCACATAAATTCTACAAGTCAAGTGGACTAAATAGTGTACCATGTATAGTAGTGGATGTTTACAAATTGGTGAAGAAAGATCATACATATGATCTTGCACAACTCATGTTACAATAGATCAATTAGAATCTGTGTGCTATACGGAAGTGTAAGGGAGCTCAATGTAAATTTGGCTTAGTTTTGGTTTGTATGTTCTTCTACATTATGAAAGAATTCCCTTCAATAGGTAAGGTGAGATGGGATCCAAATAAAACCATTGTTGATCAAATAAATGGATTCATTGAGAAAATTGGTGAGAATTTTGATGCACAAATGACTAGTTACTTTGAGGACTTTAAGAAGTCCATGAAGAAAAGAATGAGAATACCAGTCTCACTAGTTGAGAAACATGAAAATGATATTTTTTTTCTCATGGACATTGATTACACTTACATACAAGTAGTCATACCTAGAGTAAGATGGCTTAGGCCACTAGGTTATGAACTTGATGTTGATCAAGCCTCAGCAACAATAACAACTCTACTTGTAGAGGAAATTGACAAGATTGCAAAACATTTTTGGAACCTATGACGTTGTCAAATCAAGGGTGGTGACAGATCTTAAGACTACCATAGTAGCAAAAAATATGAAGAAGAAATTTGGATTTGAAGAGGCAAGCACAATAGAAGAAGAGGAAGCAGATGAAGAAGAGGAAGACAATGAAAATGAAGGAGATGAGCCTGAACAAGAGCCTCTACAATTGACTCAAGGCTTAGGTAAGGATGAAGAGGAAGGTACTAAGGAAGAAGAAGCTGAGGAAGCACCTATTAGAACTAAAGCCACCAAGAGAAAGGCTAAAACTACACTTGCTCCTCAACCCAAAGCTAAGAAAGTGGCAAAACCTACACCAAAGAAGCCCACTACCAAAGCCACCACTAGAGCTACAACACAAAAAGATAAAGAAGAGGAAAAAGAGAAGAAGAAAGCCACCAAGGAGATTGATGAGGAGCCAAGAAAGAGAAGAAAATATGTAGCTCAACTTGACTCTAATGAAGAAAAGACTGAAACAGATGATAACAGTCAATTCAAAGTGGTAAGTCATCCACCAAAGTCTTCAATTGATAAATTATGTACAAAGATTAGAAATGATCACTTGAAAGATTTGAAGAATTTAGATTTTAATAAGCTCACAAAGGAAGAGTAGAATGAAATAGAGGAATCTATGTATACTATGATGGCTGAATACAAGCACACACCTCTAGAGCTAGATAGCTCAATGCCCAAGGAGTTGTAAAAAATAGTAGAAGACAAATGGTATTTTTGCTTGAAAATGGAAAAAGAAATAAGAGAATCTACTTTATCAAGATTTTTACCTAATTTAACTAAGGGTCAAGTGACTAATGCAGTCAAGAACCTCAATAATAGATTTACTGCAAAATATAGGGCATTCAATATTTTTCAAAATAAAATTGAAGATGTAGTCAACAAATCCAAAAGATTGTCGAAAATAATATACAAGAAAATTGATGACATGTTTGATGAAGAATACAAGGCAGAAGCAAGTGCCAAGAAAAAGGAAATGAAAGAAGCAGGAAAGAAGGGAGAGGAAAAGAAGGAAGAAGAGAAGAAAGTAGAAGAAGAGAAGAAGATTGAGGAAGAGAAGAAAGATGAAGAGGAGAATAAAGAGGAGAAAGAGGAAGAAAAGGGTACAGATGAGCAGCAAGAACAAAGTATGCAAGACACACAATTACCACCTCCTATCCCTCCTCATGCCACCATCACACCTGTAGAGATTATCAAGATTAAGGATGTTATTGACACTTCTGGTCAAAATATCAATCCATTAACTATAGAGGATCTAGCAAAGATCCTTGACCATTCAGCACAAGCAACTAGATTATGTTCAAGCCCAATACTAGTCAGTGTTGATGAGTTGCAAAAAGTAGTAGTAAAAACAAAGGAAGTCATGGTGCAAACACAAGAACCACCTTTGACCATACAAACTACTAGAATCCTATTCCTTTCTCCACCATCTCCATCAAAAGAAGTTACAGATGCACTTCAATTGCCAAGTGCAGCAACAAGGGAAGACAAAGAGAGAATAGAATAGCTAGCAAACACACCCCCAACCATTGATATTGGAAAGGAGAAACAATTTGAAGAGAAGGAAAAGATAAGAGATGAGGAGCAATCCACAATACAAACTTTGGTTGAATTACCAAAAATAAGTACTCCCATTCAAACTCTTTAGAATCTAAGCACTGAAACAGTAGCATTACAAATTAGAACACTAGGATTGAGCTCAACAAAAGTAGCTAGGAAACTTCATTATGGAATTCATGAGCTTGATGAGGAAATCACAATAACTTACTATGAATCCAACACTCTCACTGAGGAGAAGATTAATGAAATACAAAATGTATTGGATAAAAGAAGAAGACAAGAGGTATTGAGAAAAGAGTATAAATATAAGCAAGCACTGAATGATATAAAGGACATCTTAATGGATGCCTTCAACTTTTAGACACATGATGAATCAAGGCCAATAGTAGAGCAACTATCTGATATAGTTGACCAGGTGACAAATGAAGACCATGATACAAATGCAAAATTAATAGAATGGTCAGAAAGGAAATTCCAAGGAAAGGTAAATGAGAAAATATCTAGTGATATAGAACTATCACAAGTTGAGCTAGCTAAGAAATTAGATAAAGTCAAAATTGTACTTGGGAATATATTTTCCCTGTACAACAAGTTGTGTGATTTTTTCAGCTTCACACAAGAAACTAGCTAGAAAATAATGAGCTTGGAGAGAAATCTAAAGATTTATAGTATGCAACTCCCCACCAATCTAGCTCAAAGTGAGAAACATTTTACTCAAACACTTCACACTCAAAGAGAATTAGTTATATTAACAATAGAGGAGGCAAATACAAAAGCCAAGTTGATGCAAATCCAGTCCTTTATAACCCTTCACTTGGAGGTACTCCATAAGGAGCAAATGTATGCAGAGACAGTCCTCAAGAAAGATTCAAATATTTCTACCTCTAATGGACTTGTACATCTAGTAGTAGAGGTTGCTACCCAACATAAGTCATTGGACATTGCACTAGCAAATTGGGATGCAGCTCTAAAGATACTCCTGGAGGTAAATAGCACTTTTTTGGCTAAGCATGGTATTACTCTATAGAACTCTTTGAAATCAATGTCAAAAAGGGTGAGATAAAGTAAGAAGGAGATATATGAATAAGAGGAGGTATGTATATATGCAAATACAGCCAAATTTTGAATCTTTTTTTTTATTACATTCTTTCATTTTGAGGATAAAGTGGAAAGTTTGTAAATAGCCAAAAAGGGGGAGACTAGTAATAAAGAAGAAAGGGAGAGATGTAAAAAATTTGAACTTCATACAGATTAGATATAGCACATAGGCTCAAAATGTAGAAAACAACATAAAGGACAGAGAGGATTAGGCACATTAGCACATAATTTCAGTCTCAAGAATGGACAAGGCATAATCAACTCAGAGGGAGTCATAAGGTATATTGTTACTCACAATATTTTTGAAATTTTGCATGTACTCAATAAGGTTAAGTTCATCAATGCTTAGTTAAGTGTTTTTGACACTCATGTCAAAGGGGGAGATTGTTGGTCAAAGGAATAGTCTTGACAATTGATTGTCAACACACTTAACCATTTTTACTATATATGTCAAGTACATAATGTATGTTGAGCAAGAATTTCAATGGGTGTTGAGCTACAGTATGTGCCAAGTGATCCAAAAAATGTTCAGGTGCTGAGCAATATAGAACATACATGTGTTGAGCAATACAGTTTCTAATAGGTGCTGAGAAAACTAGGAAAGTAATAGATGTCAAGCAATCTAGGAATTAGTTCATGTCAAGCATCAATAATGTAATGAGTACCAAGTAACTCGGGATTAGCATAAGAGTTTGTGCTTTCACAAACTAAGATGTAAACCATTTTTAGAGCCAACTTATAGATATTTCAAAGGAGAAAAAGGATAAGGATGAATCATTTACATTCCCTATGAAATCTACATTCAACCAATCAAAAAAATGGAGAAGGCATACAACCAATGAGTAAAATGCAAGGTATGAGCGGGAATTTGAGATTCAATATGCATCATATATTCATACCTAACCCTAAGTCTTCATATTCTTTATAAGGAGTTCAAGAACCCATTGTATGTATGGAAGAGAACAGTGTTATGGGAAGATTATAGAGAAATTTCAGTGTGAAGAGGAAAAGACTTAGAGGAATAGAGCAGCAATTTCATATCCAGTTGATTAGAATAGTACAAGGGACAAGGAGTACATAAAAAGATTAGATAAAGCAAGGATTAGAATAGGAAATATTAGATCTAGGATGTTGATAGGTTAGCTTAGCAACTAGGTAGGAGAACCTTTGGAGAAGGTCATGAAAATCCTATGTATTAGGTGGGTTTAAAAACCTATTTTAAATCCTTTAACAGGGTGACACTTCATGTGAGTGTTTGCAAATCCTCTAACCAAGTCACTATTGACACAGTGTAAACCCTTTAATAGGGTAGGCCTTTCACAGGGCAGACCATCAGAAGTAGTTGAATATTCATTGCTACAACAATTTTTTTGGGTGTTATCCCCACCCCAATTTTACCTTCTTATTCTCGAAGGGTTTCTAGGTTACCAAATTTTTGTGTTATGTGTTGATGCATGCTTTCATTTTCATATTTGCTTATATATTTACATGCATTGTTTTCAGTTATGTGTTAATAAGGGTTTGAAAGGATAAAAATTGGTACTTCTGATTCACCCCCCTCTCTCATAAGTACTCTTCCCATTTTGAACATTCTAACATAATTGAATTGGAAGCTCTCCATTAGCATTAGAGGTGTGATCAATTAAATATAAATTAAAATATCCCACATTCTTGTATATGATTAGATGCATCAACAATGAGTAATGAAGGAAATAGAAATTCTTCATTTCTCCACTCTGGGCTAGCTTAATATTTTCCTTCATTTTTTCTAGAATGAACTTAATATAATCATATTCTCCACCATGGTAAGAGTCTTGCACATCTCTGGCAATAGTAAATTCAGCTCCATACACCATGTCTATGTTGATCTCAGATTGGTTTTGATAATTGAGTGTCAACACACTAAGATATTTACTAAGTTCATGTCGAGCTAGTAAAAAATTTTGAGTATAATATGTATAGATGTTGAGTTACAATGAGTGTCAATTCACTCATGTACCAAGTAAGTTCAAGTGCTGAGTTCAAGTGTCAAGCAAGATAGAATTACAGTAAGTGTTGAGCATCAATATTATCAAGTGTTGAGTAACATAGAATGGATCTAGTTGTTTGTGATGGCACAAACAACTATGTAAACTATTTTCAAGCTAACATATGGATAGATCTTGAAGCTTAGAAGATAAGATCAAATCTATTTGGATTCCCTATGTGATCAACATGCAACCAATTAGAAAAATGGAAGGAATTGAGCAGGAAAATGAATGAATCTCAGTTGTAGATTCATACCTAACCCTAAGCCACCAAAGTCTTTTTAAAGGGAGATGAAGCCCCATAATTTAGAGTATGTGTGTGAATGTATATGTGAGGAAGTGATGCAAGTGAAAAATTGAAGGGAGTAAAAGGGGTGAATTAATCAATAAAAATTCAAGGTGACTTAGAAGTGTGAATGAATTGCAGAATTAGTTTGCATAACAGAGGAGAATCTATGAAGCATTGATATAATAGATCAAGAGAATCAAGATGGATAGAACTGTGATCTAAAATTAGCAAGGAAAATTTGTAAGTTTATTAGATCAAACATTCTACTATTACTTTTTAACAACTATATCAGCAGGCTGAAATCCTTTGGACTAAGGTTGATTTAACAATCATTGTAAAATCCTTTAACAGGGTAGGATCTAACAATCCTTTGTAAGCCTTTAAATAGGGTAAGCCTTTCATAGGGTAGATTATGAAAATGGTCAAATTATGTAACCTTAATAGGTGAACTTTATTGCTGCAGTAGTGAAGAATTGTGGGTGTCATCCCCACCCCAGTTTTACCTTCTCATTGGAGGGTTTCTAGGTAATCATATCTAGTGTCAAGTCTTCATGTGATGCATTTACTTTACATGTTATTTCAATATATTAATGCATGCATTGTTTTAAGTTAAAAAATTTATTGGTTAAAGACTAGTACTTCTAATTCATCCCCTCCCCCTACCCCCTCTTAGAAGTATACATTTTCCATTTGTATTTCCAACAGTCTGATCCATCTTTGCCAACCACCTTGTGGACACCATACATTGGTTTCACAAAATAATTCTTAAATTTATCCAAAGGCATCATCTTTTCCACTTTCTTACAATAATCACCCACACTCCTTAGGTCCATGGGGAAATGCTATAGAATTTTTTTTCCTATATATTCCTTGGTCTTTCTATCAATTTTCTTTGTAAATCCTCCAAATCTACTAGCTCGCTCATAGAACCATCCAATCCAAATGCTTCAATGAATAAGGCATGATCCATAATGAATAGAATAGTTCCATCTTTCTTATGGAATGATTTGGTGGCTAGATTATGTGACTTGATTAGGGCTTTCACCAAATCCACATCAACAAAGACCTCTAGAAATATCAATTTTGCCAAGTTCTTCTTCTGAGGGTTGCAAATAGGGATCTTCTTCTCTTTGTTATGGTAGAAATAATTAAAAAGCTCAGAACTCATGATCCTAAGGTATGTAGCATCTCTGCATAATGCATACAAGTCAAAAAAGGCATGATCATTTGCTACATTTGCATTTGAGGATTTTGAAAATAATTTCAACCATTCTTCAACAAACTAGTTTAGTTTTCTGTCTTGTTTTTCTCTCTTGGAAGTGGAGGGTTCTACAACTTCCATGTTTTCTACCTAAATTTCTTGAACCTCCTTATAAAACATTCTAAAGATAGCTTGAAAAAACTAAGAAAAATATATCTAATCACTAAAAATAGTAATTTGTACACACTAAAATCTCTACAACTACTTAGATTTTCTCTTTGTGAATGGTAAACTGCAAATGATCAGGAGAATATATTTATAGCTCAATGTTCATCATCAGTGTCCCTCTACATTAATTTTTAGCATGCTTGAGCCTTAAAATTTAGTTTATTCTATCACCTTAGGGGAGCATCCTCATTATTATCCAATGTTGCACTTCCTGCTTATTGCTTAAATCTCATTGGTTGAGAACCCTTTGTCGTTTCCAGCTTAGAAAATGGAAAACATATTTTTAATGTCAACCTAGGGTTTATGGTCTTATGATTGACCCAAGAGTCAAAACATTCATAATATCTTAGGCAGGGAATAAATGCTCTTTGATCTTACAATCTCATGAAATCAAAACCCTTATTATAATGTCATATAGTTTGGAAAAAGTCTCTACAATCTCATGATACACTAGTTATCATAGCATCAAAGCTTTCCATTAAAATCTTTTCAATACTATGATAGGTGATTTACCTTTACTAATGTAACATCTTATATCATTTTACTTAGCCTTATGATCCTATGATCATAGCTTAACTGACCATTTCGTAGCTTTGGTAGTTATCCTTTTTACCTCTATAATGCTATGAGAAACTACCACTTGCCTTCATCGTAACATTGTCAGCATCAACCATTACCTCTACAATTTCTTGATTGTCTATCATAGCATCATAACACCTTTTCACTACCCTTAAGATATTATGTAGCACTATGTATCATAACATTGGAGAATGGAATATACCAAATCACAAATATATGTAAAGACATTTTCAGTCCCACCAACTTGATGTGGTATCCACCTTGTATTCTTTGCATTAACTAACCAATCATGATAGGACACCTACCATATTTCTAACTTAGACTGCCATATTTTTTTGTCATTTGTGGCTTTAAAATCTTAGGATTTTTATCCCCATAGCATCATGATCCTAAACATCTACTTCCACAATCCTACAACAAGCCACTTATCGCATTGTCGTAATCCATTCAATCTTCTTCTACAATGCCTTGACTACCTGTTTATAGTAACATCGCACATGATGAATTAAACCTTCCATCAAAAACCTACAATACTATGATCATAGCATATCTTAACATTTTGGAACCTAAAAGATTACTCCATGATGCTCTACTAAACCTTGTGTCATAACACTAGGATCAATAAAATGCAAGCTTGCAACTACATGGCAAAGCCATGATCATAAGATTAGAGCTCTAGGGTTTGAAAGATATATAATCTTTGCCTAAAAAACTTAGGATAAGAGTGAAAAGATTGTAATTTTGATTGAAATGTTAATTGGCAAGATAAAACACAACCTTAAGATACGCAAATAAAACCCTAGGACAAAATTTTTATTGTTTGAACTTGGGTAAAATAATTTGGCTAGGGTTCTTTTGAAAATTGAAATACATTAGACACAAAACCATAATAATGGCTCTGTGTGGGGATGATGGATAACTATATGATGCAAGAATTCAAATTCTTGAGAGTGTCCTCTTTATTTTCTCATCATTTGCTTTGTGAGCAACATCCTTAATGAATATACTAGAAGACCTACCAATAGTATTGTTGACATTTTTGTTTCTCAAATTGTAGGTGCTATGAACTTGAGCTATCATCTTAGTAGTAATCCTATCAATCTCCTCCATGGACGGATTCCTTAAGTTTATGTGGGTTTTATCTAACACTATACTACATACCTGATCATCGTCATAATCCCCACCATCTAAAAACACATGTTGATGGTGTACTTGATAAGCACTTCTTTGGTCTACAATATCATGTTCAAATTCACCTAAATCAAATTCAAACCCATCATCACATAAATTGACCATATTATAGCTTATTTCCTAATGATCTTATCTCTCATTTTCATCTTCATTTTGTGCCTATTGATCTATAGAGAAAGATTGGGCTATTACACAAAAATCAAGGCAATGAGGTGACTAGCATATATTACACCAAGGCACTTCATCAATCATGTTTAATAAATTCCTTTGCAAAGGGTCTAGGAAGGCTTTATCTTTGTTTCCTTGAGCAAAATTGGGAATTGGCTTTCCATCCTTCCATTGAGTAGTATAAGGATAATTTTTCTTTCTAGATTGTCTATTAAAATTATTATTAAAAGAGGCCTTCTCGACAATATTTGACTTGTTTTCTTGGTAGTTTTTTGGATTCATTTTCTTTAATAGGGTTAAAATTTGACCCATTGTATCCTCCTCAAGCTTCTTTCCTATAGTAGAATTTTCACTTGTTTCTTATTTATATGGTTCAATAGTTTAGGGCCATCCCTTCTTCCAAGTTTATTAGAAGCCATTCTATAATTCTCTATACTTACTACCATCTTATAAGCCTCCCTCAATGTTTTAGGATCCTTGTCCCTGAGATTATAGGCCATTTTACAATCAAAAGTATTGAAATAGGTTGTGAGACACACATCCTCATTCAACCTCATTACTTGGAACAGTTTGTACAATCCCTTCTAAAATATGGCATTAAAGACAAAAGTGGACTCACTTTCACCCTTCTCTATGTTATTGAACTCATTTAATACAAAACTGGTATTGGTGTTATCACAATAGTGGTCCTTGAACAGTTTCTCTAAGTCACTCCAAAAGGTTACACTGTCATCTTGTAATCTTCTGAACTAATCTCTAGCATCCTCTATCAGTGAATGAAAAAAAGGCTTCATCACCACATCCTTATGTTCCACCTTATAGTCATTAAGCATGTCAATGAACTTCTTGAGTTATTCGTCACTAGTGATGGCATATTTCCAAAGAATTTTATGACCTTGTCTCTAAGGTTATTGGAGATGGGATATGGGAAACTAGGGATACCTAAGAAAGATATTTGTTTGTATTCTTCCATATAAATTGGTTTCCTTTGGAAACCTACAATATTTGATGTTTTTTCCCCAGCAACTTGACTTTGGTTATGGGCTTGGAGCTTTTGGGCTTGTTGAATAACAAGGATCTAGCTAGTAGAAGCAAAATTTGAGGCAGGGGCTGACTGTAAAGATCTTTGGCCCACTATTTGAGGTCCAATAGTAGGGGGAAATGGGGTAACTTGTGAAGCTTGGCCTGGCTAAAAAGCTGGTGCAAAGTTAGATTTAATAAATTGAATCTTTCTCTTAGTTTTAGCTGCCTAAGCTTCATTCTCTACTTTCTAGTTCCTTTGCTAAATGTTCCTTCTCCTTTCTAGTCTTTTCTAACTCTAGGTCAAGCTTAGACATAACAAGGCTAGTGGGCATATTAGGAAGAGCTTGAGGCTCATTGATTTACACTCCCACAATCTTTTTTTTTTCCTTTATTAGAGTCTTTCACAGTCAAATCTACAATTTTAGTTTCAATTAGTTAATAAGGCTAAACTTATGAAATAATACACTTATCTGACAAATTTTATGATATTCTTCTCTTCAAGATTATCCCCTATAGCATAAAATGGTCATAATCTTCTTCTTAGATTTGTAATAAACTTCGTGAGTACAATGGCTATTTATAATCAATAGGACAACAATTACAAATAAGGGCTAACTAAAAACTTTAGTTCTTTATAACTTGAAATAGGAAATTGGTTATGGTTGATGTATAAATCTTGCAATTATATAGACCATCAACTTGCAACTAAAATCAAGTGGTCAGTGCCTTATCGGTCATTATATAGACTCAATACCAGAAGTCTTGTACCTAATAAAACTAACTTGCAATTAAATTTGTCAACAATGAACTCATACTTCATTCTTATCATATCCCTCTCATATACCCAAAATTCTAGCTCTTATTGAAAGCAATTACTTAATTCCTTGAACTAAATGCAATCAACAAGAGATATACAATCTATCTAAATTGTACTAAATTGAAAGAAAATTGCTCATTTCAATCTCAAAATCACAAATATGTAAGGAAGGAGACAAAATTCAAATACATAGATACATAGAAATTCATCTTTTGTATTAATTTCCTTTGAAAATACATACAACACTAGATATAGACTCACAATATAACTCAAAACTTGGCCATTTAATAATTCATATTCATTATCCTCTCAAGTTCACAAGTTTTAACACATTCATATATTCATGAAAGATTGGATAGACTATAAAATAAAATAGACTAAAAAATATACAAACATCCAACCTCAACTCCACATCTTGGGAATCCTTATATAGGATTGCAACAAGGTATAGATGGGAGGAGGACACATGTCATTACCTTAGTTGAAAAGAGAAATGAAAGACACACAAAAAAAAATACAAAAACATTCTCCTACACTTGATCCAAAATCACGAGGGTAGTTGAAAAGTTAACAAGTGGCACAAATTCCTCAAAAGTTTCAAAATTTGATAGGCCTATTTATGAGATTTTTATCCTTTTGATAAAGTGATTAGTGCATCTAATCTTATCCCTTAATCTCTCATTTACCATTAACCTTATAATGTTTCAGTTGCTTCATGTTGGTAAGGCCTTTATTTCTCCCACAACTTCCCATACATAGATCTCTTGCTTGGTGAGCCATTCTATAGTTTTGACCTCCTCTAGGTCCTTAGTGGCTTTAGTCCACCTAGAATTGGTTATAGCTTTAGACTCAGTCATGAATTTATTCAAATCTATTTCAGCTCTGAATAGGGAGTCTACTAAATTCTAGAAAGACTCTTGAGTCAATATTGTAATAAATGCATGAGACTAATTATATCATTCTTTCACCACATTATTATCATCCAAAATAGGTGGTATGTAGGGCACAATTCACTGAGATAAAACTTTAATTTTACTTTGTATAATCTATGATTCCCTAGAAACCAATTAACTCTTTAATTATTTCCAAGCTCTCCTTCATTGTGATTATTTTATCAGGAAAATCTAGATTTTTAGCCATCATCATGATAAGCCTCTCTAAAAATAGAGTATATGGCCCCCACATATTGAATATAGTTGATATCCATGAAAGTACTTCATTGCAAAATTTCTCAACACTTTGTAAAGAAACATATAATGTATGGGCCTATTGAGATATACTCTTTAGAGTTTCAACCCTATGGCCAACCATAAACCTAAGGACATATGTCCTTACCTCATCTCCTCACTAAGTTGGTGGAGCATCAATGCTCATTATGCTAGGTGTTTTTGTATTCCCTACCTCTAACTCATTTGTTTGTGTTGGGGCCTCGATTGTGTCCTTAGCTAGTTGCTCTTGATTAACATGTTCTTGGCTCTACTCTACAATGGCCCCCACATATTAAATTTACATGATAGCCATGAAAGTGCTTCATTACAAAATTGTTCAGCACTTTGTAAAGATCACAAATAATGTATGGGCCTATTGAGGTATACTCTTTAGAGTTTCAACCAAATGGCCAACCATAAACCTAAGGACATATGTCCTTACCTCATCTCTTTGCTAAGTTAGTGGAGCATCAATGCTCATTATACCAGGTGTTGTTGTATCCCCTACCTCTAGCTCATTTTTTTGTGTTGGGGCCTCGATTGTGTCCTTAGCTAGTTCCTCTTGATTAACATGTTCTTGGCTCTACTCTACACTAACCACTTTCTCTACATTTACAAGTTTCTCTCTGAAGGATGCAACTACAACCTCTAGTAATTGGACCTTAGCCTCAAGCTCTTCAATTTTTTCCCTGTAAACATCGCTTTTCCTAAGCTCATCCTCATAGAGCTTCCTCACATCTATATAGTCATACATAGACTTGGAAATGCTTTTCTCTATCTCATCTACCTTGGCCTCATTCATGAAAGAAAAATATTTCATGGCCTTTGATATTTTTGTGCTTGAAGTGCCCTATAAAGTCTACACAACCATGTTTCCCTATTCTATCCTCTACACATCCATCAATTTAGGCTTATTTGATGTAGGGGCCATGGTCCAAACTACAAGAGACTTGGTGTCAAGTTGAACCATGTTCCTCTTTGTAATCCATCAACAATATATGCCTCATATGAGATGGCATTTTCTTGTCTCCTAATCTAATCAAGCATTAATGCTTGCTCCAAATCCAAATTAGGTACTAGCAACATCCCACTTCTCTATATAAGGTCCCTTGCCTCCTCTAGAGTCATAAATTTACTCTTAGAATCATAGGCTTGTAGCTTCTCAACCAATTCTAATTTCTTCTCATATGACTCTCCTAGTTTCATCTTCAATACCAACTCACTCTATCTTATTTTTTACAAAAACACTTATGAACTCAGTTAATTTGATGAAATCATCATCTTCCATAAATTATTAGGCTTTGATGATCCTATCATCTAGCCTTTCCACTACTAGCTCTAGGTTTGTAAATGTGTTCTCATCTACTTTAACCCTATCTTGTATATAACTTTTCCTTAATTAGCAAACTACTGATTCTTACCAAGTAGAATTTGTAGTGTTCTTTGTTTTACTTCTGCAAGGATATCGACAATCCTTTGTCTTTTATTTCCCTTAGTGATCCATGTTGTAACAACAAGCTCATCTTCCTCTATTTTTATAACTACATCAAGCTCAAAGTTGTCAGGGAACACCATCTCCTCTTTTGCTATGGGTCCCTCTAGCATTTGGGGCATGATTTTAGCATGGTTAGTGACCATCTTCCTAATCCTATGAATATAAGGGATACCCATATAAAATTTCTTAAAATTGGGATCTACTCTCTTCAATTCCATTTCTACCCTCAAAACATCATTAAGTTTGGCCAATTTATCTATTGCCTTCCCTTCTACAACAATGTTAGAAATAACATCCTCATGGGGTAACTATTTGGTACATGAAAACACATAGTTCCTAACTCCTTTGAGGTTAGTTCTCATCCAATTATCAATGACATAGATTCTATATGTTGTTGTTGACAAATTCTAATGGTGGAGGAAAGAAAGAATATGGTCCAAGGATTCTTTTCCAATTGAAAAGTCTCCCACCTTAAAAAAATCTACATAGAAAAGTCCCCCTATGCACCTTGGGTCCTAAGTATTCTTTGTTTACCATAAGTAGTTATCACATGAATTCAATAATACCCTGCCAAGGAAGAATGAATTTTGGCAATATGTGGGGTGATTGGGGATAACCGTATACTCTCATTAGGGAAAAAGTTGTAAATAAGAAAATATCCCACCAATTATGATCCAATATCTTATCCTCAAGGAGTAGGGCTAGTCTCAAAAGATTCTTCAGGATATCAAGTGCCCTAAAGTAACCTGGGTCTAGAATTTTCATTAGAACAACACTAAAATTATTGAAAAATGAGACGGAATTAGAATAATGATAATAAGTTTCCCATACCTATGACCATAATTAAATTGGAAGCTCTCCATTAGCATCATAGGTGTGATCAATGAAATCTAAACTAAAATATCCCACATTCTTGTATAGGATCAAATGCATCAACAATAAGTAATGAAGGAAATAGAAATTCTTCATTTCTCCACTCGAGACCAGCTTAATATTTTCCTTCATTTTTTCCAGAATAAACTTAACATAATCATATTCTCCACCATGGTAGGAGTCTTTTACATCTTTGGCAATAATAAATTCAGCTCCATACACCATGTCTGATCCATCTTTGCCAACCACCTTGTGGACACCATACACTATTTTCACAAAATAATTCTGAAATTTATCCAAAGGCATCATCTTTTCCACTTTGTTAGGGTAATCACCTACACTCTTTAGGTCCATGGGGATATGTTTTAGCACTTATTTTCTTGTGTATGCCTTGGTGTTTCTATCAAATTTTCTCTATAGATCCTCCAAATATATTGGTTCACTCATAGCACTATCCAATCCAAATGCTTCAATGAATGAGGCATGGTCTAGAGTGCATATAATAGTTCCATCTTTCCTATGGAATGGTTTGGTGGCTAGATTTTATGACTTGATTAGGGCTTTCACCAAATCCACATCAACGAAGACCTTTGGAAATATCAATTTTGCCAAGTTATTTAAATAGGGATCTTCTTCTCTTTGTTATGGTAGAAATACTTAAAAGGATTAGAACCCATGACCCCAAGGCATGTATTATCTCTACATATTGTGTATGGGTCCAAAAAGCCATGATCATCCACTGCATTTTCATTTGAGGATCTTGGAAATAATTTCAACCATTCTTCAACAAACCAATTTTGTTTTTTCTATTTTTTTCCCTCCCTTGGAAGTTTAGGTTTCTACAACTTCCATGTCCACTACCTAAACTTCTTCAAGCTCCTTATCAGACATTTTGAAGATATCTTGAAAAAATTGGGCAAAATATAGAGCACTAAAAATAGTAATTTGCATGATCTAAAATCTTTGCAACTGCTTAGATTTTCTCTTTGTGAATGGTAAACTACAAATGATCAGTAGAATATATATTTATAACTCAAGTTCATCATCAATATCCCTTTGCATTGATTTTTAGCATGCTCAAGCCTTAAAATTCATCTTATTCTATCACCTTAGGAGAGTGTCATCATTATTATCCAACATTGCACTTTTTTTTTATTGCTTAAATCTCATCGGTGGAGAAACCTTTGTTGTTTCTAGCTTAGAAAATAGAAAACATATTTTCAAATTCAGCCTAGGGTTTTTGATTTTACGATCAACACAAGAGCCACAACCTTTGTAATATCTTAGGTAGGGAAGAAATTTCCTTCCATCTTACAATATCATGAAATCAAAACCCTTATCACAATGTCACAAAGTTTGGAAAAAGTCTCTATGATCTCAGAACACATTGGTTATCATAGCATTGGAGCTTTCCATTAAAATCTTTATGATCTCACAATAATCAGTTTACCTTTACTAACATAACATCTTATATCATTTTCAATGGCCTTACAATCCTTCAATCACAACTTAACTAACCACTTCATAGCTTCAAAAGTCATCCTTTTACCTCCATGATGCTACAAGAAACTACCACTTGCCTTCATTGTAACATCACCCACATCAACCTTTACCTCTATGATTTCCTGATGTATTACCTATTGTAGGATTGTAACACCCTTTCACTACCCTTTAGATCTTATGGAGCACTATTTTTCATAGCATCAGAGAATAGGATCTGCTAAATCACAGATATATGTAAAGACATTTTTGGTTCCACCAGCTTGATGTGGCATCCACCTTGAATACTTTCCATTATGTCACATAAACTATGATAATCTAGTTAAGATAAGCAAACATAAAATAGTAAGAGGTATTCCTAGTTTAAAGAAGCTTGATATGGGTCTATGTAAGAATCACCAAATTGGGAAGATGAGAAAGACTAGTTTCAAAAGCAAAAAGTATCAGTCAGAAGAAGTCTTAGAAATTGTTCATACAAACTTATGTAGATCTATTGGAATAGAGAGTTATAGTGGAGAAAAGTTTTTCATTCTTTTTGTTGATGACTATTCTAGAATGATGATTGTATTATATCTAAAAGAAAAATCAAAATCCTTTCAAAAGTTCAAATGGTATATGGCAAGAGTAGAAAAAGAAACTAGAAAGAGGTAGAAATGTTTAAGATCAAACAAAGGTGGTGAATTCATCTCCAATGAATTCAATAATTTTTGCATTGAAAGAAGAATTAAAAGACAAGTGTCAACCTCTAGTACACCATAATAGAATGGTATAGCTGAAAGAAGAAATGGATCCATTATGGATTGTGCAAGAACCTTGATGATTGAAAAGAATGTTGCTCTCAAATACTAGAAGGAAGCTATCAGCACTGCAGTTCATATCTTGAATAGAGTACAGTTGAAGAAAGACTCAAACAAAACTCCTTATCAACTATGGTATGGTTACAAACCTAATATAAGTTACTTAAAAGTATTTGGAAAAAAATGTTATATCTTGAAAGAGTCTAAAAAGGAAATTTTGATCTAAAAGGTGATGAAGGCATATTTCTAGGATACTCTTGCAGAAGTAAAGCATACAAATGTTTGAATTTGTCTACTCATAAAATAATAGAAACTGCACATGTTAGAATTGATGAGTTTGTAGAAAAGAGTGAAGAAGAAAGAAGCAGTGAACCAGAGGATTACAAAAGATTTATTTACTATGAACCTAATACATTGCCAAACTTATCTGAAAGAAAGAAAGCTTCATCTCTCAATTCCCCAAAATCTCCAATGATTATCAAGTTGCAAACAATGCAACCCAAGCCACAGGCTACCGAGCTAGTTCAAACCGAGTCTAATGGACCCAAGTCATAGATAGAAGGACTCAAGCTTGAAAATTGAAGTTCATAATGAAGAGAGTGGAAATTCTTCAAAACCCAAAGAGCCTGTGTTAGCAAGATATGTCAAAAGGCATCATGCACCTAATCAAGTCATTGGAGACAAATCTAATGTAACAATGACAAGAAGAAAACTAAAAGGTACATGTTAAATTGCTAAATTTGAACCTAGAAATATTAAAGATGCTTTGAAAAATGAAAGTTGGATTGAAGCAATAAATGATGAGATAGAACAAATAGAAAAGAACAAAACTTGAACTCTTGTTCCTAGACCCAAAGATGAAAATGCAATTGGCACAAAGTCAGTATTTAGAAATAAGCTTAATGAAGATAGAAAAGTTTCAAGAAACAAGGCAAGACTAGTATGTAAATGCTATTCCCAAGAAGAAGGTATTGACTACGGTGAGACTTTTTCTCTTGTACCAAGACTAGAAGGTGTTAGAACTTTACTATCATATACAACACATTGAGGATTTAAAGTGTATCAAATAGATGTTAAATCTGTATTCTTGAATGGAATTCTTGATGAAGAAGTCTACATTGAACAACTAGAAGGTTTTGTAGATCCTAGTAAAGGAGACATGTTTTTCAAGTTACACAAAGCATTATATGGTCTCAAGTAAGCTCCCAAAGCTTGGTATGAAAGACTTCATAATTACTTGGTACAGATTGGCTTTCAAAGAACAAATCATAATAGTAGTTTGTATATCAAGGAAGGACCAAACAAGAAGATTGTGTTGGCTGAAATATTTGTTGAAGATACTCTATTTATAGGAAATGATGACTTATGCAAAGCATTTTTAGAAGAAATGAGTAAAGAATTTGAGATGTCAATGTTTGGTGAGATAAAATTCTTTGTTGGATTGTAGATACAGTAGAGCAAAAATAGTATCTACATCACTCAATCTAAATATATTAAGGAGATAGTAAAGAAGTTTGGAATGGAAGATTCAAGACAAGTTGGAACCCCTATGTCTACTAGACATAAGCTTTCCAAGAATGATGATTCCAAAGAAGTAGATTGAATCACATACAGGTCAATGATTGGAAAATTGTAGTATGTAGTACATACAAGGCCTGGCATTGCTCTAGCAGTTGGTATAGTGGCAAGATTCTCAACAAATCCTAAAGAAAATCACATGATGGAAATCAAGAGAATCATGAGATATCTAAAAGGTATTGAAGACTATGGCTTATGGTATAAACTTGGAGGCAATTTCGACTTGAAGTTATTTACTAATGTTGATTGGGCAAGAAGTATTGATGATAGAAAAAGCACTAGTGGTGGAGCATTCTTTCTTGGTAAAAGACTAGTGTCTTGGACAAGCAAGAAGCAAAATTGTACATCTCAATCCACAGCAGAGGAAAAATATGTGGCAGTAGTAGTTAATTGTTCTAACATTTTTTTCTTCACACAACTATTGGAAGGAATGAAGATAGAGCTCAAAGATCCAATAATCATATATTGTGATAACACTAATGCAATCAATATATCAAAGAATCCAATGATGCATACCAAAACAAAGTACATTTCTATAACATATCACTTCTTATGAGAGTTGGTGTAGAATAAAAAAGTCAGATTGGAATATATTAATACAAATGAATAGATTGTAGACATATTCACCAAGCCATTACCTAAGGATGCTTTTTTGTATCTAAGAAGTAAGCTAGGGGCCATTCCTCTATCTAAATTTATCTAAATAAAGCTTAATGATGTATCAAAAAGAGCTAAGTTGAAGATCAATCAGTTGGTGTAGAATTGATAAGGGCACATTGCAAATGAATTAGTACTTAAGGTACATTGATATTAACAAAGTTGTTGTCTTTGGCATGTGTTGTCAAAGAGGGAGAAGTTTACTATCATATCTCTGAGAAATTTTTGATATTCAAAAAGGAGAAGTTTTTTGTAAGAGGGAGAGAGTTCTATGAATGAACTTGGTAGAAGTTGTTGAAGTCAAAGGAAAAACCCAATAAAAGAAAAAGCTCATACTGACAAAGGGAGTTCTCAAATCCAAATTTTCATTATTTTATGACATGTTGTGTTGCCATCAATGCCAAAGAGGGAGATTGTTGGATACAATTAATTAATTATGCATTGTCTTTGATGTTATACAAATGTCATATCATTATCAGTCAGTAAATGTTGAGCTCACTTGGGCATTCAAGACATTTTTATGTGTCTACTAAGTGTTCTTGTGGTTGTCTAGTTTAGAAGGTAGTGTCTACTGAGTTCACTTGGGCATTGAAGAAAGTATGCAGAAGATGAGTGTTAACTGAGCTCACTTGATTAATGAAGGAAAGTTGGATGGAACTAGTGCTAACCAAGCTCACTCTATTGGTTAACACAAGAAATAATTTATGAGTTAGTTTCTACTGAGTTGGGTCGGCTCACAATGGATTTTCTTATTTTGGCATATTAAGCTTAATTGATTTATCTATTGATTCTAGTTGACAAAGGTGATGAATATTAACTATTCTAAGTTGTATTTAAGTTGACTTGACAATATGAAAGATATATCTATAAATTCAAGTTGAGAATTTGAAAAAGTGTAAGAAATGAAGATATTATGAATGAAATGAAGATGAAGAGAGGAAGCGAACTTGAAGGATAAGAATATCATGCTTGTGGAGCAAAAAAGCTATATTTGATCAAGAAAGATCAAGTACAAGCTAGAACATAGATTTTTAATCAGTAATTCAATTGCATTCAAATGAAGTCATCTCATTACTACTTTCTAACCATTGTAGTAGTGATCTAAATCTCCTAACAGAGTTGGCTTAATAGCCATTTGTAAATCCTCTAACAAGGTGGTAGTTCTATTGAACTGTTTAAAGACCTCTAACAAGGCCACTCCTAATAGGGTGATTAAATCCTTTAATAGGGTCATACCTAACAGTGTGTTTTGTAACCTTTAATAAGGTTGGCTCCTAATAGGGCTCACTTCAGAAGAGTGAAAATAGTAACTAGTTGTAATTGGTGGTTTTTCCCAAATTAGGTTTCCATGTTAAATCTTGGTGTCAAATGCATTCATGTTATTTTCTTTTATATATTTTTAACTAAGTTAAAGTAATGGTAATCATAGATAACATCTAAATATTGTATGTTAAGCATTTACTGAGTACTTTCAGTAATTACCAAGTTACAACATTTTATGTTTACTAAGCATGAGCAGTATTCAATTTTTAGTTTGTATTTTGTATTGACATCTAACGGATCTAGGATTTATTTTATTAGTAACTAATTCACCCCTCCCCTCTCAGTTACTCCTCTTATATTTCCAACACCTTTATTGTTGAATATTTAGGTCTCTCTAAGAGTGTTGCATGTTTAATAATTTAGTTGTAGATATCCCCATACTTGGTACAACTTCTATTTTCTATCATGTAGTAGTTTCTAAAAAGTAACTACTTAGTCACACAGTACTGGCTATAGGATAGACTATTAAAATAAAATAGTAGTTTCTATAGGACTACCTATTAGAACTAGGTAGTAGTTGTTGCAGGACTTACTATTACAACCAAAAACCTATAGATAATACCAACTAGACATCATCATCGAATAAACATTATTGATATCATAAAGACTCAACTTCTCAATGGAGCTTTTTGAAATATATGCAAAGACATTCTTCTAGAATTAGAAACTTGACTCACTTAGACTATTAAAAAAAATGATTTGAATGTGAGCAACCAACTAGTTGTGAACTCCTCCAAAATAGCCACTAAGACAAGAAGAACTAGGAAACAAACTAAACTAGACAAATGCTAACTCTAAGACATTGTGTAACAACACTTATTGAATGAAAAACCTATCCTAACCTATACTAACCAAATAAAATGACCTACTTAAACAAACCATTAACTAGTTCTTTGAAGTATCTCCCTCTTCTCAAAATCTTCCAATGCTTCACATGCTTATGAGAAATTGGATATAGTTGCAACATCAATAGAAACTTTTAAAAGAAAAATACTTTTGGAAATACATCAACAAAATCACTTCTAACTTCACGTTGACAATATATCTTTCTATAGTGAAGTGCATAAGTAAGCTGAAATGTTTCCCCTTTAGGTGCAGCTATATATGTAGCTTCATTTTCAATTGTAACTTCTTGCTTTTTTGTAAACATATCTTGTGAAGATTTTTTGCCTCCATATCAATGAGATGTCTAATAGGACACCCTCGTGAAAGATCAAATTTTGAACCCTCCTTGTTGGCTTTTTGTAGATGAGTCACTTCTTTATTGTAGATCTCTTCTTGAAGTAATAATTCTAATTTGATATCACATTCATCTTCAACAGCAACCTTGTGCATGGTGATTTCTCTATTTTTCAAAACAAGGTTGTCTTCATTTGACTCTTCATAAATCAGTCATCGATATGTGAACAAAATTCCTCTATGATGCTAGAGAACATGTCTTCATTGATTTCTAAACTTGTTGATAATGATAGTGGCTCTTCATTCTTATTCTCCATGGATCTAAAATCCATATTATGTTGCTATAAACTTTTCTAATCCTAAGTTCTTTGAAAAGAAACTAAGATTCTAGAAAAATGACAAAGAGATGCTAAAAACTTAGAGACTTGCATAGCTTGACCTATTCCCATCAATGATGCCAAAAATTTTGGCTTCTCAATTAAATCAATATATTGGTTCTAAAAACACAACTCATGGATTGGACATCCAAAATGAGTAGCTATCTTTCTTATGGAGAAGAATCATTTAAATTGTCAAACTAGGGATGTATACTTGAAACAAGTCTACAAAGTATATGCACTATAAAAATCTTTAAGTTATTCTATTGTTGAAAAATATAAACTATAAAATTTCTGAAAATGAATCTAAATACATAGTAATGTTTGTTGGAAACTGCCAGAAACTACACAGTAGTAGCCATAAGAACTATATTTTCAAAACTACAACTTTCTATATACCCATCTATATCTATATCTATGTAAAAATATGTGTGAAATTTTTTATTAAAATTTAAAATATATAAGCTTATTGAATCTCTAACAACCATCTAACAAGTGTCCCATCATTCCTTTAAACAAGGAAGAGACTTATTCTAAACTAACAACTAATTGTGCCGATCTTTTGTTCCACCTTTTTAGCAGTCCACTTCAAATGCATGGTTCTTGTTTATTATTATAAATTAGATCAAACTCTTTTACTAAGTTATGATAATCCTTCTCATCTTTCCATATCATTTTAAAAATTTGGATTTCATTAAGAAGCATGGTGGACAATATGGCCATTTTACTGAAAGTGGTTTTTTGCTGCCTAAAAATGTGCTACCTTTTACTCAATCAACTTCTAATCCATATTGCTCATTTATTCTTAATTAGCTCAAATTCTCAAATGGTTTGTGCACCTTGTTTTCATCTTTCCAAATCCATAATCCATTCTTAATTTTATTAAGAGTTGAGTGAGCTATGCCTATTTTGTTGAAACTACCTTTTTGAATTTTTTTGTATTTCCTACAACTGCTGATTATTGACAATTATCAACTTGCTTCTCCTTCTTACTAGCTACATGAATCACTCAAATACCTCACAAAAAACATGCTAATTACATCAAAATAATTTTACTTTAATAATAACTTTTTATCATAATAAATCATCACAATTTAGCATTAACTAGCTACACATACAAATATCACTCAATAAATCATTTATCATAGTTAATTGTTCATTTATCAAGTTAATGTATGGAAATGAATTTGGAATGTAATAAAATAATGGGGTAAAGTGTTATAATAAATGGATATAAATATGGCATTTTATAGGTTCATTAGCTTGCTCCTCTTCTTTATCTAACTCAAGCACAATGTTAGGCTCAAGAAAATTTGGGTTGACCCTTTCCTCTTCTTGATCCCTAAGTTTAATTGTCATGTATGACATTATTTCTTGATAATTTTGAATGCACCTGTTGAACCTATCCAGATATTTTTCCTCATGATAGAAACATGGAAAAGAGAGATCACTTCTTCTCATTTCTTCCTCCACCCTCATGATGTCTCTCCATTTCAAAGTCATGTCCTTGTAAATATCTTCATATAAATAATTCTTAATAAAATATTCTTCCCAGAAGGGTTTTCTTGGAGGAAAATTATAACCTCTCATTTTTCATAATTCTATCCTAACTACATTAGTATGGTCAAAAATTCTAGTGAATGAGGATGGCAATTTGTATTGTTTGAGAAATGTATAAATTAAATCTATTGCATCTTTATCAATGTGTAAATCCCCAATATCAAAATTCCTACAAAGGAAAGTTCCCTTTTGCCTTGTAGTCCCTAAATGCTCTTTATTCATCAAATTCAACTGCCAAAAGAATTCCATAATCCCCAACCTTTCTAGGAAAAATATGGGTAGAACATGGAGTGGTTGTGGGCATGCATAAACCCTCATCATAGTAAAATTCTCAAAAAGAAAAAATATCTCCCCAATCATGTTCTAACTTATGATTTTCATCATAACACCTAGATGGCTTCAACAATTTTCTGACATTCCATGCAACGCTTTCTAGGTTACTATCTAGCATGCTTAATATAGAAAAAAAAAATCATTGTAAAATGAAATAGAATTTGCATAAGGGTAAAACCTATTCCATACCCTTATCTATCATTGAAGAGGTAATTCCTCTCCCATCTCCTCAATTTCCTTAATAAAACTTGGAATACCATGGCCAATATTCTTTCACAAGATTAGGTGCATTAACAATGAATAATTGTAGAGCTTAAAATTTCTCAATTCTCTTTGTTATGTGACTACAATACCATTATGCATGATTGTGATTATGTACTTGACATAATCATATCCAATATTTTTGAAATGAGTGAGTGGTTAGGTTGTAAGTTTTAATCGAGGCTTTTACTAGGTCTACATTGGTGAAGACTTCAAGCACAATTAGCTTACCCAAGTTCCTATAACATGGATTTGAAGTGAAGGTATTTTTCAACCTATTTCCATAGAAGAACTAGAAATTTTCAATTGCATTTGTGTTTGGAAACATTGCATCTCTACAAAAACTCTATGCGTCCTTTAACTCATATGAGTTAGAGCCTTGTGCATTTGAGGAGCTAAAGAGAGAATGCACCCATTCATCTACAAAAGGGCTCTAACTTTTAGCTTTGGTTTATGATAGACTTGATGGATCATCTTTGATTTGTACTTGTGAAATAAATGCACCTTCATCTTCCACCATTTCTAAATTTATAATCAACCTTGAAAAACTCTTCTACTTTCCTCTTTGCAAATTTGCAATTCAAGAGTTGTGGCTATAATTTTGGTCTCTATAATCTTAATAGCTCCTATGAGTTAGAAATGGCATTAATTGTCTTGAAGCTTTACATGCATGAAATATTTCAAGTTTGTAGTGAAAACTTTAACTTATACTTTGAAATGTTTGTACTACTCTGTTATCTATTTTTCTTATTAGGAAATGTACTATTGTTCTTTTTTTATCTTGAATTTATATGTCCTTATAACTATTGTGTGAAATTTAAACTAGAAAGATTTGACATTGTGATCTACCACTTCTTAACCTTAGTTGCATCCTCACAACTATCTATATCAACATCTCTCTAACCTTCATGAAGCTACATCCTATTCTATTTCATGTTCATATCTACTTCACAACTAGATCTTGACAATGACTGCTAGTTGTTATGGTGTCACACCAGACTACTAGCCTTAACAATATTAATTATTCAGAGCTTCACAACCCTAAATATTAATGCTTCTTAGACCCCAATTAATTCATGCTCCTAGTTAATCTCTCCTTCACCATAGTTAGCTAAAAATTGCATGATGAGGCTGAGATGGTGTACTTTACTATTTCTTCTTATTGTATAACATCCCAACCTTATATGTTGACTATTAAACTTAACTCACAAAGTCAAATTTAACCTCTTTTTGTTAAGTTGTGACCCTTTGTTGCTGCTATAAGTTTTTCTTGTGAAGCCACACTTAGTCATATTCCATACTTTAATCATGATATCACTAAAACTAAATGGTCAAGCTACTTAAGAGAAGAGATGTTGTGTTTACCATTTTACTTTTGTCATCATGACATTGCAACCTTTACTTTAGGATATGATACATAATCAATAATGTTACACTTTACTACACTTGATAACTTCCTCACCACTTTGAAACTTATAAAAACTTTAATTGAGCATATAATGTTGTGAACATGTGTGGTTACCAAGGAAACTAACCCACATGATTTAGCACAAACTTTTTCTAACCAATGATCATTCTTTCTTTTCTTACCATATTTATACACGTGGCAAAATTCTTGTTCATCACTATCCAAGTGAAGTTGTACATAACTATCTTGTCACTACCTCATGACCAAAAACCTTTAGCTTGAAGAGACTACAAATATGTAGTGCTCAAACTATTTTATAACCATCGCAACATCGCAACCTAAAAATTTACCAAGCTATTGACACCAAAGATGTTGCACTTAACATTTACTCACCCTATCACCACTTTGAAACTATCTTATGGTTGCCATGATTGACTATGAAGAAGCCATGATATTATACTATAATAGTGGATCAAAACATCAAAACCTTGACCATAACCATAAAGAAAACTACTAAGATATAGTTCTTATTTCATTTTATGAAGCCATCACAACATCAAAACTTAAAAATGCATTAGGGAACTAGTAGATAAGATGTTGCACTTAACTATTTCTAGACTACATCACCACCTTTTAGCTATTTCATGTCTTTAATGCCTAACTACAGAGAAGTCATGGCATCCTTACAATTCAATACATCACATGAAGAACATGGTGATGCAATACTTGTGTCAAAATTTTGTCAGCCGCAACCTCACAACTTGACTAGTTAACTGTCAACAGAGACCAAATATGTTATCCTTGACTACCAATCCCTAATTTACAACTTAAGTTATTTAGACACAAAAAATTTATTATGAAGTGAATCAATCCTTCACATCACTAGATCGTAACCATAATCTTAGGGTTTGAAAATAGACTAAAAATTGTATGACCCATAACATATCATCACTTCATGACTTAGAAAAAGTAAAACCTTATGCCTTTTGTGAAGTCATGAGTCATCAAAGAAAATAACTAAAACATGGGTCAGGATGTAAAAATGAAAATTAGGATTAATAGAAGATACCAAAATACCCAGAGTTTGACAATTAGGGTAAAATATATCAATAGTAAAACCAATACAAACCCTTTGTAGGATAAGAGGATGATTATTTCCAAGGATATGGAAAAAAAAAATTATAGCCTGTTAAAAAATAAGGCCAACACTAGGTTTAGTAGAAGACATTATTTTTTCCTTTGAAGTCTTCCAAAATTGTGTTATTGTAACAACCCAAAAATGGTCTCCTAGACTATTATTCCCCTTCTTAGCATTTTTTCTAAATTATTAAATCATTTATCTAGATCAAATATTTAAAAATCAATTTACTTAATTTTTCCTATAGTTTGACCACTATATCCTAAGTTCATATTTAATTAAAAAGGAACATTTTCCTCTTTTATTAAATAAAAGATCCCTTTCACCTCTTACCCTAAGTTGCACACATAAAGCATTTTCCCCAATTTAGAAATAAAAGAAAAGACTTTATGTCTCACGTGGAGAAGAAAGTCATCTCTTTCTTATTGGTGGAAATGTTCTTGCACATGGATCATGCAAAATTCAACTCCCCACCCTTGATTATATCTTCTTGTCCCATGATCTCTACCATTTGTATTTCTTTAAAAAGGCTCGAGCTCTCTCCTCATCTAAGGATCCATCTTCTTTGTATTGGTGTTATGTTGCAAGTTTTTCTATAGGTACTCTAGGAGCTTGTGGAGGATCTTGTGGCTTCATCTTCATACTTGCATAAAATTATAGTGTAGCCTCATATTGTATTAACATATCTTCCTTTATGCAATAGAATAGAATACTTAGTTTAATTAGAGAGATTTTAATGCTTTCATATTGTTAACTTAGTTTTCATTCTTTGCATCTCATATAGTTGCATTTCATATATAATTATATGACCTAGATCTTGGACACTAGCATCCTTTATCTTATATTTTAACCTCCCATTTCATGGTGTACTTGCAAGGGGTTGCATTTCTTAGGCTCATCTAAGAGATATTTTCAATGCTATTTGCATTCCTTTATATTCCATGCCTAGGGATCTCTAGGTCTCCATTTGGGACTCTCAATCCATGAGTTCCCTCAAATAGAAGGACTGAGAGAAGTGCACATCCTAATGTGTATATTTTTGGTGTCCACTATGGGGTAGAACAAATCTGTTTTTCTTTTCTTTATATGTTTTAGTCACTTATTCATTTACCACTTCATCTATTTTCTCTTTTGCTAACAAAGTTATCATGTGATACTTTTCTAGTATCATATGGTACTTTGTTCTATAGTAGTGTGATGCTTTACCATTTAAACGTACACATGGTATAAAGTTTTGTCACATGATAATTAGAATCTTTATCATCTTCCTTAATATATTTTATCACACAAGGCTATAGTATGACCTAATAGTACAGTAAAGTATTGTACGATATTTGTGCAGTGGAAAATATTGCCTAGTTTAGGGTAGAGGACTATTTTAGTTTTAGGATAGTGTTTTGGGTCCTTAAAGTATCTCCTTTTTTGGATTTTTGTATTATTTATTATCTAACTAGTTCCTTCTATGTTTATTATATATTTTGGCTAACCCTTGTTGATGTGTTAACTCATTGGTTTTGTAGGTTTGTCTAGGTTACAAATTTTCTTAGTAAAAGAGCACTTGTCAAAGATAAATTACTAAAAGGGGCTACTAACATTTGCAGGGTTATCCAAGAAAATAAAAAATAAAAAAACCAAGTGTGCTTTCTTTTTATTTCATTTTCATGTGTGGTATATATTAGTTTCTTCTTTTCTTAGGCACATAAAGCTTGTGAGCATATCTCTTTGTTGGTAGGAGACTATGCTCTTCACCCTTGTGATGAATCCAAAATCTTGACCCTTCATTGAGTTTTTAAAGTGAGTGGAATATTCCATTTTTTAATGGTCTTAATTAAAATTCTTAGAATATTTGGGGGAAGCATTTGGAATAGGAGAGTATGCTCTTCATGCTTTGGGTGAATTATAAATCTTGATCTCTCAGTGTAGATCCACTTTTTTTTAATCTCCTAGTGAGATACTACATTTAGAGGGTCTACTATTGGTGTAAAGATACCAATAGAAATTACCTATAGTGGGAACAAGCACAACCCAGCTAACCTGACCCACTATAATTACAAACCCCTTGACAAAGGCCAAAGCCTTGTGGGGGGCGTAGAACTTTTCTTCATTTAGTAGAAGTACTTGTGGGATTGGGACCATGAGGAAAATAATAAGAAAGAATTCTTAAGGTACTCTTGTGACCACAAGGTCCATTACTTGTCTTTGACAAGGTGACCTGTTATCAGGTGCAAGAGGAGCATTATGAATAGGACCATTTCTAAACACCTTAGGATTAGAATCTACCCTTATTATTCTCTCAACATCTTGGTGCAAGGATTGATCCTAGTGGACTACCTAGATCACCCCATGATTTTTACACTCACCATTTGTGTCCCTTTAATTGTGCCAATGGCATCCCCATGACAAATCCAACATCTATTGTGGGAAACCACTTTGTGTGAGGAGAATGGTCATCAAGTGTGGGCCAAGTTTTGAGTAATGAGTTGTGTGTTAGAGTGTGGTTTTCATTGCACCAAAAGACCAATCTATCAATTCCTGATACAACCACTCAACTTATAGTTCATAGGAGGTGGTTAAGCCCTTGTCATGAATCTTGAGGGGAGCGCTCACCAAATTTTCAACAATCTACCCCTTAACGTTACTCGAGTGTCTGAAGATTTGAACCTATGACCAAGCTCTGATACCACTTGTTGGAGTGGGGTTTCCATTGCACCAAAAGATCAATCTGTCAATGTCTAATACAACCACTCAACTTATAGTACACAAGAGGTGGTTAAGCCCTTGTCATGAATCCTAAGGGGAGTTTTGACCAAATTTTCAACATTCTGACCTTTAGATAGTTCTTCTTGATGAGTTTTAGAATGTAATAGACTCGTGAAAATATTTTAGACATACACATGACATTAGCATTAATAGTTTTATATTTTTGATATCACAAGTGCTTGCATTGAAAAGTTTTCTTTGTCCCTTGTTCAACCATTTCAAGACATGCTTCTATCCCCAATTATTCTTAAACCTTTGTGTTTACTATTGAAAATTGGAGTTTTATTTGTTCATGACTATATTCTAGCCTAAAACACTCAAAAAATTGAACAAAAATATAGAGGTTTTAGGCAGAAAGATATATACTACGGAGTTCACTGGCCCTTTGTCACACATATATTCTAAGAAATATTGTATGATACTTCGTATCTACTAGAAGTATCACACTACTTGACATAATTTATTGTATAGTTATGCTTTTTTCTATTATCTAACCTATGAAGAAGTATTGTACTCCTAGTAAGTATTGCATGCCTATTGTAGAAACTATCACACAATATAATATGTTAAACTTTTATCACCTATTGTGCTGTGAAGTATCACTTAGTTTTTGTTGCTTCCAAAATTGAGTTTAGATAGAATTTTAGTTGAATTAGAGGTGTTTTTTCCTAGTCTCAAATACTCTAGTTTGAAATATCCATGTCTCATATAGTCTAAATTTGAAAAGATGGATTTATTCTCTTAGATACGAAATTGATGCCTCTATGATTCACTTGTCAAAAAATTAGTTACCTCATTCTTTTAGCTATTTTATATCAATTTTCTTGCTCAATTTTTGGCTAGAAGCATTAGTGCTATAAATTCTTGAACACTTTTGATAGGATATTCACTCCATATTATCTTTTGACAAGTGATTGTTTTTACTATACAATTTCAAACCCTAAAAGGCTCTATTTTTTCTTACTGCACCAAAGACTTATCCTTACATGTTGGTTGTGACTAGGCTCCAAGTCAGTCAAGGAATTCATCCCTCATTTACTTTTGCATAATTGACTACTCCAACTAGAAATTCCCATAAGAAAACCTATGAGGAAGAACCTATCTTTGATAGGTAGGAAAAGGATAACACTACTACTTGGCATAATATACTATATCACTTTGAGAACTTCTTTGATACCCCCTTCAACACCCCTAGGGCTACAAACAATATTTCACTCACCATGAATCTCGAAGAGAGGAAATACCACCTAGAAGACCTTTTTGCAAATAGAGACAAATAAGCTTGTTTGGATAGAGAAAGACTAGAAGAAGCTAGGCACATAGACGCTAGAGATATGTCTCATCCACATGATAAAACTAGTACTCACATACCTAATTATGAGAACCAACACACTCATGAAAACTATATCAACCCATTTTATGGCAAAAATGGGAATAACAAGCCACCTAGATCTCCAAGAAAACATATTTTGTTATGTCCCTCACCAGCTGGACCCTTACAATTGAATCATGAGAGTGAGGTAGATAATGAGATTACTAGCAAAAATGTCATGAGATTTCAACAAGATGAACTTCTCCAAAAACTCATGCTAAAGGCCCTAGAGAAAAATGGAGACCAATACCTTCAATACATGACTTCTCAAGGATGGAAACTCCCTCATGTCTATAATGTCTAAAGGATCATATAGAAAAGAGAACCAGTGAGGCTAAGATCCTAAGAAAGGAAATGCAAGAGATAAGAAGTTAACTTGCTCAACTGCAATAGCAAAAGAGAAACCCAAAACATCTTTTGTGGAATCTTTCTCTCTCATTTGATATGAGTCTCTACATGGTACCATTTCCTAGGGAAATTGAGGTTCCCAAATATAATAAATATGATGGAAATGGTGACTCGTATGACCATGTTTATCACTTCTATGCTCTTAGCATAGACTTTATGCATGAGGAGACATACCTAATGATATTATTTTCTAGAAGCTTAAGGGGATAAGCTATGGAATGGTTTACCAAATCATCACCTCCCCTTATGACATTTGATGAACTTTCACAATGATTCATCCAAAAATACTCCTACAACATAAAACATCTCATTACTATGTTGGATTTGTGAAACATAAACAAAAAATAAGGGGAACCATTTGCTACATATTTACAATGTTGGAGATCATTTCTCTCTATGTATCCTCAAGAAATTCTTGAGATCAAGAAAATTGACATCTTCTTTAACACACTTGTGCTCATGTTAAACTATGATCTTAGGGAGCAACTATTTACCTCATTCAATGGCATGGTTGAAAGTGCCTATCCCATTAAGGATTTTGGTACAAAAAAGGGTGACATTGTTCTCAACAAAGAAAAAGTGGAAATGGTAATGGAAAGGATAAGGATAAACCTTGGAATAAAAATAAGTATGTATTCAATGATGGAGTTGTAGACACTCCTAAGACTAAGGAATCAACCTTTAACTTATCCAATGCCATGTATGCTACTAAATAACAAGAGATCTCAAGGCCACAATATTTTGACAAAGATAAGAGGCCCTCTAAACCAAGACACACTTACACACCAATGGTTGAATCATATGAAGTGGTCTTAAAAACTTTTCTTCCCAACAAGCTCATTGTGCTACCCAATAATTCTTGACCCTGTGACCCACCCATGAAACTTGATTGGTGAAGAGATGATCAGTATGGCAATTATCATAGGAACAAGTGGCATAACATTGAAAATTTCTATTATATCAAAGATGTCATTCAAGATCTTATTGATCAAGGAAAAGTTGTCAAATATGGCTTAGTCAAGAATTCTAACCATAAGGCTTTCAAACAAGCATTCATCAAATATGATAGAGGAGAGACATCCAAAGACAGAAAAAAAGGGTAATGACACCAATATTAGCTATTCATATGCCAACACATATAATGTGATTAACATGATTGATGAGGAACCCAATAATGACACTGACGATGAGAAACCTAAGCTTGTCTTGAGAACATACAACTCTCATCAAAACTTTAGAGACACTGTGATCTGATTAGGATCTAGGACTATTACAGAGGAATGCTAATTTATCACATAGAATTAATTTAAAACTTTTAAAGAATCAAATTAACATAAATGAAATAAGAGAACATCAAGATTAAGCTGATAAAAGAGACAATGAGAGAAAGAAGACGCAAACAATTTGATCTCGGAGTTCATCCGTATGGACTACGTCTCCGGGTCCAACTCCAATAGGGGGACCGATCCGATTATCTCCAAAATCATTTACAAATGTTTACAAAGTCATTCCTTTGAAGTACATCAACATCATGTTGTTTCAAAGTACAGGAATAAACGCTTCAACAAATCTCCCTTATTCTCAGCACTTCAACGTTCTCTCCTTTTTCTGAATGCCCCTACAGCCTCCTAACCCCCCCATTTTATACACAAAATTAGCCAAAATAAGGCTATAACAAAATGATATAAATATAGGACCCTTAACTGATCCATATTCGATTATCCTCCTTTAGCCATTTTTTTAAATTTGGCTTTATGGCAATTTAAGGGTAACAAATTAACTATATACCTTATTTAACATAAGGCTGGCGGGTTAGATAAAGGAATAATTAAAAACTGCGCTAAAGCGCCAAAATAGCGCATTGGCAGTTGAACATTTTAAAAAAGGCACCGGTCGGGGGTTCCAACCCCGCCGGCGGCTTCCTTTCTCCCCAATTTTCGGCAGGAAGGGGCTATATAAAAAAATGCGCTTTACATATTTCAAATGCAATGAATGCTCTAATGGTCATCGGTGGAATCTTAGGACTAGGAGGTCACGGGTTCGACCCCCCCGACCATCACCTATAATTTTTTGAATGGCATTTATAATTTTTTTTTAAAAATATATTTATATTTAATGCCACACCACCTTGGACTTCAATCGAGCGCCATTTCCACATACGATCTCCGTTTTTGACAAAACGAACATCGTTGGAGAGCTCTTGACGAGACCTTCGATTTGATGCCAAATTTGACCAAATTTGGAGAGTTTGATTTTTTTTTTTTCTTTTTAATAGCCTTTGTACCTAAATTTGACCAACCTTTGACTGGTCGTAACTTTTGTGTACGGACTCCTTTCTCACCCGTTCAAATTGCGTTGGGTCCAGAATTTCAAGGAGTTTAATCTAATGTTGATTGTTGGAGTTTTGGAGATACTTCAATTTTGACGAAAGTATCCCCCCGGATCAAGCCTCCCCACTGAGGAGCTTTCGGACCACTGAAAGTTTGGATTACTCAGAAAGAAGGTGAGGGTATAGTTCCCTCACTTTACCAATCTCCATCCATCTTGCCTTTCTTGGATGCATCCCCTTCAATCCCACTCGGAGGTATTCAACTGGTCCTCTTCGTGAAGTTCTGACATTCCTGTCTAGGATAACATCTTCTGGAAATTCTGACATATACTCTGGTGAAAGATCATCAACTGATGGAACCTGAACATTGATGTCTTCATCCAAGATCATTGGAGGCTCATACAACTTCAGATTCTCAACATTGACAACTGAGTAAATTTGCATGTATGGCGGAAGATTAAGGCGAAAAGCATTAGTACCGATCTTTTCCAAGATCTCAAAAGGACCATACCTGATAGCTTTGAGCTTCCTTCCTTCACCTTGCATTCTTTCCTTGCTGATATGTAACCAAACTCTGTCACCAACTTGGAATTGGTGATCAATGCGATGCCTATCATGGCGAGCCTTGTATTTTTCTTGGCTCTGCTCTAATTGTGCTTCTACTGCCTGATGGATTGCTTGGACCTTCTGGATGAATTTTAAAGCCTTTTCGGTATCATGGTGTCCATCTACAACATCGTCCTTCCCAAAAGCAAAATCCATTGTTGTCTTAGGCAAGTAATCGAAGCAAGTCTCAAAAGGAGACCTCTTTGTAGAAGAGTGTGCCGCATGGTTGTAAGCATGTTGCACATAATGAAGACTTTCATCCCACAACTTAGGATGTTTGCTGCAGTAGCCTCTAAGTAGATGCACAATTGTCCTGTTCACTACCTCTGTCTGTCCGTCAGTCTGCGGATGGAAGGCTGTACTCTTCTTCAGCTTGGTGTCCATGAGTCCCCACAAAGATGACCAAAATTCCCCTAAGAATCGAGAATCTCGATCTAATACAATAGAAGTAGGTAACCCAAAATGAACCCATACATTTTGAAAGTACAAATGAGCAGTCAGTTTAGCAGTAACTTGCTTTTTACAAGGCATTAAAATACACATTTTGCTGAACCGATCAACTACTACATACAAATAATCATGACCCTTCCTAGACATAGGTAAACCTCCCACAAAGTCCATAGACACACTTTCCCATGGACGGGATGGTACAGGTAGTGGTGTGTACAAACCCAATTTCCTATTACTTGGTTTGCTGGTTGCACACATTACACACCCTTTTATATACTTAGTGATAGTTTCCTGCATACGAGGCCAGTAACAATACTTTTGTAATTGAGCTAGTGTCTTACTTACCCCGAAATGTCCTGCAATCAAAGAGGTGTGTGCTTCACGGATTACATGTGCTTGTTCATTTCTAGGAATACATAATTTTCCCAAGTGGTACAACAAATTATCCTGCACATAGTAATCTTTCTCTTCTACATGTTTACCCTGGATTAAAGCTGCATAGATATCCTTAAAGTTCTCATCATTAGCATATTGTTCTTGAAAACTTTCATGAACCATAGAACTATTTTGAAGGATTATCAAAGCATTCTGAATAGGAGGTCTAGACAGCATATCTGCTACTTTGTTATGGGAACCCTTCTTATACTTAATTACCAAATGAAACTGTTGTAGAAAACCCATCCACCTAAAGTGCCTACTTTGTTGCAACTTAGATTGTGAGTGCAAATATTGTAGTGGTTGGTGATCAGTGTGGATTACAGTTTCCTTTCCCATTAAGTAATGTTTCCACTTTTTAACACTCTGAACTAAAGCATAAAGTTCTTTATCATACGTAGGATAGTTACTTACTGCTCCTGAAAAAGTTTCAGAGTGGTAGCAGACTGGTTTACCTCCTTGCATGAGTACAGCTCCCATGGCAAACCCACTCGCATCTGTCTCGATCTCAAATGGTTGATGTAAATCTGGTAAAGCCAGAACTGGTGCAGTACTCAACTTTTCCTTTAAAGTATTGAAAGCCTTTTGTTGCGGACCTCCCCACTGAAAAGTTGCCTTAGTACTAGTTAATGCATGCAACGGTGATGCAATGAAAGAGAAATTTGCAATGAACTTCCTCCAGTACTGAACTGCACCTAAGAAACTCCTAATTTCTGTAACTGTACTTGGCTTAGGCCATTTTACAATACATTCGACCTTTGCAGGGTCTACTTTCAACTGACCATTCCCTACGACATAGCCTAAGTACACTAAAGATGTCTTTGCAAATTCGCATTTTGACATCTTTACATATAGTTTTTCTTTTCTCAGTATTTCAAATACTTTCTTTACATGAATTACATGATCATCCCAAGACTTACTAAATACAAGAATATCATCTAAATAGACTATCACAAAATCATCAATAAAAGGACGAAAGACATCATTCATGACTCTCATGAACGTAGCTGGTGCATTACAAAGCCCGAATGGCATAACCAACCACTCATAAAGTCCTTGTTTTGTCTTAAAAGCAGTTTTCCAAATATCGCTTTCTGCAATTCTTATTTGATGATATCCGCTACGTAAGTCTAGCTTAGTGAAATAAATTGCATGTTTCAACTGATCAAGTAAATCATCAATTCTAGGAAGAGGGTACCTGTTCTTTACCGTTATCTTGTTCAAAGCCCTATAGTCAATGCACATTCTCCAAGTCCCATCTTTCTTTGGAACCAACACAATAGGAGAACCACAAGGAGAAGTACTAGGACAGATAACTCCTTTCTCGACTAGCTCCTAAACCTGCTTCTTGATCTCTTCATTTTGCAAGACTGATAAGCGGTACATGCCAATATTAGGAAGTGGCGCATCTGGCTGCAACTGGATCTCATGTTGTATCTCTCTTTTAGGAGGCAATCCCTTTGGTTCCTGAAACAAGTCATCGTAAGCAGAAACAACTTTGACCATTTCAGCCTTATGTTTTGGATCACATCCCTTAAATTCCTCAGATGTTTCATCTTCTGTGGCTTTTACAAGCATTAACACAAAATTCTTACTAGAGTTGACTAACCTTTTCATTTGACCAGCATTGACTAATGCCAGATTAGTCTTAACCTTATGTGCCCGTACAATGTATTCAATCTTGGCTTTAAACAAATGATATTTATTTTCCCCCCTATAGAAGATAGCTTGGCGATCATACAAATAGGGACTCCCAAGTACAAGACCACAAATATCTAAAGGGACTACATTAGCTTCTATCTCATCCACAAAGTTTGCAGTGATAGCAAATCTTAATTTGCATTGTTTAGTTACTTGTAACTGTGCATCATTGCAAACCCATCCAAGAGGATATGGTTTTGGATGAGGTGTTGTAGTCAAATTAAGCTTTTTAACAACTTCTTCAGATATCAAATTAACTTGAGAACCAGTATCAAATAATGTATCAACCTTAGTATGCTTGATAACAACTCGGATGTGAAATAATTCATTCATTTGCTTATCATTCTTAGGAGAAGATTCTTTACTTGTACTTGCACTTATGCTAGAAGAACTTGGAGCTGATGAAAGAGATATACCTTTTCCTTTACCTTGAATCCCGGTAGCAACAATCTTTGTCTCATCTCCGGAGTCAGATCCAAGATCTTGTTGAATTACAGCAGCAGTTTTTTGTTTACCTTTGTTTCCACCATATCGCTTTGGCCTCTTTTCAGGATGTAACTTCCAGCACTTAGAATCATCATGCCCTTCTTTCTTGCAATGTGAGCATGTGGGTTTCTCACCCTCTTTCTTTACTGTTGCTATCTTTTTACCCTTTCCTTTTCCTTTGGACTTTTCCTCAGACTTAGATGGCTTTTTATCAGACTTATCAATGAAAGTACCCTTACCCCTTGATTCTAAATGTGTTGCCTGGACACATACTTCATCCAAATTACAAGGATTCAAGACGAGAATAGAATGCCTTAGGTAAGAATGAAGACCACCTATATACTTGAGTAAGGTGTCCTGGGTATACAATGGGACATTTAATGAAATAGCTTTTTTGCGAAATTCATGGGTGTAATCCTGGACAGACTGGCCTTTCCCTTGCCTAAAATGTTGCCAGTTCATCATTAACTGTTGCATATGGCCTAGGGGGTAGAATTGCTTTTTTAAAGCAGTAACAAATTCTGACCAAGACAAACTAAACTTACCATGTTGTGAAGTTTCATCCCGAGACCTACTCTCCCACCAAGTTAGGGCTACACCCCCTAAACGAAGAGTGGCTAACTGAATTCTGTCAACATCATCTACAAGGTTTTGAACTCTACAGTAGACTTCTACTTGCTGAATCCAGTCATCTAGTTTCTCGGCATTTAACTCCCCACAATATTTTGGTAAGTCAAACTTTACATCCAACTTAATTCGAGGCTTATGTCCTCCTTTGAAAATATTAGAAGACTCAGAATGGGTAGAAGAAGGAGAAGAGGGGGAAGAAGGAGAAGAGGGAGAAGAAGGAGAAGATGGAGGTGTCTTTGGTGGATCACGATCAGCTCCTTTCTTTTTCCCTTTGTCCTTTCGAGCTGCACGTCTTTGCATCTTCTCTTCTCTTTCTCGTACCAAAACCTCTACCATTGTCTGCAAATTCTGAAGAGTCTTCTGAATACTCTTATCTTGAGAAGCTTGTCCACCTTCGTCTGCCATTTGTGATGACGGTTTAGTCCTTCGTTTTCCAATCTCAGGATTGTATTCCTCAAGCTTTCCTTCGCCTTTCTCAATCCTGGATCTTGTTAACATTCAAATCTGCAATACTAGTCCAACAAAAGCTCTGATACCAAATTTGATCTGATTAGGATCTAGGACTATTACAGAGGAATGCTAATTTATCACATAGAATTAATTTAAAACTTTTAACGAATCAAATTAACATAAATGAAATAAGAGAACATCAAGATTAAGCTGATAAAAGAGACAATGAGAGAAAGAAGACGCAAACAATTTGATCTCGGAGTTCATCCGTATGGACTACGTCTCCGGGTCCAACTCCAATAGGGGGACCGATCCGATTATCTCCAAAATCATTTACAAATGTTTACAAAGTCATTCCTTTGAAGTACATCAACATCATGTTGTTTCAAAGTACAGGAATAAACGCTTCAACAAATCTCCCTTATTCTCAGCACTTCAACGTTCTCTCCTTTTTCTGAATGCCCCTACAGCCTCCTAACCCCCCCATTTTATACACAAAATTAGCCAAAATAAGGCTATAACAAAATGATATAAATATAGGACCCTTAACTGATCCATATTCGATTATCCTCCTTTAGCCATTTTTTTAAATTTGGCTTTATGGCAATTTAAGGGTAACAAATTAACTATATACCTTATTTAACATAAGGCTGGCGGGTTAGATAAAGGAATAATTAAAAACTGCGCTAAAGCGCCAAAATAGCGCATTGGCAGTTGAACATTTTAAAAAAGGCGCCGGTCGGGGGTTCCAACCCCGCCGGCGGCTTCCTTTCTCCCCAATTTCCGGCGCGAAGGGGCTACATAAAAAAATGCGCTTTATATATTTCAAACGCAATGAATGCTCTAATGGTCATCGGTGGAATCTTAGGACTAGGAGGTCACGGGTTCGACCCCCCCGACCATCACCTATAATTTTTTGAATGGCATTTATAATTTTTTTTTAAAAATATATTTATATTTAATGCCACACCACCTTGGACTTCAATCGAGCGCCATTTCCACATACGATCTCCGTTTTTGACAAAACGAACATCGTTGGAGAGCTCTTGACGAGACCTTCGATTTGATGCCAAATTTGACCAAATTTGGAGAGTTTGATTTTTTTTTTCTTTTTAATAGCCTTTGTACCTGAATTTGACCAACCTTTGACTGGTCGTAACTTTTGTGTACGGACTCCTTTCTCACCCGTTCAAATTGCGTTGGGTCCAGAATTTCAAGGAGTTTAATCTAATGTTGATTGTTGGAGTTTTGGAGATACTTCAATTTTGACGAAAGTATCCCCCCGGATCACACTGGATCTAGGGTGTCCCTTAGGGTGGAATATTCCTCTTCTTCTCATGATGAGACCTTGAATGTAGTCACTAGGGGGGAATTTAAATTTATTCTCAAAGTGACTATGATCCCAAGAATGCTTCATCTTCCAAATAGGTGGCTCCACCTTCTATATCTAGTTATGATCCTGTGAGTTAATTGTAGTAGACCCCCATACAAATTTCAATTTTTGAGTTGCTAGAGTTGCCTCCTTTGTACAAGGAGATCCAAGGGAAATATTTGCACACTACTAATGTTCCCATTGATATTGATGTTGAACAATTCCAAGATATGGTTAACCATATCTCCTTACCTCATTATCTTACATTTTTTAAAGAAGATGAAAAATATCTTAGTCATCCCCACAATCTCACTCTCCATATTGAAGTATAGATCTACTGCAATCAAGTCCAAAGAGTCTCGATAGATAATGGTGCCAGGTTAAACATTGTTTCCTTTAGTGTAATTCAATAACTAGGAATATCAAAATTCATAACTAACCCTAGATGCAAGATAACTATCAAAGCCTATGATGAGGTGGAATGGTCTTCCAGAGGCCTAATTGTACTTCCTATTTATGTGGGTCATGTAGAGAAATATGTTGTCTCCTAAGTGTTATACATCCCACTTCCTTAAAAAAATTCTAGGTAGACCATGGATTCATGAAATGCAATTTGTACCATCCACATATTAGGTCAATGTATCACATTTCTATTCAATGGTACATAACTAGTGATCCTAGGAGACAACTCTATGCCCATCAACATCATTAGAACTACAAAGTCAATAGTGAAACATAATTGACCCTCTAGTGACACTAGAGAATCTCTTACAAAATGCAAAAAGAAGCTAAAAATGATCAGCATTGGGATGGGGGAATACACCTAGGACTCCATCGTAGTGTTACATGTTTCCCCATGGTCCTATGGGAAACCATCTAAGAAAATGAAGCCTTCAACTTCCACTATGACAATCTTTGGTACTTTTGTACAATCCTCTATTCCTTTAGAAGACAAAAAGGAAGATCAAGTTTTTAGAGATTGGATCAATAGAGAGGAAGATGATAATAATGAAGTCATCTTAACTACCCCAATTTCTCCTAAAAGAAATGGGAAAGAATACCAATCTTTGAAAAAATGTGTTATTGTAATCAAGGACCTTTGAATGATAACAAAAATACTCTTGTAGAGACCCTATATCACACAAAGGGACACAAAAATAAAGACACTATAGGCCTAGGGTACAGTATTGTAGATAACTTGCAACGATTTGATAGAGAAGTCCCTATAGCTAGTGAATCTAAAGATGATATTCAACCCACTACTATTACCTCAACACATGAAGAGGACTTCACCCCTTCTACCTCCCTTATTTGGGGAGGATATATGTTGATTTATGATAACACTACTAAAGAAAACACATCTAGGCAACCTGAATTCAATGTGTCAAATGTTGAAAATCCTAATACAAAGAGAATCAGAAGAAATAGTTCTTGACTTGTGGCCCATGATCAAAGTATTGACTCATAGGAATATGAGTGGGTATCCCTTTATAATGTATCTTTTGAATTGAGTGTAACTATGATACACACCTATGCTACCCAACCAAATACAATTAATGAGTCTCATTTAGGGTCAGATGAGTATGATCCAAAACATACCTTAGTGGATCACACTAATGCCTCTAGGTATTATCTTGACTTGGACTCCTTTGGAGCTATCTCTATAGGCTTGAACCCTCTTATCACCAAAAATGATTCCTCTCACATCAACAACCTTGAAGTTTCCACCTCAATTTCCCTCATGCACCCAAATCACATAGATTGGTCTATTCAAAATCAATGACCTAAGCTACCCTTATTCTAAAATGATCATGAGATTGCATATTATCTAAATTACATTGAACATGTGGTTTCTTCCACAAGTGAACCAACAATCAATATGACCAAAATAGACATCCAATATCCCAGTCACAAATTATAGAGAAAAATTAAAAATAAGAGCTTAGATGGTGAAAACCACCTTGTGGCAGTATCTAAACCAATAAGATTAAATACAAAGATGTATCTAAAGGTGAAAACCTCTTTGAGGTGCTTGAGGATGAGGTATTGGGTAGTCTTCCAAGCTACTTTCAAGATAGATCATTGGTTTTGATAGAACCAACACAACCAATCAACTTAGATACTATAGAATCTCCAAGGTCATACATGTAGCTCAATCTTTATCAACATAGGAAAAAGAGAAATTCACATAGTTGATATGCTTGGCTTAGATACGGAGCTTATTATGCATCATCTCTACATAGCTCCTAGCATTTAAACTATTAAATAAAAATTGAGAAAGATGCATCCTCTTGTTTCCTTGTTAGTCAAAGTTGAACTATAAAAGTTTCTAAGTTCCATGTTCATTAGATTTATTGACTATGGGGAATGGATATCCAATATAGTATATGTTTCTAAACATGATAAGTATATTTGTGTCTACACTAATTTTAGGGATTTAAACAAAGAATGCCTAAAGGATAATTTTCTACTACCAAACATAGATATAATACTAGACATGGCTATGGGATATGAAATGTATTCCCTCATGGATGGCTTCTCAAGGTACAATCATATCAAAATAGCTCTAAAAGATCAAGAGAAAATAACTTTTACATGTGCACAGGGAACCTTTTGCTAGAATACCATGCCTTTTCGTCTCAAAAATGTAGGAGCTATATATCAAAGAGCTTTGACCATAATATTTCATGATATGATGCATAAAAATATGGAGGACTATGTTGATCCAAAAAAGTGAGCTTTTGGTGTCACATCTTGCAAACTATTAGGGTACAAAATCTTTGCTAAGAGCATAGAGTTTGATCCAAAAAAGATGCAAGCTATCATGGAGATTTTGCCTCTCAAGTATATTAGTCAACTAAGGAACCAAAAAGGACACCTTCAATCTATTAAGAGGTTCATCTCTCAATTAGCTAATAGATCTTAGTTTTTTAACAAACATTTGCATAAAGGATCAACATGCATATGGAATGAAGACCATGAGAAGAGCTTGGCTCAAATCAATGAGTATTTGGAAACACCACCTATCATTATGCCTCCAATTCAAGGGTATCCACTTATTTTCTACATCTCAACTACTGCAAATTCCCTATGAGATCTATTAGCATAAAATGGTGAGAATGGGAAAGAAAGATCCATTTACTACATCACTTGGACATTGATTTCTTATGAGTTTAATTATAACAACATTGAGAAATCTTGTCCATTTCTAGTGTTTGTGTCACAAAAACTTCATCACTACATGCTTGATCATACTACACAATTGGTTTCCCAAATTGACCCTTTGAAATATCTGTTGAGTAAGGATGGGCTTATAGGTAGACTATAAAAATTGATGATGATTCTTTCTAAATTTGACATTCAATATGTCAAACATAAGGTCATCAAAGGATAGGCTATTTTTGATCTATTGGTTGAGTTCTCCAAAATAGATAGTGCTCCTATGCAAATTGACTTCCTAGATGCTTCTATCATGTACATTACATAAAGAACCTAGAAGATGTTCTTTAATGGGTCATATACTCAAAATGGTGATGGTCCTAGAATTTCATTTTTCACACCGCATGGATACACCATTCCAAAGTCTTAGAAACTTCTATTCACATTCAAAAACAATATAGTTTAATATAAGTCTCTTCTTAATGGAATCAAGCTAGCCCTAGAATTGACAATAATAGACTTACATATCTATGGAGATTCCCACCTTGTCATCAATCAAGTGAACAATGAGTATCAAACTAAGGATGACAACATAATACCTTATGAGAAATTCATTGACGCCTTGAGGAATTATCTAACATTTGTTACATTCCAGCAAACTCCTATGGCCAAAAATATGGTTGTTGATGTTGTGGAAACTTTGGCATCTATCCTACAACTATAAGAGAGAGAATCTCACCTTGAGTTCCTAGTGGAAGAAATACACCATCTTGTTTATGACTCCCCTAATGACTAGGTAATTTGCACTATTGTCAGTCATGATTCCTCTCACTATATATTTTCCTATTTTTGAGACCAAATTATTCTTGAAAAACCTTACACACAATGAAAAATGCTAACTTATCCACAATGGCTCCCACTATGTTATCATCTCTAGTAACCTACATAAAAAGAGCTTAGATAGAGCACTCCTTAGATGTCTAGAGATAGACAAGTCTAAAAAGGAATTATTCAAAATTCATGATGCAATTTTTAGGTCACATTCTAGTGGCCTTGCACTAGCTCATTAATTTCTTGGGGCGAGTTACTATTGGCCAACTATGCAAGTTGATGTTGTCTAATATGCTAAATCTTGTAAGAAGTGTTAGTTATATGGAAACTTGATTCATGCTCTTGGGCATGAACTTAACCCTTATATCACACACTAGCTTTTCTACCAATGGGCCTTTGTCTTGGTTGGTAAGATTCATCCAAGTTCCTCTAGCAGATACAAGTTCATAATCAGAGCAACTAATTATTTTACAAAATTAGTTAAAGTTATTCTACTTTCTGCTGCTATAGGCAAACATGTTGCCCTATTCATACTAAATTACATCATCTATTGCTATGGTATTCCTTCTTCTATAATCATTGACAATGGGGGGAAACTTAAGAATAAAAAACCTAAGGAAACTTTGTAAAAAGTTTAATATCAGGCAACATTGATCGTCAATATACTATCCCCAAGGGAACAACCAAGATGAGGCCTTAGACAAACCAGTACTAAAATTTTTGCATAGAACAATTCAAAAGTCAAGAAGGGATTGGTACTTTCAAATTAATACAATATTATGGGATAATAGAACCACCATATGAACTCTCACTATGGTTACACCCTTTGCACTAGTCTATGGTTCTAATTTTGTCCTTCCCTTGGAAGTTGAAATTCCTTCTTTGTGAGTCTCTTTGCATGGATTGATCACTGATGAGGACCATAAGGTATGAGTATCCATCAACTCAAAGCTCTAGATGAATGTTGAAAGGCCTCTTTTGACCACATGCAATCTTATCAAAAGATGATGTCTACCAGTTATAATAAGAAATTCCATCCTCATGAATTCCAAGTGGGTGAAGTTGTTCTTAAAGAAAACCCAAAGAATCAATAGAACAGAGAGAAGAAGGGTAAGTTTGAGCCTAACTGGTTGGGTTCCTATATCATTTTAGCTACATTTAGATCCAATGCCTATTAGGTTTCCACACCTAAGGGAGAACAACTCCTTGAGCCTATCATTATTCTACATTTGAAGAAGTTTTATGCCTAAGGCTCTTATTTCTCAGCGATTTGTACATATTCTATGATCATGAAAAAATTCAAAAATAATATATGATGCTAAAAAATATTAAAAAATTTAAAATGTCCTAAAAAAATTATCATCTCAGTTAAAATATTGCAATAGGCACTTTGATGTATCACAAAAAAAAATTAAAATGTCAAAAAAATCTAGAAAAAAATCATTAAAAGTCCTAAAAAAATTTCCAAGTGGTGAAAACCTAGAAATGGTCACTATTTTAGACCCTTGCACCTATACCTATTAGTTTCAATTAGTGCTCATTCACTTCATTCTCACTTTACCTTTCCTACCTTGAAATTGACTCTCATGTCTAGGTCTAAGGGGCACAAGCTATTCTACTTAATAGGGTCCTTGGTGCATTTGTATTTCTTTGGCAACTTGTCTAACAACATTTCTCAACACTTCCCCTTGACATTGAGTGTTTCTCAACACAATTTAGATACCTTAGTTATGGTCTAGGATGCTACGATATTTATCACTACTAGATTTGAATCCTAAAAAGAGATGGTCATGCAACTTACATACATGTACTTAAAAATTAAACTTGCTAAGACTTGGTTGACTTTACTTTTTGTGTGTGTTGTTGATGATTTATTTTTTTAGTGTTCCCTCCCTAATAGTCTCTCGAGGATGTCATGGACTAGAAGACTGGGGGCATGAGGCATGCTTTACTTGTTTTTTTCTTGTGGGTATACTTTGTTGATCTAGTGTTGTGAGCAATCATGTTTGTCCTACTTGAAATTTTGGGTCTACGATGTATCATCCTCGTATGTTTTTGCAAGACCATAGTTAGGGGTTATCCTAACACTTATGCCTTGATATAGGTATATTCTTTTTATATTAAAATTATGGAACCTTACTACATTATTCATCTTGATCTACATATCTTTCATGGCTAGGTTGGGTTCCCACATCTTATCCTATGTAGATCATATTCATATTCTCATAGTTATACTAGTGATGATTGTATGATCTTTTTATGTCCCTAAATAATGCTCAATGATGAGGATTAGAGTCTAACTATATTTCCCTTACAAATACACATTTTTGCATACTAGTTTGCATATTAGGGATCAATTTCATTTAGCTTTTGAATCTTTCATGTTGAGAGAACTTCCTCTTCATCTTTTCACAAACACGTTGGCTAATTGTATTCACCTTTGCTCACTTCCTCTTGATCACCTCTTTCACTTATTATTGGTCAAATAAAATTAATGCTTCTATTCATATCATTATGAGGGGCTAATCTCATCATCATGTCTAATCTATCCAAGTACTACATTTTCACATTAGAAGTCTATATCACAAACATGAGATATAAAAACATCTATGAGAGAGATACATCAATGGAAATATAAACATAGTACATGAGCACATATAAACATGAGTATACATAATAGCATTGCATGGAAACTTTAAGTGCTAAAACATCCATCGAATGAGAAAGAAAAGAGACAAGTATACAAATTCCATAAATCAAATCTAGTATCTCATAAATGCAAATAATGAATCAAATACATGTACAAAGTGAGATCAAAATATGGATAAGCTATCTCAAATATATGTTAAAAATGCCACAAGGGTACTGAACCTATATCTATGATTTTCTCCCTCCCTCATGACTATCCTATGTTGGATATGGAAAGGGTGCTTGTGTCCTATTTGGGGGCTGCACTACCCCCTTAGATCTCCCTTTTCTCTGGATAGAGAGGCACCAATTTTCCTTCTAAAACCACTACAATATTTACTTCATGATTATATGTGGTCCACATTCCCTATCTCTCTGACTCTCATCATGCCTCTACTAGACCCTCCTATAAGGATCTCTCCTATGTCTTCCTCCAATTAAGCATCCACTAGCTATTGGTCCCTCATTGCCATTTTTGTTTGCAACTACTGATCTAATTAAGATCTAGGATGATTATAGAGGAATTATTAACATAATTACATAAATTTAATTTAAGTATTTAAAAATTTGAATTAATGTAATTTTAATTCTTAAATGAATAAATAATAATAAGAAAATGAGCTAAAAGAAAGAGAGTAGAGAGATAGAAGACAAAAAAAATTCATAACGAAGTTCATCCATAGGTCAGACTACATCTCTGGGTCTTGCTCCAATAGAGGCCCCAATATGATTAGCTCAAAAAAATTAATTACAATTGTTTACAAGATCTTCTATTCAAGCACAATAGAAGTATAATTCTCTAATATGAAGGAATAATCAATAAGTCTTCAAGTTCATAATCTCCTTCTCATCACCTAGATGACTTAAAAAGGCCTACAACCCCTGCTTAAATACATAAAATTAGCCAAAATGAGCTATAACCACTATTACAAAAATAATCCCTTTCAACTGATTGAATCTTCGTAATAAAGCCTTTACCATTTTATGGATTTGATTTTACTCCATAAATAGAGGTTTATTTTTAATAATTAACCTTATTTGAATAAGGTTAGGTAGGTTGTTATATTAAATACAAACACCTCCCATAATATTCTTAAGAACTATTGATATCATAATGGTTGCATGCCTTTTTGGGAGGCATGTGGTTAGAGGTTTACATAAATAGACTAAATATGTTTTTAAATATGTTTGTCACCAAGATTAGCAAACCGAACATGTGGTTTAGAGATAATTTAGGAGTTTAAAGGAAAAGAGGTTGTGACATCAAATCTCAACAATCAAATTTATTTAAATAAATGAACTGATACTCCAAGGTGCCATGTTAGCATGATGGTGTCATGTTGTTGTCATTAGGCCCACATTTTTTAGACCTAAAATTTAAATAGTCATAACTTCCACATATGAACCCCATTTGTGACAAAACAAATGTCATTGGAAAGCTCTTCATAAGCTCTTTAATTTGAAATAAATTATTGATCACTTTTGGGATGATAATTTTTTCACCTTTTGATGGCCTTTATACTTGGTTTGAACAAAATTTGACTAGCCATAACATTTTCATCTAAACTCCAATTTTTTGCATTTAAGTTGTATTGGAGTTAGAATTTCAAATACTTTGTAATAATGTTGATTCTTGGAGAATTAAGGACATTTCAATCTTTCACTATTTTTTTATCCCCTAGATCAAGCCTCCACACTGAAGAGCTTTCAAACCTCCAAAAGTTTGATTACTTAGAAAGTAAGTGAGGATATAGTTCCACCACTTTACCAATCTCCATTCATCTTTCCTTTCTTGGATGTATCCCCTTCAATCCCACTCAAAGGTATTCAACTAGTCTTCTTCATGAAGTCTTGACATTCTTGTCCAAGATAATATCTTTTGGTAACTTTGGCATGTACTTTGGTGAAAAATCATCAACTGGTGGAACCTGAATGTTAGTGTCTTTATCTAAGATCACTAGAGGTTCATACAACTTCATATTCTCAACATTAACAACTTAGTATAAATGCATGTATGGAGGAAGATTAAGGCAGAAGGCATTAGTACTAATCTTTCTGAAGACTTCAAAAGCACCATACCAAATAGGTGTGAGCTTCCTTCCTTCACCTTGCATTTTTTCCTTGTCGATACGTAACAAAAATCTATCACCAACTTGGAAATGGTGATCAATGTGATGCTTATCATGGTTAGCCTTGTATTTTGTTCTACTCTACTCCAATTGTTCTTCTACTACCAGGTGGATTTCTTGGACCTTTTAGATGAACTTTAAAGCACTTTCTACATCATGACATCCATCTACAATATCATCCTTCCCAAAAGAAAAATCCATTAGTGTCTTAGGAAAGTATCCAAAGAAAGTCTCAAAAGGAGACTTCTTTGTAGAAGAGTGTGCTACATGGTCATAAGAATACTACACATATGAAGACTTTCATCCCACAGCTTAGGATGCTTACATTAGTAACCTCTAAGTAGATGAACAACTATCATATTGACTAGCTCTATCTGTTCATCAATTTGTGGATGGAAGGTTGTACTCTTCTTTATCCTAGTGACCATGAGTCCCCACAAAGAGGACCAAAATTCCCTTAGGAATCAAGAATCTTGAACTAATACAATAGAAGCAAGTAACCCAAAATGAGTTGTCAGTTCAATAGTGACCCACTTTTTATAAGACATTAAATACACATTTTTCTGAACTGGTTAATGACAAAATATAAATAATCATGACCATACCTAGAAATAGGTAAACCTCCCACAAAGTCAATGGATACACTTTCCCATGGATGGGATGGTACAGGTAAAGGTGTGTGCAAATCCAATTTCTTGCTACTCAATTTTATCATTATACACATTACACATCCTTTTATATACTTAGTGATAGTTTCTTACATACGAGGCTAGTAACAATATTTCTAAAATTGAGCCAATGTCTTACTTACCCCAAAATATCCTACAATCAAATAGGTATGTGCTTCTTAGATTACATGTGCACGTTCATCTTTAGGAATGCATAGTTTCCCAAGTGGTACAACAAGTTATCCTACACATAGTAATATTTATCTTCTACATGTTTGTCCTAGATTAAAGTTGTAAAGATGTCCTTAAAGTCCTCATCATTAGCATATTGTTCTTGAAAAATTTCATGAACCATATAACTATTCTAAAGGATTATCAAAGAATTCTTAAGAGGATTTCTGGAGAGAATATTTGCTACTTTATTATGGGCACCTTTTTATACTTAATTACTAAATGAAACTGTTATAGAAAACCCATGCACCTAAAGTGCCTATTTCATTGCAACTTAAATTATGAGTGAAAATATTGAAGTGGTTGGTGATCAGTGTGGATTACAGTTTCTTTCCCCATTAAGTAGTGATTCCATTTATTAACACTCTAAACTAAAGCATAAATTTCCTTATCATAATTGGAATAGTTACTTACTGCTACTAAAAAAATTTCAGGTTGAGTGGTAGCAAATAGGTTTACCTCCTTGCATTAGTACAACTCCCATGGAAAACCCACTCGCATCTATCTTGGTCTCAAATTATTAATGTAAATCTAGTAGAGCCATAGCTAGTGCAATGCTCAAATTTTCCTTCAAAGTGTCAAAAGCCTTTTGCTATGAACCTCACCATTGAAAATTTTCTTTTGTGATGGTTAATGCATGCAATGGTGATGCAAGATAAGAGAAGTTTACAATGAAATTCCTCTATGTATCTATACTTGGCTTAGGCCACTTTACAATACATTCAACCTTTGCTTCATTGGGTCTAATTTCAATTGACCACCCCCTATTACATAGCCTATGTACACTAATGAAGTCTTTGTGAATTCATGTTTAGACAACTTTACATAATTTTTTTCATTTCTCAATACATCTAAGACATTTTACATGAATTACATGATCATCCTAAGACTTCCTAAATACAAGGGTATCATCTAAATAGACTATAACAAAATCATCAATAAAGGGCTGAAAGACATCATTCAGGACTGTCATAAGTGTAGCTAGTGCATTACAAAGCTCAAAGGGCATGACCAACCACTCAAATAGTCCCCATTTTATCTTAAAAGCAATTTTCCATATATTTTTCTCTACAATTCAAATTCAATGATATCCACTACACAAGTCCAACTTAGTGAAATAAATTGCATGTTTTAACTAATCAAGTAAATCATCTATTCTAGGAAGAGGATACCTATTCTTTACTGTTATCTTGTTAAGAGCCCTATAGTCAATGCACATTCTCCAAGTCCCATATTTCTTTGGAACCAACACAATAGAAGAACCACAAGGAGAGGTACTTGGATGAATAACTCCCTTCTCTACTAGCTCCTGAACCTACTTTTTAATATCTTCATTTTGCAAAACTAATAAATGGTACATGCTGATATTAGGAAGTGGCACATCCTATTGTATTTGAATTTCATGTTGTATCTCTCTCTTAGGAGGCAACCCTTTTGGTTCCTAAAACAAGTCATCATAAGTGGAAAAAATCTTCACCATGTTAGACTTATGTTTAGGATCACCCACCTTGAATGCCTTAGAGGTTTCATATTCTTTGGCTTTTACAAGCACTAATACAAATCTCTTGCTAGAATTGACTATCCTTTTCATCTAACCAGCATTAACTAATGCAAGATTAGTATTTATCTTATGTGCTCGTACAATGTATTCAGTCTTATCTTTGAAATGATGATACTTGTTCTCCCCCCTATAAAAGATATCTTTTTGATCATATAGGTATGGACTCCCAAGCATAAGACCACAAATATCTAAAGGGAATACATTAGCTTCTACCTCATCTACAAAGTTTGTAGTGATAGAAAATCTCAATTTACATTGCCTAGTTAATTGTAACTATGCATCATTGCAAACCCATCCAAGAGGATATGGTTTTGGATGAGCTGTTGTAGTCAATTTAAGCTTTTAGACAACTTCTTTAGATATCAAATTAACTTTAGAACTCTTATCAAAGAAAGCATCAACCTTAGTATTCTTGCTAACAACCCAAATATGAAATAATTCATTCATTTTCTTATCATTCTCAAATGAATATTCTTTACTTGAACTTGCACTTATATTTGGAGAACTTTTAGAAGAAAGAGATATAGCTTTTCCTTTACCTTGGATCCTGGTAGAAAAAATCTTTGTCTCATCTCCATATTCAAATCTGAGATCCTATTGAATTACAGCAGTAGTCTTTTGTTTTCCTTGTTTCTACCATATCACTTTGGTGTCTTTTATGGGTGTAGCTTCAAGTGCTTAGAATCATCATGCCCTTCTTTCTTGCAATGTGAGCATGTGGATTTTTCACCCTCTTTCTTCACTATAGCTATCTTTTTTCCCTTCTCTATGTCTTTGGATTTACCTTCAAACTTTGATGGCTTCTTATCAACCCTATCAATGAAATTACCCTTACCCCTTGACTCTAAGTGTGTCACTTGTACACATACTTCATCCAAATTACATGGATTCAAAACCAAAATGGAATTTCTAAGGTAAGAATAAAGACCACCTATGTACTTGAGTAAAGTATCCTAGGTGTATAATGGGAGATTTAAATAAATAACCCTTTTTTGAAATTCATGGGTGTACTCCAAGATATACTAACCTTTCGCTTACCTAAAATATTGCAAGTTCATCATTAACTATTTCATATGGTCTAGGAGATAGAATTTCTTATTAAGAGCACTAAAAAATTATGACCAAGACAAATTGAAACCATGATTCTATGAAGTTTCATCTCAAGTCTTACTCTCCCACTATGTTAGAGCTATACCTCTTAAACAAAGACTAGAAAACTAAATTCTATCATTATCATCTACAAGATCTTGAACTCTATAGTAGACTTTAGCTTTCTAATTCCTATCATCTAATTTCTCAACATGTAAGTCCCCACAATACTTTGGCAAGTCAAACTTTACATCCATTTTAATTTGAGGCTTATGTCCACCCTTAAAATATTAGAAATATTGGGATGGGTAGAAGAAGGAGAAGAGGGAGAAGAATGAGAAGAGGGAGGTGTGTTTGGAGGATCACAATCACCTAATTTATTTTTCCCTTTTCCCTTACAAGTTGAACATCTTCACATCTTTTCGTCTCTTTCTTGTACTAAAACTTCTACCATTGTCTATAAATTTTGAAGAGTCTCTTGGACATTCTTGTCTTCAAAATCTTGTCCACCACCTTTGTCTTCCATTTGTGATGGTGGATTAGTCCTTTGTTTCCTAATCTTAGGATTGTATTCCTCAAGCTTTCCTCTCACCTTTCTTGATCTTGGATCTTGTTAGCATTTAAATATGCAATACTAGTCACATAAGAGCTCTGATACCAAACTTGATCTTATTAGGATCTAGGATGATTACAAAGGAATGCTTAACATAATTATACAAAGTTAATTCAAATCTTTAAATATGAGAATTAATATAATTGCAATGCTTAAATGAATAAATCATAATAAGGAAACGAACTAAAAGAAAGAGACTAGAAAGATAGAAGACATAATACAATTGATAACGGAGTTTTTTTGTGGGGTAGACTACGTCTCTGAGTCCTACTCCAATAGAGGGACTAATCCAATTATCTCCAAAAATAAATTACAAGTGTTTACAAGATCTTTCCTTCAAGCACAATAGAAGCACAATTCTCTAATGTATAGGAATAATCAACAAGTCTTCAAGTTTATAATCTCTTCACATCACCTATATGTAATACAAAGGCCTACAACCCCCACTTAAGTACATATAATTATCCAAAAATGTACTATAACCAATAATTACAAAAATAATCCCTTTAAACTGATTAAATCATTGTAATAAAGCCTTTACCATTTTATGGATTTGAATTTACTCCATAAATAGGGGTTTTCTTTTAATAATTAACCTTATTTTAATAAGGTTAGGCGGGTTGTTATCTTAAATACAAACACCTCCCATAATATTCTTAAGAGTTATCAATTGCACAATGGTTGCATGCCTTTTTGGGAGGTTAGTTGTTAGAGGTTTATATAGGTGAACTAAATGTGTTTGTAAATATTTTTTTCACCAATATGTGTGGTGTAGTGGTAGTTTAGGAGTTTAATGGACAAGATTTTGTGATGTCGAATATTGATGCAAGGAGTTCTCCTTAATACCATAAATTCTTAACAAAAACAAAGAAACAATAGTGAAAGTGAGAACAATATACGGACTTCTTATTTGCACTGAAAATGTAGAATTAAAGAATTCTTAAGTACAATATGCTAACCCACATGGGTTCCTTCAATACAATAATTTGCAAGACAAGCTATGAACTATCACCCCAAAGTTGTCTTAGACAATGTTCAGACCTTTCTTAAAAAGGTAGTTTTTTGCTGCCCGAGAAGGTTCTAGATCCTCAAACTTAATACTTAGGGCTGACAAACCCTTACAATACACATAGAGTGGGCCAAATACATATTTGAAAAATTATTTTAGAAATTTTGCTAGCCGAAATATCAAAGGCCATAACTCATGAACCCTTGCCTCTATTGGTTATTATAACCACTTTTCAGAAATGCTAGCTCTTGATCTATAGGCCTAGAACTACGATAGTGCCCTTCCTTCGAGTTTTTGGACCTCATTCGAAAACTCTAAGGCCTCCATTGATGAGCCTAAAGATTTTTTTGGAAATTTTTCCACCAAAAATCCACAATAACTTCTCTAATACTAATGCTTGAGGAATAAAATTTTAATGATAGGATTACAACTCTAAAATGAACTTTCCTGTAGAAAATGAGAACATTTTGAGCTCATATAATAAACTTACTAAAAATAGTAAGTTCTCATAAATAGTAACCACCTTGTCGACTAGTCCTTATTAAAATAGAAAAGATTGAAAATAAAATATTTTTGGGTGATGCAAGATTGCCCTTGCACCCAGGATGCTCCTGCATCAAACACCCAGGGTAATTTGAGAAGTGACCCCATCACATCTCAAGTGTTTAGAGGAAAACCAAGATGGTGAACCTCCTCCTTTGCTAGCCATGATGAAACCTCAACTAGTCTCTCTTTCCATTTGACCAGATATTCCTCATAAGTTCTAATTTTGGTACTTTTCCAACACAACTATCTAGTATCTCCTCAATCTCCTTTGTAGCCAAACCAACTAATGGAATGCTCCACTACACTTCTACAACTTCATCTCCATCACCTCCTTCATAATACTATGTCAAATCTAAAATATTAAATAAATATTCAATTTAGCAGGAAACGCCACTTCATATGCATTTCCAGAATTATGTCTCTTCACTATCTTGCACGGTCCAAACTTCTTCATCTTCAACTTATTATATGTACCCACTAGAAAGCACTCTTTTCTCAAATGAACCATGACTTCATCTCCAATCTAAAATTTCTTATATCTTCTTTTCACATCTACCTTAGCCTTATACTATGTATTCATCTTTATGATGTGCTTCCTTACCTCCTCATGGATGTTCTTCAAATGTTCAATAAAGTCTTCTACTTCAACACTACTTATCTCTCCTTTATCCAACTGCCTCACTTTAGAAGCATTTCTATGACTATTCCCATATACAATTTGGAATGGTGATTTACTAGTAACCCTATTGAATGAATTATTATATGCAAATTCTACTTGTGGTAAAATCATATCCCATCCTTTTGGTTTATCTCCAACCAAGCATCTCAGTAAGTTTCCAAAACTATGATTCATAAGCTCTATTTGCCCATTAGTCTATGGATGATGTGATGAATTGAACTTCAAATCTATCTTCAACTTCTTCCACAATGTATGCCATAAATACCCAACAAATTTTCTATCTCAATCTAAAACTATATTCTTTGGTAGACCATGTAGTCTCACCACTTCTCTGAAAAATAACTCTACTATATGAACGTCGTCACTAGTCTTCTCGCAAGGAATAAAATGTGCCATATTTGAGAACCTTTCAACCACCACAAAAATAGAATCATGCCCACACTATGTCCTCAGTAATCCAAGAACAAATTTCATGCTAACATTCTCCCATGGCTTCTTTGGTACAAGTAATTGCTAATACAACCCCGCACTTTGTTTAACTCCTTTCACCATCTAACATACTTGACAAATTTGTACAAACTTCATTACATCTTGTTGTAATTGTGGCTAGTAATAATTTTTAGCAACCAGAGCTATGGTTTTATCTCTACCAAAATTTCCAGCCAATCCTCCACTATACTTCTCCTTGATGAGATTCTCTATCATTGAACTTCAGGGAATGCACATTGGCTTCCTTTGAATGACATATTATCCTAGATCATGAAATCTAACTACTTTTTCCTATCAAGTGTAACATGTTTTGTACAAGCCTTCCATGCTTCACCATATCAGGATCATCTGGATATAAAGTACTGAGTTCCTTGAACCCAATCACCTCTATCGACATTTCTATTAGAAAAAGTTGTCTTCTACTATGAGAATTTGCAACTTTGTTAAACTTCTCACTTTTTTGTTTTAAAACAAATGTATAACTCTACAAAAACTCAACCCACTTCAAAAGCCTTTGGTTCAATTTTCCTTGACTATTCAAATATTGCAAAGCCTGATGATTAGTATATTAAAAAAACTCCTTAGGAAGAAGACAGTGTCTCCACTTCTTTAATGCTTGAACTATAGAATAAAATTCCTAATCATAAATTGAATATTTTCTTTTTGCATCATTCAACTTCTCACTAAAATAAGCAACAGGTCTACCTTCCTGGCTCAAAACGTCTCTTATTGTAGTACCACTAGCATCACATTCTACTTGAAACACCTTGTTAAAATCAGGAAGTGCTAAAATAGGCTACATAGTAACTTTTTGCTTCAACAAATTGAAACTCTTATCTGCTCCTACAATCCACTTAAACTCTTTCCTATCTCCTCTCATTGTTTTAGTCAAGGATCCATAAATACTACTAAAACTTCTTATGAACTTTCTATAAAATGTAGCTAGTCCATGAAAAGATCTTACCTCTATTGCACTCCTTGGAGTAGGCCATTCAAGGATAGCCTTCACTTTCTCTAGGTCCATTTTCAGACCTTCTCCTGAGACTACAAATCCTAGGTACACCAACTCCTTCTTTACAAAACTACACTTCTTCAAGTTTATCAACAACTTTTCTTCCCTCAACTTTTCAAACACCTTGCAAATATGAATCAAATGCTCCTTAAATGTCTTATTAAAGATCAATATATCATCTAGGTAAACAATGACAAAATTGCCTAGAAAATCCTTCAGTACCTCGTTCATGATCCTCATGAAAGTGCTTGGTGCATTGCTTAGCCCAAAAGGCATGACTAACCACTCATACAATCCTTCCCTTTTCTTGAAAATAGTCTTCCACTCATCACCTTCTCTGATAAAAATCTAATGGTACCCACTCTTCAAATTTATCTTAGTGAAATATTGAGCTCCACTCAAATAGTCCATAATATCATCCATCCTTGGCAATGGAAATCTATACTTTATTATGATCTTGTTGATAGCATGAGAATCTATGCACATCCTCCACTCTCCATTCTTCTTTGGTTCTAATACTACTGGTACAGCACATGGACTCAGACTCTCTCAAATCAACCACTTTTGCAACAACTCATGAACTTTCTTGTTCAACTCTTCAATTTTCACTGGTGTCATTCTGTGTGCTACTTTATTTGGAAAACTAGTCCCTAGAACCAAATCCATCTAGTGACCAATCTTCCTACTGGGGGTAATCCATTAGGTACATTATCTAATACAATATCAAAAAACTATCCCAATATATCTACAACTTCTACAAGTAACTCCTCTTCCTTATTATCTTTAGGAATTATAGCTTTTCTTCTTTATCCTTCAATGGCTTTAGCTTATGTTTCATTCCATCCTTATTTAGAGTGTAGGTATTTTTTTGCCCATCATGTATAGCATGCTTGTCAAACTACCACAGCCTACCCAACAACATATGACATATGTCCATAGATATGATATCACATAGTACTTCATCCTGGTAGTTTCCAATCTTGAACTTTATTGAGCACTACTCATTGACCATGACCTTATCGTCATCTTGTACCCAAGGAATATGGTACTAATGTGGGTGTTTCTACATCCTTTGCTTCAACTAGGTGACCATTGTTTCTGACACTAGATTGTTAGTACATCCACCATCAATGATCACATCACAATACTTATCTTCACACCTATATCTTGTGTGAAACAAGCTCCTTCTTTGTTTAGGTTCAGTCTCACCACTTAGTAAGACTCTTCAATTAACTAGGACTTCTCTTTTAGCATCTTTAGAATCTGAGGATCTGGCATCTTCATCAACATGTGCAACTCTTTCCTAACCTTCTATTCTTTGATCTATCCTTCCTTGGCACTAAGTACATTCAAATTCTCTATGCCCTTCTTCTCTATAGTGAAAACATTTTCTAGGAAGCCTCCTCTTCCAAATCCTTATCCTCTACCTCTTCCTCTTTGATCTCTATTTTTCTGATCATGGAACCAATTGGAATTATTTCCCTTCTAGTTTTCACTACTAATTCTAGCCTCATCCTTATTCTTTTGATCATCATTATGACCACCATAAGATCATCCACTAGATCTTCCACCATGATCTCTTCCACTATTCTTATTGTCAAACTTCTTGCTCAATTTCTCCTCACCTCTTAGGGAAAACTAGTATGCCTCCTCAATACTGCTCATTCAAACTAGACTTAGCTCATCCTAAATGATGGGCCTTAACCCATTAAGATAATGAGTGACTTTCTCCTTATCATCTTCTACATGGCTGATTCTAATGAGAACTCGGTAGAACTCTTCAATATACTCTTGAATAGATTTTCTTGCTTTCTTCAATCCTTGCATTTTCTTCAATAGATCAAGCTCATAATCCATAGGAATGAATTGTTTCTTCAGTTTATCTTTCATCTGATCCCATCTAGATTTTTTCCTTTCCCTTTCTATTTCTCTCTAACTAAACCTCCTACCACCAAATCTTTACATGTCCCTTCAATTTTTCCTTTGCAAACTTGACCCTATTAGGATCTTCAATATCTTCATATTCAAAGTACTCCAGTTCATGGATCCAATCAATCAGCTCCTCTAGATTAAGATTTCCCAAAAATGTGGGAACTTTAAACTTCAATCTTTTTCCAATCTTAGAGATGGCCCTAAAAAGCCTCTCTTCCTCTAGATTTAGAATTGTCCCTGCTTCGACATTTTCTTCTACTTATTTCTCATCCTTGCTTTCATCTCTTATAGGTATATTTATTCCTCTTCACATTTGTTCTTCCAATGCTCACATTTTCCTTTGGAGGGCTCATAAACCCTTAGGTGTAACACCTACAACTCTTTCACCATGCTCTCTTTGTGGAGGCATTTTTTCACTTCCTCTAAAACCCTAGTGCAAACTACCTCACCATCAACAATCTATCTACACGCTCAGCCCAAACCATGGTCCTAGTGTGAACTACCTCATAGTTGACAATCCATGCACATACTCAAGAACTCTAGCTTTGATGCCACTTAATGCAGGGAGTTCCCCTTAATACCATAAACTCGTAATAGAAACAAAGAAACAATAGCAAATGTGAGAAAAAAATATGGACTTCTTATTTGCACCATAAATGCAAAATTATAAAATTCATAACTACAATATGCTAACCCACATGGGTACCTTTAGTACAATAATTTGCAAGACAAGTTGTGAACTATCACCCCAGAGCTGTCTTAGACAATGTTTAGGCCTTTCTTTAATAGGAAATTTTATGCTGCCTAGAAAGGTTCTAGATGCTTGAACTTAATACCTAGGGCTGACAGACCCTAACAATACAAATAGATTCAACCAAATACATCTTTGACAAATAATTTTAGAAATTTTGGTAGCCCAACTTTTGAAGGCCATAAATCATGAACCATTTCTCTAATTGGCTACTATAACCATTTTTAGAAATGCCAACTCTTGATCTACAAGCTCAAAACTACACTTGGGCCCTTCTATCAATTTTTTGAACCTCATCCAGGCACTTTATGGCCTCTAAGTACGCCTGATGATTTTTCTACAAATTTTTCCAATAAAAATCCACAATAAATTCTCTGATACTAATGCTTGAGAAATGAGATTTTTATGATAGGCTTACAACTCTAAAATGAACCTTCTTGTAGAAAATAAGAACATTCTAAGTTTACTAAAAATAGTAAGTTCCAATAAATAGTAACCACCCTATCTACTAGTCCTTATTAAAATAGAAAAGACTAGAAATAAAATATTTTTGGGTGATGCAAGATTTCCCTTGCACCCACAATGCTCTTGCATCAAATATCAACAATCAAATTTTGTTAAAGAAATGAACTGATACTTCAAGGTTTGATGTCAGCTCATCGAAACCACATTTTTAAAATCTAAATTCTAACTTTCATAACTTCCACATACGGACTTCATTTTTGAAGAAACAAATACCATTGGAAAGATCTTGACAAGATCTTTAATTTGAAATCCATTATTAACCACTTTTGGGATGATTATTTTTTCATATTTTGATAGTTTATGTACCTCATTTGACCAAACTTTGACAAGCCATAACTTTTTCATATGAACTTTAATTTTACCCATTCAAGTTTCATTGGAGTTAGAATTTAAAACACTTTGTAATAATGTTGATCCTTTGAGCACTGGGGACACTTTAGTTTTCTCTAATTTTTTATCCCCTAGATTAGCTATTGTACCTCTACCTCTAGGGCTTGGATCTGAGCATCTCAACTACTCCACTCTCGACTCCTTAGCCCTCTCCACCCATAGTCACCTAATAAATCTCTCGTCATCCTCCTCTACCTCCTCCATCTCCCCCCAACTCCATGCTCACATCCTACTACTCGATGCACCTATGGAGCTACCACCCCTCTCCCTCCTCTACACATCCCCATGACCAACACCCCTGGGTAATGAATCTAGCATAATGAACCTAGGGAATGGGTACCTCTATCTCTCCTAAACATAAGTAGGATCTACTCCTACATCTTTGACATCTGAGAGGTAGTCCCATCTCTCCCACTGTAACCTTTTATCTCCTTTGCTGCTACAAAGTAATCTAACATAGGGATCCATTTAATGCTCTCCTCACCCCTAAACCTTGCATAGGTGGTCATCTCTATCGACACCACCTACCACCACCCAAACTACCTCCACACTCATGTAATAATGAATCTCTTCAAAATCTCTGAGTTTTAGCATAGTAGTGGCTTGTTGTAGAACATATAACACAACTCATTCACAACCTCTCACCAAACCTCACATAGCCTATATGGTCTCCACTCAAAGGTTGAGAGCTCATCAAAAAGTCACTGATAATATGTGGCATCCTCATTGTGAGGTTGTTCTATCAAACCTAAATATCTGTAAATATATTGGTATCTCTACTCTTAGGGCTGCACTCTCAGTCGCATCACTGCAATATGATCCTAGGACCATGTCTGCACTATCATAGCTTTATATTCCCATATTTATACTTCTCGATAGACAATCTCATGTAGCTCAGGGTATATGTTGCCTAAGATTGTTGGTCTCCATGCCATCTATATTAAGTTCCCCACCAATTACATTACTAGTTGTCCCTAGCCTAATGGGAATACCTTTTGGCTCTTGTCACTAACCAAGCCATGCACTACCAAGGAGCATATTATACATGCCACTAGATGATGCTCCCCATACTCATCCACCAACCTCTCCTAACTCAGATGTTTATTCAGGATAGTGACATCCTAAAATAAATGTTACACTACAACCCTCCCCTTTGTTGGGGTCTGATCATAGTATACTTATAGCACACAAACATCATGTTAGCACTCATGGTAATGAGAAAAAAAAATTAAAGTAAAACATCTAAACATGCACATCACACTCATCGGGTCCCTCTGACAAGGCACTTAGAATATGTGATACACATCCTCCAGGGTAATTTTCACCTCCACAATAGGAATATGGAAGGTGTTATTCTTTCTATGCCACCTCTCTATAAGTTCTTTTAGAAGGTTGTGGTTTCCCCCCAATGGTCATCAGTGGTTTTCCCTTCTTGCCACTCAAAAATTGCACTAATCTTTACCCCACAACCTTGGGGGCCCTAATGATCAAACTGTGAAAAACCATCTATGCAAAAAAATCATGTAAAAATATGTTAGTACCTATCATGGTGTATCAAAAAAGACTCATAAATTCTCCTACTCTATTGTGCAAGTGCAAAAATTGCACAAAATGACCAAAAAAATGGAAAAAATGATCAAAACTATAATGTGTGATACTTCTTCCTAATAGCATGTGATTCTTTTGGTTGTTTTGTATCATGAAAAGTTTTGAAAAGCACTCGTGTGATAATTTTTAGTCATGCGATACTTCTTACCATTCCATGCACTTAATGGGTACTACTCATACGATAAAAGTTCTTATAGTCATGTGATACTTTATTTTATCGCACTATAGTTCATACAACTTGAAATAATTCTAAAGTATTGCATGATATTTTAATAGAAACCTATGATACCATATGGAAATGGCTAAAAAAACTCAATAAAATGACCTAAAATCTCAAAAAAAGCAAAAACTCACCAAGGCACTATAGTCGACAAGCTGGTTATGCAATCGGTTGTGCTCAAAATGATTTTAGTCAGTTAATATCCCAACTTGTGCCATTTATATCCATTCAAATGCTCAAAATCTCTCAAAATTACAAGAAGAAAAATGAATTGAAAATGACACTTGGACCCCTTATATAGTTTTTCGACCCAATTTCAACCTAATTTTTTAACTTCTTGGAATCGTGCAAAAATTGGACCCTTGGCTAATTTTGATATTGTGGATCAATTTTTGAGATCAAAATAAAAATATGAGTTCATCTTCCTAGTCAAAATCACATTTGAAAATTATTTATTTGTTCTATGTAGTTAGCTAACCCTTTGAGGCCTAATTTTTGAACCTTGATGTGGCAACAACATTTCTTCATTTATTCATTATTTCTTCTCTCTCTCCCACACACCTTTCTCATTCCATCACATTTCATTTCACTTTCATTTCATCTTTCTTCATTTGACCTAGTTCTAATGTTTTATCTTTCTTGGTTAAATTTAATCAAACTGGGGCATTCAATTACTTCTTACTGGTCAATCTTGGGCTTTAATCACTTATATGTCATCATGGACCTTGATTTATCTCAATTTGATCATATTATCCTCATATTTTTATCCCCTATACCTCATTTCAATTTTGATACCAAGGGAGTAGGAATATTCTATCATCACTAAAAATTGCTTGCTTACCCTTGCTATCTATTTCTCAGGAGCATATGCTTGACCTTTCCATTTTCTCTTGACCTATTTACTTCTCTTGATGTTAGTACTCTTTTTGAGTTCTAAAATCATCTCTCTCTCCTAGTGTTCAGTACTGTCACTACCAGGTTGTGTATTTAGGATTTTCTATCTCCCTCTATACTTCATTCTTTGGAGTTAGACCATTCTATCTGTTGTTTCTCATTTGGCTTGTTCATTCTTTGACTTAATGTGTGCCTAGATCGAGCACACATTAGACAAAGAGGGGAAAATGTAATCACTCAAAAATGGTCACCTAGACTATTAGCCCCCTTCTTAGCATTTTTTTAAATTATTAATTATTTTATCTAGATAAAATTTATAAAGTAATTTTATTTGATTTTATCCTATAGTTTGACCACTATATCCTAAGTTTATATTTAATCAAAAGGAACATGTCCCAATTTTATTAAATAAAAGACCCATTTCACCTCTTATCCTAAGTTGTACATATAAAGCATTTTTCCCAATTTAGAAATAAAAGAAAAGACTTTTTTTCTTGCATGGGGAAGAAAAAGTCATCTCTTTCTTATTGGTGAAAATGATCTTGCACATGGATCACACAAAATTCAACTCTCAACCCTTGATTATATCTTCTTGTCCTATGATCTCTATCATTTGTACTTCTTTAAAATGGAGAGCTCTCTCCTCATATAAGAATCTATCTTCTTTGCATTAGTGTTATGATGAGGTTATTTCTATAGGTATGCTTGGAGCTTATGGAGGATCCTGTGGCTTCATCTTCATACTTGTATAGCATTATAACTTAGTCTCATATTGCATTAGCATAGCTTCATTTATGCAATAGAGTAGAACACTTATTTTAATTAGAGGGTTTGTAATGGTTTCATATTGTTATCTTAGTTTGCATTCTGTGCATCTCATATAGTTAGTTGCATTTTGCATATCATTCTATGGTAGTTCTTGCACACTAGCATCATTTCTCATCATTGAACCTCCCATTTCATGGTGTACTTGCAAGGGGTTACAATTCTTAGGCTCAACTAAAAAACTATTTTCATTTCATTTTCATTTCTTTGCACTCCATGACTAGGGACCTCTAGGTTATCATTTGGGACTCTTAATCAATGAGATCTCTGAAATATAAGGACTTAGAGAAGCGCACATTCTATTTTGTACAACCATAACCTTTAAAATAGCTTCTTTAGTTTCTTTATTAACTTCCTCTTAATTACCTCACATTTTTAGAATAGATCTTTTCTTATTCCTCGATAGGCGTTCAAGACTCTTCATGATCCTTTGAAGGTGCTCTTCATTTTCTATTTCACAAAGATTTTTTATCAATCTTTCACTTATTGCATTATCTTTTTCTACTACCCTTTTCTTTATATTTACTAATATTTCATATAGATATTTAGACACTTGTTCTTGAAAATATGTGAACCTTCTATTTGACAAGATCATATGTCTAATAAATACATTCTCTAACTGAAATTTCTCAAAGTTATCATACAAATGATAATACTTGTTCAACTATATCAAGTTCTCATCATCAATAATCATATAGTTTAACTTCTTAATCATGGGATTCCACTTCTTTCTTCCTCTTGCAATAATTGTATGTTTTTTTATTTCCTTTTCTTGTTGACTTTGTTGTGTAGCCTCAAGAGTGACAACTCATCCTCTCATCTTTTTCTTGCCTCCATATGAAACAAAAAAATTCTTTGTTACCAGGTCCAATAGCCATTTCCTTCATCCTTTTTGGTTTGGGGGCCTCTAATATCTCTTGTTTGACCTCTACTAACCTTGAAGTTCTCCTTGTACCTTTAGATGCATATTTTTTGACTTCTACTATACTGAAATCTTCCTCTTCTTTACTAGGATGAACTAGTGGTACTAGAATAACATGTGGTTGCACTAGTGTAGTTGTTGTATATGGGGTGGAAGATTATTTTTTTGATGGTTCTCCAATTGTGACTCCCATAAGTGATGGTGTTGATTATAATGGTGTAGGGCCTACTTCTACCAATGGTGGAACAAATAAGACATTCTCCTATCTAGTCTTATTCATCTCTTAAATGGTCTATTTTACTGTTGTAAACTCTCATGGGGTGATTTGTATTTCTTCTATAATCTTCTTTATTGTGTTCTCCACTTTCCTTTTAGTAGACTTCTCAAGCTTAGCTTGATAAGCCAACTACATGTTCTCATCATAAGGTCCAAACCTATCAAATTAATCATCTAATTTTGACTTAATAATTACCTAAAAATACCCTTTAATTTCCTCTTTAGTCATCTCATAACCAAGAGGGTCAACATATAGAATTCTTGGTATAATTGCCTCTATGTAGATAAAATATGTGTCAACCATGAAACATATTTCTTACTTATACTTACTTACAATTGTTGGTGGAATTATGAATCTTTGCTTCATTTTAATCTAAAATAGCTTCACAATAAGTTCTATATTACATTTTTTTTTTTTTTAAGGGTAGTGGTAAGTTATCAAAAATAACAGTGACATTTTTTAGTAGAGTGTTAACCAAATGACCTTTAGGTGTCTTCTACATAAGTTTGTGATCTTTTTTGTTGCACAGTTGTTAGTGTGTAATGCCCTGCCAAGGGATCCAAAGAATTAACCTAGAATTTCACTAAGTTTGTTAGCATTTTTTTTTTTAAAGCATGAAAGTAAATACTACTTTATAACTTAGACACAATAACGGAAGCAATAGCAATGTCCATCTAAAAGTAAACATAACATACACAAGTTACCCTGGTAGTTAGCTAAACTCCACGGGTCCATACTGATCTCATGTGGCCACTAGTATCCTCTCATACTAACGAGGCATATTATGGAATGTAAGGTCACAACCATGCATTCTCTCTACTCCCATCCTAGTCTGTACAAGCACTCGAGGCATGGGTGAGGACAAAACACTTATCTTTTTAGGTTCATTTAGTTAGTATTAGGTGTGAGTTTTTTCACTTTTTTAACCAACTTACAATGAGTTACCATGGCAGCCTCTTAGGGCCTCGGCCCCCATTGCAAGCCACTTCTCAACACTACATGTAGATATCCTACCCTAAGCTCATGGAATCATAAATCTCAAAATCACAAAAGATAATCCATAATAAAATCATCAAATATGCATAAAAGCATCAAATCTCCATGAGCAAGCATCCATAGAAAATCATGATCACAACAGCTCTCTATTGGCAACTGAAGTATCACTAACAATCAAAAGTATCCATTGGTTCTCAATAACCAAAATATATCTCAATCATACTGATTGAAGACTCCAAAATAGTTGAGTCAAACATGTCACAACATGACATCATCAAGAATAAAACCACATTTCAGTCCCATCATGGCGACTAGAAAATAACCAAGGATAACTGATCGATGAACCAAAAATATAGTTTAGTCAAGTGTCTTGGATACATAAGAATCTCAACTATAACAAACAGTAAATACCAACATTACATAGAGCATTCCATCACATATCCATGGTTGGGTTTATAAAGATCGAGATTAAAACATCATCATGACATCACAATCACATCACCCCCAAGCCTCTGGTAGACGTCCTATAACTGGTCAACACTAGTCAACCCAAAACCTAAAATAGTAGCATAAAGAATACACAATGTAAACACATGTTTTGGTTTTGCTAAATTTACAAACTTGAATTAAATGTAGAGGTTTCAGTTTACGTTTCCAAGTTTGGAGAATGAATGGAGGAACATTTTGTACATTTTTCCTAATACATGTATTGTTTTGGATGGATAAAAGTTTTCCTTAATAGGTCTAAAAATCCATCTTCCAATTATAATATTTGTTTGAAAACATCCCCCACCAAACTACCAATTAAATTTCATATACTTTATTTAATAATTTAAAACAATTAAATCTTAATAGTTGAAAATTATTAAAGAGTGCACCATTATAAAAATGAACCTTTGATATAAATCTTTATCAATTATATAATAATTCAAATTTATTAATAACATATTTACATACCACATATATACATATATAAATATATAAATAATTATTATTATTGCATTTTATAAAATCGAATTACAATAATTTTGATTGATACAATATAACATATGAAAATTTATTAACAATGAAAATCTGATTTCATATATGACATGAATGACTGTTATACAAATGCATACATATTAATGAGTACCACTGGCGGTACGCAAGACCCTGCGGTCGCAGGGCCCGCGACCTCAATGGATACTGTGTACCCCTGCCATCGCGGTACCTACGACAATAGGTACACTACAACCGCAGTGGGTATGAGGGTGCGGGTCTCATCCCCCCCACTTATACATATTTCTTCTTCTTTTTTAAAAAAATTGCATAAGCAATTTCATTCGTCGGTTATTATATGCGATTTTGATTTTTAATAAAGTTTTTCTTGAATAACATTTTTAAAATGTATTCAATCAATCATGGTACGATATCATTCGATTTTTACTTAAATAAAAATATATGTATATATACATATGTATGTATGTATATATAAAGGTATATATATGTGTGTGTGTGTGTGTGTGTGTGTGTGTGTGTGTGTGTGTGTGTGTGTGTGTGTGTGTGTGTGTGTGTGTGTGTGTGTGTGCAGAATCAAAAATATAAAAATTATAATTTCAAAATTTTCCTATAAACTTTTGATCTCAAATTTATCTAATGGCTTGGCTACAATTTAAACCCTAGTCCCGTGTTCTTTTCAAATCTATGCATATAAGATTCACAAATAAATTTAACTACCCATATTGAGAATGCATATAATTAAATAGAAAAATCCTCAAAAAACATATGGAAAACACGGAGAAGATAGGGAATGCAAGATGCGGAAATAGCATAAGTAAAATCACAAGAATCTACCCGAATTCTGATGCTAATTTGCTCTTCCTCAGAAAACTTGCAAAGCAAGCTCCTCCCTTCTTCAGAGTTCCCGAGTCCTCCAATGCTCCAAATGCTCTCCAAACGCTATGTCTAAGCTTCTAGGAATGCCTGAATATCTCAGGAAACACCTAGAATGTCTCTAGAAACAGCTAGAAGGTGTCACCAACTAAGCATGTGTCTTTTCCAACCTTCTAGATGAATCATAAGGTTGTAGACACCATGTGCTTAATTGATGCACTAACCCCCATGTTGTTGACATAAGAGAAATAGAAAAGGTGCGTTAACTCCTACGCAAGCTTATAACTCTAATTTACTTTTTATATAATTTCTATTAAATTTTTATAACTTTCATTTTAATTTTTATAACTTTTATTATTATTGTTTATTTATTACTTTATTATTATTTTATAATTATTATTAATTTTTTAATTTCTAATTTTCTTTTATTTAATTCTTTTTCCTCAATTAATTCTCATTTAATTAATCATAATCAAAATATCAAAAACCATGATATTTTATATTAATTTTCTCAAATAATTAATGTATTAATTAAATCTATTTATTAAGACTTAATTAATAGAAAACTCACCATAGACCTCCAAGATAAAATATGAAAACCCATCATAGAGCAATTCACACAAAATCAGTCTAAAGGGTTAAAAATCACAAAATATGTCATCTGACACATTTGGTGGGTAAAATATTCAGATACTTGTCCTACCTTACTAGGACAAATGGTTTAAAGGTTTGGGATTTGGACTTGATAATTTATCTCCCTTCTCTTATCATTGAGATAGTATAATAGGGTACGCTCATCCTAGCAATTCAAGGAAGTCGATACTCGGTACCTGCAACCTACAAGAAAACCATGCATGTACATACAATATATATAATGCTAAGCTAAACAGACAATGGCAGGAAGTGGTGCATCGTGTAGATCCCGACTAAGTAGGTGACTACGACTGTCTTCCTTAACCACATTAGAAATGCCATACAATAAGAAAATACACACACCATACACATGCAAGTATGGGGTAAGTATCCATAATAAAAGACATGAGATAATAAACCATCTAACTAATCATCATCAATAACTGAAGCAATGTAATGATCATCATGCATACATGAAATGTAAAGTCTAAATGATCTCATCATATACCAACTGAATCCATAACATAATGTCTGATAATCTCAAAACAATACCACTAATCCATCATCATAAGGCTAGTCTAACATACTCTGATAATAATAGCAACAATGTCCAAAAAAGATGTAAACGAGGGCAGGCTCTACATAGTGTTCTTTCAATCAAAAAGGGGCATGAAAGGAAATATTCTCAAAAGGTGGAAAAACATGTAAGTAATCAAATATTAAAACCTAAATTGTCCATTCTTTACTTTCTTAATCCTCTCCAGGTTCTCTAACAACTAAACTCTTAAAATCTCACCCAAATTAACTTTGGTTTTATCAATACATAGTTTATATGATGCATGAACAAATCCAACTACTATATGATCATCTCTAAAACTTGAACATAACTTAGTTTCCTTGATCTTTCTTACAAACCTCACATCGTCTTGTTTGATCTTTCTCAAAACTATGTCTTTGCCATTATATGAGGATTTGGTGTTCTTAAGTACAGTCTTCTTAACATTTTTCTCATTCAATGGAATAGAACCTTCATTTCTAAAATCAATTACTTCATGGATTAGGTTTTTTGAAATATCAACTATATTTTCTCCCATCTAAAATTTCTCATCATGAATTATGCTAACAATTATCTGTCGAGTCTTCTTTGTTGAATTCATGGTAAAACATATACTTCACAACATCATTTTTACCTAGGTGTTCATAACTATCCTTGAATGACATGTCTTGATTGTAGATTTCATAAAATTCATCAAAAATATTTCCTTAGATACTATTTCAAAATTTCTTTGTGTGTAACTACCAATATCCTTCAAATATAATACTTTGTTTGGGGATTATGAAAAAGTGGTTGCAGAGTCACCCTCTAATGGTGGAATATAATTTAACTTGATCTTTGGTATAGGGATGTCTTCAATATTGTGAATTATTGTTCCTTCCATGTTAGTTGGTAAAATACTCAATATATTAACTACACAATATCCTAAATACCTTTAATATTGTAGAATTAGGGCTTATTGACTTCTCTTTCAAATTTGCTTCAACTTACTTCAATTTTCTCCCAAATTTTCCTTCATTTTCTCCTTAAATCTTCACTCAATCAAATTGTTCACATAAATTCATTTTCATCCTTTAAATCCTTTAAAATTTACTTTTGCATTAATTGCATAAGTATGCAAGCATCAAAAAGTTGTTTCCATTAACAAGAGAGTTTCTTTCTCTTTGCATACTCACATATGAACTAAAAATCCCATGTGTACTTAAGAATATCTTCCTCACATCCATATCTACCTCCTATTAATTGTGAAAACCTTGATTCTTCCTCTAAGGGTTCAAATAATATTCTGATGATAATTTTCCTTTGTTTATTATGAAATAAGTTTCTCAAATAGGTAGGGATTGGTTAACAACAATTACCGGCTTCAATTTATTTTCACATACATGACTTCACCCCTACACAATCTTGAAAACTTGTTAGATTCTTCACCTCAACAAATGTCTCATTGATATTTTCTACATTTTCTTTTTGGCTGTTGCTACTATTAACATTTTTCACATTCCCTCTAAATTTTGGATTTCTCATGTTGTTTGGCATTCTTACATTGGTTATCCTACAAAATCTTACTCTATGTCTCATATTGTTGTAAATATGGCATACTATCATAATGTTTTCATATCTCAATCCCAACTAATTTATTTTTAATCTAAAATCTCTAGCAATATGTCCAATGTTATTGGAATTATAACACGTTATACCATTTCTTATAAAATTGCTTCCTCCAATAGGTCTACTAGCTGCAGGGTTAGGACCTTGATGCTGATCAAGGCACAACCAAAGACAAAAATGAATGCAATAGGAAAAGGGAAATATTATTATCAGAAGTGATCTAGTACTACCTTCATTAAAATGAATATAGACCCAAAGACATGCCCTATAGGCTTACAATATTGTATGATCCTAGATAAAAACCCTCCTCTAGTACCTTCTCCCAAACTCCACCAAAAACTGCCTTTAAAATGCCAAAAATGTGCTTAAGTAAACCAAATTAGGTTTATGGTTAGGAATAAATTTTAGAATATTCCATTTGGAATCCACCTCCAAAATAGAAGGTTCTAGAAGACACATCAGAAGTCAGTGTAAAATTAGAAGAATCTAGAAATGGTAGTCCAACTTTCGGGAGGCATAACTTTTGATCCAGAACTCTGATTGATGAATCATTTATATTTTTGGAAAGCTCTCCAATCTCTCTATAGCCCTAAGGACCTGATTTTCTCATCCCCCATTTTTTAGTCCTCTATGAGGCTTTTTAGTGCCTCAAATCTAACTTTGAAGTGCTCTTAAGAGGTCTCCAGGCAACTTAAAACTGCAATAAATTTCAAACTGTAAAGCCTTTTGACCTGATTCTTTTTCTAGAGTGCTTTAAATTAAAAGTATAATAAACCCTCAAAATTACACCCTCTAAATCATTATAATTATGTCTCAATTTAAAAATGACCTATTTTCTACATTAGCATGTATACCAAGGTACTTAAAAACTCTAACCCAAAAAACCAATAGTGGAGCTATGAGAGTTGGAATCTTTATTTGAACCAAATGGGTATCTAGAAATTAAAACACTTTAAACATAAACTAACACTAAGCATACTTTTGGGTGATATAGGATTGTCCTTACACCACTAGATGCTCTTGCATCAAATACCTAGGGTAGATTGAAAAGTGACCCTGTCACTTTATGGCTAGTAGAGGAAAACTCAAATGGGAAACCTCCATTGTGGATATTGAAGTTGAGTTTTCTAGTTGTCATACTTTCCACTTCACTAGGTATTCTTCATGCTACCAATTTTTGGTACCCTAGCCCACATGACTATCCATAATTTCTTAAATCTCTTCCTTCACAGAAGTAGGGATTGGACATGACTCTACCATCAAGTCCTCATCAGCACCATCATCATGATATTCTATTAAGTTTGCAATATTGAAATAGGATAAATGTGTATCCCATCTGGTAATTCCACCTCATACGTATTCCCTGAATCATGTTTCTTCAAAATTTTGTAGGGGCCAAATTTCTTCATCTTCAATTTGTTCCTTTCTCAAATATAACACAATCTAATCTCCAACTTGTAACTCCTCATGTCTCCTCTTTTGATCTATCCTAGCCTTATATTGTAGGTTCATCTTGGTAATATGTAATCACACCTCCTCATGTAAGTTCTTGACATGTTCAGCAAAGTCTTCTATATTAGCACTTGTCCTCTCCCCTTGCTCCATCTTCCTCAACTCTAGTGCAGTCCTTAGACTACTCCCATGCACAATTTGGAATTGTGATCTACCAGTACTCCTATTATAGAATTATTAAAATAAAAAAATTTCTTGTGGTAGAATCAAATCCCATCCCTTGGGTTTATCTCCTACTAAACACCTCATTGAATTTCCCAAGCTTCTATTTACTACATCTATTTATCCATCAGTCTACGGATGATGTGTAGAATCAAACTTTAATTCTATCCTCAACTTATTCCATAAAGTCCTCCTAAAATACCCCACAAATTTAGTATCTTTTTCAAAAACAATACTTTTTGCAAGACCATGTAGCCTCACCACCTCTCTAAAAAACAAATTTGTAATATGCACTACATCATGAGTCTTGTGGAAAGAAATAAAATGTGTCATCTTGGAGAACCTATCAACCACCACAAATACTGAGTCATTATCCCTTTGTTTCCTTGGCAATTCAATAACAAAATCCATACTTATGTCCTCCCAAGGCTTCAATGGAATAGGCAATGGATGATAAAGTCCAATATTTTGACTAAATCTTTTGGTTATTTGACATACTTGACAACTCTACACAAACTTCTTCACATCCTATGACAATTGAGGCCAAAAATAATGTTCTCTAATAATGGAAATGGTCTTATCTTGACCAAAGTGTCCTACCATCCCACCAATGTGCTTCTCCTTGATCAAGTTCTCACTCATGGAATTCCTTGGAATACACAATTGACTTTCCTTGAATAGCATACCATCCTAAATCATGTAATCTAGCAACCTAGTCCTATCTAGAGTAATAGGTTCTTTACAAGCCTTCCAAGCCTCTACAAAGTCAAGATCCTTAGGGTACAAATTCTTGAGTTCATCAAACCCAACCATTCCAGCCTATATTATTGTTAGCAACAATTGTCTCCTACTTAATGCATCTGAAACCTTATTAGACCTTTTGCTTCTATGTTTTAATAGAAATATATAGCTTTGCATGAACTCTACCCATTTTAAATATCTCTAATTCAATTTACCTTAGCTATTTAGGTACTACAATGCCTGGTGATCAATATACAAAACAAATTCTTTTGTCAAAAAATAATGCCTCAATTTATTTAAGGCCTAAATTATTTCATAGAACTCCTAATCATAAACAGAATACTTTTTCTTCACATCATTCAATTTTTCACTAAAATAGGCAATAGGTTTACCTTCTTGGCTCAATAGAACCCCAATAGCACTACCACTAGCATCACAATCCACCTAGAATACTTTGTTGAAATTAGGAAGTGCCAACACAGGTTGCCCTATGACCTTCTTCTTTAGTAGTTCAAAATTCCTTGTAGCTCTTGTAGTCCACTTGAACTCTTTTCTATCCCCCCTCACTATTTCAGTTAGGGGTCCACATATACTACTAAAAATTTCTAATGAACTTCCTAAAAAAACTAGTTATACCATGGAATGACCTCACCTCAATGGAAAACCTTGGAGTAGGCCATTTCAAGATGACCTTCACCTTCTCTGGGTCTATTTTGAGACCCTTAGCTAATACAAAAAAACCCCAAACAGATTAACTCCCTTTGACAAAGCTACAATTTGTCAAATTAATCAACTATTTCTCTTCACTCAACATTTCAAGGACACTATGAATGTGTAATAAATATTCATCCAAAGACTTACTAGAAATCAAAATATCATCCAGATAGAAAATAACAAGTTTTTCCAAAAATTTCTTGTGTACTTCATTCATAAGTCACATGAAGGTGCTTTGCACATTGGTCAGTCCAAAGGGCATGACTAACCACTCATATAGACCCTCCTTGGTCTTTAATGTAGTCTTCCACTCATCTCCCTCTTGTATTTGTATCTAGTGATAACCACTCTTGAGATCTATCTTTGTAAACTACTAAGCTCCACTCAAACAGTCCATAAGATCATCCATTCTTGGTAGAGGAAATCAATACTTGAAGGTTATTCTATTTATGGCACAAGGGTCTGTATAGATTATCCACTCTCTATCCTTCTTTGGTGCTAGTACTATAGGTGCTACACATGGACTCAGGCTCTCTTGAATCAAACCTTTCCTCAATGGCTCCTAAACTTGTCTGTTTAGCTCCTTAGTCTCATCAAGAGTCATCCTATGATCTGCCTTGTTCGAAAAACTAGCTCTAGGGACTAAATATATTTGATGACTAATTTGCCTTATTGATAGTAACCCTTTTGGAACATTATCAAAGATGGCATCTCCATACTCACTTAATATACTTGAAGCTTCAAGTGGAATTTCACTACTACCTTCCTTATCTTTTCTAGGAATTAAAGCATAATACATATGTTGATGTTTCATGCCATCTAGAAATTTTCTTCCATCAACAAGATATACCCTAGCACTACTACATATTGTTAGGTAGCCATTTTACATGAGGCCAACCGTAGGAATCCATTGTGCAATTCCTCTCTTGAAAAGCTAATCTTTTGAGGATCAACTCCAAGGTTCAATATTTGTCTTGTGACGTACCAAAATCTACTCAGTTGAAGATAAATGTGATTGTTCATGAGGAGGCCTTTGCTGGTTCTATTTTAAATTTGGAATGAAGTAAATCTATTTGCTGTCTCAAAATCACACACACAAAAAACAATATTTTTTGTATTTTCTAGGTTTTCAATGAATGCAATCTAACAATACAACTAAAATGAGTTCCTATTCTAACAAGGGGTTAGCAAATCAAATAATGAAATGGAAAGAAAATAACATGAAATTGAAATAACTTGAAATTGAAATCCTAAATAGACATAAGCTACAGAAAACAACACACTGCGAGTTAAACTTTCAAAGAAAATTGGTAGGAAACCAATGAAAATAGGAGTAGCACTTTTAGAATCCACTAATGTAATCTTCAGTGAGAAAATTTAGCAATCATATGATATTTAACCTTTCATCAAATTGCAAGGCCACAAAAAGTGTGCTCATGAGAGACAAAAGGCTATGCAGACACAATTTGATGATCTCTTCTTGAGCTAGATACATCAACAAAATTTGTAAATCTATAGCAAACACCAAAACTAAAAGATCGCACAACCAGAAACAATGCAATAAACCTTTGGTTCAATCACAATCTCATGAACAAGATTCACAAAACAATGACACATTCAGGCAAGAATCACTGCACTCCAAATGTGAGCACCAAAAGCATAATTTTATTGCATAATAATGGTAGCCTTTTTAACATTTTACAATGGGATATTTATAAGAAATTTTCTCCTCAATTTGTGTTGAGAGTGAGAGATATCTTCAATAAAATTCTTTTAAAACATTAAAACAAACTAAATATATATAAACTAATCATTAATCTAGTGCCTAAAGGGACTCCATTCATATTTTATTCATCAATTAGATGCATGAGCCCTTTACATGTCAAAAATAAAGGAAACATGAGAGACAAAGTAGGAGGAAGCCTTCAATCAAAGTAAGAGTGTCTGGAGGTGCCAAAATCAGAAGCTGGTCCTTCACTAGGCATGTGTCAAAGTTAAACTACCGTTAAAATGCATTTCCCATGCATGGAAAGCACTCTTTTTGGAACTAGCAGTTAATTATCAACACACCTCTAAATTTCAAAGCTACAAACTTGTGTACCTATGCACCTGCAAACCTATGCACCTACAAAGCTGCACACCTACGCACCTTGGAAGCTTAATTTTCTAAAAAAATCAAAGTTCTCAATTTTGAAAATGGTTTCTGGGTTTTGTTCAAATGGGGTTTTAGATCACTTTTTGTGTATATTCTTTGCCCCTTTTTGATGATTTATACCCTCTCTATAGCCAATCACTTTCATAAACTTGAACTCCTACTTCTTCAATCTAAAATCCCAAGGCACCTAAGCTTAATCTTGTCATTAATAGCTACATAAGATGAGGAACCTGTTCCACTTCATGTGTCCAACCTCTATATCTTCGACCTTTTTCTTCTCTCCAACTACCCTATCCTTCCCAACAAGAAACCAAGTGATCCAGATGATCAAATGTTTGAAACTTTTTCATATTTTTTCACAAGTTTTTCTAGGCATTTTTAAATGGCTTTTTCAGAGGTCTTCTACTCAAAATTTCAAGTTGAAACCTTCATTGGTCCCTAAAATTGGGCAGCAAAAGGCTCACTATTTTAGGGACTACCATTAGATCTTCAATTCTTCTTTCCAATGGTGTAAATAGTTCTGAATTCTGAGTTCTGAGTCAAAAGTTATGACCCCGACAAGTTGAGGATGCATTTTTTACCTACACAAAGAAGAAAATATTAGTCCATGGAGTTGAAAAATACTTAATTAAGACACACCCTAATGACACCAGAAAAAAAACCCTAAAAACTAGTTACGAGTGCACAGAGGAGTGAAGGTTTTGGAAGTGTGCACAGCATAAAAGCACGTGCAAGATGTGTGGTGTACGTAGGTGGGTGTCCGGTGTGGTGCATGGTGTGGCACTTTAAGGTTCATGTGTGGTGTGATATGGCATGCGTGGTTCTTGTGGCATTTGCGCGATTGATTTTTTTTCAATTTTTTTTGGCTTTTTTTATTTTTTGATCTTTTTAGTTTTTTCAATTTTTCAAGTTTTTACTCTTTCGACTCTTTGAATTTTCCAGATCCCAAATTGTGAGTTCAAGGATTCAGAAAAAAGTAGGGGGTCCCCATTCCTAGTAGGGAATGGGGCATGCATTGTGGAACCACAACAAATAGCCCCAACAAAAAAGGAAGAAATGACAAAGGCATTTCTTCATCAGCAAACATTTTTTCAATATGTGTCCAACACCAACTGAATCATCAATATTCTAGGCTTATTTTGAGTCCTTTTATAGTGAAAACCTTAGAATCTTGAATCTCTAAGTTTAGTGTGTGTCTAGTGTATCCATTTCCTTTGACATCTCAGAATGCAATCTACCAAAAATCTCCAACAACTTGGAGACAATCTTCCACCCCATCTAATCCATTCAGCGGGAATCTTCAAAAAAGTTGTTTATCAATCCTTTGTCTATCTAGATGAGAGAATCAGTTCTAAGGGCTCTTAATAGGTTGTCACTTTTTATTTGAAGTCCTGGGAATCTTTTGAATACTTGCTTCTCATAGCTCACAATGTTACCATTTAATTCTTTAATGCAACAACTTATCTAGACTGCATATCCCTATAATCAAATTACCTTTCTTAGACCTTATAGAATCCTTCATTCTTAACACCTTTTTTTCTTTTTTCTTTTCTTTATATACCGTGATCATGCTTAGATTGTGTGGCCAAGACATTGGTGTCATTTCTCATATTCAATCTCTAGTGAACATCCCTTGCGTTCCTCTTTTAAGAACTTTTAGAAACTCTCACACCAAACAATGATCTTAGAAATTCCTCTGAGAAGATCATTATATTTGAACCAGTGGGGTTTGGACTATCCCTTGTTGCCTTCAACCTTGGTTCAAAACACCTAAGGTAATCGATCTTTTAAATTTGCAAAGTGTTGAGAACTTGTCGATCTGCAACTTTGCATTCAAGACTAAAAGTCCCCTATTACTACAAGTAACATCTGTTCCTCAGTTGGTGTTAGAAACAAAATCATTAAAATTTTTTGACAATAAAATACCTCTTCCTAAAAGTTGAAACCACAAGGAGTGATTTATGAAATACGTCAAGAATGAGTTTTGATTTCACCTAACCCTCGAATTGACATGACTAAAAAAAAGGAAAAAGAAGCAAAGAGAAACAAAAAACCAAACAAAAGAACTCAATTTAAAGAAAACAAACACCTAACTAGAAAGACTAAAAAAGACTAAGAAAAACAAAAACAAAAACTTATATACAGAGAATCTTGAATAATAAGAATGTGGGGTAGTTGTTAGTAGATTTCTCATTATGTGCAATAGTAATGAACCACCCCAAATAGTCCTAAAAAATGTTGACTTGTCTTTGTACTCAAAAAAATAAAATTTGGATGATCTTGGTTCAAATTCCAGGCACAAATCACACAAAATTAGAAGTTGCCGTAATTCTCCATGACCATGATTAATCCACAAACAAGTTCTCTTACCTATAGCATCATATTCAAATTGAAAATCATCAAACTAAGAGGGATAATGGAAAGACATCACTTGATCCAGCAAGTCCCCCACCATAGGGGTACATTCACACATTGTAATTTCTCCTTCTGGTGGTCTTATCTCATGGTCCACAACTCCACTCACACATGGAAACACTTCAGGTTCCTTTGGACTAGAAAAATCAATCACCAGCCTTTATTTTGAATTACAGGATTCATTACTATCATCGATCAAAATGTTTTCTCCCTCATGCCCCAAAGAAGCCTATTCAAAATCATACTTTCCCTCCATTACAATCTCCCAAGGTAATAGGAAATTAGGAAAACTTTCTTCCAAATGGAACCCAAATGGATGGATTCTACATGACTCAGTTATTGCATGGTTTGATATATGTGTAGAATACCCACAAATAGACATTTCCTCAATCATGCTTGAGACCAAATTGGGCACTCTATCCATCTCTTCTAATGAAAAATCTTGTTTTGAGGGAGGTATCTTATCATTATCCAATGGGGAATCAATGTCATAGTAGGAAGAATTGATATCTTCTTCTTGATGACTTTTTGATTCAAAAATCTCACCAAGCTCAAGATCTTCTGCATTTCCATTACTTTTTGCAATTTTGAGAATTTTTTCAACTCCATGGAGTTTCCAAACTTCAAAATTTTCTACATCCTCAAAATTTCTTGGCATGTCCTTACTTATTAAGACATCAATACTTGGAAGAATTTCTTCATTGAATGGGAAGACAAACTCCTCTTGATCATCTTCATCATTTTGTCCTCCAATAGATTTATCATATGATTCAAACATCATTGCACTAAACTGCAAAGGTTATTCTTTCGTGATTTGGGGAGACTAATCTCAAACATCATTGTACCCGTATCTATTTTCACTTGGTCTCATATCTGCAATACCATTATTCTCATTGTTGATATTATTGTAAAGGCCAAAATTTTTGCTCTAATTTTGAGAATAATTGTTCTGGGCAGAAAGTTTTCTTGGATGATTGCCTTGGTTTCTTGGGAATTCAACTTTATTCTCACAAGTTCAATTAATAAAAGAGACATCATCTCCTTCATGGCCTTAAACTCTCTAGCCGTATTTCTTTTTGTTTCAGTGGATGCAGCTACCTTCTACTCAAAGAAAGTACTCTTTTGAGACTCATACCCTGAATATGCAATTGTTGACATTGGAGCAGTAGTAACTTGTTTCATGAATACAATAGCCTCTTTGAAGACCTTTTTAATGGTATCAATATCTCTTGGTGGGAGCCTTCTTAGAAAAATAGAAGTTAATAAATCCATTGTTCCAAAATAAATCTAGATGGCAACCTCTTGTGGTACAGTGTATGGAAACTCCATTCTTTGATACATCTGATAGAAGCGATGATTAAACTATGAAATAGTCTCATGAGGATCCCTCTTAATTGAGATGAATTGATGATGTAGGATAGTTAGATCAACATAGATATTGAATTTTTCTAGAAACTTTCTCTCAAAAGAATTCCAATCCCTTATTGATGCCGGCGGCAGATTGAGGTACCAATTGAATGTCATTTCATCTAGAGTGTAAGGAAAAAGGAAATATGCTATGTCCATATGCTGAATTTGGTTTCAATTACAAATCTCCTTGAAAATTTTAAGATGATCTTCTACTGTTTCATGATTCTCCATAGATGAATCGTGGGCAAAACTTTTTAGGATTTTTGGGCAAGTCATGTAATGGACTAGTTAAATTCAAAGGTGAACTTTGGGCATTAAAGAAAGACATGGTGCATAATGATGGAAATGTGTGAAGTAGAATGTAGAGTGAACAATGATGATGAAATGTGTAATGTGAACGCATGGAGTTCTTCGAATCCCTTTATCATTGTAATGCTTGTGAAAGCATCAAGTTCTAGGAACTTGTGTTTATTCTAGAAAAGAACACCTCTGAAGAAGAACACTTTCTCAAAATAGTGCACCAGCACACCTGTGCACCTTGGTGACAAGACCCAAAAATCCAAAAATTCTTCTAAGTGACAATTTTATAGAGTTAGTTTTTTTTTCAACTTCAGAATTTTCTAGAGTTAGATTTTTTTTTCAACTTCAAAATTTTCCAAAGTTAGATTTTTTTTTCCAACTTTAGAATTTTCCAGAGTTATATTTTTTTTTATTTTTTTCAACTTCAAAATTTTCCAAAGTTAGATTTTTTCTCTCAACTTTAGAATTTTCCAGAGTTAGATTTTTTTTTTCCAACTTTAGAATCTTCCAAAGTTAGGTTTTTTTTTTCAACTTCAAAATTTTCTAGAGTCAATTTTATTTTCCAACTTCATAATCTTCCAGAGTAAAAAAAAAATTATTTTCAAAATTATAGAATTTTCAAATAGCAACTTGGGTTTTTCAAGTCGAATGGTTTTTTAGGCCCTCCTTCTAGTGCCACTTATGTTGGGCAGTGATTTTGCATGAGGTCAGTGGCAGGAATCCATTGTGCAATTCCTCTCTTGAAAAGCTAATCTTTGAGGATCAACTCCAAGGTTCAGTATTTGTCTTGTGACATACCAAAATCTGCTCAATTGAAGATAAATGTGATTGTTCACAAGGAGGCCTTTTTTGGTTTTATTTTAAACTAAAAATGAAGTAAATCTATTTTTTGTCTCAAAATCACACACAAAAGAACAATATTTTTTGTATTTTCTAGGTTTTCAATGAACGCAATCTAACAATGCAACTAAAATGAGTTCCTATTCTAACAAGGGGTTAGCAAAGCAAATAACAAAACTGAAAGAAAATAACATGAAACTAAAATAACTTGAAATTGAAATACTAAATGAACATAAGCTACAAAAAACAACATGCTGCGAGTTAAACTTTTGAAGAAAATTGGTAGAAAACCAATGAAAATAGGAACAGCGCTTACTAGAATCCACTGATGCAATCTTCGGTGAGAAACTTTAGCAACCGTATGATATTTCACTTTAGCAACCGTATGATATTTCACCTTTCATCAAATTGCAAGGCCACAAAAAGTGTGCTCATGAGAGACAAAAGGCTATGCAGACACAATTTGATGATCTCTTCTCGAGCTGGATACATCAATAGAATTCATAAATCTATAGCAAACACCAAAACTAAAAGATCACAAAAATAGAAACAACATAATAAACCTTTGGCTCAATCACAATCTCATGAACAAGATTCAAAAAACAATGACACATTCAAGCAAGAACCACTGCACTCCAAATGTGAGCACCAAAAGCATAATTTTATTGCATAATAATGGCAGCCTTTTTTACATTTTATAATGGGGTATTTATAAGAAATTTTCTCCTCAATTTGTGTTGAGAGTGAGAGATATCTTCATGTAATAAAATGCTTTTAAAACATTAAAAAAAACTACATATATACAAACTAACCATTAATCTAGTACTTAGAGGGACTTCATCCATATTTTATTCATTAATTGGATGTATGAGACATTTACATGTCAAAAACAAAGAAAACATGAGAGAGAAAGTAGGAGGAAGCCTTCAGTCAAAGTAGGAGTGTCTAGAGGTGCCAAAATTAGAAGCTAATCCTTCACTAGGTGTGTGTCAAAGTTAAACTACCATCAGAATGCATTTCCCATGTATGGAAAGTGTTATTTTTTAAATTGGCAGTTAACTGTCGATGCACCTCTAAATTGCGGAGCCTATGCACTTGCGGACCTATGCACCTATGAAGCTGCGCACCTATGCACCTTGGAAGCTCAATTCACCAAAAAAATTAAAGTTCTCAATTTTTAAAATGGTTTCTAAGTTTTTCTCAAATGGGGTTTTAGATCACTTTTTGTGTACATTCTTTGCCCCATTTTGATGATTTATACCCTCTTTATAGCCAATCACTTTCATAAACTTGAACTCCTTATGCTTCTTTAATCTAAAATTGCAAGGCACATGCGCTGAATCTTGTCATTAATAGCTACATAAGATGAGGAACCTATTCCACTTCATGTGTCTAACCTTTGTATCTTTGACTTTTGTCTTCTCTCCAACTGCCCTATCCTTCTCGACAAGAAACCAAGTGATCCAGATTATCAAATGTTTGAAACTTTTTCATATTTTTTCACAAGTTTTTCTAGGCATTTTTAAATGGCTTTTTCAGAGGTCTTCTGCTCAAAATTTCAAGTTGAAACCTTTTTTGGTCCCTAAAATTGGATATTCGAAGGCTTTGCTATTTTAGACACTAAAATTAGATCTTTAGTTCTTCTTTCCAAAAGTGTAAATGGTTCTAAATTTTGAGCTCTGAGTCAAAAGTTATGACCCCAACAAGTTGAGGATGCCTTTTTTACCTATACCAAGAAGCAAATATTAGTCTATAGAGTTGGAAAATACTTAATTAATACACACCCTAATGACATCGAAATAAAAACCCTAAAAACTAGTTACAAGTGTGCAGAGGAACGAGGTTTTTGGAAGTGTGTGAGGCGTGAAAGCGAGCGCAGGATGTGCAGTACACGCAAGTGGGTGTTGTAATACCCCAAAATTGGCTCATTGCCATTATACCAATTTTGGTCTATTTTTTGATCAATCCTAAAACCTACTCTAATAGGTAATTCTTATTCTGCTACTTGCTACTTGACTTAATTGTCAAATGCAGAAAACCTTAATCTGCATTCATCATACTCATAATCTAATCCCTATAGTATGCACTCATATTAGTCACATTGAAACCTATTGATTAATATTTAATTTAATTATTAAGTATTTATACTTTAATTAAATTAAATTATACCTTAAGGCTAATTTACTAAGGAATTAAATTTATTTAATTTAATAAATATGCTTATTTTGATTAATTAAACAAAGTTATTTAATTAAATAGGAAGTCGTCCCTAATTAATTAAATGAAATTATTTAATTAAATGAAAAAGGCATTTACGAGCTCATATCTCACTTATTAAATTAAATAATCTCTTCAAAATTCTCTCTTTAGTTCTAAATGGAAACTTTGAGTGAACTCTCTCTCGAATTGGAAACAATCTACTTAACTTGCTCTCACACTTATGACAAGTTTAGTTAATTTCTCATCACACTCAAATCAAAAATAGTTCACTTCACCTGCACAAGGAAGTTTCCATCTTAACTGAATCTTTGCTTCAATCCTGACCATCAATCCGAGTTGATCTCACTCGTTAATGGATTCCAGGAATTCTATTTAAGGAACTCCTAATTCCTCATTACAGAGGTTAAATTTTTATGCTATTGAATCCCTATTGAATTACTCACTCACTTTGTTCAAGCTTTCATTGCATTCTAGCTTTCTTTAATATCATCTAGATTAATACTATGCATACATGTAGATTAAACATTATTTTCTAATTTATAGATTAAATTGCATATTCATATAGATTAAACTGCATTTCATCTTAATTGCATTTAAATCCTTCATTCTTAGAAGGTCTGGTTGCCTACACCTCAAATTTGAGGACATTAATTAGGCAAAATCCTTCTAGATAGAAGGTGACAGGTTGCTCTGTCGGACCTCTTGGATAAATAACTTAATGTTTATTCCAGGATGATTCCATAGGTAATGATCATGTCAAAGTGTTTGTGAGGTTCAGAGGCCCACATTTCACAAGTACAGGTGTTTGATGTAGTGTGCAAGGTGGCACGATATGGTGTGCGTGAAGCACTTGTGGCATGCCTGTGGTGCATCATGGCATGCACAGCACTTGTGGTGCATGCAATAGTGCTTTGGTGAACGCGCACAATTTTTTTTCAATTTTTTTATTACTTTTTTAATTTTTTGATCTTTTTAATTTTTTTGATTTTTCAAGTTTTTACTCTTTCGACTCTTTGAATTTTCTAGATCCCAAATTGTGAGTCCGAGGATTCAAAAAAAAAAGTAGGGGGTCCCCATTCCTAGTAGGGAATAGGGTATGCATTGTGGAACCACAACACATACATTTTCACCCTCCTTTATCAAGGGCTTCAATTTGTGGCAAACTCCATCCTTTGTTAGAGAGTATGTATTTGCATGACCATCATGTATAGCATGCCTATCAAACTGCCATAGCCTTCCCAATAATAAATGGTAGACATCCATTGGAATGATGTCATAGAGAGCCTCATCATGGTAACTCCCAATCTTGAACTTTACCAAGCATTGCTCACTAACTAGTACCTTATTATCATCCTGCACCCAAGTAATCTAATAGGGTTGGGGGTATTTCTCCCTCTTGAGCTTTAGCTTTGAGACCATCTCCTTTGACACAAAGTTTTCAATGTTTCCACAATCAACAATTGCATCACAACATTTACCCTCACACTTGCACCTAGTATGAAACAAACTCCTCCTTTTTCTAGGTTCAATTTCACTACTCAATAAGACCCTTTCATTAACTAGAACCTCTCCTCTCTCTACATCCTCTGAATGTGATGACTGTGCATCATCATCCACTTACCCTTACTTGACCATCACCTCTCCTATATATCCTTCCATGGAATTGAAGCCATTTGAAAGCTTGATGACCTTCTTCATTACAATAAAAATAGGTACCACAAAAGCCTCCTCTTCCTGAACCTTTTCCACATCCTCTACCTCTTCATCTTTGATCTCCAAAGTTTTGATCACGGGAGTGGTTGAAACCCTCCTTCCTCTGATTTTGGCTTGTACCCACATCTTCAATTTTCTTCTAGTTCTCATTTTGACCTCCAAATGACCTACTACCACCCCTTCCTTCTTGATTGTTCCCTCTTCTCCTTCCATCAAACTTTTTTGTTTAGCTTCTCCTCAACTTGCAATGCAAATTGGTATGCCTCTTCAATGCTAGTCATTCTAACCAAACTTAACTCCTCCTGAATGCTAGGTCTTAACCCACTAAGGCAATAGGTAACCTTCTCCTTGTTTGCTTCTATATGTCCCACCCTAATAAGGACTTGGTAAAATTCATCTATGTATTCCCAAAAATATTTTCCCACTTGCTTTAGCCCTTGCATCTTTTTGAACAAATCAAGCTCGTAATCAACAGGAATGAACTGCTTCTTTAGTTTGTCCACCATGTGATCCCATTTTTTTATTTTCTCCTTTCCTCTTCTACCACCAAATTTTGGAATAGCCTTTCAATTTAGCCTTCACAAAATTCACCCTATCAGGGTCCCTGATATCCTCATACTCAAAATATTCCTCTAGCTCATTGATCTAGTTAATCAACTCATCCGAGTTTAGATTTCCCAAAAACATGTTGATGTCAGTTTTAGGTATTTTTTCAAGCTTGGAAATGGCCCTAAAAAGCTTCTCCTCTACCTAGTTTAGGACTTCTCCATCTCCTTCCCCTTCTTGCCCAATATTTTCTTCTTCTTCATTTTCTTCCTCACTTTTGTTGCCTACAGAAACATTCATCCCTCTATGGATCTCCTACTACAATGCTTGGACTTGTCTCTAGAGGGCTCTAACCTTAGGATTAACAACTTTGACCCTTCCACCATTCTCCCTTTTTGGAGGCATCTTCTTTTATAAAAACCCACAACTATACAGTCCTAGTACAAACGGCCTCATAGTCGATGCTTTATCTACACACTCGAGAAAACCTAGCTCTGATACCACTTGATGAAGACACCACCCAAGAAAAAAATGAATGAAATAGGAAAAGAGGAATATTATTACTAGAATTTATCTACTAATACCTTTAGTACAATGAAAATAGACCCAAAGATGTGCCCTATAGGCTTACAATGTTGTATGATCTTCGAGAAAAAACCTCCACTAGTACCTTCTCCCAAACTCCACCAAAAATTGCCTTTACAATGCTATACATGTCCTTCAGTAAATGAAATTAGGTTTAGGGTTAGGAATAAATTTTAGAATATGTCATTTTGAAACCACCTCCAAAATAGAAGGTTCTAGAAAACACATCAAAAGTTGGTGTGAAATTAGAAGAATCTAGAAATGGTAGTCCAACTTCTGGGAGGCATAACTTTTGATCTAGGACTCTGATTGATGAAAAATTTACATTTTTGGAAAGCTCTTGAAATTTTATATAGCCCAAAGGACCATCATTTCTTGTACCCCATTTTTTGGGCCTGTACAAGGCTGTTTAGTGCCTCAAATTTGACTTTGAAGTGCTCTTAATAGGTCTTCAGGCAACTTAAAATTGCAATAACTTTCAAACAATAAAGCCTTTTGACTTGATTCTTTTTGTGGAGTGCTTTAAATTAAAAGTATAATAATCCCTCTAACTTACACCCTCTAAATAATTATAATTATTCCTCAATTACAAAATAACCTATTTTCTACATTGGCATGTATCCCAAGGTGCTTAAAAACTTGAACCCATGAAACCAATAGTGAAGCTATGAGAGTTGGAATCTTTATTTGACCCAAATGGGTATCTAGAAATGAAAACACTTTAAATAGAAACTAACATTAAGCATATTTTTGGGTGATACAGGATTGCCCTTACGCCACTGGATGCTCCTGCATCAAATGCATATTATTATTAAATATAGGTTTCCTATACTTGCTAGCTCTATTTTTAAAACCATAACAATTATAACAATAACCATAAATAGAGTTAGTATACTTACCTATACATTCTTTCTTTTTGTGACCAATTTCATTACATGCATAACATTTTCCTATAAATTGGCTCATTACTTATTTAGGCAGTTCAAATTGCTTGGGTACATCTTCATATTGATTTGACTTGACCTTGTTCAGATCTGCATGCTATAATTTATGTTGTTGGATCACAAGATTTGATTCCTTAGTAACTTTAGATCTCTTTGATGATTCTCCTCCAAAGTATCAAAGACCAGTCTTATCATAAGAATATCTCTATGCCAAAATATGTTCATAAATATTTTCACTACTTGAATACAACTTCTCAATGTGTTGCTTTGTTTGTGTAAGTTCTCCTTTCACAATTGTACTATACTTCTCAAGTTGTGCATATTGCAACTTTGTAGCCTCAACTTTAGATGTCATCTTTGTAAGCTTGGCTTTTAGATTTGCATTCTCTAATCTTAAATTTGATTCAATTTCTTTGTTATCATCCTTCAAACTCAACTTTAGATTTTTTAGCTCTATCTAATGTTTCAGGATCTCATTCTCTTTGTTAAGCTTGGAAACTTAAGTGGTATCCTCATTCTAAACTTTAGACTCTTTCTTAGATCTGATAGATTCTATCTTGTCTTTAAACTTCTCAATGTTGTCCTTCACATTTTCATACTTTTCATTAAAAGTATCTCTTTCTTCTATGACTACATCAAGTTGCTCAAGAGCTTCATCCAAGTTATTTTGTAGCTGATCCATATTTATAGAGATCTTACTCAATCTGGTGTGCCTTCTCTAAGTAACAATGCTCTAATACTGATTATTAGAAATAGGAAATATTGAGAGGTGAGTGGGGGGGTGAATAAATATTCTCAAAACTATTTCCCAACTATGGATATCATTAAAAAATTTATAACTTACGTAAGAAATTAAACTTATTAAGATGTATGGTAAACATAACCATAAATAAACAGAACACATAAGACTATTATTTATTAACTAAGGAAACCCTAGCCAAGGGAAAACTCTAGTGGGGATGATACCCACAAAATTAGCCGCTAATCAAAATTATCATGTGAAATATATTGACCCTATTAAGAGTTTATTACATCTATATAATGTCTTAGTCCTTGTTAGAGGACTAGGCCTTGTTAGAAGACTTGGCCCCATTGGGAGTTATTACAATTACAAAATGTATGCAAGATGAGCCTACTACCCAAATATGAAATATATAATAATATTCTATATACAAAAGGAATAGATACAAAAAACCTCTTTCCAAATGTTGATATCTTCAATATTTGATATGATCATTATAGCTATCTACACAATATTTGCATATACTTCCTTTTATTGATCTAATCACAAAATTTGCATCACAAAATAACAGCATGGTTATCACAATAACCGCCCATAACTCTGCATCACAAGTTTTCTCCTTTATACCATATCATTTATCTATTGTTGGCCTTCATACCTTCACATGTGCCCAAAAATGTAAAACTATACTTTGACCACTTAGGGTTAACATCTAGGATGTTGTCCCTAATTATTTGTGTAATTATTTTGGTAAACAAAATAATTCCTTAACATGAATATCTAATTTCTTAACTATGTTGTGTTGTGTCTATTTAGTATTGTAGTTGGTAAATTTGTAAGAACTCTATCTATATTGATCCAAATGACTTGTGCACTTGCAGGTGTATAGTTTGATATCAGCTCCAACATCTACTAGCTATGCACATGCCAATAATGTCTTTATGAAGCCTTCCAATCAAAATATTGTCTCTACTGACAAAAAAACTTCATGATACTTAGACAATTTTCTAAGTCTTCTTACAAAAACAACATCTTCATAATATGGTCACTTATTGTTGAATATATGTTTCCATAAATAAAAACCTCATACCATCTACCCTAGCCAAATTTCCATCACACTAGTAAATTCTCCACTTTGTTTCATCAACATATCAAATGTATGTAAACCTCACAAGAAGAGTTTCTCTTGTAAAGTTAGGAATGCAAAGGATAACATGTTCAATTATCTACATTATCTGTTTGTAAGAAGGTGTCAAGGTCTCAAATATTTTCTATACAACTTTATATTCTATTTTTTCCCTCCACAATTATTTATTCATGTAACAACCTCTAATATTATTAAAAAATTCTCTTATAGTTTTATCTTCCAAAATCTTAGCATCTTGACATAAACATATCAATCTTTGTATTATAGCCTTCTTAGCATGTTTATCACCCTCAAATATGATTTTTGAAGAATTCCAAATCTCATAAGAAATTCTTAAATAGTTTACCTCTCCATATTCAATTTTAGGAAGACCTGATAATAATGCTTCTCTAGCAAGAATATTATGCATGAATGGATCTCTCTTCATTTTGAAAAATTGCAAGCTTGGCTTCTTCAATCACATTCTTAGGTTTTATAGTAACTAACCAAAATTATTGACCCATTCATAATAAGTGTATCTTCATCTTTTCTTTCCATTTTTCCTAGTAAATTACATCAAACTTTGGACTATCTTTCTTGAAATGTGCCATAGATCTCCTTGAGTGGTTAAGATTTTTCATCAAGGACCTAATGCTCTATACCAATTTTCAGAAAGTAAAATCCATCAAGATAAATGAGGAGGAGGGGGTGGGGGTGAATAAATTATGCAATTAAAACAACTCTCAATATCTTTATTAATTCTAAAACATGTAAATATTAAATAAAACAACCATAGAAGTATAACCATGCACAATAACACTAGATTTGTTAACTAGGGAAACCCTTGATCAAAGGGAAAACCTTGATGGGGATGGTATCCAAAAAATTATTTCCTAATATAAAAGTTCCTCTTAGAGGATAACCTTGTTAGGAGTCAATGAAATACAATTAGTACATATAAATCCCTATTACGAGACTTTGAATTTTTGTTGGGATATTCCAAACCTATTAGGAGTTGAAAGGAAGACTATTGAACCCACTATCCAACTAACCTTAGTACTATTCTTTTGAATAATACACTATAAAAAAACTATTGAACTAATAAATTGTGTTTCCAAATATAGTTCCTTGTAGGCTCACAATGCCTCAACAACACCAATATATGCTTTGATCTTTACAACTTTGCATACCAAACTTGCATAATATATATTACAAATATATGATCATATTCAATTACAAAATATGATCTCATTGATGATTACAACAAAGAAAAATATCTTTTCTTTATACCAAGTCCTAAAAGAAGTTAGTGAGTTGGCCTTGAGGTGTTTCCAATTTAAAATAATAATATGGGACTATCTTAAGATATTGGAATACACATTACATTACAACTTTACACTTTGATTAAGATTACACATAAATTGTTAGCCTACAATCTTCATAACTTTTCACTCGATGATTTTTAGATTGTACCCTCTGAACCAAAGCATATCTAGCATGTCTTTAACTCTTGTCTTAGTGCACTCAAACCAATTCCATATTGCAGAAAAGATAGAATCAAAATAGTAGTACCCACTTTCAAAAAATGCTATCTGAAAGTTGTCTTCACTAAAATCTTCATAACTCTATCCATTCTTCATATTTCTATATGCACTCTTAACTATAGCATATAGACATATTTTAGAACACAACCTCAAGTGTACATAATCTAATCTTTAATCCTTAAACTATAACAAATGCTTCTTCCTCCATAACTCTGCTAGTCTTCTCAGAATAACTAGTATATTGACATCAATGAAAAACACTTTGATGAATGCAACACATAAGCTCTTAATCATGTCTTCAACAATGCTAATATATTCTCCCATAGGAAAACCATCAACATTCATGATAACAGATGTGGTATCAAAAGAACTTGGATATTTTTACTTTTCTAGTGAGGGAGAAAAAATCTACTTGACCTACTTAGTGAAGTACTCTATTTTAGCAATTTTCTACTTGTCTTTGTTGCTTCTCAAATAAAAAGATTAGAAATCCTATGATCTTTACTACTCAATTATGGTATTTTTTAATTGATTTGGCCAAAAAAAAGAGTGATCAATTAAAGTTCCACTCCCCTGCACTTTAGGTTCTATATGACCTAGGTAGGTGAGCATATACATCAACCTAAATTAGTTGTTTGGTGGATTTTTATAGAATATGGCAGTGTATGTACACTACTATATTTGGGACCATTTTCTAACATATGCTCATTGCACTATCACTAAATGAGTGTTGGATAGAATTTCAAGGAGTGAATCCATCAAAATTCCAATGGCATGGATATCCATTAGAAATGGGATATTGTCAGAAGATCGACAATAATTTTCATTGGGAGAAAATTAGGAATTGAAGGCCTAGACCACTGGAAAAGTGATGAGGATGTCATTAAGAGTATGGAATCTTCATTGGAGGCACCATCAGTGGTTATTGGTATTATAACAACAAGATTTAATACTAACAATAAGGATCTTGTTAGGAGTATGACATTGTCATCAAATTTTACATCAAATTTTTTTGTGAAATTGGAATTTTGATGGCCTATGCATGACACTTCTAAGGAGGAAAGCCTAGCACAATAAAAACACAATCCATATGCATGTACAATAGGTAGGGCTAGAAAAACACAATCTCTATCACAAAGTAATATTTATGTTAGAGGTGGATAGGATTTTTAAGTTATGGACCATCATAGACATTAGGATTCTAACTCTTATAGGTGAGAGATTACATATAATCAATTTCATATAATATATACTCTATTGATAAACAGATATGACAAGATGTACTTTGAGATTTTTTTTTTTTAATCTCTACATGTTGTCCATGCTTATGGATTGAGGTTTCAATTATCCCTAACTTGCTTCCTCAAAATTACCATGTGTGTGTGTGATAATGGAAGCAGAATCACTTAAGAAAGACCACTATTGATCTTTGATATTGAACTAGGGCATCCTCCTAAATTTCCTTAAACTAAGAGTTTGATGCAATAGACATCTAAAATTAATATTCATAATGATTATATTTATACAATGCCCATAATCAATTTCATATAATATATACTCTATTGATAAACAAGATTCTTATGAATAGAATAAAGATGAGATAAAGTAAGGTAAGAAGCATATCTCCCAATTATCCACATATGCAATGAACTTCACAAAAAAATTTAAAAATATAGCTCCCAAATTATATAAGAAACACCATGTGAAAGAGAGTTTCGATAACCTTGAAGAAACATGGGGACTTATCAAAACTCTCTTTCTCATGGTGTTTCTTATTGACACTTTATCGCAGTCAAATCCTAACTGTGTCCCTATTCAAGCCCATTATATGGAAGATACTTGGAGGTTTCAAACACCTAGTTACTAGTAAAATTTTTCTCTTTCACTATTGGTAAAGTGGCTTGAGGGTTGGATTGACATGTGGAGTTATCAACACTATGCTTACAATCAAAATTGGTATAGTCACTTTGTAACCATTTCATTTTATCATGCTTGTAACCACAACAAGGATTGGAGTCTTGGTTTTTTTTCCTACTACTATGAGGATTATTTCACAAAATAAAACACAAATGTAGATTTCCATTACCTCTCAAAGTCAATAAAACATGAAGGAATGTACCATGGTGAATGAGGTTGTCCATGGACAAGGAATGTTGGGTAATAGAATTAAAAAAGGTTAGTATAATTGAGGTACATTAAAGGGTCTAGTGATTCAGAAGAGTAGTTTCCTTAGTTAAGCACCTGTTCAGTGATAGAGAGGACCTATGGATATTCATAAAACATTTTTGACACAATAAGGCATGGTTTAGATCCTAGTATCTAAGAGGACAAAAGAGAGTGTTTATGAGAATATATATTTTCCTCTACACCACATTGCCTCTCAATATTTCTAAAATCATGAAGGACCATGTCATATACAAAATGATCCACAAGAAATAGAAAATATTTCTATTTTTTAATTGAAGAGGTAGAGTCTTTCAAGTTTTTATTTTCTTGCAATCACAGAAATGTTAATATACATCACAAGAAATATGCATTTTATATAAGAGATTCAATAGATAGCTCCAATATACAAATAAATAGGGATATAAAGATCAAATCACAAGAACAAGAATAGAGATGGAATGGCACATGGAAAATTTTCAAACAAGATTATCCATTTTTAGAGGTTTTTAATAGAGTTTCCTAATTTAAATAAAAAGAGTCTTCATTTCATTATAACTTTAAACCCTTTTAATCTATTGTGAAATATAATTTACCAAATGAAGGAAAAATTAGAGTCATCACAAGAAGATGCATGCAATTATACAAATGGTTTTTATCATGTTTTAAAAATAAAAATAAAAATGTATTTTTAAGAAATGTATGTTGGATTAAAAAAATACAATGAATTAGCCTATATATACCTAAAATATGAAATGTAAAATATCCAAAATGAGATAAGGAGAGATGTAAAGAATACAAGAGATATAGAGGCCCCTTTAGGGAATTCTTTGCATTAAAAGTATGAATGAGTGATTAGCTTCGTTAAAAACTTAAACTAGGTTATAGCTTAACAAGAGAGATGTAAAATATCAATAATGAGGAGGGAAACATGCCTTTAACTGATAACATTTCATGGAAAATGAGCTATTGAATGAAGAGTAGGTAAGAAGATATACAAATAAAGATTACATTAATCTTTCACCTGCATTTAGATGGGGTTTGGAGGTTATAACCTATTGGAAATCTCTTTTCCTTGAATCAAACTACAACCATTTTCATAATAATCACTTAATGTCTCATTCATTTTTATTTTCGCAAAATTTTACCATCCACCTCACTTGGAGATTGAACATTACCAGAACTCACACACTTTGAAAAGTTTATCATCAAACATGTAGTCTCTTTCCTAAAATCATAGCCTCTAGTCAAAACATTCATAATATTTATTTTAAAGAACAAATTGCCTTGGACATTTTATCTTACTCCACTTAGTTAAAGTATCACTAATATCCATTTTCACTAATTTTTCATTTTCAACTTGAATGTTGAGAGATTATGTACTCTTTATCACATATGATATTATTCCTCTATTTTCCATTCCCAAATATTGTATGTTTACATCCAACTTATTTGTACTGGGAAAGTACAAGGACAATGATAGTTCATAATAACAATAATCAAAATAGGCCATATGTGGTGGATGATGACCGAGCTTCAAAAATAATGCAAACATTTTATGAGATAATCAAGAAATATTTATAGAGGCATATGAGAAAAGTATATCAATAGTAATGATGCAAATGCATTCATGTGAGAGGAAATGGTTCAGACTAAACATCTCTATGAAAGTCATAGAGAGAGAGAGAGACATGAATGCTTTCATATTCTAAAGCCTTACAAGAGGGAAGAAATTTCATGATTAGGATATATATATATATATATATAGTGGTGTAAATAAGTATTCACTATTTACACTTTACTTAAGTTTACTTAGGTTAACGCATTATTTTATTATTTCTTAGATGAGACACTTAGGAGTTTGTGTACTCTTATGAGTTGTTATGTTGACAACACTAGAGTAAGAAACTATAATTCAACACATGGTCTCTACAACACTGGAGTTTACATAGCACATGGTGTCTACAACATAATTTTGCATGCTAAACCTTTGTAGGCTTATCCTCTCATCATTGCACTTACTCATGTGCTTAATGGAGGATAATCCACTTCAAGTGGACATGTGCTTGGTTGTATGACTTATCATGTTGCTAACTCCTAGGCATTCTAGAAGCATTCCAGAGGCCTTTATATAAATGCACTCCTAGTGTACTTTCACATTGAATTGAATACTATATTGTTGTTCTGATCATACTCTTTTGTTCTACTATTGTTCTTGTGCTTGAGTTCCCTATTCTTGGGTGAATTTTTCCCTAAGACAAATTCTTACATGGTATCAGAGCTTGGGAAATTTCTCTTCACATAGTCATTCAAAACCATTCTTGCTTCAACACCTCGACCTAGATTTGGAGAATCCATAGATATTGGGAGTGTTTAGAACCAAAGAAAAGCTCACTATTGCATCTAGAACATCAATTTAGTGAAAACTGACTATAAATTTGCCTATATTGAACAAAAGTCAATTTTGAGGCAAAAAAAAATTTGCAAACTAGCACCCAAAGGCCCAATTTGAAAATCCAGTATGATTGTCTATTAGATCTACAATTTATTTTATTTCAGATCTCCATTTTTTTCTCTACATTTTCATCAGTATTTTTTACAATTTTTATGGAAATTCTTGGAAAAAAAATTCAACCAGTAGGGCCTACAGAGAATTTTTTTTGTATAGGCACTGGGTGGTCAAATCCTAGCCCTGCGCAAAATATTCCATTATTCAATTGAGACATATTCCTTTAATATTGGGCGAGAAAAATACCATTTCAATGGCTAAGCTAAATCTAGCACAATTTCCACCATATTTCAGAAAATCACACCAACCATTCAAATTCATGGCAACATAGCAGAAACTGGCAAATAGCCCACACTCTCTAGCAGCTTTGTTGTTTAATATACCAGCGGCATTATTTTTAAACTCTTTGCAATGTATTTCCTCATGGATGTGAGTCTATTTAACCAAAACCTGGCAATGATAAATATTTTTGGTGCTTGCACTTCAAAATTTGATGCTGGTATGACACGTTTCAGTAGTCTACAACCTTGTCCATGGCGATCTGCACTGATCTGCATTCTCTAGTCAATGAAAAAACTTTGGTAGTTGAAAAAGCTAATTCTCATCATGATTTACAGATCCTGATGACTTTTATTATCTTTGGCACTTTGTATCAAGTCTCTAGTACCACCATCTGTGATTTTGGCCATCACATCGATCATGCCACATCTTCTTTCGATGTGCAAGCCCCATAAGTGCTATACTATGCAGTCAAAGACTTTAGATAGTCCACATTAGTAGAGTTAATAGACATCATACTTTTTTCGATCACCAATGACTCATTTGTTCATACATAGTGACATGTGGCAAAATCCATCCATTTTTGTATTGCCACATCAGTAGTCACATCATCAAGGGGTAGAGTTTTTGCTAACATCATCATTTTGCTATCTTAAATTTGATGGCTATATGACCATCATCTAGAGGAAAATTAGAACTTCTATGATGGCCTTTTGACTATCAAATTTAACCTCGTCTTTTGCTAATCAAACCCCCTCCAGATTCATTTTTTATTTGACTATCTGACTTTGGGAGGCCATAACTTAGTCATCTAGACTCCAAATCAAGTGCAATTTTATTTGATTTTGGCTAGAATTTTTTGAACTTTTCAGTGGTGCAGTTCTTTTTTGATTTTGGTGCATGGATTTGTTAGAGATTGTGTCTTTTTGTGATTGTACCTGTCCAATCCTATATTTTGCAACTTCAATTGCTTCGTACGGGCTCATCTAGACTTGAAAATAGGTTCTATTTTTTTGAAAGTGCATTATTTTTTGTCTACTTTCTATATCTACAATCAAATTATAGGCTTATGTGAACAAAACTATCACTTTCAGAATTAGGTCCTTTTCTAGATTGTAATGCTTTGATATAACTTCAAAATTATTGTATATCTGAGATACATTGTAATGTTCTATTTTTGAACTCCAAAAGGAGGTTGTAAATAGAAAAATCAAAAGTCCACTAAGGCCAAAATTGGCAAGTGGCTATTGTAAACACACTAACTATAAAGTGCCCAAAGCATTTTTTTTTTTTTTTTTTTTTTTTTTTGAGGAGTGGGGGGGTGGGGATTCTTGATTGAGTGAAAAGAGGGGGTGTTTCTTGGTGTTGTGTTCCTCTTTTTCTATTGTTTTCTTTCATTTTTTGCATCATGGGAAATTTTAAGTTTCCAAAATTAACACCACATAACTATGCTACATGGTCCATTAAAATGTGGTGTCAATTAATGCATAATGAAGTTTCTCAATATGTAGATGGTACCCTTCCTAAACCAACAAGTGATCAAGTATCTAAAAGTGACATTAATGCTCGGGAATCTACAAACAAGAAAGCCTAAGTGATATTATGTTGGGAGTTGAAGACAAAATCCTTTATCAAATAGAGAAGTATAAGACATCCAAGGATGCTTGGGATGCACTCAAAAACTTGTGAAGAGGATGTTTACAAAATTAAAGATGAGCTTGTCTCCCTAGATCCTAATACATTTGATTCTATACAAGATTTTATCATAAAGGTGAATGAATTAAGAACAAAGCTTGATGATAGTGGTAGTCCTATTAAAGATGATAGGTTAATTTATCTCATTCATAATAAGTTATCATTTGAGTACTCCACATTTGTTTATTCTTGCAACACCACAAAGACTGCATTAGGGGCTGCCTATCAGAAAGTCACTTTTGATTGCTATTTTCAACTCTTGGATGATGAATAAAAGAAGTTTCAATCAATGGGGATTCTCCAGTCATCCAAGTCTAAGGCATTGGTGGCTAATAATGAGGGTTCTCAAAATTTAGCTTCTCAAACTTCAAATAAAGGAAAGGGCAAGAAGAAGAAGTAGAAAAATAACACACAAGAGGATACAAAAAAGACAACATCATCATCAAATCAACAAGGCAAGTCTTCCTCGAATTCAAACAAGAAAGGGGGCACTAATAAGGACAAGAAAAAGTGTGCCTATTGCAAGAAGATGGATCATGATGAACATGAGTGTTATCATAAAAAGATTGATGAGTTAACAAACATAATAAAGAAATACAATGTTCCACTACCTAATGCTTATAAGGAGAAAGGATATTCATCTTCAAATTCAAAGGGCAAAGGGCAAGCACTAATGGCAAACTCAAGTTCTTCAGAGGAATGGATTCTTGACTCAGGTGCCTCATATTATATGGGTTCTTCAAAAGGAGATTTTTCTTCATTGAAGTAGTCCAAGGTACCACACATCTTTGTAGGAGATAATACAAAAATGGAAGTTGAAGGGAGAGGACATGTGGAGATGGAAAATGGAAATTTCAAAGATGTTCTCTATGTTCCTAACCTAAGCTCTAATCTCCTTTCAATTTATGAAATCACTCACTATGGAGATGGAAATAAAGTTGAGTTTCTTCTAGATTTTTTAATAGTGTGCAATTTCGAATATATGATTCATTGGTTGGAGTGGGGAAAGTTAATCATGATACAAGGTTGTATTCTTTCTCCCAATGTTTGCCTAAGTCTCCTTCACGTGCCTTGCTAACTCAATCTCATTCACAAACCAAATTATGGCATGAGTGGTATGGACATCTTTCCTTCCACTATCTTCATCAACTTTTCTCATATAATATGGTCAAATTTCTACCTACACTCAACTTTTCCAAAGGTGAATGTTCAACATGTTCTATGGATATGCATCTAGAGAAGTTTGCTAAAGGGAAGTCTTCAAAAGCACTAGTTGTTCTTCTATTGGTTCACATGGTACTAGTAGGTCCCTTTGTAGTGACATTAGTTAACTAGGGTCACTACATACTCACTTTCATTGATGACTTTTCACACTACACATGGGTCTACTTTCTTTGTCACAAGAATGAAGTGTTGGAAATGTTTCTAGCGTTCAAGACTCATGTTGAAAAGTAATCAAGGAAAACCATCAAAGTTCTTAGGATGGACAATGAAAGAAGATATATGAACACAAGACTTAAAGACTTTTGCAAACTTGATGGTATTGATCTTTAGAATCCACCAAAATTCAATTTGCACAAGACAGATGTTTCAACACTAAGGATACAAACTCTTAAGTCAATGGTAAGTTGCATGATACAAACCAAGTCTCTAGATCCTATACTTGAAGTTGAAGCTATAAGCAGTGCCAATCACATACTTAATAGGTCTCCTCATAATGCCTTAGATGGAAAGACTCCTTTTGAGGCATGGTGTAGAAGAAAACCAACTATGAAACACTTTAGAGTCTTTGGTTGTCCAGCATGAGCAAACATATCTTCCAGGGGATGCAAGGCACCACCACCTAGGTCTTGTACTTTCATCAAAAATGAAGACATTGTTAACGAATATAGACTTAGGGATCCTAAAAAACATGAGATTTTCATTGAGAGGAATGTTCACTTTGAGGAAAGTTAACCCAACTTATCCTTTATTCCTCTCTACACTTCATACACAGTGGAAATTGATAGTGACACCAATGATAGTGGTTCAATAGATTTAGAGATGTGGGATCCTATTGATAGACGTAGTCCATGGTCACATCATCAGCATATTCTACATGCATATATAGCCACAGTGATAGATCCTACGCAGTAGAGTACACCTAGTCTTCTAGCTCCAACATCAGTGGATAACTTCTTGACAGATATTTCAAGTTTTTTTGTGGAGTCATACATTGCAGATGTGAGACATCATTGATGATATGCATCTTCTCTTTGATGAAGAAGAATCTTCTTTAGTTGTCACAAGGGATCATCCTAACCCTCTTGTCCATTCTCTACATGATCGATCTTCATAGATTGATATGATTGTGGATCCTTGTGCACAATAGTTGTAGGAGGTCTCTTTATCATTTGAGGAGATAGTTGGTTCTTTGGGACAGGTTCTACATCCATCCTTGCTAGATCTGACATTGTTCTTTTCAGTAGTATTGGAAGGGGTGATAGTTAGTATCAGCATAGGGATAGTTGAGTAGGTTTCAGAGGCATCATTGATCATCTAGATTCTTTCTACACATAGGGGAAGCATCTCACATGTACCTATGATATTATTTCTTTTAAAGGGGAGGAACATTATTCAACAAGCCTAGATTAGCTTCTACATTGGAGCAGCTATCACTAATTGACATTTTTCATTTTGTGGGGGGGGGGACTACCTTGTCTCTCTTCTTCTCTCTCTTGTGGGGGTGAACCTTTTCCTTCTTTGAGATTGTGTTCTTCTCATACTTCTCTTTTGTGTATACTTGATGTATGTCGTAATGGGAGGATCTTGATTACTCCATCCATCCATGCATCTTGTCTTTTCATCTTTCTTTTTGGGGGAGGGTTTTTTCCATGAGGTTTTCCCTCTTTCTTTGCTTTATGAGAGATTGCATTTCATTATGTACATGGGTACCTAACATGGCCTAGTAGCTGGGACCCATCTTGCATTCTTCATCCTAGCTTTTGTAAGCTTAGGTGCATTCCCCTAAGTTGCACTTAAAGTGGGGGTGTTGGTGTAAATAATTATTCACTATTTACACTTTACTTAAGTTTACTTAGGTTAATGCATTATTTTATTATTTCTTAGGTGAGACACTTAGGAGTTTGTGTACTCTTATGAGTTGTCATGTTGACAACACTAGAGTAAGTAACTCTAATTCAGCACATGGTGTCTACAACACTGGAGTTTTCATAATTAACTAAGTTGTCATGTAGACAACATAGTTATTTGCACTCCTATTTTAGCACATGGTGTCTACAACATAATTTTCCATGCTACACCTTTCTAGGCTTATCCTCTCATCATTGTACTTACTTATGTGCTTAATGGAGTATAATCCACTTCTGGTGGACATGTGCTTGGTTGTATGACTTATCATATTGCTAACTCCTAAGCATTCTAGAAGCATTATAGAGGCCTTTATATATAGGCACTCCTAGTGTACTTTCACATTGAATTTAATACTATATTGTTATTCTAATCATACTCTTTTGGTCTACTGTTGTGCTTGTGCTTGAGTTCTTTGGTCTTGGATTAATTTTTCCCTAAGGCAAATTCTTATATATATATATATATATATATATATATATATATATATATATATATCTGTGTCTATGAATAAAATATATATTATAAAATATTTAGGAATACTACAAGAGAATCATATTTTTAGTAAACATACAAATCAAAGATAAGCACATTTATCAATGGAAGCTATACTGAGAAGGTGTTGTAAAATAATTTCAATGGTGATGTGTTCAATATCATAGAAGGAAATAGCATAACCACTATAAAATCATGGAGGAAAAGCCTTTTATGAAACCCCATTCCACTGTTGTTACACAAAATGTTCATAATAGCTAAAATAGAGGTATTTGATAGTATCATATACTAATAATTCATAATACAATGGATTAGGATTACACTCATATGGAAATTCCACAATTATATTAAAAAAACCTATATGGGATTTACATTTTATATATATTCCAAGGCTTCAAGAGAACAATAATGGTATAAAGTTGCATGAATGTGTTACATTTCAACTACACCTTCCAATAATACAATAAAAATGGTGAATACAAAGGTACATTTGTCTATCATGATAATGATACAATACTAAATAGAACTTTCACATGACACAAAAGCATTTTAAACTTTAAGGTAAATGTAGTAAATAATGGACACCAATATTTAATGTTATTACATTTATGATGATACTATTTTCATTTGATAAAAATAATAATGAGTAAAGCATATATAAGTTCAATATCAAAAGAAGACCTACATAATTAATATTCCCAAAAATAAATAAAGAATATACAAAAATGTCAATCTAGTTGTCACAGTGAAAGAGCACCATTGACATTTTTGAAATAAATGCACAAGGTTACTGTAGAAAATGAATAAGTTTCTAAATGTTTATTGGCTCAATTATTTTCAATGGCATCATATAGTATAAAAGGATAAGAACAATGTGACTATATTACAAAGATATTTTTACAAAATGCCAAAGGAAAACACATGAGTGTATAGTAAAAATAGCTTGGTCAAGTAAACGAAATGCATTAATTTCTTATTTCATTCTCAAAAAAAGGTAAAATGTTATTGAATATCAAGAATTCATGATTTTATGGATAGAATAAAATGTAAGGTATTCATATTTTCTTGATGATTTGATCTAAAATTATTATAAATTTTTTTTACGAACGCATGTATACACAAGAAAATAGAGCATAGGGATAGAAATACAAATAGTTATCTCCATGAGAAAATTTTTCTCAAAATCCTCAACATGGTGATGTATCATTCAACAATGGTAAGTGACAAATAGAAAAGAAACCTTAAACATAGATATGAAGTCTAGATATGACAATGTTGGAAAAGCCATTATAAATCAATTAGGAGGGTCTTGGTTTTTTGGGAAAAGATCAAATTGAAGGTACCCAAAATGAAAAGAGGAAATCTATACTATTTTAGAGATTGTGATAACATTTACATGCACACAATCAAGGCCACATAGTACTTTTGATATATATATATATATACAAACCCTTAATAGAAAAATGTTTTAAAGGAGGATATAAAGGAGAATGTTCAGGGAGCCATGCTCTACTTGGCATTGTATATAGGGAATAGGTGGCTAGCATGAAGGATATGTAATCAATCAAGTTAAAGAAATTGATCAGACCTGAAGCTTTCATTAGATTCAAATAAGCCATGACCAGAAAAAATATTGGAAGGGAAGTTGGAAAATGATCTTGAAAGGTGAGATGATGCTAACGTGATGTCAGTAGAGGCTAGGTACAATGTAAATGTAAAGTAAGGTAGATTTGTGATGTGGAATGGTCCTTTTAAAGACTTCTAATTTTTGGAGAGTTTGTTAGAGGTTTGAGTTAAAGTAGTAGAGAGTTTGGGAGAACTTGGAGTTGTTCCTTATTAGGAGAAGTTGACTAGTGTCATGAGGTGATACTTTTGATGTGAGCATTTGTATTTCACAAAAAGATTTAATTTTTTTTCCTTATTGAATAGTACCGTTGATTGGATCCACCTTGCTCCATTATATAAGGGTCTAAAATCCTAGGGTAGAGTGACATAAATTTATATAGTTGGTTGTGACTATCATATATAGGGGTATTGGTAACCATCATAATGATAATGAGATTATCATTCTATTCTTCATTTTCCCTTTGAATTCATCAAAAAAATAATCCAAAATAGTTTCAAAGTTTTCTCCTACTTGTTCAATGTAACCATTGATCTCTTGAGTTATAGGTCTGGATTTGTCCCACACAATTTCTCCAGTGATAGGAAATGACTTTTGTACATAAAATAATATGCACAACAGTAGTGAGCCAAAATTATATGAGGTTTTCTTAGCCTTCCTAATGACTCCAATATTTTTTTCTAATTGGATCAATTGTAGCTCAGCCAAGTTGTAGCTATGATCCTTCTTCACAATTTTGTAGCCCAAATATACTCATACACATGGTACATTATTTAGTTTTCTTGAATAATAGAATTGGTGTGCAATAACATGGACTACAAAATCAATAATAGGATCCCCAATTGCATCAATCCACATCCTTTAGTCATTCCATTTTTCCTTGGTATGTTCTTCAATGATGTTTCTATCCTGGCACTGTAATGTCTTTGCTTGATCTAAGGTAGGGTGCCTGGTCACTTGATGAACAATTGTCTGGGTTATCTTGATTGGCCTACTCTCCAACCACAACTGTATCTCATGTATCCTACTAAAAATTATTTTGATCCATTCAACCTTAAATACCTTTGCAAAAGCTAGGGCAAAGGTAAGCCCTTTCTCAACAACTACTTCGTTCTTCACTTTCAAAACTTCATTCTTGCATATCTTGTCATAAACATTACTTAGTTTAAAATCACCAATATCTCCAATCTTAAATGTATAGCATGATTGAAAATCATGCACCATAATGACTCAAGAAGGAATGGATGATAATACACCAAATGTGTCACCAGTCATTGTAACATCTAGTATGCCCTAAATGTTGGCAGAGAGCATAGATCATTTCTCACAATCTGAGTTTGGATTTCCTTCAAAACCTTCTTCTTTGTACTTCTAGATGTAGATGATGCCATTATGAACTAGGGATTTTAATCTTTTAATCAAATAATAAAGTAATAAACTTAGTTCCAAGAAACTTTTTACCCTTACTTTCTTTTTTCTTTTTTTTGATGTCACACTATTGAATCTCATAAATTTTTGCACATATCTCTCTATCAAATCACCTTTGAATCAATCTAAAAATTCTCTAATCATTAGGTGAGTAAAAATTATTTACAAAATTTTCTATATGGTTTCAAATGGTTGAATTAGGTCATTAATAAATGCTCCATACAATTGTAGGTGCAATATAACTATCTTGGTCTTAACATAAAAACTTGGTTAACACAATACCTTCCTTCCATTAGTTGGTCAAAATCACAACTCAATCACCATTGCCATTTTTACACTTGGTTATGTCAACATATCAGCTCAGTCTATATAGGAGCTTGGTTCACATGATAATACTTGGTCATTATAGTCACCAATATTGATGCTCGACATCAATTATGTATATGAACTCTTTACTTAATGCTTGCCTCTAATTTTTCCTAAGGCATCTTGATTTATGTAGATTTACACTTTTAACACATCTTATGTTAGGAACTAGTGTATATTGTAGCATTCAATTATTTAGTTCCTTACATACATTCTTTGTTTAGTTAGAAGTAGTGTGATCACCTAATCCATTGGATTGGGTGACCTCAGCTTCACTAGATCCAAACTTCTTTCTGTATATGAACTCTTTACTTAATGCTTGCCTCAAATTTTTCCTAAGGCATCTTGATTTACGTAGATTTACACTTTTAACACATCTTATGTTAGGAACTAGTGTATATTGTAGCATTCAATTATTTAGTTCCTTACATACATTCTTTGTTTAGTTAGAAGTAGTGTGATCACCTAATAGATTGGATTAGGTGACCTCAACTTCACTAGATCCAAACTTCTTTCTTCTTCCTTCTTTCTCCAAGTTTGATTCATCTGGTTCTTTCCCATCTCAAAAACCTTTTCACCTTTTCTTTGTTCATTGTTAGGTTTTGGTTCTCTAGTTCTATAGTTTCTACTTACATGTCCAATCATATGGCAATTATAACAAACCAAACTTCCATTCATCCAAATCATAGATTTACCTCTAAAGTGTGTCCTAATGCATTTTTCTGCAATATGGCCATATTCACCACAATAATCATAATTGCACCATGTGTTATAATCCCAATTGAAGAAGTTGCCTTTTTTAGATGCCTTTCATTGATTATTGGTTCTCCAATTAGGTTTCACCTTAGATCTACATTCTTGAGCTCTATATCCATACTTCTAATAGTTGTAGCAATATCCTTCAAATGTAGGTGCAACTTGTGTGTTGTTCGCTTTGGATCTACACTCATGTGGTTGGTGGCATTTCTTCTTGAAATTAAAATAATATCCATTTAATTTTGGTTTAGGATTTTCTTACCAATCTTGGTTCCACAAATATTTTTTGTATGTCCTAGTTTCCCATAGTAATAACATGTAGGTTTATTATGCTTTGGCTTTGCATTCCTCTATTCTGCACTCTTTGATTATTCTTCTTCTTTAGTAGATGATAGGTTCTTGGTATATCCTATTCTAGAGGTGTCACTAGGTATTTTTTTGTGTTCTCATCAATTCCTCAAAGTATCTCATTGTTCCATTAGGTTTGTTAATCCTCTCAATGAGTTCCCTTTTAAATCTTAACTCATTCCTTAGATTTGGAATTTCCATATCCTTTTTATTCAATTCTTGATTTGCAAGTAACAATTGATTCACCATATCTAGTTGATTGTTTGTGACCTCCTACACATCAAATGTCCTTACATCAAGTCTAGTAGTCATTTGTCTCTTGTCTTCTTCTGCCATTTTTTTGTCTTCCTTAGCTTTCCTTTTTAGTTCAATCATTTCATGTAGTCTTACTAATTCAATTTCTTGATCTTGGTCTAATCCTTTGACCTTCTCATTTGGTATGTTGTTTCTCTCCAAAAAGGTTTCTATTGTTGCATCACTATCACTAGAATTGCCATTATCAAGTAGTCATTCGATATCTTCTTCTTGATATTTAGTATCATTCTATTGGATAGCCAATTCCTCCTTCTTTTCAAGGATTTATTCTAATCCTCTCTTGCTACTTCAAGCTATTGTAGTATGATTTGTATGTCAAGCTTCGTATTCTCAATGATCTTTCCCAACTTACAAGCTTCCATCTCTAAGATCTTAACTCTCTAGTGATTATACTTCTTCTAAGAGAAAAAATCTCCGTTACTAATTATTGGAAGTGTATTGGGAAAGTAAGATATTGAGAGGAGGGGTTAATTAGGATCTATAAAACTTTTATCTTCTTGAAACAAATAAAATGCATTCACCATTAACCCATCTCGTATTAGCATTATGAATCGTATAACCATAAATTGGAATAGATCTAACTATTCATCACATCCATAAACATGAAAGTAAATATAAACACATAACACAAAATATTTGATTACCTAGAAACCCTTAAAGGTGAAGGTAAAATTGGGGTGGAGATGACACCCACAAATCTTCACTACCACAATAATAAATTGTTCCTATTAAGGCTATAACATTTGATCACTTCTAGTGATCTACCCTATGAGGGGTTTTCCCTATTAAGATCTTACAAGACTTATTCAATCTACTTTGATTAAAGTATTTAAACTTACAACTAAGTAAGCACTTTGTTACAAGATTTACAAAGGCCTATTAGGACTACTCTTTTAAGAGATCAATCCTGATTCACTAGCTAGAATGTATCAATACCTTATCCTTTGATTAACACTCTGATGCTTGATTATGGATCTCCTCTTTCCAATATCTAGTCCTCTATCTAATATTATAAGCTCTATTATGTACTTCATTTCTTGGTTGCTCTGCCTAGTTCTTGCTTCTAACATCTAAACATAGCCCCTTTTGCATACTTATCTTCACTCTCACAATCTTGGTTTAGGATTTAGATCCTCCTTAAATAACCAATTGGATAAGGTTCTATATCATTATAAATGATCTAAAATTTTTCCCTTTTTTTGTTTAATCCTTCCATTTTTCTAATTGATTATATTGTCTTCATATGGATTAATGATCTCTGAAAAATGCATAAACAACTCCTTAACTATCTCAACAATCATTAAATCATGTATATAATTTGGCCAAAATGGTTACATAAGTATTTTTTCCATTCTAAACACATAGACCAAAACTAGTTTACTCAGCATATGAATACTCTAACTCTCGGTCATGACTAATATGCATGATGCCACTTGGCTTCTGAATGCTCGGCACTAATTATGTAACTCAACATGAACTAACTTTGTTTAGCTTAATGCCTATTAACTTCTAACTTACTTAGCATAAATTGTCACTCATTACATATTGGAGTGTTAGAAACCCTAAGACTTGCTTAGCTCAAACTAAAATGTAAACAAGTCCAAATACTACATTCAGCCTTCATTGGGTGGCTCAATCGCAGTGATGACTGACCAACTCTACCTAGGAAATGATAAATTGTTTAATACTATTAGGCAACATGACTTGGAGATCAACAAGAACCCCATACCCTAATGCTCTACCTCTGCCTAATTATTAGGAATCACTTTTGTAGGCCTACCACAAGTCACTTTTCCAACACAATTCACAAGAATTTGCTTCATAATTTAAACTCAAAACCAAAGATAAAATATTCAATTTGGAAGTACAAAACAAAACAAATTAAGAGTGGCCACAATAGTAAATCTTCAATCAAGAGAATAAATCATGTCCTAGATGAAAAATATGACCATCAATAATAAATTTGGCTAAGTATACCAACATCACATTGTGCATTACTGGCAAGAAGGAAAGAGAAACAAAATATCAAAATTTGAAATCAGATAAATAGTGCAATAAATCAAATTGATTAAAAAAAATACATTACTAACACAATGTGGTCGTACTAGGATCATTAAGGGAAAATAAGGATTTTGGGTACACAATGCGGTTGTACTAGGGTCATTAAGGAAAAGTAAGGATTCTAGGTCTCCCCACTACATTTCAAAGGATCTTACTTTGAAATTAGTTGGTGGTCCACAAACCATATGGATAAATTTGTGATTGATCCCACATACTAATAACATATCTATCTTAATTGACATCACCCAATGGTTAGGGTTTACTGGACTACATATCTATCAATATATGCTTAACCAATCTAATCTACCCTGAAAACCAATGAAAGTAAAGGACTTCAAACAAGTAAAAAACCACTTTTTCAACTGCAATTCCCATGTCCTTCTTTCTTCTCCATTGTTAATGTAGCTCCAATTTCTTATAGTCCACACACAACTGAAAGCAAATGGAACAATGATATGATGAATACCATCGAGAATACTAGAAGCATGGTTCAAGTGTAATTTGAGAGAATATGGATGTTAAGTTCAAAATGATGCAAGATGGCTCAATTTATATCCAAAAAAAGAAGAGGTGAGACATGAATGAGAAAATTGACATTTTTCAATTCAAGTGTGCAACTTGGCATGATATTTCTGAGGATATCTATGAAAAATATGACACAAAATGCCACATATAGGATTCTATGACACATAAAAGTCAACACAACTAAAAGTGGAAGAGAATCTATGTCATGCATATGACACATCAAAGCCACTTGTAGACAAGAATCTATGATGAATATGGCATATTATAGTCATGTGTAAGGAATAATATATATCAAATATGACACATATTAGTCAAGTGTAGAAAGAGGATCTATGACATATTATGTCCACGTGTCAAGACTAGGTGGAATATTTGAATTAGAAATTCATAATTCCACACAAATGGAAATTAGTAAATTAAAAATTAAAAATGGAAAAATAGGAAATAGGAAATTGAGAATTCCCATAGTTTTCAAAGATGAACCAATTAATTAATTAATATTAATTAATTGAGAATGTTGGTGAATAGGAATAATTAGTAAAGTGGGATGAAAATGATTTGAAATGACATAGGAATAGATAATAGGTTAACTAATCCTATAGGAAAAATATTAAATGATTCACCAATTTGATGAAATAAATGTAGGATTAACCTTTTGATGAAATGTGATGATTATGCAAATTGACTAGGATGATGGTGGATAGATCAAAGCCGTGATCAAATTGATTGGACAATTAGGATCACCAACATGCCAAGGACATATGACATGGATTGAGGTCATGTGACATTTAATGGACATTCTAAAAGACACAAGATCAAAATTAATTGATAATATTGATTATAATAGCATCAATAAACATTGTCAATGTTATTAAATTGATCAGATAATGCCATAATCTGACACTAAGGGACTAGGTAGTTTTGATTATCGGGTGATGAAAATGAGAGTTTGACTAGCATTGAGGGACATGGTAGTGCTAAGGTCAGATTTGATAGGCTTGATAGTAAATTTGATATATTTACAAGGCATTGAGGGACACAACAATGCCTAGGTTTGGATAAGTGATGATTTCTTTGAGATATTTGACATGTCTTGAATTGATTAGGATTGATTTGGGATGGTTTCGGGTTGATTAGGGATGATTTTGGGTTGATTGGAAAAGATTTCCATGATACTAAAATGGTTTAGGGTTGATTGGATGAGATTCTAATGATGTTGAAATGATTTAGAGTTAGTTCTAAAAAAAATTGATAAAACAGGAACCAATTTTGAAATGATATGCAATTGATTTGAAAGGGGGTGCAAGTAATGAAGAATATTGTCACAATATGCTCAAATGATAATCAAGTTGGCCAAAAGATAAGAATTATTAAAATGATAAAATAGGACATGTTAGTAGGAAAATGTGATTAAATAGTAGATGCGAACCATTTTTGAGCATCTACAAAATCCTCATTTCTTATTGGATCCTTGATCTCATCATGACTCTTTTTACTCTATACCATAGGATCATAAGTGATTCCATGAAGTCCAAATACTAAGGTCTAAAAGATTACACTCGATAGTTTCACTCATACTTACACAACAAGCATGCTAACATATACAAAATCACATATTCCTAACTAGAAGTTTGAATTTTCTATCTTAATAGTTCAATTGATATATGCTACAAACTACTCACCATTCAATTATCTACTCACCATCATATTCAGATAATTTTATTACTCTGTTAGGGTTATATCCTTATAGTCAAACTAAGATAATATAATATATATAACAAATACATAATAATATTATATATATATAATAAATAAATAACAAATACATAATAAACTATTTACTACTCCCCCCCCAACTTTATTTCCTACATTACTCACCCCATAACTACCTATCTATTCCCCATTCCCTACTTCTACCAATGTGCATCCATATGGCTCTATCATATGATGCAAAGAGGAGGAGGTGGCATTTAAAAAGAATGGGGGTGGTTTAATAATGAGTTCGAGGGGATACGTGTTAGCATAAAGGGGGAAAGTCTACAACATTAAACAATAAATTTTAGTGCATGTCATTACCCATGCAACCACCAATTCATGGTGATGTGATGGTGTGAGGGTGCAAAATGGAGTGGGAAAAAATGGGAGAGTATAGTATGCATGGAAAAATGGGGAGGGGTGGGGCCCATACTAGGTCACACCCTCCATTGTCCCCTAAACATATTTATTACTATATATTCTTATTTTTTAGAATTTCCTTGTGTGCAAAGGATTATATAGTATAAATATTATAATATGTTTTTTTAGAAGTACCCTATTATTTTCTTTGCATGTATTATTATTATTATAAATTTTGGTTTTTTCACTTCAAGAATTCACATGATCATAGGAGGGCCCTTTAATACAATATGATCACTCTACATACAATCAAAACATTGATACAATAATAAGAAATGGAGAACTCTCCACTAAAAAATTTTGATCACAAAAAAACATGAAATTTTTATTCCACAAGATTCCAATAGGAGATCCAAAACTTCCAAGGCTTCTCCAACTTGAATTCAAAACTTGCAAATACATTTGAACCAACCATGGAGAGATCACCTCCAAACCTAGGTCTCTATGAGACCACCCTCAAGCTTGGAGAACCAAGGCTAAACGGGATACATATACACCAAAATTAATAAATGCATAAACCTCACAATAACAACATTCAACACACTTAACCATGAGTTTCATAATGGGTCACAAATGCACCAATGAACAAAGCGTAAAGGTGGGATTTTCAAGGAGGATATTGCCATGCTATTACCAATAACATAACATGAAAATTCAAGGCCTTGACAAGGCTTTAATAACATGTTCTCCTTCCACAATATCTCCCTTTTAACCCCCAAAACATCATAATAATTGAGGCCTCACCCCAACCCATCATAGCATAGATGATTTAGTTACATTTTGATGCTTCTGATTTGGTATTTTGACACACTTTTGAGTTGTATGGACAGTGACTTATGTTAGATTGTGACATTTACGTTTGATGATTTTAACTAGGACCTAGTTTACATGCTTAACGATTTGATGGTTACGGATTTGATGTTTCACTGCTATGATAGAAAATGGATTATGATGATATTCAAAATGTTAATTTGACTATGTTAAGTACAGATTAATGTTGATATGCATATTTTGATATTACAATGTTTTGAATATTCCTTATGAAAATGATTAGAAAAGAAAGTTAAATGTGATAGGTGAATATGCTAATTAATGTGAATTATGCAATACCAAATTGTCATGCACATATATACATGTATTTTTATATGATTTTCATTGGACTACTGATGCTCGAGTTTAGTGTGCATGAAATTAACCATGGAATTGAACTGGAGAATTAAGGCTCGAACTTATATGCACATAGTTAAGCCAAGGTTGAATCTTTGGAAGATTCAAAACATCATTGTAATGTTTTTTTCATTTTATAAATGTGAATTGTATGTGTGTGATGGATTTAATTCATAAGCAATTAGAGACATGTCATTGTGCATTGTAATATGTTTTAATGTGTCACTTGAAACTTGTGTTGTCCATGTAGATGACATGTCATTCAAGGTTTTGGCAAGAAGTGATCTAACTTAAACCTAACCCCAATGTAGTACCCAAGCTAACCTCATGGAAGAGTGTTAGGAGAAGTCTCCATGAAGGGAAATTCAAATTCCAACTTCCAAGTGACTTTAGTAGATCTAAAAGTAGTCCTAATGGGTTATTTTGGTGAAAAACTAGTGCCCACATGGTAATAGTATGGGTTGGGGGTCCAAATCTCACCATAAGTTTGTCTAGATGACATAGGAGACCCTCTTGATAAGTCATTTTTAAAGAATTTTGATATATGAGTCTTTACATGTTTTCTTTCATGACCTCCTACTTGGTCAAGGCTACAATTTTAGAAGGGGAGAGGATGCAAGAAAAGGGAGGCTTCTTTTTAGGGCTATTTTTATCTAGCAAGAAATTAGAGGCCTTTTTAGAGGGTTTGGGGGAAATTAGTGAGTTGTCTACCCACTCTCTAACTTTAGAGACACTGAGGTCTTTGAAAGCCAACAGAAAAGGAGCTCTTCAATAAATCTTTTCTTGGACTAAGGTTGGTTCATCTTTCTCATTGAATTTCTTCCTTTGATAGTTTAATTTTGATGTAGCATTCATGTAAATGTTGGAATGGTGATTCTTATTGTGGGAAGATTGTGATATTATTGTGTTGAGATGAAAATGTGTTTGTTGCATATTATTTTATCTTTATTTTCTCCATTTCATTATGTATGTTGTTGTGGGTTTGAATGCTTCACTCACCCTTTGGGAAGGGAAGAGAATTCTTAAGGTGCAAGGGGTTAGTTGGGCTTGACAATGTAGTTGAGAGCCTTGGAGTGTGGGTTACATTGTAGCCATAATCATTCATATCTTGCTTTGGGGGTGATAAGGGAAGTATGGTGGAGAGAGGAATTTTATGGAGTATGGGCTCAAAGAAAGCTATAGTTGGTGGTAGTGTGTTTGGTAATTTATTGTGAAGAGGAGGGTGATTGTGAAAGCCCCAAAAGGGCATGGAAATTGCTTATTGTAGATATTGTTTGATGTGTAAAGTCTCCTCTTTGAAAATCCCACATTCACCCTATGTTCATGGTTCCATTTTTGAACCATTGTGAGAAACCTTGGGTTGGGATTGTTCAAGTGTGTATTGTGGTGTTTATGCATTTGCAAGATTGTATATTGTAGCCCATTTGAGCCATGTTTCCCCTAGCTTGGGAGTGGTCTCTTTGGAGGCCTATGATTGGGAGGAGAGTTTTCATGGTTCTTTTTTTTTATGTATTTTCATTTTTTAGCACTCAATGGATTCATAGGAGAAGCTTGAGTTGGTCATTGTTTCTTGTACTATTAATGGAGAACACTCCATCGTGTGCATCTTGTTGTATTGCATAGAGACAAGTAGAAGTGAAATATTTGTGAATGACTCATATCAAATGTCTCATTTTGGCATTGTATTACATTTGCATGTTCATGAGATAAAGTATTGGATTATCATGGATAGGTGTAGTTGCAATAAATCATGGAATCACTCCAAGAAGTTATTTCATTATACTCATGTTTCATTGAAAGAAAAAAAATTACATAATTGATGTTATTCCAGTATAGATTCATGAAATGTTATGAAGATTTTGCATTCAAATATGTTTGTTTTTGTAAATGAATTGCATAATGTAATGGTTCAGTAGGAAAGTGTAAAATTAGTTTCCAATGCAATAGTGAACAAATGAATAAATTATCTTCTTGAAGGTTTCATTCATAATATGACTAGTTTGTAAATGAATTTCATCATGTATATAGTTCAACGGATAGATATGTCATGGCTTCATTTCAATGGTCAATAAATGAGTAATAGATTTATGAGAGTTCATGTTTTAACCTAGGATTAAATTGCCTTCTATTGTGGTAAATATGTCATAGTTCCAATTATCACAAAAGGGTTTATTTAGTGTTAAAATTGATAGATTATGTAAACAAAACCATGATACACAATGATGGATTCAATATTAAGAAGAACTAGGACCTAATATTTTCTATAAAATATACTACTAAATTAATTTAGGAAAAATAAATTCTAAGGAGAACCAAATGTATAACCCAAACAATATGTTGGATGAGTGCATTTCACTCTCTGGATTTTGTATGGAGAAGTGAAAATGCACTTTACTCCTATTGCAATCCATTAAAATATTCAATGAAATATTCCTAGGGATTCTATATATAGAAGGTAACAAAGCTAACACTAATCTTAGAAAATTATAATACAAGAAACAACACCTAAATAAGGAATTATAGAATAATGATCAGAAGACCCATGAGGGTCATGTGAAACTGAACTATATATATATCGGTGGGGAACACAAGGGAGTTTGAGTAGATAGGCCAACCCAATGTCCTTGGGTGGTGCCTTCCCTCCAAAAAATTGTTAGAAATACTTTAGAATAACTGAGAGGGGGGGAGGAGGGCTGGGGTTGGGGGGTGTTGGGGGAGGGTGAATCAGTTATTCAAAGTCCAAATGTCCTATTCAAACTTTTCACTAAGTATAGTGAGCTCATTCAACCATTCATTCATCCAAGCTTTAACTTTACTAATCAGTAAGTTACTATAAATTAACATGCAAGCATAACACATAAGAAATCAACACATAAAATAGTGATTTACGTGGAAACCCAATTTGGGAAAAACCACCAGTAACATGCTACTCAATTATCACTCTTCTAAAGTGACGCCCTATGAAAGGCCTGCCCTATTGAAGGCTTACAAGACACTATCAAATGTGACCTTGTTAGAGGATTTAATCACCCTATTAGAAGTGGGCCTAGTTAGAGGACTTTAGAACATTCACTTGGAATACCACACTGTCAAAGGATTTACAAATGGCTATTAAACCAACCTAAGTCCATAGGATTTTTAGATCTAATACAATTGCTAGAGAGTATTAGAAAATCTTTGACCTGGCTACAACATACAACTTATCTTGCAAATCTAAAATTACTTCTCAGCTCATACTCTTGCATGGCCTTCAATCTTTGTAACTCTAACAGCTTGCCCTCCTTTCAAGCTTAGTCTCCTTGAGTCTCCATGCTTAATGTACCAATGCAATCATCTCTTTATGACCACTCATAGAAGTAGAGCCTCTGTGCTCTTCCTTCTCCTAGATGTCTTCTCCTTGACACCCTTCTAACCACTTCACAGTTTGGCTCTTCAACAGCAACAGTATCAATAGCTCTTTGCTTCTTGGTCTATGATTACTTAAATAGAAGTCTTGGAGTTCTTTTTCCCACTTGATTCTTCCATTCTTTAATTTCAATTCGCATGGATTAGGTAGGATTCATTGCATCTAACCCATATTTTGTTTCCTCTAGAAACTTCTTGAATAATCCTTTAAAATTTTCCCAAAAATTCTTTACATAGATTTTTGTGCCACCAACTCATCATCCTTATCTTCCAACTCATTCACAAAATTCAAGACAACCACTTTGTCGACTCAGATTTGGTGAATCTTTGTCATTTGAAATAATGTAGCAGCTCAGCACTATTGAAATACTAGTGCTCGGCACATACTATGCTACTCGGCATCAACTATGTTTTTCCTGATGCTCGACACTTGAAGATCACTCGGCACACACTAGAATTTTTTGTTACTCAACTCCAACTGAGAATTTTCTTCGCTTCAACTAACTTTCTTGGCACCCACTAATGATCTTAGTTTAAGCTTTACAATCAACCTTGTTTAACTTATTCCTCCAATGTTTCTAAGTATGACCAACCTCTGTATCCTTATGTATGTTATCAATACATCATTTAACCATTTTCCTAACTAATCCTTGCACTTCAGTACAACATCATTGTTAGAGTAATTAGTTGTTTTCACTTATTAATTAAATCACTTTGATTTAATTAATTAAGTTGCCTATTACTCTAGTTTGCTTAAGCTATCTTGTAGGTACATATAATTAATATTTTATTAATTATAATTTTCAACCCTAGCTTTTTTAGGCTTTATTTTACCCTTTTTGGGTTTCAATCTCCTTTATAAGGATTGATCTCTTTGTAAATTTATCAAGAATCTGTTGAATAATATTTTTCTTCTTCGTCTGAGTTTTTCAGATCGAACCCTTGCCTCTTCTTGTCTTTTTATTCTCTGTGACAAGTTTTCTGCATGTAGGTTTTCTTAGGCTTCGTGGATTTGTTATGCGCTTTTTCTCAAATCCTACATGGTATCAGAGCCAAATCTGTTGTAGTTTGTTCGGTGTTTCAAGAAAAAGGGAGAACAAGGGTTTGGTAGATTAGATCTGGTGTTTTTTCAAAAAAAAATTCTGAGAAAATAGGGGGGTCACTAATTTTTGAAGTAGTTTGAGGCCAAATGGATATCACCGATGGATTTAGAAGGCGTCAAAACTTTCATTTCGATATAAAATTTATCCGATTTGGACAACGTTGATCTGAGAGGCAAAAAAAATTGTCATGCAGGGTCGTACGACCTCTACATGCACTCTGAGGCATAGAAAATTTTAAAAATCTCAAAAAAAATCAATTTTTCATGGTTTTTAGCCACGGTGGTTAGAAAATTGTGGCAAAACCGCTAGCGGTTACCACTACGGCCACTGTTGGCGGTCTGCCAGCGGCCCGTAGTGGCTCCGTCAGTGGCTCCCACTATGGCCCTGTCCAAGGTAGCCCTCCACTAGCCCACCACCCCGATTGCTGATCCACCGATGGCGCAGCGATGGTTGAGTTTTTTTTGTTTTTTTATTATTTTTTATTAAAAAAAAAATTTAAAATTATGCATTCTGAAGGCCCTGGAGGTTTTTTTCGTAACTTGAGCATACAGACATATTTTTTCGTTCCAAAAAATGTGCCAAAAATCTGGTTCCGAGATGGAGATGCTAGTATATGTATTTTTGAGTTTTTGTTCAGTTTGGTTGCCTATTTTGGCAATCAAACTTGGATGTTCTATTTTGCACTCTAAGAGGCATATCTTGAGCATTTGATCTCTAATTTTGGACTTCTTTATATTGTTGGAAATCTCTTTTTGTGCTCTTTTTAGTGATGTTGGTTGTTATTTTAGATTCTTCTCTAGGCACATTTTATTCAGCCTTCTGCATTTTTGCATGCTAGTGGATATCTAGGCTATTTCAAGTTCGAGGATCAATTTTGTTGCTTCAGATGCTTTGTTTTAGGTTGTACCTTCTGTTGTATCAGCCTTATGCTTTTTTTGATCATTTTTTATATTCATTGTAAGCATCTTTATGCAAACGCACTAAGATAAAGTGTCACTTCTTGCATTTTGAGATCCTTTTCATCATTGTGATTTGTTGTACTCGCACTATTTTATAAAGTGCCATGGGGGGATGGTTGATTGCCATTTAGACCCTCTTCCTTTGTCAAGTGAGTGTCCCTTCCATGACATTAACCCCATGATGTGTCAATGACACATGCCTTTATAGTTGTCTGCACCTCACTCTTGATGTGTTTGGTTCCTGTGTTGTAGGAGATTTTTGGGCCATATTTTTAGTTGCCTGTCATCTCACCCCATCTACATTAAAGGGGGGTTCTATTATTTTTCTATGCCTCCTTGGTTCAATGGTTCGTTAGTGTGAGCTATGTATTTAGTACCTGATCCTACATACTAGGCGATTGCAGTGGCTGGCTACCTATGCATTTCGATGAGATGGATCATCTACCATATAGACACACTTAGTCTGTGCCTTCTATTTCTATGGAGGTTCTATAGATCAGCACCTTTTGACAGAGTTTTGCGACTTTTTATGCTTCAATGGTTCTCCTCATGATCTCTCTTTGTTCCTATCTTCTAGAACATTCTTTGCTATCTCTTTTTGGAGTAGGGTTTTCCCCATGTGGTTTTCTCTATTTCTTTGATTTACAAAGATTTCCTTGTATTGGGTACCTGATCAGGCCTTATTGTCGAGACCCACTTTTATGCTTTCATAGTTGTGCTAGGTTAGCTTACCTCCTAAGCTTCGCTTAAGGGGGGGCGTTAGAGTAATCAGTTGTTTTCACTTATTAATTAAATCACTTTGATTTAATTAATTAAGTTGCCTATTACTCTAGTTTTCTTAATCTATCTTGTAGGTACATATAATTAATATTTTATTAATTATAATGTGCAACCCTAGCTTTTTTAGGCTTTAGGTTACCCTTTTTGGGTTTAGATCTCCTTTATAAGGATTGATCTCTTTGTAAATTTATCAAGAATCTATTGAATAATATTTTTCTTCTTCGTCTGAGTTTTTCAAATCAAAACCTTGCCTCTTCTTGTCTTTTTCTTCTCCGTGACAAATTTTTTGCATGGAGGTTTTCTTAAGCTTCGTGGATTTTTTATGCGCTTTTGCTCAAATCCTACAATCATAACTCAACCTTTCCCTTAGGTACTCTTGTTACATCTTGTCGATCAAATCCTCTTCATTAAGTGATAGTACTTGGAACTTATAAGAAAATATCATTCCTACAAATAGCAAGTTTGACATCAATGAAAAAATAATGATTGAAAACATTCTTTTAACAACAATCTTCCTTCTTCACAACAATCCCCCTCTTTGATCTTCAACAATAAACTTTTCAATCAAATTTTCAAAAATCTTCCTCTTTGGCATTGATGGAAAATCAAACTAATCAACTATCAGACTAAACTATTCAACCACAAGCTTACTAGGTTAGAACAATAAGTCAAATGCCAAAAAGTAAATTGTAGCTTCACGTCTCCTTCTACTATTCTGATTGCTTCGTTTCAACTTCTCCCTCTTTGTTGTTGTATCCTTGTTTTTTGTTTCTCTCCCTTTGTATTACTCATCTTCTGCTATTCTAATCAACGTCTCCCTCTATCTTCATTTGATCACCATATTATTAGCATGTAATCAGTTTCTCACAACTTCTCCCTCTATTTTGATTCTTATCTTCAATAGTTGTTGATCAATTTTATGTTATTTCTCCCTCTTTGACAACAATGCCAAAGATGTATTAGCATCTTAGTATGCAAGTGTAGCTTCTACAAGTTCATTCAATGTCTCTCTCTGTCACCTTGCTTGTGACTGATTTGGAACTTCAGTACATCTACTACTTTAGGTATGAATCCTAAAGTGAAGATCCTCTACATCAATGTGTAAAATCTTCTATAATCAACTCATTTGATGCAGGGCATTCTTGCTTTTGCCTCAAGTAGCCTAGCTAGGGGTATTACCCCTAACTTACCTCTAAGATATTCAAAAGCATCTTTAGGTAGTGCTTTTGTGAAGATGTCAGCAATTTATTCCTTTGAGCTAACATATTCCATCTTCACTTGTTTATCTTCCACCAACTCTCTTACATAGTGATACTTGATTGCAATATGCTTGGTTTTAGCATGCATTACAGGGTTCTTTGATATGTTGATAGCACTTGTATTGTCACAATAAAGTATCATAGGCTAAGTTACCTCTTCCTTCATACCTTGCAGCAAATGTTTGATCCATACAATATTGGTGCAATTTATAGCCATTGTAACAACTTCAGCTTCAGCAATAGACTGTGAGGTACAGCTTTGTTTTTTGTTGGTCCATGTAATCAATATTTTTCCTAAAAAAAGTGCTTCTCCACTGGTGCTTTTTCTATCATCAATATTACCTCCCCAATCTGCATCAATGTAGGCTCTTAGTTCAAATTTCTCACTCCTTTTGTAGTACAAACCAAAGTCATCAATTCCTTTTAGGTACCTCAATATTCTCTTTACTACCATTAAGTGATTTTCTCTTAGATTTGTAGAAAATCTTGCTATTATTCCAATAGCTAATGCAATGTCTAGTCTACTATGTACAACATATTACAGCTTTTCAATCATTGATCTATACAATGTCTAATTTACTTCAGTAGACTCATCATTCTTGGATAACTTATGGCCTATTGCCATTGGTGTTCTAACTGGTTTTGACTCTTCTAAGCCAAATTTTTTTAGTATCTCCTTGATGTATTAGGATTGGGTCACAAATATGTCATGTTTCAATTGATTTAATTGTAATCCAACAAAGAATTTGATTTCTCCAAACATTGACATCTCAAATTCATGCTTCATTTGATCAACAAAATCTTTGCAAAGAACATCTTTTCCTCCAAATATTATATCATCAACAAAGATTTCTAATATCAAAATGTCTTTACCTTCTTTGAATTTGATGTACAAGTTGTTGTTGCCATATGTTCTCTAAAATCCTATCTTCACAAGATATTTTTCCAGTCTCTCATACCATACTCTAGGTGCTTGCTTCAATCCATAAAGCTCTTTATGCAATTTGTAGACCATTTCCTTGTTCTTCTCATCTACAAATCCCTTTGGTTGTTCTATGTAGACTTCCTCTTCTAGTATACCATTTAGAAAAGTAGACTTCACATCCATTTGGTAGACTTTGAAACCTTTATATGCAACATATGCAAGTAATGTTCTTACTCCTTCCATTCTTGCAACAAGCGCAAATGTTTCCCCATAATCTAGTCCTTCTTGTTGTGCATAGCCTTTGCAAACTAATCTAGCTTTGTTTCTTGTTATCTAACCATTCTCATCAAGTTTTTTTCTAAACACCCATTTGGTACCAATCACATTCTTATCAGCTAGTCTGGGAACTAGAGACCATGTTTTGTTCTTCTCAATCTGATCTATCTCTTCTTCCATGGCTTTATACCAGTCATCATCTTGTAGTGCATCTTTCACTATTTTAGGTTCAATCTTGCCTAGTAGACATGATTCATTCCTCAATCTATTCCTTGTCATTGGTTTGGCATCCTTGTCCAATGATTTGATCTGTAGGGTGATATCATCTCACATACTTGGCTAATCTAGATTTTGTCCTTCTTTTCATGTTTGACCCTTCAGCTTCAGAGTCATTTTGTTCTTCCTCATTTGGCACTTCATTGTTCCTCTCATGTATACTATTTTTAGAATCAAAATGTGCATTCTCTACATTCTGCAGCTCAACTTCTTAATGCAGCTCGACATTTACAGTCTAAGACTCGGCAGATACTGAAATTTGTTGTTAATTCCCACCTTGATTTGCAACATTTTCTTCAATAGTCATTCCTTCATAGAAGTATACAAAGGATCTATGATCCTCTATTTGTTTTGACTCTTCAACTTGAACTTCTGCATGTTCATCAAAATTTACATTTGCACTCTCCACAATCTTGTTAGTGTTAGTGTTCAAACACTTATATGTTTTGCTTCTAGTGGAGTATCCAAAGAATATGCCTTCATCACTTTTTGCATCAAACTTTCCATTTCTAGTATCTTTAAGAATATAGAATTTACAACCAAATATTTAAATGTTTAACATTGGGTGAGTGACCATACCATAATTTAAAATGTGTTGCATTTGTACCTTTCTTGACTTTAACTCTATTCAATGTGTAGATTGCAGTACTTACAGCTTCTCTCCAATATTTTAGTGCAACATTTTTCTCCATCATCATGGTTCTAGCATAGTCAATCACTGACCTATTTCTTCTTTCAGCAATACCATTTTTTGGTGGAGTTCTTGGTGCTGATGTTTTCCTTTTGATGCCTTTGTCATTACAAAATATTTCAAACTCTCTTGATGTGAACTCACCTCCTCTGTCTGATCTTAGGCATTTCAGGTTCTTTCTTGTTTCCTTCTCAACTCTAGCCAAATACCACTTAAACATTTGAAATGCATCATATTTTTGCTTCAAAAACATAGTAGTCATCATCTTGGAATAGTCATCTACAAATAGCATTATGTATCTGTCTCCTAGGTAGCTTTTCACTTCTATTGGACCACATAAGTTTGTATGGACTAACTCTAGTACTTCTTTGGAAGTGTATGTTTTTCTTTTGAAACTAGACTTAGCCATCTTCCCTAGTTGACATTGTTTGCACATTGTGTTTTTAGGTTTCTTCAACTTGGGCAACCCTCTGACCTTCTTCTTCTTGCTTATGCTAATCAGATTATCAAAGTTAACGTGACACAGCCTTTTATGCCACAACCACACATCATCAAATCTAACAACAAGACATGTTGCATCTTCCATATCTAAGAAAAATAGATTACTCCTAGTTTTTTCACCTTTTCCTATCAAATTTCCATCAGTGTCATAGATCTTGGCAGTTTTGTTTCCAAATTCAACTTTGCAACCTACATTGCCTAACTGTGATACACTCAACAAGTTGTAGTTCAATCCTTCAACATAGTATGCATTATCACATGAAATTTTCTTTGTGAGTTTAATAGAGCATTTTCCTTTGATTTTACATGGGGCATCATTACCAAATCTAACACTATTCCCATCATATTGAGTAAAGGTAATGAACTTACTTTTATCTCCTATCATGTGATGTAAGTATCCACTTTCTATGATCCACCTGTCATTCTTGTTTTACATAGGTAACCAATGTTGTTGCTTCATCTTCATCTGATTCATCGTTCATGGCTACATAGACTACTTCATCATCATTCTCATCAAAATCTTCTTCAACAATGTAGCATCTATTGCCTTTCTCCTTGTAGTCTTTGCAATCGTCTTCCCTCTTGTTCATGTACTTGTTTCCTTCTTTGTAGTTCTTCTTCTATGTACATCTTGCTACAATATGACCTACTTCATTGCAATTGAAACAAATGATAGGGAGCTTACCTTTGAATTTATCTTTGCCTCTATGGAATCTCCTAGCCAGTAGTACTTGTAATTGTTACACATTTTCTTCATCTGTGTTGCTATCACTGGATGCATGTTTTTCTTTTCTTCTCTTTTTGCTTAATGTCTCCTCCTTAGTGTATTTTATTGTCATTTTGGCTTTGAAGGTAGATTCAAGGTTCTCAAGTCTATAGTTGTCAAAATTAGACAGCTCAAATGTAGTAAGTCTTCCCACTATTCCTTCAAAGGTTAGTGTGTTTCCTTGTATACACCTCAACTCTTGGATGGCTGAAACTCTAACAACATAGATAGGGACCAGAGTTCTTAAGTATTTTTTGATGGAAGTTTCTTCTTCTAGTTGATCACCTAGACTTCTTATTGCACTTACCACTTCTTTCATTCTTGCAACATATTGAGCAGAATTTTCACCTTCCTCCATTTTCATGTCATCAAACTTTCCTCTTAAGCTTTCTCTCTTGGATCTCTAGACCTTCTAATCTCCTTCATAGATATTTGATAGGGCTTTCCACATTTTTCATGCAGTATCACAATCTTTGATGTCATCATATTCTACATAATTGAGTGCAAAGGCAATCTCCAGCATTTCTTGATTATGCTCCTTCTATTACAATTTCTATAGAGTATTAGAAAATCTTTGACTTGACTACAACATACAACTTATCTTGTAGATCTTAGATCACTTCTCAGCTCATACTCTTGCCTGGCCTTCAATCTTTGCAACTCTAACAGCTTGCCCTCCTTTCAAGCTTAGTCTCCATGAGTCTCCATGCTCAATGTACCAGTGCAATCATCTCTTTATGACCACTTCACAGTTTGGCTCTTCAGCAGCAATAGTATCAGTAGCTCTTTGCTTCTTGGTCTATGACTACTTAAATAAAAGTCTTGGAGTTCTTTTTCCCACTCAATTCTTCCATTCTTTAATTTCAATTTGCATGGATTAGGTAGGATTCATTGCATCTAACCCATATTTTGTTTCCTCTAGAAACTTCTTGAATAATCCTTTAGAATTTTTCCAAAAATGGTTCACATAGATTTTTGTGCCACTAGCTCATCATCTTTATCTTCCAAATCATTCACAAAATTCAAGCAAACCACTTTGTTGGCTTACATTTGGTGAATCTTCATCATTTGAAATAATGCAATAGCTCGGCACTATTGAAATATTGGTGCTTGGCACATACTGTGTTACTCGGCATCAACTATGTTTTTCCTGATACTCGACACCTGAAGATCACTTGGCACACACTAGAATTTTTTGTTACTCGGCTCCAACTAAGAATTTTCATGGCTTCAACTAACTTTCTCGGCACCCACTAATGATCTTAGTTTAAGCTTTGCAGTCAACCTTGTTTAACTTATTCCTCCAATTTTTTTAAGTGTGACCAACCTCTGTATCCTTGTGTATGTCATCAATACATCATTTAACCATTGTCCTAACTGATCCTTGCACTTCATTAAAACATCATAACTCAACCTTTCCCTTAGGTACTCTTGTTACATCTTGTTGATCAAATTGTCTTCATCAATCAACTAAGTGATAGTACTTGGATCTTATAAGCAAATATTATTCCTACAAATAGAAAATTTGACATCAATGACAAAACAATGATTGAAAACATTCTTGTAACAACAATCTTCCTTGTTTGCAACAATCTCCCTTTTTTTATCTTCAACAATAAACTTTTCAATCAGATTTTCAACACTCGCATGGTGGTTAGTAATGTTGAGGGTAGCTAATAATTGGAATTTAGGGATTTGCAAGTTAAAGTTATGAAGAAAAAAAATTAAAAATTAGTATGTGTCATTTTAGTAATGTTTATTGATTAGTAGGTAAGTAGTGGTTACTTAAGATAATTAGAAAATAAATAAGAAATCACTATTAGTATAATCTTAAATAAATATATTTGATTATTAACACATTGCATATATTGATTATATATGTATAGTTCATATATCTAATCTATAATAACTTTATATAATTTATTCCTTCTAGAATTTTAGTAATACAGGTAATGCATAGAATGTATTGAAAAATCAATACTGATATTAATAACAATTATTTATTATCAAATGAATAATTAATTCATATTATATGATAGATATATATACTTATGAAATGAATATTAAATATTTATGTAAAATTAGCTTAAGGGATATTCACATAACCTAGGAATGTATTGAATTTTATAAATGTATGTTTCATAGGAATTCCTGAGTAGATCAGGTATGAAGTCAAGTGAAGTGGTTGTATAACTCAAGTTGAGCAAAAAAAATATAAATAGGGTTTTAATTTACAAATGATCAAATGAAACGTTTAGCTTATATATTCCACTTCCGTACCATAGAGTAATTGTCACTATAATATATATTATAATTTTTATACATGTGTTATTAAATGAGAAAGCAAGTTGGCATAGTAGTCCAATGAAGTGTAGTATGGTTGATCCAATTTATCATAATCAAGTTTACGACATGTGCTCAAATTATGATATCCTAGTGAGACCTCCAATTGAAAATGAGAATAACATATAGTCCAAACCATGATATGATTAATATAATCATATACATTGATAAACAAGATATCATATACTGTAACCCTACCCTAGATGTAGAATTCAAGATCATGTGTGTCTAAAAATTCATTTTCGTACTCTCATCTAGAACAATGCTATGATGAACCTAGGTCCGAAAAGATTAGTTGCCTAGTCTATATGTCATAATTGGAAACCTATAAACCCTAATTAATGCTAGCACCAAAGTCTTATAGAAGGTTCTAAGTCTCTTTGGGATGTTGAATTATAAGACATGTTGCCTATTAGTGTTAAACACTTAGTCATTTCCTAGGCAGAGATGGTCAATCATCACTATGGTCGAGCCACCCAATAAGAAGGTTCTAAGTCTCTATGGGATGTTGATCTCTAAGACATGTTTCCTATTAGTGTTAAACACTTAGTCATTTCCTAGGCAGAGATGGTCGATCATCACTACGGCTCAGCCACCCAATAATGAAGCTATAAGATACTTTGTAGAACTTATGAGATCACCAAGAACAACTAATGACACTTCTAGACTAGGATATTCCAAACACCTATCATCCACTGGAGAGGGTGAGTGATCAAAGAGGGGAGAACGAAGGAATGCAAAGCCCAAGAATGACAAGCCTACATGTCATCATTGTGGGAAATTTGGACATATAGCCAATATATATAGGAGAAAGAATGGTAAGAAAAATCATAAGCCTAAATTAAATGGACATTGTTTGAACTATAAGAAACAAGGACATCAAGCAAATGAATGATTGTTAAAATCTAGCAATACAGAAGTTGCATCTAGATTTGAAGTTCATTGCTACAATTGTCAAAAATATGGACATGGAGCTCAGGAATGCATATCCAAGTCAAAGTCCAATTGGAAAACCAAGAAGAAAGGGAATGCATCCAAACAAGGTAACTTCTATAACTAGGATTATAACACATGGTATAGTTGTCATTACTGTGGAGAATATGATCACATTGTAGAAAATTGCATTAAGACACATTTTAGAGGCAAATACAAGAGTTGGTTGAATGGCAGCTTAGATTTTTTTAGTTGTCACAAGATTGGACATATAAGCAAGAATTGTAGGACTTGAATACCTGCACCTAACAATGAACACAAAAAAGGACAAATAAAGGTTGATGTAGAACAAACAAGCAAGGAGATGAATAAAACTTGGAGAAAGAAGGTAGAAGGTGGAAGAGGTGGAACTAATGAAGTTGAGGTCACCCAATCCAATGGATTAGGTGATCACACCACCTCAAAGTAAGCAAAGAAGGTATGTAAGGAACTATATATTCAAATGTTACATTTTATATTAGTTCCTAAAATAAGATATGTTAAAGTCCATAACTGCATGAATCAAATACTAGGACAAATTTGAGATGAGAATTGAACCAAAGATATTCTTATGTGTAATAGATGTCGAGTATTAGTATTAGTGTCTATAGTGACCAAGTATCACTATATGTACCAAGTTCCTATACAGATTGGATTGATATAGAGATCGAGCCATACTAGAAATATCTATGGTGACTTGTTGAAGTTGATGAAAGATCAACCCCATAGCTCCCAAGAATCACCTGCATACAAACACATGTCAAAGAGAAAGAGAGAAGCAAAAAGCTATGGAGGCTAGAATTGCCAGATCCATAGATGAGACATTCTTGATGAGCAAAAAGATAAATTGCTATTATCAAAAGTGAATGAATAAATTACAAAGATATCAATCCTTATAAAAGGAGATCAAAACCCTAATAGGTAACTAACCTAGGTTGCATGATAATAATTAATAAAAGAATTAATTATTATATGCCTAAAGTTTAGCTTAAGTAAACTAGATATAATAAGTGGCTTAATAATTAAATCAATATGATTTAATAAATAAGAAAATACTTTACTACTCTAACACCCCCTCCCCTAAGATAAATTTAGGGAATAGATAAAAACCTAGAAACTACTATTGAAATAAAATTTGGGTCCCAACAACAAGATCTGATGAGGTACCCAAGCACAACCAAATCTTCGTAAAAAGGAGAAATGGAGAAAACAAAGTGGGAAAAATCCTACTCCAAAAAGAGATGGAAAACATGCTGAAAGAAACTAGTGAAGGACATAAGAAGCCTCCAAACTAGGGAATGTCCCAGAAGATAGGAATAAAATATGATCATGAAGAACACCATTGAAGCATGAAGCTACAAACACTACCAAATTGTTGATCAAAAGAACATCCACTATATAGAACATGACTAGGTAAAGAAGACTAAGTCTAAAGAGTTGATCAATCAAATATGGAAGGTATCTTCATGGCCTCCAAAAATAGGAATGAAAGAATGCCTATATGGTAAGTGATCCATCTCACCAAAATGCATAGGTATCCAGCCATTGCAATTGCCTAGTACATAGAATTAAATACTAAATACATAGTGTTGGTCATGGGTTCATTTTGTGCCTTTCTAAATATATATTGAAGTGAATATTCTCATTTTTCTTTGTAAAATTAGGGTTTGACTTTCTAAATTTCCTTAACCCTAGAAAAACCCTAATTCTATTTAAATTTGAAATGTGTTGCCCTAGAGAATTTTTGAATTAAGTGTCTCTTCTTGTTTTTCCAAGCGGGAGAATTTTTTTATTTTCCCCTTTGTATTCTCAAGAACCTGTTTAAGGTGGGTTGCATCAATTTCTAAGGTTCCCAAGATACTCTTCGCTGTCAGATCTCTCCAAGATCGACGGTGGTCACATTGTTTCTATGAGAAATAGCATGCCTTTTAATGTTAGTGACATAACGACCAAAGGATGGTTACAAGTGAGACCCACTTGGTGAATAAGCAATGATTTTAAGATGACTTGTTTGTAATGTCAGATCTCCTTAAGATCAATGGTGGTCGTGTTATCACTACCGAAAGTTGTAAGAACTTTATCGATCGCAACATGGTGACCTCTTGTGAAAAGAGAATACAGTGAGTTCCAAGTTTGAAGGTAGCACCGTAAAGATTACATGCCATTAATGGTCATGTCAACATGTTAGAATTGTATGATGTAATATGACACTAAGGAGCCTCATTCAAGGAAACATACTTGTTGATCTATGACGTCATATCTCTTCAAGATCGATGGTGGTCACTATGTCATTACGAAAGCTTGCTTGATCTTTACTATTCACAACATCGTGACCAAAGGAAGGTTAGATGGACCCACTACATTTACAATATAATGATCATGAAATGTTCACCATCTAATCAAGGCATCATCAATGATGATCGCTATGTCACTATCAGAAGTTGCTCAATGTTTATGCTTAGTGACATAGCAAGAGCATGACATGTGTCTAGAAGCACAAGTGGGTCTAGTGTAAAGAGTTAGTAGTGAAAAGAAAAGCTTATGTGGATGGATTCAATTGGTTTGACTACCAACTTGTAAGGAAGAAGCTAATTCATCATAGCTTTAATCCCTCAATCATCATTTTTTTCACAAATTGATGGCTTATTGTTAAATTTAGAAGGTGGTGCCACCCTATTTTTCCTTATGATCCATTTATGATAATTAAGGCCCCCCCAGTGAAGTAAAACTAGAGATATAGTGCAGGATTTTACAATCTTTCTCCACATAAAAAAATTTCTAATTTTCAGAGAGCCAAGAACCTGTTGAAGAAATTTTTGTGCCTAGTCAAGTAGTGAAGAAATTTTTTGCATTAGCAATTTATTGCAGTATTCAAAAAGAAGATAGTAGAGAGCCAAGTAAGTACCTTAGTGCAAAGCATTTTGGTATTCTGCATTATTGTCAAATATGCCTCCAAAGAAGGGTTTCTCCAAAAAAGTAGAATATGATAGTAGGAATATACATGATGATTTTTTGGAACAGTTAACTAAGTCCACAAATGAGTTAGCTCAAATTAAAAAGCTAATCCCTGTGAACCCTAAGCTTAAGGTGTAGATGGTTTATATGATAAAGGAAACTGGGTTAGAGATGTTATTACCTCAAAAATAGGACTTTAGCTTTTCAAGAAATGGTTCTCAGAGAGGAAGTTGTTTTCCCCCCATGGGAATATTTGGAACTTTGATTTGGGTAAACTAGTAGTCCCTAGGGTTTATATGGACTCGAACTTTCTTGTAGCCATAGCCCAAAATTATGACCCCATAGCCAAGATAGTAAGGAGAGTAGATGGGAAACCTCTGATAAGGATTAACGCCAAAGAAATTTCAGAGGTTTTTGGTTTGGAGCCAGTTACAAATTACCATGAACCCATTGATTTTTAGGGTTTGGAGAAGGAATACTTGTCTAAGAAGGATCAGGTCAGGCAAGGTGCATTGAGAGAACACCTGGCTACCATTGGGAATTTGATCGTTGTTACAGCATCAATTAAAGAGCCTTTTAAGAAGGAATGTTTCACTATTAAGGAAATAGATATCTGCATGACCATGTGTAGGGTTTTTGGTGAGGATGAAAAAAAAATATGCCAATAAAGTTCATGTATATGATGACACAGATCTCTTCTTTTGGTGTGAACATCATCTTTTCTTTTGCATCTTATATAGAAAAGGAGATTCATATAGAATTAAATGGGATTGCAAAGAGCAAGGTGGAAAAAACATTTGGCCATTACTCATTATTGATGCACATGTTCTTATTTAAAGAGGTTACTTATTTCAAAAAAGAGATGGTTTTAAACAGAGAATATGAGGGAGAGGCTCTACCAGTCCATTTGTGGAGTGCAGATATGATTTGGGATGAAGAGGATGGTAGTTTTGTTAGATTTGATAGATACTTTGCATCTAGGTTGAGACACCTCATATTAAGTGACAATCCCAGAATTCCTAGGGCACTATTGGATTTTATCAAGCTTATGGAGAATCCTTCTAGTTTGAAGGTATCCCACAATTAGGTAGACATTAAACCCTACCCTATTTCTACAATTTTTAGAGTATATGGTTTCCAAGGTAATCCCCATGTACTTCCTTACCAAGTGCCTCTAAAGGTAGGGATAATTGAAATGCTATGGCAAATAGATAGGTTGGAGGAAGCACAATTAATTGGTAGGTCTAGGGGCTCAATTTTTCCCTCTTTTACTATTGCTCACCAGTTCATAATTACTAAGGGTGGTTGGGTGTTCCTACATAAATTTTTGGACCAGTATAAAATGGTTGTCTCCCAATGCTCATATTTGTGATAGTGAGGGATTTTTTGATGTTTTTAGATGAAGGGCTAAGACTGGTGCAAAGGATCATCAACCCTACTTCCCTAAAGACATAATAAGGAATGAGTTCTCTTTGAATGTGTTAGGATAAACCACGGACGGAAATAAAAAACTACATGCAAATATAACCAATAACAAAAATAATAGAACACATAGAAATGAACACAAGGCACCAAGATTTAACATGGTTCACCCAATCCCTGGGCTACGTCCACCAAACAGCAAGTCCGATCTTATTACAATCCAGTGATTACAACCTGATTACAATCCGTAATCCCTTACAGCTCAATACCACCGCAAGAACCAATTTCGTATCACCACACATAAAAAATACCCAACCCTACGCCATTTTTATACAAGTATTAAACCGCTTTAGGGTTATAACATGTCAGCCATATGTCGGCCATAATATGTCGGCTACTTCCAAAAAAAAAAAAATTCGGGGCGATGCCTTGAACCCCACTATTTATGAAGTATGTACAGTACTTTCCTGATCAGTCACCACAATCTAACAGAATGAGCAAGAGATCAAAAAGGAAAAGTGGAGAATTTATTCTAGGGGTTTGAAATTCATTAATTATTTTGATAAGAAGTATAAGCCTCTAGATGATGCAAAAATAGAGGCAGATAAATTAAATAAATTGATGACTACTTTTCTTGAGATTATGGAAGTTATGAATGAGAAGGTAATTATTCTTTATTAATTCTTATCCTGAGAAGGCCCGATAGGTCATGAGAAGGTTGTCTTTCACCCCTACAGTAGGATCGGGGCAATTAGTTGATCAAAGAAGACCTGGATACAACATAACTTAGAATAAAAGGCCCATAGTTGTTAAAGGAAAACAAATAATAGGCTCAACCACTGTTATTTTGGAGGAGATGCCTAATGATCCTATGCCCAAGAGGCAAAAAGTAGAAAAAGAACAAGTGCCTCAAACAAAAGAGTATTCACCCACTCAATAATCATTACGCATAGGAGATGAACAACTCACTAAGGAGTAGGTGGAACAGTTGGGATCCCAAGGGGGATTTTTCATTACCACATCAGAATTGGAGGAGCAAAATCCTTATGAACCTCCTATGCCAAGCCTTGAGTTGACTGTTGTTGATAATAGAGGAAGGGAGTTGGACCCTATTTTTGAATAGGCTAGCCAAGAGTTCATTTCTGATGACAACTTTGTTAAGTCTAGAGCCTTCTATCAGTTTTCTTAGAGAACAAATATTGGATTGTTTGAAGAAAGGTGTAATAAAATGAAAATAGAACATCTTGAGATGGAAGAGGTAGTATACAAAACCAAATAAAGGATGAAATGATGCAATAATTTAAAATTCTAACCCCTAAATAAGGAAGGAAAATGATAAAGTCATCTAGGGTTCTGCTACTGCCAAATTGGGATATTACAAATGCAATGGTTTTTAATTTCATTACCAAGAAATTAAGTGTAGATGAGAAGGCAAAGAAAGAAATGAAAGGTGCCAAATTTAGTGAGGATCATGTTGCATTGGTAATTTGTTCAATGAGAAAATGATCTAGAACTAGCTCTTCCTAGCCTATTAACACTGACTTGATAGGAAATTTAATTGTGAAAAGAGTTGAAGAAACTACAAGTGAAGAGGTTGTAGAATTAGGTGTTGGATCAGCCAACTTCACCTTAGCCTCAACTCTAAGAGATAAAAGGGAAAGGTTAGAACTACAGGACAAGTTTGAAAAAGTCTTGGTTGCCTATAATAAAGAAGTTCAAAAGAGAATTGAACTAGAAAATAAATTGATGGGACACCAAGGGAAATCTAGTAGGCCTAAGATCACTTATCCTTATCCACCAATGGAGCCTTTTAAATCCACTCCTCTTATTGAGATTCCAGACACACCACAGAGACCTCATTATTACACTACAAAATATTTTGAAGAAGGAAGGAGTAAATTTTGGGCATTGCATGTAGAGTTAGAGATCCAATATGAGGATAGGTTAAGAAAATCCATCATGTATTTAGTTGATAAAATTGACTGGTTGACTTTCTATGAGCAGTTAGCAAAGGTAATAAATATATGGGATGAGTTGAAAGCAAATGATGATGCCCTAAAGCCAATTGTCAACAAATGGAGTAGAAGCGATAAAAGTGTTAATCTTCTATTTTTTTTGTTATTAGTTTATCCTGTGAGTATATAGAAAAGACTTATGATCTGACCAATGATCTATCAAAGCTTGATGACAAAAGAATTGTATTGCAAAAGAGGATCATAAATTATCTTGACAAGTATAAGAGTACTAATTTTGAACTCTTCCCACATGCCATAGATAAAAAGGATAAGTTGAAAAATGAAGAGGAATGGGCCCAAGAATTGAATGACCTATTATGTCTTTGAATGAATAAGGTCATAAATGAGAAAGGAAATGCATGGTGGACAAATACAACTGAAGAAGTTGTAAAAATTAGAATTATTTTTTGATTCTTTGAGAATAAATTTTTATTGGAATTGATAAAATAGGGGAATTTGTGATGAGAAAGTAGCATGATATTCTAAATTTTAATTGGCCAAATGACACATTTTTTGACAAGTGGATGGAAAATTTCATTCATGCAAAGCAATTAGAATATGGTGAAACTGATGATGATGAAATGGAACGGGATGAAATACAAATAATTGACCCATCAGTAAAAGTAGAAGAGGACAAGGGTAAACAACCAATTGCAATTACTAGAACAAGGACCCAAATAGATGACTTGGCAATAGAACAGCCAATGCTAACTGTCAATTTGTCAGTACAAGATGACATGGATGGAGTACCTCAGGTTTAGCTCAGCCTTCAAGTACCAGAACAAGGCTTATCACATTAAAAACCAATCATCAAACACTCTAAGGAAGAACAACAACAATAAAGTCAATCATAAAATCCTCAGTAGTGAAAAGTGTAGCAAAAAATGGTCCCCACTAAAGAATATTCATGATGGTGACATTTTGTTGCACCAAAAAAAAAATTTGTGACAAGAACATTGTAAATATATTTTTTGTCTTAAGGATATTTGTCAAATTCTCTATGCCTGAAGCTTGTTGCATCTCACACTATATAAGTGAGATTCCAAGGCTACAGAAAGGGTTCGATTTATTGTATAACTTTCAGTTTTGTTAGTTTATTTCAGTCCAGTCTTTCTTGATATCAACTCTTTGATGTATTTTCTCTACAAATTTTGAGAATACGTTAATTTCCCATGATTATGGTGTCTTATTTTGAGTTGTTTTGAATATTACCCAATGTATATGATTTTCAAAGAAGATTAATGCAAAAATGAACTGTCCCCATTATCTTTTCTCTCTAAATCTTGTCTCCATATTTAGTGGCTAGTTTTTTTGAGATTGTATGAGTAAAGCTTGTTCATTTTAATGCAACCAGGATGAGTTGTATGTCAATTCATTATTTCTTTTGATTCAATGAATTGAGTAAATATTTCAATGAATGTGATAGGATCTCCAAGCATTAGGAAGGATTTATGTAAGAATGAGTTGTAGAGAGAATTGTTGATTATATTGATTGCAATGTAGTCAATTAGGTCAAGAAATTGGATAGACTCAAAATCCCAATGGATGAGGCACTAATCAATAATTTCAGTTAGCACATGAAAGATCTTAGATAGATGTCAAGTAAACATCTAAAAATCAATATCAATTTTTCTTTAAATGTATGAAGAATGTCATAGGTGGTCAATACTTGTTTGTATTTAATCTTTGAGTCTTAGTTAGCTGCTATTGCCTAGAATTATTTGTAGATCTAAGAAGAATTATGACCAATCTATTGTAAGGGATAAATACTATTATAAAATGTCATGAAATGAATGAGAGGTGAATATAGTATCAAATTGTAAATCTTTTATCCTAGGTGCACCGGCCTTGGTTTTGCAGAGCCAAAAGAGTAGAAAATATTTCATGATTTTGTTGAAGTTGGGTCTAGATCTAAAGAACATATAGCTATTTATAGGAAGTACCTAATCCTTAGGTTATTGTGATCTTCACCATATTGGTATAAGTATTTTGTTGCTTAGTAGTCTAAAAACACCAACACATAGCTCACTCCATCAACCCAAGAAAGCAATAGAACCAACATAACTCCCCTATAATGCTAAGAGGTAAGACATGGACACTGAAACTAAATGCAATATCTCCTGCAGAAAGAAGAACCAAGAACATCGAGAGTGCAAAATAAGTACAAACACCTATAATGGCACATGTCATCGACACATCATGAGGCTAATGTCACGGAAGGAACACTCACTTGACAAAGGAAGATGGTGAATATGGACAACATGAAACCCTCCAAGGCACTTTATAATGTATTGTGAGTAAAAAAATTATAAAGATGTGCAAGATCCTAAAATGCAATAGAGTGGCACTTTATCTCAATGCATTTGCAAAAATACTACAAAATGATGTCAACAAAGATCAAAAGAGACATAAGGTTGATACAATAGATAGTACAACCCATGAAAAATCACTTGAAGAAACAAAATTGATCTACAAACCTGAAATAACCAAAATATCCATCACAATGCAAAAAAGCAAAAAACTAAATTGGATGTGCCTAGAGTAGAATCTAGAAAATAAAATATCTCAAGATATGTCTCCCAAAGTGCAAAATAGAACCTTTGAATTTGACTACATAAACTAGAAACCAAACAACATTAAAATTCCAAATAAATTATATCATCACAATCGACTTGGAATCAGCTTTCCAGCACTTCTTTCATATAGAAAAACGGAGTCCAGATGAGCAAGTTATGGCCAAAAAACTACATGTAGGTCAAAAAAGTGCTAGAAAAGCAAAAGCCTCAAGATCTGTGCCAAAATACATCAAAATGTGTGTTCAACAGTACTAGAAATTTCCTCAGGAAGTGTGTTAGATTCATACCAAAACTATCTCGATATGTGTGCCCAAAAATCACAAAATCACCACCTCTAGAAACCTACCAAAAATCTTCATTTTCAAACCAAAAATTTTGATTTGCTTGCCAAAATTCATAAAATCATTGCCTCGAGAAATGTGCAAAAATCTCAATTTTTGAACCAAAAAATCTTGATTTGCATGCAAAAATTAGAAAAATTACCACCTTGGGAATCATGCAAAAAAAAGAAAATTTTTGCCTCGAGAAATGTGCCCAATTCGGGAGCAATAGTTTTTTGCCTCAGATTCCAACTATATCCAAATTGGACAAATTCCATATGAAAATAGGGGTTTTGGGGTGCTCTGAGCTCAACGGTGATGTCCATTTAGGCTCAAAGTGCACCAAAAAATGGTGACCCCCAGATTCAATACAAAAAATTCTAAAAAGTGTAACCCTCTGAAAGAAATAACACAGATTTGAAAGCCAAGCCAAACTTCTCATGAACATAATAGGGGCATAAGATCTGGAGCTCCAATACCATGTTGAAGTTGATGAAAGATCAACCCCATAACTCCCAAGAGTCACCTGCATACAAACACCTGTCACAGGGAAAGACAGAAGCAAAAAGCTATAGAGGTTGGAATTGCCAAATCCATAGATGAGACATTCTTAATGAGCAAAAAGAGAAATTGCTATTATCAAAAGTGAATGAATAAATTACAAAGAGATCAATCCCTATAAAAGGAGATTAAAACCCTAATAGGTAACTAATCTAGGTTGGATGATAATAATTAATAAAATAATTAATTATTATATGTCTAAAGTTTAAGTTAAGTAAACTAGAGGTAATAAGTGACTTAATAATTAAAATCAATATGATTTAATTAATACAAAAAAAAATATTACTCTAAAATGACCAAGTGATGGCCTTAACTAAGCCATGAAACAAAGATATTGTGTTGAAATCGAAGACAGTTGTAATGCAACTACCATGTACAAAGCATTTATTGAAAACCTATTTTGACCCATTAAAGGTATATATTGAATTTTGAATTTCATTTTTATTCACCAAGTGATTTTGAACTCACATTACAATTTAAAGGCAATCAAAAGAGTGATTTGTGTCAAAGATTGTGATTCTAAATCGTGCCGTCGACAAATTGCAAAGTGAAGTAAGGCTTGTGAACTAAGTTGAGTTGTTTTGCAAAATTGTTGAATTTTTTTAGAAGCCCTATTTTGAAAATGACATCATCTTCATATGGTACTGACAAGAACATGTTGAAAGATAACAATGCACAAATTGTAAAGAATGGTCAATGCTCTCCACCAAAATTTAGGGCATACCTTGATATTGCGTTGACTGAAGACACATCAAGCTCTTTATCATTGATTCCTCCCAAATTCATTATGGTGCATGATGTTCACTCATGCTACATGTGCAAGATAGGGGAGATTAGAGACTTTGAACTTAGAAATGCATATGAAAGATTGCGTTAAAATGGAATGTTGAAGGATGAGAATAAGGTTGTTTCCAAAAAAGAGCTTATTTGTGCCCTAGCTTTAAATAAAGTCTTTAGAGTTGAATGGATCAAAATCATTTTAAGAAGGGTTCATGATATGAAATTATGGCTAGAAGGTAGGCTAGTGAAAATCAATAAGGCAATAATTCATCATGTGACATGGTATCCTACCCTAGATCGAGTGAAGACCTTGTGTTGCCTAGCAAGGAATGTTATTGAAGAACACACTAAGACCAAGTGGAATGGCCAAGGCATGTTTATAGATGGCATTGAAGATCATGTTATTGAATTAGTAGTACATGTGATTGCACAAAAGTTCTATCAATCAAGCCAATTGAATAGTGTGTCATGCATTGCAGCGGACTTAGGGGATAAAATTGTTAAGAAATATCATAGCTATGATCTTCTCAAGCTGCAATTGTAACAGTTATCTAAGAATCTTGGAGAAATCAAGAAAGCAAAGAATACATCATGTAAGATTGGATCACTCCTGATGTGCATATTTTTCTATGTGCAAAATTCATTTCCAAGTATAGGTATTGTAGTGTGGGATAAAATAAGACTAGTGATTAAGAAAATTAACAACTTTATTGAACAATTGGGAGAAAATTTTGAGACAATGTAATGCCCCGCCCGGAGATCCTTGGAACAAGGATGAAATACAAACCAAAAAAAAAATTTGTTGAACAAGTATGAGTGCACATGAAAACATCATACACAGATCACATAGATTGCAATGGAAGACTTAAACACCATCCCAAAAACCAACAAATCTCCAAATGCCACTACCTAAACTAACACACACAACTGAAAATGGAAACCCAAAATGACAACAGCGCCAAAAATCCAAGATATGTCCAAGTAAGGAAAATTGAGTAAACCCAAAGGGTACTAGAATCACCAAAAATTGATCCCCAAAAACCAGTGGAGATGACCCATGTTTTCACGTGAGGACCACAAACTAACAGAGTCTCACATGAAGAGGTGTAGCATGTCACACAAGGAAGTACCTTCTACTTGAGGATGTGCACCAAAAAACACAAGGTACTTGGCCAAACAACCAAGACACCCAAAACTAGTGTTGGGTTTTGTGTGAGAAAGTGCCAAAGACCATGCAAGGAAACCCACCCGCCATGTGAGATCTTGCATTTTCACATGAGAAAGTATGATTTCATGTGAGATCCCAAGATAGCAAGCCAGAAAACAAAAAGGTAAAAAGCTAAGACATAAAGTTCCTCTGCACTGGGGAGTACCGAATCCACATCTCGAGGCAAGGACACTTGAACAATAATTGAAAGACGAAAAGCTAGAATCTAAATCTAAACATCTAATCAAGCAGTGAAGGGAAAGTACAAAAGGAAACATCGCAGTGTATTGAAACATCACATTAAACTTAAACAACATCGTAATGAACAGTACAACCAAACTAAGTACACGGTTCCTCCCAACCATAATAGCATCATAAAACCATCATGGGCCCTAGCCATCCCCCGCACGTAACATCCCAAGCTACTGATTATATCATCAGTACTATCATATAAGGATGTCACCACTAAAATGTGCTACAACATAAGCATAAGGAAATCTAACACGCTAGAAGTAAAACATAAGATAATCCTAAAATTACAGATAACATCATATATCATATGCTCATCATCATAATAAGGAAATGCATCAATAACTAACAACATCTAAACATGATATACAAGCATCCCAACAAAAGCATAAATCACAAGAAAGCATACTCTGGAACCCAAAGCACCAAGTGAAAATATCTAGCAACGGTTGCACTAGGATAGTAGATTGTCTTTGTACACCGATCCCTAGTAGTGGTATAGGTAGCTATGCCTCCCAGCCACATGGAACCTATAAGCCCACTCTCGTTGTGTTGATAGAGATAATGATCCAACCACAAAAACACGCAAAGAAAATGTCTATGGCTAACACACAAACCAAACAGTATGATGATTGAAACGAAGAACATAGACAATGTATAAACTATAGTTCTTGGTTAGACACTCAATGGGCTACTAAGTAGGGGCTAACATCATGGAGAGTTTCTTGGCATCGACAAGCCCAAGCTCGAATTTGTGTGGACTCAACTTCTGAATGGAAGGCTCACACACTGAAACATTATTTTATTATCATAATTTTTATTACCACAGAGTGGTTTATTTAGTTGCCACTTACTTAAAAAATTCTCTGCCAACCCTATGGCATCATGACACCAAGCTGCGAGATAAAAGCCCCTCCATATGCTACCTTACCCTACCCATGCTCATCTAATGATGAGTGCCCGTAGGCATGCAAATTCTCAACCCAACCTCAAGGATTATAACTTTTGGAAGTACCACAGAAGATTGGGCCTCACAAGTCACCCAACAAATCTATGCGCATGTACTCATGTGTAGTGCACCACCATTATGAAGATCATAACACAAGGACTATATGAGAACACAAGAAGAAAGTCACTCAACCGAAAATAGACTCAAGAGGACGGATGTGGTAGGCACTTCAGTGCAACATAAAAAGTGCAAAAAAGGTCCGACCAACATCCAAAATAGATAATCCAAGTCCATGACCAAACTCATGCCAAGAAAACCTAAGAAAATAGGGTGGCATGCAAAATGAGGTAAAAACCCCAAAAACTAGAAAACTTCAAAAATAATAGCCATTTGGTCCTTGGGCACAAAACTCTCAAAAATCCAATAATATTTGAGTTCGGACACCATATGCAAAAATGGCCAGTATATTGACACGAAACCCCAAACCCCTATCCCAAAAATCAAGAAAATGTTCATACCCGACCAACCAGGTAGAACTAGCAAACAGAAATGGAGGGGAATACTAGTTCTTAGCCTCCTAACAAACTACTACTAGAAACATAAGTTGAAATGAAGCAGAAACAAGAAAACTAGAAAGCCCTACCTGAAAGCAAAAGGAGCAGAAACTAAAATCAGTCTGATAAAATAAATAATCCATCGATGCTATCAAAAGTGACAGCAAAGCAAGGTCTCCCCAAGCTGTATCCAATGAGATTGACCTCGTGAAAATCTCACACTCACAGCTCTTAGAACGAATAGATGTTCATCCTAATGATGGATCACTGTGTGTGATCTGAAACATTGATGCTAAAAAATGCTACACAATCAAAAAACTCCAAAATAGAAATCCAATCCTTCAAAAAGAGGATTTCAGAAAAGCTCTCCAATTTCTAAATTGCAAAATTGAAAAGTGAGAATGCAAATCCCTTTTTCAATACTTATTCACTTTTTGAGTGAATAGTTGATTAGAGAAAATAGCTAGATAGACTAGCTAGACTCCAAATCGACCCAAACAAAAGTAGGTTATTCCTTGTAATAGGAATTCACCTAAGAAAAAGCTACTAGAAATTAAATTTGAGAAGATTTAAAGCCCAAAAATCCAAAATCACAAAAATCACTTAACAACTTTTGTGATAATGCAGACCTCTAAATGCATAGACATGCTCAATGGTCTTATCACATAATGCAGATGAGTTCGGATTTAATAATCACCAAAAGGTTAATTTAAACAATTAAAATAAGGATATGTCGACCATATAGGGACAACATTGGTAAAATATGATTAGCTGAATCACTAACTCCATGTGCCATTGCTAGGGATATAATTCCTGCACACTAAAACACACGATCAAGTGCAATTGCATATAATATAGTCGAAGAAATAAATGCATTAAATAACTAATTTAACCATTTATTCAATTATACTTAAAAATCCATTTACATCACTCATATTCACATAAAGCATAAAGAGACAAGAATGAAGTAAATAACCATAGCACAAAATCCATCACATAACATAATTAGATAACATGTCCAAATACCAGATAATCAAATATCATCACAAATCTACTGTCATCTCAAAATGGCATCAACATGCAAATATGATAAACTGAATAGCATAGCAGTACAACATCTATGATACTGAAATCAAAGTATAACATTCGACCCTTGAGTCATCTCAAAGTACATAGAATAAGAGTATCGAGTATCTCTTAAATAAAAAATAGACAAGGCACAAACTACAAACACGAGAGGCACTACAAACAATCTAGGATGAATATTTTGAGGAGTTCAAAGGAAAAATGAGGAATAGATTGACAATTCCCCAATCAATCATTGATTACTATTATGATAATATATGCTTCATGGTGGACACTGACTATACATATGCACAGGCTAAAGATTACAAAACGAGAGCCAAATAGCTCTCCATTCAGTCTATGTTGCTACCTTTTGTGGACATGATGAAAAAGGAACTTTCAGCTACACAAGAATTGGTTGAGAGAGATCATCTTTCTACAACAAATAGTTTGGCTAATCTAGTTGCTCAGTTAGAAATAAAGATACAAGTTTTGGAATCATTCTAATCTAGTTGGGATCATACATTTGCAATGCTTATGCAGATTCATAAGCCATTTTTGAAAAGTTTAATCTAACCCCAACACCCCAATAGCCATAAGTGTCAAAAAACAAGGGGGAAATAAATAGAATAGCTAAAAGGGAGAAATTGATATAGATCACAGATCATAACAAGGGGAAATAAATTGCATACGTGATATTCCCTTATTTTTGGGAGAAACATTTTTGAGAGATATGTATATATAATGTGTGTAGATTGAGTCATGGTCATGGTGGGGTATGTATTTTGTAATTTTGGATGTAAAAATAATTCATGAAAAAATGTGTTTTCCACTAATGTCAAAGGAGGAGATTGTTGATCTCTAAGCCATGTTGCCTATTAGTGTTAAACGCATAGTCATTTCCTAGATAGAGTTGGTCGGTCATCATAGCAACCGAGCCATCCAATAAAGGCTAAGAAATATATAATAGACTTGTTCACATTTCATTTTGAGTCGTGTTGGTCTTCAGTTGTCGAGTACTCTAGTTTATGCCAAATGTGATAGTGTAGGTTGAGCATGTCATAAGTCAATAAACATTAAGCAAAGAAGGGTTAGTTTATGTCAAGTGAGAAAATTATTGTCAAGCATTCAAAAGCTGAGGAAAAACATGTATATCGATATGAACCGAGCGTCAGGATGTTCAAGTGTCAAGTAAACCAATTTTGACATATTTGTTTGTGATGGCACAAACACTTGGGTAAATCATTTTTTTTTACTTCTAGACTTAATTTACAGATTGTAGAGACATCTAAGGATGTAATTACATGTTTTATTAGGACAGAAATCCATATGAAGGCAACATAACCAATCAGAAAAAATGGAAGGACTAAATGAAAAAAGGGATGAATATAGATCATTGATCTTGAACTATAAGGTTCATCAATTGTTTATTTAAAGAGGGACCCAAACCCTAAATTTTTTTTTTTATTTTTAAAAGGATGAGAGCAGCATTTGTGTGATGTAGAGTGATAGAAAAGGTGACTATGTTTGTTAGAAGCAAAGAGATCAGACAGAGCAGCAAAACAGACAAGTGAAGGGGAAAACTAAATATATTTGATAAGGAGATCAAATCAAGATTGGAAATAGAAGATCAATAATCTAGCAATAGAGAGCTAGCTAAAGGATCGGGTACTGAGACATTCTAACCAATGTATCAGGGTAAATCTCTTAACAAGCCTATTCAAATCTCCTAAAAAAGTGCTTACTTAGTTGTAAGTTTAAATCCTTTAATCAAGGTAGACTGAATAAGTCTTCTAACAGGGCAGACCCCTCATAGGGTAGATCACCAGAAGGGATCAAACATTGTAGCCTTATCAGGAACAATTTATTGCAGTTGTAGTGAAGATTTGTGGGTGTCATCCCCACTCAAGTTTTACCATCACCTTGGAGGGTTTTTGGGTAACCAAATTTCTTGTGTTATGTGTGTACATTTACTTTCATGTTTATGGATGTGATGCATACTTAGGACTATTACATCATTACAGTTATATGTTTAGTGATCTAGATATGAGATGAGTAAGTGGTGAATGCATTCGTTTTGTTTGAAGAAGTTAAAAGTTTTGTAGATCTTGATTCACCACCCCCCCCCCCCCCCCCCAAAAAAAAATATCTTACTTCCTAATGAGACTTCCAACAGGGACTTCACATAACAACTCTTAGCAAGTGGGGTTAACTTAGGCACTCTATTGGGTTTAGTTTTAGGTTAAGTGTTTCTTGTCATTTACACATAGGCATTACAAGTGTGAAGTGACGCCATTCAAACACATTACAAGTCATATGTCACTAGTTTACAAAATGATTTTAATCTAATGCATAGATTCAATTTACATTTACAAATTAAAATACATAACAATGAGGGTCAAATATTTTCAATAAATTCGACCTCAGCTTTACTATTGCACAAAGGTTTGGTCATTGGTTCTCCAATTTAGTACCATGGTTAATTCCCTGCACACTCAATGTGAATATCAGTAACTCAAGAAAAGGTCACACACACAAACACACACACACACACACAACGTGCATGATTAAATTCAATCTTAAGCATTCCTTTTTTATTTCAATAATATTTTCATTTCTAAACAATGGTCATAAGAAGCACTTGTATAATTAAAACCCATGATATATCTATCAATTCAACTCTTAAACTTTCAACCATAATTCATCCAACGCTCTAGATTTAATCGTAAAATAACTTGCATCATTAGAATGAGCAACCAAATGCATATAATGTTAATCATGAAAGGGTATAAGGTAAATATTAATTATCATCATAAGTAAAATCATTATAAGGTAAATCATCACAAATATCTCACTAATATCCATTTCCATTTAGATACCTAAATCATAGAAACCCCTAGTTCATTTTTGTCTTCATTAACATCTAAGTCTATTAATTTCATAACACCTAGGGTATACAAAGGTACCTTAGGTCAATATTCAATGTTTATAATTTATTCACATTTTTGCACAATCAGTAAACTCATCTCAACCTAGAATTATAACCTTTTGTAACACAAAACTTTTATAATATTAAGGCACAGTGATTCACTATTTCATTTACCAATTAAAAACATCTAGTTCATCCTTCTTTAAAGCCTATAAGCATCACATTATATTTCTATCTAAAACTTCACATAACACCTTAACAATATATTTCAAATACTAATCTTTATTTACCATAGTTCAATCTACAACATCACAATAATCACCTAAATAGATATCATCAACACATATGCAATAGCTTCTAGCATCATCAAGAGATGACATGTATGGATAAATATTAACACGTGTAGGGGGTCTTAGCCCCATCCTAATTCTCTAGTTCCATCAATCGTAGAATATACATATAGCGTATACAAAGGTGTCTCAATCCTATAGCATTTAATTCATGTTTCCACATAGTTGGTCCAACTCAACACGATATAGTGTTTTAACAGTTAATAACACAATATTCTCCTACAGTTACTTGCACAATAGTTTACCCTAACTTCTAGTATTAAGTTATCTTATGAACACTTTAGAGTGTGATAATAGTTTAATCTTCGAGTTTCTAACAATCCTTATGAGAGTGTATTAAACCATAATGCCATAATAATTGTTCATTGCATCTTCTCGTCCCACTCTTCTATCCATTTTATTCTCTTATAAAGAGAAATAGTAGATAAATTCACATTTAAACAATTGCATGGAAGGAGGGGTCTTACAATAATTTGTTTTGGATGGGAGATAGAATAGTAGAAATTACAATTGAATTGATTCATAAAGTTTCTAGTTTAAATAAAAATGGCATAATTCCCATAAATGAGAAAAATGTAAAGAAGATTGTAAAACAAAATTGAGAAATGGAGTGGAGTGGAATGGAAGAGGGATGATGCTAAGTAAAATCAAACAAGATGATGTGAGGTTTATAAGTAAGATTTTGCCATACAAATGAATTCTAGTTCTAGGGAAGATGAAGTGTTGGCTAGATTTATCAATGCAGCATATACAATCTGTGTAGAGAGGAAAGAGGTTAGTCTGTGGGAGATTCTAAGGCATCAACTAGTTGACAATCTAGAAAGGATTAAGAAGAGTAAATATGCTACATTCATATTTGAGTCATTGATTACCTACCTATTATTTCATGTCTAGAAAAGATTTCCTAATATGCCCAATTAGAATGGAAATCTGGCAAATGTACAATGGAACTAGAAACATAAATAGCTTGATCAAAATATTTTAGTCTGATATGAAAAAGAGAACGAAAATTCCTAAATTAGTTGTAGACAAGGAAGAGATTGTTAGAAAGTAAAGTCCACCAAGATAACTGAGAGGGAGGGGTGGGGGGTGAATGAGTTATTCATTTAAAACAACTCTCAATATCTTTACTAACCTTGAAACATGTAAACAATAGATGCAACAACTATAGAAAGATAAACATACACAGTAACACCAAATATGTTAACTAGGGAAACTCTTGATTAGAGGGAAAACCCCGGTAGGAATGATGCCCAAGAGATGATGTACTAATATAAAAGTTCCTTGTGAAAGAATACACCCTGTTAAGAGTCATTGAAATACAATAAGTACATATGAGTCCATATTAGGAGACTTTGAATCCCTGTTAGGAGATTTCACCCGTGTTAGGAATTAAGAAGACAACTGAATCCATTGTCTCAATAGCCTCAGTACTATTCTTTCTGAATAATACAAATATGAAATAACAACTATCCAACAAGCAACTTATCTTTCCATATCAATTCCTTTTAATATCACTGTGCATCAACCGCACCAAACTCTACTCTAATCCTCACAAGCTCACATATCAAGCTTGCACATTACATATTACATAGATATACCGCATATCACACTTTGCATCCAAGGAAAATATATTTCCTCTGTACCAAGTCCTAAAGAATAAATATTGAGTCACCCTTGAGGCTTTCCCAATTTAAACTAATAATAGGACCATCTTAAGATATTACAATACATGTTACATTACAATTTTACACTTTATCTAAGTTTACAAGCAAATTGTTGGCTCACAATCTGTATAACTCTTCATTCGATGATCTTCTGATTATAATAGTATTTAGATAGAAATTTTTCTAGGTTTAGAATTTCATGCATGGCAAATCAAGTTATAATCGATCCTTACTAAAAAGGATATGTGGGATGTAGCAAGTGGTAAACTAACAAAGTCAATTGATGTTGCTAAACTTGCAAGCTGAACTACCAAGGATCAAAGGGCACTACTCTAATTGTTCTCACACTTTCAAATGCATACCTCCATATCAACTTAACATAATTCTCAAAAGAATTGTGGTATAGTTTGAATGCTTCTTTTGGATCACAAACAGCAAGTACAAAGATGAGTTTAAAGCAAAAAAATTATGGGCCAAAAATGATACAAGGTGATAAAATTGTTCAACATATTAGGAAATTTCAATCCCTGTTTAACCAACTAGCTAAGACAAAAGCTAAAGTAGATAATGATGTTTCAAAGGCTAATATGTTTTATAAAAAAACGTCTCCTAGTTATGGCAACATTGTTTTCACACTAAACAAAGTAGATGCTACCCTAGAAGAAATAAGATCTACTTTGATTGATGAAGAAACTAAGAAAACTAAATGAACTACAAAGAAAATTGTAATGTATGGGAAAAATAAGCCTAACCATTCCCCCAAATCTAGCTCTTCTACATCAAAGGAAAATAGTTTCATCAATAACTAAATTTTGTGCCACTATAGCAATGGCACTCATCATGCTATGAATGGCACTCATCATGCTATGAATGGCACTCATCATGCTAAGGATCTTTTTTATGGCAAACTAAATATAGATATGGCATTGGCTACAGAGGATGAAGAATACCTTCATAGGATGGCTACTATAGAGCCTCAACATGAAGATAGTAAGGATGAATGTGTTCTCTAAATAAATTCAATTGGAAGTTGGAGGCACCAGAGGTTAGAGGAAATTTGGCAATCTCTCATTTGTGACCAGCAACAGGGTCTCTTATCAACTTTGGTGACATTTTTTTTTTTTGTTATTTTCTATATGTTGTGTGAATAAGTGCTAATTCCACTTGGGGGAATAATCACCAATGTTTTATTCCCATTTTGTGCTAAAAAGACTTAAGCCAAGACCATTAATGATAGTTGCATTCACAACAAGGACTTGGTTCTCAAACCTTTGATATTATGGTTGAATGTTTTTGTTCCCAATCATTATTGTTGGTTGTATGTGGTTATGTTTGTCTGTAAAATAATATAATGTGTGAGACTGGAAATGTTTGTCTCCAATTACATTTTCTTGGTAATTATCATTGATGTATTTAAAATAGTTGTAAGTAAAAATATATCCCTATTCATAACCTTGTTTTTGAATAGATGTGTTTGTCATCATCCACATTTGTAGACCTTGGATAGATGTGCCAATCCCTCTTCATAGTTCTATGAGTAGATGTCCTTATCCTTACTCTTATAGTGTTTGGTGAAGTGAACAAGTGATGTTCACACTAAGAAGTGTTAGAAATTAGTGCTTACATAAATAATATGAATAAAGAGTATATATGAGTGGTGATAAATGACAAATAAATTTCATAATAATATTAAGTTGTTAAAAAACTTAATATTATTACTATTCACAATTTATTTAATGTCATTTTATTAATAATCGTATGTTAAATTATTAAAACAATTCAATCTATCTATTGAAACGTGTTGTTTCTATATGTAAGTGTATTGAAATGAAAAACTGTAAAGCACATATCATATTTTTAATTATGTTTGGTGCCTTTATTTATCCTTAAATTTTTATATCAACGAACAAATCAAACAAGTTCAAATCATTTGATATTAAGGACAGACATTTTTAACACATCCACAAAATGTGATAACTAGATGACCAAAAAAACATTCTTGACAAGTCACTATGTATACATGAATATGAATATTAGTGTGAGTTCATGAAAATTAAATTCAAGTGAACTACAGACTAGGTCCAGGTATATATTTTAACAGAACAATTAAATTTAAAATTAAAAGTTCTTTTAGAAGTTAGTATCTATACAGTAGAATATGCATATAATGTTCCTTTTGAATTAGTTATGAACTTATGTTAAATACATTTTTCTCCTAAGACTGACATCTCTATATTTTATATTTTATAGCCAATACCTTTGTTCATAAAGATTAAATTCAAGTGAACTACAGGATAGGTCCAAGTATATATTTTAACAGAAAATTAAATTTAGAAGTAAGCCCTTTTGAAAGTTACTATGTATACAGTATAATATGTATACATGCTCCTCTTGAAGAAGTAATGTTAAATACATTTTTCTCCTAAGGTTGACATTTCTATATTTTATAGGCAATACTTTCATTTCCGTGATAGCACTTACATACACACAAAACAGCTATCATATAGTCACGGGTTGCTACTAGTTATTTGAATATCAAGATGACAATTCAAATAGCATTCGAAAGTAATTACGTTCATAGCTTTTAAATTCAACATGGCAACGTCCGCACTGGTTTTCTTTTATCGAGTATTTTCAATGCATTACTTACCTACAGGTAAGTAACTTGTTAGAATTCATCAGCTGAAGCTCCAATAATTAATGGTCAGTTTAAATTAACAGCCAAAAATATACAGCTTTGATTTTTTCATAATTCAACCAGACTAAACACTCCACACTGGTTTTAACTTCTATCGATTCTGTTTGATGCATTAAATGAAGCCAAGTAACTTGGAAATTTAATTCAACACCAATAATAATCTCAGTGTAATTAGCAGCGAAAAATATACTGATGACGTCTAGGACCTCAGAAACGTATTACTCGGTTGGACAAATTAACATGGTACTAACTTTGTTATACAAGTAACATCGGAGTTGCTCCTCATTATTGCTATCCGCGATCATCTCTCTCCTGAAACTCTTATAGCTGCAAGTGTCCGGTCAACATTTGGAAGATGATACTTCTGTTAGTTTTTTTTACAAGCCTGGCCAACTTCAAAATATTTAGTTTATTTAGAAGAGGATGACACAATAATTTAGCTTTTGAATGGGAAACAGAATTACTTTAAGTAATACACAATCTCTCCCCTTTAGCTGTGGAAGCATTATAGTACTTTGCAGTTGATAACTCTTTATTCTGTATATTGGGATAATGGACAACTTCTAAATAAATATTCTTGGAAGATATGCTTCTTAAAATATTCTCAAATTGTACAGATTTCAGTAGCAATATAGAAAATTATTGGGAGATTTTTGAAGTGCGATGTACTTATAATTTCAAGACAACAATTTTTTAAAGCAAGACCTACAAAGGAACTGCCTCTAAACAACGGATATTATATTGTTCTGCACCATTTTTACAATAAACCCACAAATTTTCCCAAAGAGTACCAATGCCCTTGTATTGTAAGAATGGTATACTACAATCCTCAATTTCAAATCAGAACTTCCAGCAAAACAGGTTAACAAACCTCACTCCTGTCAAACTTGGACCCCAATCTTTTCCTTTGCTCCAAGAACAGGAAGTAATTCAATGTTCATTTCCCCTTTAGTCATTATAGCTAAGTCACTTTCAATGATTTAATCAAATCTATTGTCAAAAGAATTAGCAGAAAATTCAAATGTTACTTTGCAAGACGTGATAATCATCATATCAATCTGTGCTGAGAACATAGACTTAAACTTCAAGCCCTGACATAATCACAGCCTAAAGGAATCACAGCTCTATTAGTTGACAATAATATTCAATATTCGGGAACTACATGTAAAACCTCTATATAATCAATTCTTCCACTTAGGGCCTCCACTGACTACATTGAAAAGTCAATTGCTGAGACATGAAGTCCATGGATTCTTGCCCACTATTCACAGCTCTGCTTTTTGTATGGAATAAACAGCACTACAAGTACAAATTGCAGCAAGCAGCATTTCTAGAAGCTCAAATATAGATCAAGAATTCCTATATGAAATCTGACTTGCATCTCTCATAGCTCATCCTTAAAGCTAACATCATTAATCATGATTTGAGACTTTGGCCGAAAATGTTCATCTGTGTCCACCTCTTCTATTTCCTGTGAACATAACCATCATATTCAAAAGAGGGATCATTTACATTTGTCCTCCAAATATTAAACAAACATGGAAGTTGAGTTTTGTAAGTAAATTATACATAAGTAATGACAGAAAAAGTCTCGACTATAAGAAACAAAATCATTTGAAAGAAAATGTTTAAAAAAACATGTTGGGTGCCTGAACACTCTGAAGAGAAAATAATACCAAGGTGAATTACAAATCTGGTGAGTCGAAATATACATATACAGTAAAGAATCCAATTACGAAATATTCTCTTATCAAAGAAACCAAAAAATCGTTCTTTATACAGTTCTACATGATGTTCCAGAATCTTAACTTCTGTCATATAAGACAAGTGCAATACCTTAAAAATAATTTTCTAATGAAGCCCAAAAAATTTCAAACACTAAATACTATTTATGGAGCATTTATAAAATCAACAATAAGAACAATCATTGGTCTCACAATTTTTGCAAAGTTCCACATACAAATTATACCGAAGTATAACAAAGATGGGCAAAGAGAAAAAAAGCCTGAAATATAAAAACAAAATCATTTGAGAGAAAATGTCACAAAAACATGTTGGGTGCCTAAACACCATGAAGAGAAAATAATACAAGGAAATTTACAATCACAAATCTGTTGCGTGGAAATTCGCACATACAATAAAGAGTTTGGTTAAGAACTATTCTCCTGTTAAATCATTGGAGAAATAAATAAATCGTTCTTTGCATGGTAAACATGTTGGTTGCCTAAACACCATTAAGAGAAAATAATATGAGGAACTTCTGAATCACAAATCTGTTGAGTATATATCCACACATACAATTAAGAATTCGATCAAGAATTATTCTCTTATCAGACCACTGGAGAAATTAATAAATTGTTCTTTATATAGTTTTAATATTTACACATCACAGAATCTTTACTGCTGTGAAATCAGAAACAAAAGTACAATGCCTTAAAATTAAACATTAAAAAACATTTATAATGAAGTCAGAATAATTTCAATAACAGGTTACTACTCATGGAGCATTTATAATATCAATAAGCAAATGATATCCTAATTTTCAGAAATTAGTCCCGTGTATAATATCTCATCTCAGAAATCAAATGGAATGATTCGGATCAAGATAGTGTACCTGAACCACATCTTCACCCTTTATAACACGCCCAAAGACAGTCAGTTTATCATTTAAATCTGGAATGGGTGCTGTTGTGATGAAAAGCTCAAAACCATCTCCCTGGTCTTCTGACTTTGACGTTCCCAGCATGAATGCTTCATGCTTTGGACTGAGTATGATTTCAATGGGACCAGAGAAACCAATTAGGTAAGAAACATAAATAGGAAACCATAAATTTTAAAGAATCTAGTAAATGCACAGCCTTGTTTAAGCAATATTTTTGAGCAATCCTATGTTATGAAGTCGAAGCCTTCATCTGAAAGATAATGGCAGATTATTTTTTGATAGACAAGAATTGAGGCATCTCATCAGATACATAGATAAATAGTACCACAATGACCGAGATAAATAGTATCAAACCATCCTTTATTAGGGACTGAGCTAAGAATCCTAATAGCGCTATGGTGCAAAATACATAACTCCAGGTCCAGTGATTCCTGGAGTTACCGCCTGATATTGCACTAAGGATACATGCAAAAGGAATGAGATTATTACTCTTACATATAACAGGAGACAAAAGGAATAATTATTAACAATAATAGTGAAGTTTTGTAGTCAAAGTGCAATTGTCTAAAGATTTATATTCAAAATACTTTTTAAGGGGCAAATCACAATTAGACTTATTTTAACAGCCTCTACTTGGCATTGAGATATTGCCTAACCAGTGTATAGCCCAAGGAGACTTCAGTGTTACATTTAAAGTATACAAACATGGGTTCACCAAAGAGTCTACATTGTGATAAGAAAACCCTACCAAAGGGGATAGATAGCCAAAATATGCTGATATACTAAACCATCACCATTGGATAGGGAAAGAATAGTCTTTTGAGGTAGATAATCCATCCTCTACAACAGCAATACAGTAAAAGTTCACAGGATTAACCATAATGTAAGGTGGCAACATGGTACTCCAAACACATTTTGGCAATCTGTGCTCTACTTAATCCCTTTGTATGCACAGAATTGCTGTGATTCCACATTTGGGTTGTCTGATGGATCTTGGACCCTCGAGAACAAAAGCACATACATTGTTTCTACACCTAGCCCCAAGGAGCTTTGTATTCCTTTCAACTGACTTCCAGCCCAATGTCATATATTCCTGAACTAGTCTTGGCCTTTGTTCGGTGCTCCATAGTCTTCTATGTTTTCACCTTGTTGCACATTTTTTCCCCTTGAAATAGGCAAAGCTACCATGACACAGATGCAGCCTGATGCCAATTGCAACTGTATCATGGCAGTTTGGCCTTATTTTCTTTTGGAGGAAAATGAATGATGAGCTAGGAGGTCATTCAACCTCCTGCAGTCCTGAACAAAATTATCCAAGTTGATGGAGATGGTTTTATGAATCAAAGGATGCACCATAAATCTCTTCAAAGGTCCCTAGCACTGTATTTGAAGGTACTAGCCACAATCCTCTACAATGATATTATGTTTCTCCTCCTCAATCAAAACATGTTTATGCAAGTATCACGTATCACTGAAATACCTAGTTATAAAGAATTATTCTTTAGGATCAAAATAACAACTTCAACAAAGCAGAAGCAGGAAACTTATTAATCCACCCAAAACATTTGAGCTCAAGTAAAACTCATTGTTAAGAGTTATATTGCGATACTATTCCATTCATATTCGTTACTCCTCTTGGAACAACTCCTCTTGAACTAATGTCACAAATTTAATCCATCCCCTCTAAGAAAACTGCAAAAACAATTAAATACAGGAACCCATAAAAGCTGAAGCAAAATGCTTCTGGGTTATTATTAATAAATATTCTACCTCTCATCTTGATAAATGTTCAGCAGAACTGGATTCCCCGGATAATAAGAGATGGAACTGATATTGTTTCTCCAAGCCAGCATGTGTAGTTTGGCCTACTACATAGCTTTTTTTTCAATTTAGAAATGTTTTAAATAAAAAAGAAATGTGTCCCTAATTTCTTTACGAGCAAAAAATCCTTCCTTCTGCCTTTATGAAAAGTGTTCCCAATAGGCACCCTCCTAACTCGAAACAAAAATAATGCTAATTCTTTTGCAATAGTGGGTGAAGACCACTGATATGTATCATTAACTCTTACTTTTCGTCAATGGTGTCTTCAAAATTATAACCAATTTTTGGTGCTCCAAAATATAATCCAACACACTTTTATGTTGGTGACAAGATTGTGAATTTATCCTCAGTTGACATTCTATGTTACCTAGAAACACCTACCTAGTCGAAATTGGGCTGTCATAGGGTAGAATAAATGTGGGGTACATGGGGATGGCTTGAATGTCCTTGACCATCCCCAAAAATCCAAATAAAATTTGGACACATTTCTAGTACATCCCCAAAACATCCGGAAATGTCTAGGATGCCTAGATGACTCCCAAACATCTTGGAGACTTACGGAACAGGGAACAATTTGACGTCCCCGATACAATAGGGAATGCCTGGATGTCTCCCAATTGTCCTGGCCGCATCCCCAAAAGAAAAACAAGGGAATGTGCTTTTACTCTTTAAGTATGAATTTGTTTGTTGCATCAACTGCATAGTTAACAAGCTTTTGAATAGATGACAAATGATTTCCACCAAGATATAAAGGAATTACCAATTTGACATGCGAAGAACCAATAAAACATTCAAAAAATAAGAGACGAACTCATTCGGTATTATCTTATGAGACTGAATACAAAATTTATCATAAAGTATCTCCAAATATTTCTCCAAAGTTACCCCCTCTATAAAAATGTCTCCTTAAACCAACCAGCATTACGATATTTGCATGTATATTTGAAGGGTCACGACCCCCAACCATCAAAGGAGTATATAAAGTAGACAAGTAACAGAAGAAAGGAGGGATATAGAGAAGGGCGGAGAGAGAAAAGGATCAAACAGAGTGCAGGAAGGAAGAGGAGGCTCAGAAAATAAGACTACATTTGGGCCTTATACAATCTAAAAAGAAGAAAGATATACTGTACTCATAATACACGTCGACCAATCATAGGCGATCAAAGGACAAAGGCATATCAATCAACAAGGACAGGTGGATCGTACATACAATTGTATCTCGCCCAAGACACATGTACCATCCACGAACATAAGACAAACGAGAAACAAGGAGTACATGAGTGACGCGGTCCTGGCTAAGAATAGGAAAGGTGCGTCAAACATTGAGGCACCACCACTCTCTTACACGTTCACCACAACCACAAAGGATAAGCCAATACTGGCTAGAGCAAACATAAGAAGACCTCATATATTAATAAGGGGAAGTATTAAGGAAGGTGACAACCAAAGTGAAAAGGCTAGGCCCTAACCATATTAAAAGCATCAGGATCCACACATCCTGTGAAGGTATGTAAGGATCTTTCTAAATTATTAATAATCTAACAAATATACATATATATTTTGGAATCCATAATTATGTAGTAATAATAATAAATATTTATTTGAAGTTTCTTTATTTTTGGGATTATGAATATGGATATTAGTTCTATTTATATTGTAATATAATAAAATGAAATTGATAATGAAAAGTAATAAAAGGTTGAATTGATATAATATCTTCGATCCAAGCATGTCTTGGTGGAGGACATTCAATATGAGCATTATGATCCAAATGTACTTGGTGGAGAACAATCCAAGTATATCTTGGTAGAGGGCATTCATTGCAACTGTCATAAAATGATCCAAGAATAACTTGGTGGCAAATGATCCAAGTTTTCTTGGTGGAGGGCATTCCATATGTAATAATTTGATCGAAGTTTTCTTGGTGGAGGGCATTCTAAAGGAATGTCATACATGATCCGGGTTATTCCGGTGGAGAACATTTGTTGCAAATGTTAATTAGTTCTTAAGGATATAAGCTATTTAACTAGATTTATTGTGATCATATCAATCTTTTATAGTTTTTATGTATCCCAATCTAACCATAATAGTGGGGACATTACAACTATTCACCCCAAGGCATTTGAATTTAAGTATGCAATTAATGTATCAAACAACCATTAGATTGTGAAAACCCAACTACCATTACATTGTACATGATGATATTCCTCTTGAGGCATTCATGTCAAATAGTTAACTTGCCTTCTCTACGCTTTGATATTTTGCATTATGTTTTACTGGAGCAATAGTAACTACCAATGCATGGAAACATTACTCTGACCTTCACATCATGATGGATTCCCATATTCTGTTCAAAATCTCTGATTTTGGCATGGCCGGGTGTTAAATTCTGAACCAGAAGTAAGAGATGAAAAAATAAACGCACAAATAAGCAGTCAGCGCAAATCAACTATCCTGGGAATCAATCCAACCCACAAGAATCAAATCTTTTATTGAAATTCTCAGATATCAATTACAATTTCTCAGCACCTCACAACCAGAGAATCAAACTTAAATATGAATCAACAAGCTTTTTATCAAGTCGAATAGAGCTACTAGTCATATGCAGAAGATAACTTCAATGAATAACTTTATCGCAGAGATAAATAAACAAGCTTGTTCCAGAAAGAAACAGATAATAATATAATTACAAAGCTTATACGCTGTCCTGAATAAAGGAAACAGAGAATACTGTCAAAACTCAGCCACTGCTTCAAAACTATGACCAATCATTTCCGATTGGCAATAATTATTCATTTATTGTGATGCCAGGAAACTAGATCATAATGCAAATTTCTGTCACTTTGAATGCCCAGACGGGAAGTAGAATGCAGAAGAATGAATACCAAAAAAAGACGTACATATCCAACCAACCACGACTGCAGAGAGAAAAGAAAACGACAGAGGAGACTCTTAGCAGAAACCATAACTCCCGCAAGAGAGCCTCTTCGCATTCCATAAACTCATCATGGTCTCTTAATAACATAACGTATGCCGTCTGCGGGAGCATCAAAAGTCTGACTAGGCAGATACGTAAGCACGAGCTGGTTGCCACAACATCACCCAAGGACAAGACAAATATGCAAGAGATGGACAATACAAAAATTGTCGAAAATAAGTGAAGATACATGGAACAAGCGGCTGTGGAGGAAGATGGCAATAGATACATTCATGATGCCTTTATTCAATGACTACCTGCTCAACAAAACTGAAGAAGAGTTTGAGAATGATAGAGAATACTGAACAGAAAGGAGCTAATTGATCAAACACACTGTAGCAACACAAACAATAGGTAACTGAGAGTGAAGAGATCTCTCGCAGCTACATAGGAATTCAACACTCCCTCTTAGCAAGAGAGAAATCTGTGGAATTTCTTCCTATGAGAAGCACTCATGACTGCAATCAACAGAAATGTCAATACAAGTCTCATCAAGGATTAAAACAAAATGTTATCTCAACGTAACAATGAACCAATACTTATCTCATCATAACAATGAATACTATTGTTATCTCATCATAACCACAAAATAGAAACTCACCATAGCTACTCCTAGAGGGTGAGAATAATAAAACCTCAAACTTAAACCATGCCTCCACACAGAGGGTGAGAAATAGGAGCTTAAAACTCAAACTTCTCCCAGAGAATAATGCACTTCCATCATGCCTACTCGCAAAGGATAGGATTGAGGATCTCACCTTGAGCTTCTCTCATAGAGAAGAACACATCATGCAATGAATCACTATAGCTGAGGCTCTTTCTCAACAAGAACGGCATTCTCCACAAGGTCAAGCTTATCCTAGAAGTAGCAAAACTTTATTCTAGGAAGAGGCTTGGTGAGAATGTCTGCAACTTGTTTTCCAGTACAAATGTACTTAAGCTCAATAGCCTTTCTTTGAACCATATCTCAAAGATAATGATATTTGATTTCTACATGTTTAGATCTGTCATGAAAAACAGGGCTGAATGAAAGCCTTATGCAACTTTTCTTATCACACATAATCATAGTATGATTAGTGAGATGACCAAAAAAAACAGCAAGTAATTTGCGAAGCCACACAATCTTTTGCAGCCATACATGCTGCAACATACTCTGCTTCAATAATGCTTTGAGCTACGCAAGTTTTCTTTCTGCTGCACCAAGAACCCATAGCTGATCTCAAGCTACAACAACCAGAAGCACTTTCCTATCACGCATGCACCCTGCCCAATTTGAATCGGAGAAGCCTTTTAAGGTTAATAATATTCGAAAATTTTAATCCATATCCCACTGTTCCACAAATGTATCTTAAAATATGTTTGGCACCAACAAGATGAGTCTGCCTTGGCTCACACATAAATTGGCTCTATGTAATTTTTTCAGATTTCTTTCCATTGGAGTGACCATGGATTTACAATCTACCATTCCAAATCCTTTCATAACATCTATAGCATATTTTTTTGACTTAAAATAACACCCTTTAATTCCTGCCATATCTCAAGCCCAAGAAAATAATGCCACACACTTATTGATCAGATTGTTATCACCTGTCAGAAATAAATCATCAACATATAGCACAAGAATCAACACCTTGTTATCATTCATTTGAAAGTACAAATTTGGATCAGCATCATTCTTTCTGAAACCCAAACTTAAAATAATTGTCAATTCTTTCACACCAAACTCGAGGGGCTTGCCTTTTACAGCTTGCATACATGAGATTCTTTATCATAAATAATAAATCCTTCAAGTTGTTCAAAGTAGACTTCCTCTTCAAAGACTCCATAATGATGTTTTAACATACATTTCATGAAGTTTCCAGCACTTCACTGTTGCAATAGCAATTATAGTTCTAATAGAAGAATAGTGAGCTACAGAAGCAAAGGTCTATTGATTACTCCTAATCTATGTCTTCCTTTGGAAGAAACCTCTAGCAACAAATCTAGCCATATATTTCTCTATACTACCATCAGCAACATGTTTAATTTTAAAGAACCATGAAGAAACTATAAATTTACCTTTTGGCCTTGGAAAATCTCAAATATCATTTTTAAGAATAGACTGATACTCTTCCATCATAGCATCTTTCCATACTTGTTGGTTAGAAGCTTCTTCAACACTAGAAGGTTTTGAAGCAATAATGCAACATAGCCAGCAAATTTTTGAGGCCTCTTACTTTCTCTAAAAGTGCCACAAGGAACTGCATAGTTTTCAGCTTCTTCCATGTTGTTCCTATCCCATAAAGACCTTTTCTTATTGGTTGAAGAAACGTTAGGACCTGCTGAAATATCAATGGAATCAAGAGGATAAGAAGAACCATTATGAAACTCTGAATCTGCAATCTCACTCTGAATCTCTAAAAGTGATTCTGGATCAGTCATCACAAGGTCTTGAGAATCTTTATTACTACCTTCATCATTTTCAGAATTTGAGGCTTTGGATAATTTACAAGCCACAATTTCATCAACTGGGATATCCCTGCTGATTTCAATTTGATTTTGACATGGAACATTAATTCTATATGCTTTTGAAGAATCACTATAGCCAGCAAAAACTCTTTTCTTTCCTGAAGGTTCCAACTTTGTCCTTTTCTCATTAGGAATGTGAATGTATGCTGGACAACCAAAAGTTCTGAAATAACTAGAAACTGGTTTGGTACCTAAGAAAGCTTCTTCAGGGGACATGTTGTCAAGAATTTGATGAGGACAACAATTCTGAATGTGTATGGTTGTCCTGCAAGCTTCTGCCCATAGAAATGTAAGAAGACCTTGATCACGAACCATTGCTTTTGTTGTTTCAACAATTGTCCTATTCTTCCTTTCGACCACACCATTTTGTTGAGGATTGTAGGGAACACAGAACTCACTCTTAATCCCAGCTTCAACACACAGAAATTATGAAAAATTCTGGACACAAACTCTCCACCATTATCTGATCTTAGAATCTTAGTTGTTTTATTGGACTGATTTTCAATCAAGATTTTGAACTCTTAGAAACAAGACAATACTACATCAGATTCCTTGCACTTGAAAAAATAGATCCAAAACTTATGGGAGAAATCATCAATGAAGGAAATATACTACCAATATCCACTAAGAGATGCAACAAACATTGGATCACATAAATTAGAATGTATAAGTTCTAGGGTTACTTTAGATCTAGATTCACTATTATAAAAAGTGCTCCTAATGTTCTTACCTAGAGTGCAACCCTTGCAAATTCCTTCATGATCATGATATACTATAGGAAGACCAACAACAACATTTTCCATAGAGGTTAGAGTTTTGAAATTTAAATGTCCAAACTTCTTGTGTCATAATTTACTTGAATCAGAAGAACTTAGAGCAAGTGCATGAAGAGGACAAGCTGAAAGTTTGTAGAGACTGTCAATCTGTCACGACAAACTCCAATGACACAGGCTGATTTAAAATCAGAATCATTTTTCCATGCCAAAAGTTTACCATGAACAAAAGCCGCATGATATCCTTTATCTTCTAAGGCTGAAATTGAAACCAGATTTCTTTTTATACCCAAAACAAATAACACCTTGCTTAGATGAAGGGGAATACCGAAATCCAATTTGAAAGAAGTAGAACCAGCACCTTTAACTGAATAACTAGCATCATCATGATGACTTGCAAATGAGAGTCCTTATCCTTTAAATCAGAGAGCTGTTCTTTGAAACCAGTAATGTGACGAGATGCACCACTATCGATTCACCATGTATCACTATTTGTGGGAATGTTATTGAAGTGTGCAGAAATAAAAAGAATACCTTTGAGATTTGTAAAAGACTCCTCTTTAGGAGAAGAATTTTCCACATTTGCAACAGCAGCTGCTTCAGAAGGTTTTATGTCCAACATTACAATCTCTTGCAAAGTGACCAAATTTATGGCACCTAAAACATTGAATACGAGAGAGAACTCTTTTCCTTTTCTTGAATTCAGGAACGGATTCAAAACTCTCATCTCTGAATCTTTTGAAGCTCTCTTTCTTTCCCTTTCCTCTTGAGATGTGAGTTGCAAGAACATGATCACCTTTAGAAGAACTTCGAGAGCTCCTTCTTGCTTCCAACCTACATTCTTCTTGAATGCAATCAGCCCTTAACCGATCGAATTTTGGAAGTTCATCTCTTCCACTAATGCCTTGAAAGATTGAGGAAGACCGTTCACAGCCAACATAACAAGACCTTTGTCACCAATAGCAGCAAGTTGATCTTTACGTTCAGAAATCATCATGGAGTAAGAGACCACAAATTCTCCTCTCAACATCTTAATAAGCAGCAGTTGATGCCTTAGAGCTAGGGCTTTGTTGGTGTTATTATTAAATTCATATAGATCTTTTAGAGTGTTGAACATTTCTTTTGCAGATTCCAACTTTGAAATAACTTGAATTAAATGACACTTGACAAAGTCAATCATGATTTTTTTGGCCATTATTTTAATCTTCTTCCATTGAGTTATACCAGCATCATTAGATGGTTCTGCAACATCAGACGTTTTATATTCTAAAAGATCTTTTCCTCGAGTAATCAGAACTCTTGGCTTCCATGAAGCATAGTATGAAGAACCCTCTAACCTGTCTTCAACTTTTAAACCATTCACCATCTTCACACACTGATAGAGAATAAGAGACGATCAAGATGGAACAGCTTTTGGCTTAGGATCAAATTGCTTCAAACCCGCTCTGATACCATGTTAAGTTCTGAACTTGAAGTAAAATATAAATAATAAATGCACAACTAACCACTCAACACAAATCAAGTATCCTGGGAAAAACCCTCCTCAGCAAGGGAAACAACCTAGCCCACAAGAATCAGATCTTTTATTAAAATTCTTAGATATCAATTACAATTTCTCAGCACCTCATAACCAGAGAATCATAATAAAATATGGTTCAACCTTTTATCAAGTAGAATAGCACTCCTATTCATATACAGAAGATAACTTTTGTTGATGTTGTAGGTTCAGTCAGATTGATTTGATCTAGTCTCGATCCCCTATGGTTATTGTTTAATCGTTATTGCATTTGATTAATCACCACTTATATATATATATATATATATATATATATATTTGTTAAATGTTTAATAAAATCTAACTTAACAATAACCAATATTAATTAATGTAGAGACAAGTCTCTTCATGAGACATGTCTCTTCTATTTATATACCTTGGATCTGCATTTGAAAAACACACAGCACAAAAATGGCAGTGCCATTACATTGCAGTGATCCCAGGAATTCAACATGGTATCGAAGCCAAACTATAAATGTAAGAAAGAATACACCACTCACAAACCATTGATACATCTGATTGTCATCTTCACCAAAACCATAATCTCTGATGTAATAAAATATATCTGGCAATGACATAAAACAAAGCAAAACAAAAACAAAGAATATTCAGGAAAGTAACCCACATAATGTGAATGCCACATAAGCAGAAGACAAGATCGAAAGACACAGAGGTTCAATTTTACAGAAGAAATAAGGAGAGCGGACCAGATAGCAAACACAGAGAAGTAAGAAGTGTGACAGGGAGAAATGAGATTGAAAGACAAGCATTCTTGCAGAAAGACACGTAGATTTTATATGAATGGATCATACTCACCTATTGAATATTGTCCACATCAGACAAAAACCTTTGTTAGCAAGTAATTACTATGGACTACACTCAAGAAACCCGCAAGTGGGTTTCACCACATACGAAGCAAAGCATTGACCAGGCATAATATAAACATGGGCATCAAGGATATAGAAAAGAATATCACAGTCATTAAATTTGAAAACATGTGACACGGAGGACAAAGAGAGACTGCACTTCACCCACCTAGGTCCTCAATAAAGTTGTCACCGCTTGGATTGAGCACCAAACTTTGAATGGGCGCGAGTTGCATTCATCACATGAAAGGTCAGCTTCCAATAGAGTAGCCAAATCATATCAGATCGCATGGGACCCATACTACAAAAAGTCTTGGTCATAGCTCATAATATATTATTAAGTTGATTTGTTTAGTCATAATAACATGTGTTTGATAAGGTGGTAAATATAATAAAGTTGAGATATATGATTATATATATCAAGAGGATATATATGATATATATATATATATATATATATAAGAAGCCTATTGGATTAGATGGAGATATAATTATTATTGTTTTGTTAGATAATTAATTACACACACATACACATACATACCCTTGTTATTAGATTAATAACATTTCTAATATTATCATTTAAATTATTTAAATCTCTAAGTATTGTATTTCTAATGTAGTACATCTTTCTTGTGTTTATTTCTATAAATACTATAAGAGTTACTTGTCTTGATCTTTTCCTCTGAGTATGTTCTTGTAGAAAAGGGGAAACTAATATCAAATTCAGAGGGAGTTTGACACGTCTAAAGGTGACGGAGCTCATAAGACTCATGATTTAGAGGAAGATTTGACTTCATGTAAACTTTTGATGTCATACGTGTGACTATGTGATTTAATGGACCTATCCCCTATGTACATCATGAGGAAGTGACAACTTTCAAATGATTATCACTTGCATCTATCAAAGTTATTGAAAGATGACGATCTCTCAATAACTTAACCTTCTATTGTGATAGACATTTTTATGATGTCTGAAATAGATCATAATAGATTGTAAACTTGCATGGTCGATTAAGTTCCTTAAACAGACCATGGCCATCTATTATGATTGACATCTTTTGATGTCTAAACAGATCATAATAGATGATATCTTGCATGGTGGATTAAGTTCCTTAAATAGACCATGGCCTTCTATTGTGTGGACATCTTGTGATGTCTAGGTAGATCACAATAGAAGATTACTTGCATGGTGGATTAAGTTCCTTAAATAGACCATGGCCGTTCATATGGTAAGCATTATGAGAATGCATGTGCACACACCTTATGAACATTTTTTTTTTATGTTATGCAAATGGATGTTTTAGAGGCCAATGATATCAAAATGTTCAATATCTTCTAATTAAAGATATTCTTATATTACATTGAGGTGATATATGGTCATGTGTTCATCCTCCCTAACTAAGAGGGAGTGTTGATGTTGTAGCTTCAATCGGATTGATTTGATCTAGTCTCGATCCCCTATGGTTATTGTTTAATAGTTATTACATTTAATTAATCATCAATTTTATATATATATGTTAAATGTCTAACAAAAATTAACTTAACAATAACCAATATTAATTAATGTAGAGATAAATCTCTTCATGAGACATGTCTCTTCTACTCCTATTTATATACCTTGGATATGCATTTGTAAAACACATACCACAAAAATGGTAGTACCATAACATTTGTAGTGATCCCAGGAATTAAATAGCTTCAATGAATAACTCGATCGCAGAGATAAATAAACAAGCTTATTCTAGAAAGAAGCAAATAAAAGAATAATTACAAAGCTTATATGCTTGTCCAAAATAAAGGAAACACAAAATATTGTCAAAACTCAGACACTGCTTCAAAACTCTAGAAAATCATTGTCGATAACTATTCATATATTGCGATACCAGAAAACTAGATCATAATGCAAATCTTTGTCACTTTGAATGCCTAGACAAGAAGTAGAATGCAGAAGAATGAATACCAAAAATGGCATGCATGTCCAACCAACTGCGACCACAAACACATGATTAGAAAAAAGAAGCCCACGGAGGAGACTCTTCGCATAAATGTAATATCCCTCCTTAAGTTGTCTCTCAATGAGATTAGCCTACAAAAATTTGTTATCAAAAACTATCAAATTTAATTATAGTAATTTATATTTTGCTATTCACTTGTTTCTACATAAACCTTAAAGATTCCTTTCCTATATACTAGAGAATGGTCCTCAATTACTCTATACCTTCTTCCTTGAAATTGTTATTCAAGTCAGACTTCATAACCCTCTGGGAGGAACCCTGTATTCTGCAGAATGACCTTCGATTAGTTAGCCATCTTTGAAGGGCATCCTTTAAGGTCTATAGGATTTGTCTTTCGAATCCCCTACATTTCCCTTAAATGGGATCACCTGAATCCATGTCCTTCCACATTTTATTTGTCATCTATGTCTTTTTGAAAAGTCACAACTCTTTATAATCATAATCCTTTTGAATAGTCACATCCCTTCATAATCACAATCCTTTCAAAAAGTCATGACACTTCATACCTTACAATCTTTTTGAAGAGTCGCAACCATTCATAATTATAACCCTTTCAAAGAGTTACATCATTTCATCATTGCAACCATTTGAAAAATTCAATTCCTTGTTTTCTTCTCATTCCTTTCCTCTTCCAGTAATCCTTCTTTAACACCTATATTCTCCATCATCCTTCATCTTTAAAATGAACTCTCCTCCTTTTTATATCTTAATTTGAAGGCGTAGCATCTTTTCGTTATATATCTCTTGACTTTTCATTAGATTTAGTTAATTTAAACTATTCTATATATTATATTATTTATTTACTTATTACTTTATGTTTATTATCATTTATTTCAAATCCCATTAAGAAAGATAACATATTTTCTACAATATTCTCTCTTGTATTTAATTTTATTTATTTATTCATTCATTATAATTTTATTATTATTTAATTAAATAAAATCTTATGCTAAATATTTTTTTAATATTTTTGGTCGGTATACTAAATATTATTTTATTGATAATAGATTATATATAGAATTATTATTTTTTATTTTTATATTTATTATCATTATTTATTTGATAATATTGCATTATCTAATTATCATAAAAATTCTATCTTAAAATGAGGACATGACAGTCCACCCTTACTCTAATTCCTCAAGCAATTAGATAATTTCTTCTACTGATTTTATTGGCTAAAATATTTTGTAAGTCACTAAAACTATAACTTACAAAATTGTGATTTTAGGCAAAGGTGTAGTGAGATAAATCTCTCCTCTCAGCAATAGATGAGGCTCCTTTCTTACTGTATGTAGCTCCAATAGGATCTTAGCTAAAATTACAAAAGGGGTGGTTCTCTCAATCTTTTCCTCTCCTTGGGAAAGATACACAAGTGAAAACTTACGATTATACAAAAATCTCCTATTGCTATGATAATACTGGTGGCTCAATGGTTGACGTAAGAACTCCTAAGACAACAATTTACTAATAATAACTACAGTGAATTAAAAACCGGAATTTAAAGTCTCCAGCGATTAATTCGAGCAATGATTCAATAACCACAACACAAACAAATAAACTAGATAAGAATGGAAAGTATAGCTCAAAATCTATTACTAAATTTCTTATAAACTAACACACTACAACCACTTCTAACTTCAAGATTCATTCTTTATTCAAGAACTTACCTAAATTGCTCCAAAGATTCATATGACAAGCTATAAGCTGAAAAAAGGATGAACAATTGATGAAGGGTTGCTTTGATACCACTTGATGAACGGTGCTCGCCTTAATACCACAATAAATAACAAATAAAGAGAAAACACAAATTGAGAAAACAAAATATGGGCTTCTTATTATTGCCGCAAATGCAGAATTACAAAATTACAATATACAAACCCACATGGGCGCCTTCCTTACAACAATCTACAAGACAAAGCTGGGACTACCACCCATAACTGCTCTAGACAACTTACGGGCCTTCCCTATATAGGCACTTTTTGCTACCCAGGAAGGTTATAGACACTAAGCCCTAACCGTTGAGGCCAACCAACCTCGTATTATATTATTTCATTACACTTTATTACATAAGATTGACTTAAGACAATTTACAAATTATATTTTCGGATGGGTCCACTTCTGGAGACCATAACTAGCAAATTATTGACCCGATGGGCAATTATAACCCCATTCTAGAATCCTCGACTAGCAACCTACAGCAACTAATTGTACAAGCTTCCATAAGTCAAGGTACTGCCTCGTTTTGGAGTCATTTAGACCTTCATCCCTAGACCTAAAGTTTGGATAGCCAAAATTCATACCAAAAATTTGCAAAGTCTGCACCAGTACATATGATATGACAATAAAACTCAACTGGTAGACTGATATGTCTAAGATAAACCTCCACATATTTGATTAGAACAATTTGAGCACATAATACCAACTTACTAAAATTAGCAAGCTCCCTCAAATAGCAACTCTGTATAGGAATAGCCCTTATTAAAAAAACAAAAATAAGAAAACAAGAAATAGAAATATTTTTGGGTGATGCAAGATTGCCCATATACCTAACATGCTCCTGCATCAGATACCCAAGGTAATTTGAGAAGTGACTTTGTCGCGCCTCAAGTAGTCAGAGGAAAATCAAGATGATCAACCTCCTCCCGTACTTGCCATGATGAATCCTCCACTGGCCTCCCTTTCCATTTGACCAGATACTCTTCATATGTTTTATTCCTTGTGCTTCTTTCCTCAAAACTGTCCAATATCTCCTCAATCTCTTGTGTAGCTGAAGTAGATGCCAGAATACTCCACTGTGCTTCTGCAACCACACCTCCCTCATAATATATTGATAAATTTGAAATGTTAAACACTGGTGAAATATTCAATTCATCAGGCAACACTACTTTTATGAGCATTTCCAGAATCATGCTTTTTCACTATCTTGCATGGTCCAAACTTTTTCATTTTCAACTTATTATATGTACCCACTAGAAATCTATCCTTCCTCAAATGAACCATGACTTCATAGTATTATCTTAGCCAAGTTTGGTGCTCATCCCTTCAGACTTGCAGCCATATCTAATTTGATTTGGTTTCTCCATCGCTTTCGTGGTTTTGCGGATTTGACTGCTGATTGACAAAGATATTCTTACCTAGCCTACTGCTCCTTTGTTACGATTATGAGCTCTGATACTAGCACTAGAGCTTGTTGTTGATACGCTCAGGTCACCTCTCTATTGAGCTCGATTGGGATTTATATTGATCACCTTCCTCCATATCAGTTCTTGTTGGATGCCCTGGCTCACCTCCTTCCCTCACGTCAGGAATTGAATGAGCATGTCAAATTGGATATCTACAAACAGTACATTACCGCTACCTAGAGTAACCCTCCCGGAGGGTTACGTCTAAGGATGGCCTTCTATGCAGAGAATTTTTTAGAGATCCATGATGGGGTTATTGTTGGCCCTATCTACTTATCTCGACGTTGGTGTCATGCCCTACGTATCTCTCTGGGCTCCTTCAGAGTTGGCTCCCACTGTCTTCGAGCCCATATCAACCACCATATGGATAGAGATGACTGGATCTGTCGACTATGTAGTTTGGCGGAGGTTGAAACTGCGAGTCACTTTATTTTCTATTGCCCTGTCTACTATAAGATCAAAGGGAGATTTTATTGCCTATTCAGAGATTGTTTCTCTTTCAGCATTCTTCAGCTACATTGACCAATGGCGCCTTGCACTTTACCTCTGAGAGGTCACCCAGCTCCGCAATCATACCCTACAATTACTGCTACCTCAGTCATACCTCTAATCAACTCATCACTCCCTTTTCTTCCCGTTGTGTCCGCCACAGGGTGTGAAAAGTTTGTCCAATATTGTTGACTCCAGATCTGTGATACATTGCACTAGTATTTATAGGCAACAACACTCCTCTAGTGGTTCTCAGAGACGATCCAAGGCTCTAGATCGCCCACGGTTATACCCTTCCATGATCAATTTCTTTTTTCCAAGGACCCCTAGTTCTTGCCTTGGCTTTTCTACTCTTGCTTCTCATTTTTTCTCAGACACCATTTGGTGCTCTCGCTTTTGTCAACTCTCTTGTTTGTATGCTCTTAGTCCCATAGACCCTTTGTAGTCTTTCGTTGGACATTAACAATATTATCTTATCTTATCTTATCATCTCTAATCTGAAATTCCTTATATCTACTTTTCACATCTTCATTAGCCTTATACTGTGTATTCATCTTTGTAATGTGCTTTCTCACCTCCTCATGGATGTTCTTCAAGTGTTCAGCAAAATCTTTTGCTTTAGCACTACTTATTTCTCCTTTATCCAATTGCCTCAATTTAGAAACATTTTTGTCAGCAAAACTTGTCTTCTACTAAGAGCATCTACAGCTTTGTTAAACTTCTCGTTCCTGTGTTTCAAACAAATGTATAACTCTGCAAAAACTCAACCAATTTCAAATACCTTTGATTCTTTCCTTGACTATTTAAATATTGCAAAGCTTGGTGATCAGTATACAAAACAAACTCCTTAGGAAGACGATAGTGCCTCCAATTCTTCAAGGCCTGGACTATAACATTAAATTCTTGATCATAAATAGAATACTTTCTTTTGGCATCATTCAATTACTCGCTGAAATAAGCAATAGATCTACCTTCTTGGCTCAAAATAGCTCCTATTGTAGTACAACTAGCATTACAGTCTACTTGAAACACCTTATTAAAATCAGGAAGTGCTAAAATAGGCTGCTCTGTAACTTTCTATTTCAACAGATTAAAACTCTTATCTACACCTACTGTCCACTTAAATTCTTTTCTATCCCCTCTCATTGTTTCAGTCATACTGCTAAAACCTTTGATAAACTTTCTGTAAAAACTAGCTAGTCCATGGAAAGATCTTACTCAATCGCACTCCTTGGAGCAGGCCATTCAAGGATAGCCTTCACTTTCTTAGGGTCCATTTTCAAACATTCTAATAATACCACAAATCCCAAGTATACCAACTCCCTCAACTTATCAAACACATTACAAATGTGCACCAAATGCTCCTCTAATGTCTTACTAAAGATCAAAATATCATCTAGCCAAAAAATCCTTTAGTACCTCATTCATGAGCCTCATGAAAGCGCTCGGTGCACTAAATAGCCCAAAAGGCATGACTAACCACTTGTACAATCCCTCCCTTGTCTTGAAGGCAATCTTAAACTCATCTCCTTCTCTAATGCGAATCTGATGGTACCCACTCTTCAAATCTATCTTTGTGAAATACACAACTCCACTCAAACAATCCATAATATCGTCCATCTGCGGCAATGGAAATCTATATTTGATTGTGATCTTGTTAGTAGCTCGAGAATCTGTACACATCCTCCATTCTCCATTCTTCTTAGGTGTCAAAACTGCTAGTACATCACATGGACTCAAACTCTCTCGAATCAACCCCTTCTACAACAACTCATGCACTTGTCTATTCAACTCTTCGCATTTTGTTGGTTTCATTCTGTGCATTGCCTTGTTTGGCAAACTGGCTTCTAGAATCAAGTCCATGTAGTGGCTAGTCTTCCTCTCTAGGGGTAATCCATTAGGTACATTATCTGAGAAAATATATGGAAAACTCTTAAAACAAATCTACAACTTTTGTAGATACCTCCTCTACTTCTTTACAATCCTTTGGAATTACAACAAAACACATATGCTCTCACCTCATCTCCTTGAGAAACTCCTTTCCGTCAACAAAACATATTCTGGCAGCACTACATATCTTCTATTCTTTCTCCTTCGATGGCTTCAACTTATGTTTCACCCCATCCTTTGTCAAAGTGTAGGTATTTGCAAGTCCATCATGTACAGGATGCTTGTCAAATTGTCATAAACTAGCCAGCAACATATGAGATATGTCCTTAGTTATGATATCACACAACACCTCATCCTAGTAGCTTCCAATCTTGAACTTCAGTAGGCACTGCTCATTGACCATGACCTTGTGGCCATCCTACACCCAGGCAATACAGTATGGACGCAGGTGTTTCCACCTCTTCAGCTTTAACTTCGTGGCCATCTTTTCTAACACCAGATTGTACTACTTCCACCATCAATGATCACATCACAGCACTTATCTTCACAATTACACCTTGTGTAAAACAAACTCCTCCTTTGATCAGGTTTATTTTCACCACTTAGTGAGACTCTTCTATTGACTAGGACTTCTCCTCTTTCAACATTTTCAAAATGTGATGATTTGGCATCTTAATCAACATGCGCTACTCTATCCTAGCCTTCACTCCTATCATTCCTTCCTTGGTGCTGGGAACACTCAAATGCTCTATGCCCTTTTTCACTGCAGTGAAAACATTTTCCACAGAAACCTCCTCTTCCAAATCCTTGCCCTCTTCCAAATTCTCTCTGATCTTTGTTGTTTTGACCATGGAAACAATTGGAATTGTTTCCCCTCAGATTTTGACTACTACTACTGGCATCATCCTTGTTCTTCTGGACATCATCTCGGCCTCCATAAGACCATCCACCAAATCTTCCACCATGACCTCGGCCACTATTTTTGTTTTCAAACTTCTTGTTTAGCGTTTCCTCAACTCTTAGTGAAAACTGGTATGCCTCTTCAATATTGATCATTTGAATCCGACTCAATTCCTCCTGAATGCTTGGCCTCAACCCATTAAGATAACATGCAACTTTCTCCTTATCAACTTCCGCATGGCCAGTTCTAATGAGAACTCAGTAGAACTCTTCTATATACTCCTGAACAGATCTTCCCACTTGCTTCAACCCTTGCATTTTCTTCAATAAATCAAGCTCTTAGTCCACGAGAATTGAATTGTCACTTCAATTTGGCTATCATCTGGTCTCATCTTGTGATTTTGTCCTTTCCTCTTATATTTTGCTCTAACTAGATCTCCTGCCACCAAATTGTTGCTTCAACCCTTGCATTTTCTTCAATAAATCAAGCTCTTAGTCCACGAGAATTGAATTGTCGCTTCAATTTGGCTATCATCTGGTCTCATCTTGTGATTTTGTCCTTTCCTCTTATATTTTGCTCTAACTAGATCTCCTACCACCAAATCTTTGCAAGACCCTTCAGTTTGGCCTTTGTAAATTTGACCCTATTCAAATCTTCAATATCTTCATACTCAAAAGTATTCCTCCAATTCATTGATCCAATTGATCAACTCCTCAAGGTTAAGATTTCCCAAAAATGTGGGAACCTCAAACTTAGATCTTTTACCAATCTTGGAAATGGCCCTAAAAAGCCTCTCTTCTTATGGGTTCAAAACGGCCTCTTCTTCACATTTGCTTCTTCATCCTCAATTTCATCTCTTACAGAAAGATTTATTCCTCTGCACATTTGTTCTTCCAATGTTTGCATCTATCTCTACGGGGCTCTAAAATCCTCAAACGTAACACCTATGACTCTTCCACCACACTCTCTTCATGGAGGCATTTTTGCGCTACTGCTGAAACCCTAGTGCAAACTACCTCACAATCGGTGATCTGTCCATACGCTTAGCCCAAACCACAGTCTTGGGGAAAACTACCTCCCAGTCTGCGATCTGTTTACACAATTAGGAACTCCAACTCTAATACTGCTTGATGAAGGATTTCTCTGATACCACTTGATGAAGGGTGCTCCCCTTAATACCACAACAAACAACAAAAACAGAGAACAACAAAAATTGAGAGAACAAAATATGGGCCTCTTATTATCATTGAAAATACAAAATTACAATATGCAAACCCATATGATCACCTTCCTTACAACAATCTGCACGATAGAGCTGCGACTATCCCCTAGAATTTCCCTAAAGGTCTTCCTTATATAGGCACTTTTGCCGCTAGGGAAGGTTCGAGATACTAAGCCCTAACCCTTGAGGTTGACCAGACTAATATTATATTATTTCATTACACATTATTAGATAAGATTGACTCAAGATAATTTACAAATTATATTTTCAAATGGGTCCACTTCTGGAGACCATAACTAGCAACCCATTGACCCGATGGGCTATTATACCCCATTCTAGGATCCTCGACTAGAGATCTACAGCCGTTGATTGTGCAAGCGTCCATCAGCCGAAGGTTTACCTCGTTTTTTAGCCATTTAGGCCTTCATCGCTAGACCCAAAGTTTGGGTAGCCAAAATTCATACCTAAAATCTACAATGATTGCACTAATACTACATATGATATGACAATAAAACTCAATTGGTAGACTGATATGTCTAAGATGAACCTCCACATATGAGATTAGAACAATCTGAGCACATAATACCAACTTACTAAAATTAGCAAGCTCCTTCAAATAGCAACTCTGTACAGGAATAGCCCTTATTAAAAACACAAAACAAAAAGAAAAATGGAAATAGAAATATTATCGGGTGATGCAAGATTGCCCTTACACCCAAGATGCTCCTACATCAACAATCAATGCAACATAAGAGGTACACTAATTAATGCCAAGAATCACAATGCCAAGTTTGATAACTCTTGTTTCTTTTTATTCAATGTAGAAAGTTCGCACCAAGAAAGACAAAGTTTTCAGGAAACAAGAAATTCCAGCATAGTCTTTCTTACACAAAGCCAAAGATGATTATTTACAACGAGCTCTCTCCTTTGTATAGGAAAACAAGGGAGAGAAAGGTGAAAGGAAAAGGGGAAATCCTCAACCACCTTGACTTATTCTCTAACAAACTTCTAACTAACTAATTTGACTTATTCAAAGTTGCATGGCTAATGCAACTACAACCGCAACTTGACTACATGAGCTAGTTGTATAGGTAAATGTTTCCTGTACTTACAAAATAATTGCTCTTTACATGTAATCTGCCAAAGATAACTACTATCTATGAAAGCATGATAAAACAAGAAGAACACTTCAAAGAGTTTTGGCAAAACTTCTAACTTCTTTATGGATTCTTGTAAAACAGTGGAATCTGGTTCTCAATGGTTTTTTATGTCTGTCACTTTCTGACTTGTTCTTGCATCTTCAAAAAGAATTTTCCCACACTCCCTTACTTTTTCCTATAATCCATTCATAGAAGCTTGATATTTGGACAACTTCTTGAGATAATTGAAATTTAACATATATGCACTAAGCTCCTTGCGAATCAAATCCATAATTTCTGACATTAGACTTTTGTCAGAAACCAATCCACTATTTTCAGTCATGAATCTGCATGTCAACTCAACAAAGGATTCATTGATCATACCCTTTATACTGCCCAACTTTTCTAGAGCAACTTCAATTTCTGATTTTAATCGTTGTATAACCCTTTCCTCGTTTGCCAGCAGACGTAAAAAATTGTAATACATGGTGATGCAAGAAAGGACTTGATATTCACAAAGCATGTCTATGTCAACTTTGAGCATGCTTCTCCATACGTCTAGATCTACATCTAGAGATGCCAATTGTTCACTATAAGATGTCAACAATACTTTCATTCTTTCTATCACCTCCTCTCGTTTCAGCACCCTATATGTGTCATGAATCACTTGAATTCCGTGTGATTCAATCATTGCACACCAGTCATCCACCACCCTAGCTTTCCTTTTGATTTGTTCAATGTTTTCAAGATAGGTTGTGGAAATAGGAAGGACGTTCTGTGAAGAATTGCTCACCTTTTCAACGGATTCCACAAGCTAAAAGTTTTGAAACTGGAGCCAATTCTTATTTTCCCACAGCTTGTCATTTCTTTGTGCGTGAAACAACTGCATCCTGAGCATCCTGCTAGCAGCCAAGATGTGTTTGTCTTCCAAGTTCAACCTTAGTGAATTTGAAGCCACTGGGTTGCATCTTTTCCATACTTAATGGTTCAGCAATCTTTTGGTCGTCAACCAATACTCGACAAACCATCTTAGCTTTCTTGGTTTTTGGAATCTTAGGCTTGGTAATGTTCTTAAAATCAAAGTCCTCTAGGAGGACTTTTTCCTTCTTCCTCTTTTAAATGATTGAACTTAACTATGGTGGCAAATAGAAAAAAGATGGCGCAACTGATATAGCAATCGATGAAGTATCAACAAGGGTTTGTGTTACCACTATAACAATAGCAAGTGTCTCGATGAAAACCGCTGCGAGAGTTGGGCTATTTTGAGTCACCACTTCCATGAATTGCTCAAAATGTGTAGTGGTGGTATTTATGAGAGGCAAGGATGCAACTGACATAGATGGGATATTCATAGCATAAGCATCAAACACATGCTCAAACTGCTCCTCGGATGTTGTTAGAAGTGATGAAGAAATGGGCAAGGCATTGGTGATGCCGAATGAGTTCGATGACAACTCTTGTGCGGCAGTGAAGGAATCCATATTTGTTTCAATAGCTGACTCAGGTGATTCATCTGATGCTGATGCTAGTGCTGACTCTGGCAATGTGGTTGTCACTGGCACATGCTCAAGAAGGGGATCCTTTGTAGTATGCTCTTGTGGCTCAAGTTCATTGATATTCTCATCATCATTCTTTTCCGATTTCTACTTCAGCAGTTGAAGTTTCAAGAGCTTTGACTGTAGTATTTCCACCTTTAATTATTAGCTTTGGAATAACTTGTGTTAGAGGCTCCGATATGGAAGTAGAGGTACCATCCTTACCTCTTCCTCTTATTTCAGATCTTAAGCCGATTAGACCATCAAGATTAAGGTCTTTGCTTGATCTGACTTTGATAGTTCAAAAACCCCTTTTCTTTAACCAAATATTAGTGTTAGCTAATATTGACTGAAATCTGCCCCAAATTGAAACACTTTCTTTTTGAGATCATGTTGGAGGCAAGATAGAGAGATTTTGAACATGAAGTTCCTCATAGTCTGGATCTAAAATCTCTCCATCATCTTCAACTCCCACAAGGATTTCTGTGAGATTGACGTCCACAATTTGCCTAAGGATAGGTCTATAGTAATATAGTTTCATGATCTCTGCTTCTGGGCATAGATCAATCCATAGATCCTCAAGACGATGTACATGAATGAATGGCCTCATCTTGTCATTCAACCCTCTCTAGTCGAATAGCTGCAAGACATGAACTTCTTCAAAGTGATGCATTGAAGCTCAAATTCCATGATTTTGGCTTTGGGCACCGTATCCAAAGAGTAACCTCTTATCTTTAAAGGATTTCGTGAAGAAATCCCTACTCCTGACCTATGCCAACTATTTTGATGTACTTGTACGACCATCAATTGCCTCAGCAACTCCATTAGCAAGATCTTATCTGTAGGATATCTAGGCAGGGTATACGGTTCACCATGAAAATTGCCAACCCTCATCTAGGTGAAGTTTGGGAACTGAAGAAATAGGCAGCCGTATTCATTAACCTTATTCTAGGCTTCATCTGACACTTCTTCTTAAGGAGATCTTTTTCCAAAGACACATGAAGTGTCTGAAGAATGTGTCTTGCACTCTCCTGTAGTGTGAGCAACTTGCCTTTAGAGGCAATTGATTATAGTATCCCCATATAGGCATGAAAGCACAATTTCCTTTTGTCAAGAGACTAGATAATGATCCTAGGGAAGCAGCTATGTAGACCAAATAAGAGTTCATGTAAAAGGTACATGTGCTCGGTACTTGTGAAAGCTGCTCACACAAGGTATTACTAATGTTTTCTCCCCAAAACACTCGTTTGGATCACAATATTAGGGATATAAATGTATTCATCCATGGCTCAAAAGCATTTGATTCTCAGAGCTCATGAATTCTACTAAGGAGAGTAATGAGGTCATTGATCTCTTCCTTGAATTCAGATCTATGTAACATCGTTGGCCGTCTCGAGAGATTTGGCCTTTTCTGGATCAGCCAATGTTCATTAATAAACCTCATCCAATATTGCTTGTCTTCATCCCATCTTGCCAGAGCTCTTTCTTTGTTAAGATCTGATACCATAGGAGTGGGAAGCACTTGAAAGATTTGGTCAATGGTATCCACATCAAGATTGATGATAGTGATTCCCGCATGATCCCGTATGGTCTTTGATGGAGCATCAAATTTACACGTGCATGCAAATATAAATTCCAGCTCTAGGGCAGCAAGAGGGAAAGCAGAAACAAACTAAATGTGACTCTCTTTGATACGGACCATGTTACCTGAGCTGGCAGTATTAACCCTCTGAATGAAGTTCTCCATATCAAGATGAACAAGTTCGGTACCCTAAATCTCATCACAATAAGAAGTGACTTGAGATGGAGGATATGAATTTTGAAACTTATCATTGAGATACTTCATTTTCTTTTAGTCTTTATTGGGGCAGCCTCGCTTGACATGGCCAATTTTTGAATACAAGAAGCTGACATGAAAATCCTAGAGTGTAAAAAATCTCCCATTAAAGATTCATTTTGGCCAAGCAAAGAAATGTGTTTTTTGAGTAGAAATGTGGTAATGACACAAGGCAGGAAACTTGTGGACAGCGAATATAAAGTTATGAAATGGATGAAATGAAGTGATGACTGAAACTTGGGTATATGGACAGCAGGATTTCAACAAATGGAGTCAGCTTAACATGTAATGGAAACGGAGCATGTTCGTGAGCACTCTCATCCTACCGCCAAGAATTTGAAGTCTTGGGACAGCAACAAGAAGTGTTCATATTGTGTGGAAATATGACTTGCATTTATCATGAAAATGGCGCAAAAAGAATTCGACGTAGTGTACTTAATGTATACATCTGCACATATGATTTCGTAGAAGTTAAAGAGGAATGGTGCTTGCTTCCTTGTGTTATTTCATATAAGAATGGCGATTTTAATCCCGATTACACATGCCATGATAGACTTTGCATATGCAACTTAAGAAGACGAAGATTTGGGGGGGGGGGGGGGGGGGGAGAGAGAGAGAGAGAGATAAACAAATAATAAAATACAATTCTGAAAATGAAATAGAGAAAATTGCATACTTGTATAAATCAACAAAACTTGAAAATTTACAAAGGAAAAGTTAACTTGGAAATTGTGGAGGAAACTTCTTCTCAAGAGCTTTCAGAAAATCTGAAAGTAAATCCAAGAAGATTTTTGGAATTAGGAAAAGATTTTGAATGAGAGATTTTATAAGCCATGGATTTGACTCATTCATTGCGAAAAATAAATGCATTTTCCAGTCAAGTTGGATTACTTGACAAATGTGCATGTTTGAGATCAATAATGCAAAAGAACAGCAACCAATAGGAAAGATTCAAACCTCTTGATCACAAAAAGTTATTCACATGCAATGGAGGAAGAAAATGTTGAGATAATGGGTGTTGCACACATTGCATAATATTGCTTAAATTTTTTTGTTTTATTTTATTATGTAATGTTGCACCTAGATGGACGTGCAACATCTAAAGATTCCCATGGAATATTCTTGATGAGTTGTATTGTAACATTGTGATAATATTTTATATAATTATTTAATATTGGGGAAAAGAATTAAAAGCCCAATCTTAAATGTGGGGTCAATGGGTTAGGTAGCACATGGTTGTAGCACATGGTTCATGTAATACCACTTAGTGGTTTTGTGGGACTTGCTACTATATAAGCAGCCACAAGGGTAGTTGTTGTGTGACAAAGAAAAGAAAAAAGGCAAGAGTCGAGCGGGACAAGGCTTGACAAGTTAGTCAAGGGAGCATTTGTGAAGGTTGAAAGTATGGCATGGGATGTGTGGATTCATGCTTGTTCACATAATTTGCTCAGTGGTGGCTATGGCTTTGAAGGCTTCCATGGTTGTATTGCAATGGTGTTTTTGCGGAATAATACATGGTGATGGATGCTTTTGGAGGCTGGGTTTTTCCCTCAATGAGGGTTTCCCAGGGTATATCTTTTGTCACAGAAAATGGCATCATTGATGCCCTAGACATTTCTTCTTGGCAGGTTTGCATTCAAAACTCCTCCCAAATGAATTGTTTTTCCTGTAGATGCCCTAGACTTTGATTTTAATGGAGATTGCAGCTTAGAAGATGCATTAAAATGCATGTGTTTGATGCTGGAAATGACATTTAAAGCTGCTCTTCATAAAAAATCACAGAACCACCTTCTTAAATTTCATATAAATGCATATGCATTTCCTCCCAATTTCGACATCATGAGAAAAGACTTTATCTAGGGCAGTTCAAACGTTATTTCTTAAGCCATTTGCACATAAAAAGAACATGCAAAGCTTTCACAAAATTGACGTCATTGAAGGGATGTCTTCATTTTCCATTTAAAACGTTCTTTTTGGTAGACTTTACATGTTGAAACACTAGGTAATCATGGAGAAAATCGACGTCATTAATGAAAGACAGCCTTGAGTGTTATTAATGCACTTTTTGGGAACATTTATATGTCTTCTCAACATGCAATGTTGAAGAAATTTGACGCCTTAAGTCACTTATGCATTAAAACAAACTTTTCTAAGTTTTTCGCATATGTAATTGGTTAAAAATTTAACACCATTAAGTGGAAATACATGTACGCTCTTTTACATGTAAAATAGAACATGTAGTAGGCTCTAGTTGGACATCAAATAGAGATAAACATAATAAAAATGTTATTTCATGTCTCCACATATGTAATGGGTCAAAAATTCAACGTCTTTGATAAAACATTGCAATGGGTCAAAAATACCCACATATGTAATGGGTTTTTCAAAGGAGAATCATATACCTTACCTAGGTATGCTACTGACAGAATCATTATTATGGAGTTAGCCAAATAGCTCATGGAGGTACAGTCTAATCAAAATACTATGCATAGGCCAAGTTTTGGTATCACTTCTGCCAAACCTTTGGCGATTGGTCATTACATGATCAATTCAATATACAAAGCAAAGGCAATGGAAGCAGAACTTCAGTTGATTACATTGAAGAAGTTCAAAGCCAAATATGATTTTGATTACAAAGGGATGAATTCAAGAATTAAGAGAGCATTCAGTCATGTCCATCGTATAGAAGGCGTTTGGATTGATATACGGACAAAGTTGGATATTATGAAAATGGACTGCTATAGGGCAACATTGCAGCAAATTATTGATCTTAATATGCTTGAAATTCCATCTCATCTTCAAATTGAAGATGATGATAATATTCTTGATCCAGAATATCATCAAGTTGGTTTTGATAAACGATGCCCTTTTCCCATACAATGGCAGCAAAAAGAAGGTACTTCTATTCTTGATCAATTTCAGTCCATCTTGGCAAACACCAATTAATGGTTGAAAATCAAAGGTCTTAAAAGGGTGAATCCTAAGATAGGGGTGGATTGTGGAAGTTTTGGTCCACTTGCAAGGAAATCACATTTAGAGATTATAGGCAAAGATGGTGCATCTTCCTTTGATATAAACAAATCTCTCAAATTCAAATTGAAAGGTAGAAAAGGATTTAAAATCTCGGACACCTAAACAAGCTCAAGAATCAGAAGAAGAATCTTATGAAGGACTTGATAAAATAGACGAGGAAGAAGGAGAAGTCATGATTTACAATAAGGATCAAGGCTGATTTAGATTCTGAAGATTTTGGTTCCCATACAATGAATAGGTTTGCTTTGTACAAATCCTTAGCCAAGCACTTACAGGATTCTCTATCGGCAAATTCCAAGATTGTGAAATCAGCATATGTCATTACAGTGAGAATAGAAGCTATGTCCAAGACAACGGAGATTTTGGATCTTCCTTCAGTGCGTGATGTCATCATCAAATTCAAGGCACTAAAGAACACTCTTTAAGATTGTTATTTGTTTTTGTTGTCATGTTTGTAGATTGAAGTGGATGTATTGCATGAAATTGTGTAATTACATGTAATACAATTTGCATGAGTAATGACATGTAATCCAATAACTTCTCTTGTTAGTTAGACCAAGTCAAAGTTGGTTGAGTTGCTCCCACTTTTTCCTCTTTTTCCTCAACTCCTTTGCCTATATAAAGGAGTGCTCTCTCATTGTAAAAATCATCTTTTATTTGTATGCACGAGAGCTCTAGAGAAATCGTGCAAGCATAACTTCGATTGTGTAGTGCCATTTTGAAAGAAAAGTGAATACGAAGAATCAATTGAAACTGATCTTTAATTGAGTGCAATTGTTACTTGTGCAAGTTGGAAGCTTTGACTGTGATTTACATTTGTTATCTCTAATTCATGTCTTTTTTGCATTCTTGATAATTGAGTATTAAAAGAGTTAGGAATCAATCAGCGCCAAAGCTTTCACTGGAAGTGTTTGTAGAGATATATAGACTATAAGCTTTAACTGTAGCTTATATCTCTTTCTTGATTCACAAAATAGTTAGAACCCTTACTTCTAGAAGTCTTTGTGCGCCAATAGTAAAGATTATTCTTTTAGCATAGATTAAGAGCAGACTTAGAGCCAAACTGGTACACTTTCAGCAAGCCTTTCAATTAGTGCTAGTTTATCGGTATCACTGTTTACAACTCTAGATAGAAATGTAGTTCAAGATTTCATTTTGCCCATTACTCGCTCCGCAGGTTAGTGGATTCTTTCTTGAAAGCTAAGAGAAAAGAATATTGGTAATACCCTTTCAAATCTCTCAATTTTTTGCTTACCTTGAGTTCATCCAAGGAACGGTGAGAAGGGGGAGCCTTCCCTTTTAAGCTGGGAGAGACTCTGTGTGACACGCTATGGCTGGTCTACCTATTTTGCGACTAGATTTTACCCAAAATTGTCGGTTGCAAAATATCCACCCAACAAATTGTACATAGTATTGAATGATTAATACAATGAACATTTACATATTTCAGTTTGGCTCATAATGAAACATAATTTGCAATAGAAGTGAGCTGAATGTAGGCACCAAATAGACATGCATTTGTATGAAACCTTTCAAAATGATAATTTTCTATAGCTAAATTTTGGCATGTACAGAAATTTAGTAAAAAGTTATAACAGTTAGAATTCGGTAGCACTCACACATGAAAGTTCAAGGCTTGAATCCTAACCTAGTATGGTTGGCAAACCCATTAAATTGCTCATATCATTTCAGAAAAAACCCATCCTATTCGAAAGATTTCAATTGTTTCTGCATGACCACTAACAAACTTGCTGATAAAACTCTGAAGGCACAAAAGACAATATATCCATAACTTTTGACCAAAAAAACTCATCATAAAATTTTGCCAAGTCAACAAAGACGGCAAAATTACCAAAACCCAAAAATATTGATCCATAACGAGTAAATGAAACTTTGAATTTAATATTTTTATGATTTGGCAAATAAAACTCAAAACTTTAATATCTCAAACTCAGCAAAGTAAATGCTAAAATTGGTTGCATCTGCTGAAATATCATCAAACATACCGATAAATTGGATTTGCACAGAACTATGTTATTCTCAACATTTGATCGTTTTAGTAATTTAGGCCAATGCACATGATCAATTACAAGTGCAAATGGAACAATGCATACGATATTTTCAATCTAGCAACTGACATGGGATTTGACATCCCCAACCTCTTTAAATAAATTTGAATTGGGTGCTTTACAGTGAATTTGATGGATGACAACAGCAGGACACAACACAAATAACTCATGCTAAGGCTTCTAGATAACAACTACAAGCATGCACAAATATTCATCAACCTGAGGACACTTGAAAAATATGCATTCTCAATTGTCTTGAATCCCTGATAATGACTTGGATGAAAAAGATTGAAAATAGAATCTAGTCGGAAATAGGGGTAACACAATTGAACTCCAATACTGTATATTAAGGTTCTATGATGTATAAGATTATTGCCCAATGCTAAACTATGAATATCTGAAATTTTCTTCTTTTTTAAATTTTTCCCAAACATTTTTAGTAGTTGTCCCCCGTCATCCTTGAAAAGTTACTCTATCCCATCCCCATGCCCAAAACTTGAGGTGACAACAAACATTTTTCTTTTTTTTTATTGTAAAGGAGCACTATTTTTGCTAGGTGTGGATGTAGATCTCCAGCCATATATACCATGCATCTCCAACATCCATAGCCAAATGATTTGGAATTGAAACCTGCAAATTCCTCAACTTCTAAATCTAGTTAAGGATTTTCAAGTTGGCCTTCAATAGAAATGACAAACAATTAGGGTTTCATTTAAACTAATGCTCATCAGTCAAGTTTGCTCTACAAGAGTCACTTTCCTCCTTTAATTGAACAATCATAAAAACAGGTAATATACTCATCAAGGTCCGAAAAATTAATTCCTTTAAGCAAATCATTTTGGGATCAACCATGCTTTTTACCACCTTTGTTCTTCAACTCTATAGAGGTCTTTCACGATGTATCCAACTTCTAATTAAATATTGAAATCCAACTCCTAACACCTAGCATTAAATTGTTTACAATGTCCTGCAAACTCCAATATCATCTTTTAGCAACATGAAACAATTCACTAGTTAAAAAATGACTTCGAACTTTACTAGAAATTACCATTCAATAAAGAAAGTTTCAACTAGGAATCAACAATATATCCCTCGGTAATAGTTACACTACCTCATTTGTTGATGAACCCATTGTTGAAGCATACCCCTTACATGTTGACAATACTATAAAAACACTACATATGGAGTCTTCCCAAGTTTCTCACTTATTTATTGAATGTTGACCCTTTAGAAATCATATAAGAACATGAATAAAACTAGTCACACACATGGTGGTAGACTTCATCAAGTTAAAATGGGACACTATAAAACAAAATGAGCAAGACAAAGCAAAAAATTTGCAAACAAAAGCAATAAGAAAGTTGGAAAAATAATTAGGTCTATAGGCAATTACATTTGAGTAAAATGTGGGATTATTTGGGTCTCCTTCCAACTTAAGGTGTGATTTTGAAATCTTTTCTTATACTAGCAATCCTTTCCTCAATTCCCTACATACCCACTTCCTACTTCCTTCTCTCCCATGGGTCTTCAAACTTTTGTCTCTATGTACTTGGCATCCCAATTCCCCACCCCCTACTTCTTTGTTCCTTCAAGACTTTTCATGATAACCTACCTTTACAAAAGTGTCAAAGGGGTACACCGATCCCTTGTCAACATGCAAATCCAAAACCCCATCATACCGCATCCTAGCACCCTAACATCACATTCCCTATACCCCTAATGTCAAACCTTCAAAGTATTCTCTACTTGACCTTGGAGCATGGATTTCCCTAGATTCCCACTTTCAAGCATTGACTTTTTCACAAATCCTCACCATTTTAAGGTTTTCAACTATTAACCAAGGGCAACCAAGGATGCCATTAATCGCCTCATATTTTAATGTGATAAGATGGCCAAAAGCTTTATGCCTTTACAATGCCTTCAAACTCCATATAACATAAGAAAATTCATCAATTTGGATTACCTTTCAGAATTTCTATCGACCCAAAACCCTATTTCAAGTACTTGTGCTCAAGGGTTGGGTTTGAGGCTAAAACTTTAGGTTTTGGAGATGAATGGATCACAACCCATCAGCTTCCTAGAGATTGAAGGATGAAACCCCTTTGAGTTCCTAACAATAGCTTCGTACTCAAGGTTGCATTTGTGTCTCAAGCTATATAGGCTTTCAACAATTGTGGAAGATTTCAATTTTTGGGTATTTCATGATATATTTGTAATTGATGTGGAAGCAAATTTCTGTATAATTTGCAGCAGAAGTATCTACTTAAAAAAGAACGTTAGAATGAAATCAATTATATCCCACAATTACATCTGCAAAACTATCATGTTTTCTAGATATTTTACATGACAAATAATTGTGGGTATTTTAGATGTAAGTATTTTATATGAACATTTTAACATAGTATTATTACAGTATAACTGAGTACCATTTGCTAGTGAATAGAACCCACTGGAAGGAATTCCTTCTCTTTAAATCCTACGCAACTGAGCTCAAAAGGAGGCAAATGGACTCCTTATGGCAACCCCAAATCCCAACCAATGGCCATATTCATACATTGGTATACCCCTAGAATTCTAAAGAAAGAAAATATATTGATAAATAACACAACCAAAAGCATTGCTAACTTCATTTACAATTGTGGCAATGTCCAGTTACATGATTAGCCTTATCAGTAACTGAAGCAATCATTTTTAAAAATAACATAATTCAATATTTTATAAGGTTATTGAGAATTATTCATTTTGTTTCCGAATTATAATTGCCTGATAGCTAATGGGCAAGCCAAAACCAAAATTGTTGGTTGATCATATCAATTATTCAGAAATGAGAAAAAGTAATGGGATGAAAGGCTTCCAAAAATCTTGTGATATCCAACATCACAGGATAATTTGGAATTTATACCATTCTAATTAATATATGGTTTTTAACCATACAAATTCCAATCAAATATCTTTGAGAACAGGTAGTAAAGCTTTTGACAATTTTTTAGACCTACTATACATTACATGTAATCACATGATATCCTATACCTATCCAGTAAAAGTATTATTAAAAAACTTGTGCCCATGGAGATTCCGATCACAAGAAATCAAGTGGAACCAAACCCTATATTTTAGATGAATAAAAGAAAGAACTCAAATGAATACTGAGAAAGTAACACATGGAAATAGCACAAAGCCAGAATCAAGTTTACCATAACCGGCATATGAGATATTAATACTTGGATCTTTCTTTATGGAATATGATGACAAGTTTGAGTGAATAAATGTTAATGACTGCAGGGCAAGACAAAATTATATGGAAAGGGCTAGTGAAGTTGGAAAAATGTGGATGGTACATTCCACAGAAATCTGTAGAACAAAGTAATTGTTTTCCAATATAGAAGAGAAACGGAAAAGGAAATATGCGTGATAGATTCATATATCAAAAAATTAAAGCAGCAATAACCAGGGGAATTTCAAGTTGGCCAACAAAACAAATCACACCATATTAAAATGAAAGCTCAGAATAATTTTGACAATAATGATTTCCACAATAAGCACTATGCTAGAGTTATATGACGCTTAATATGAAAAATCTAGCATTAATATAACTAATATGAATGTTACTGCTTCATGCCTTTTAAATAAGTATTTCTACCCCTTCCAAAATGGAAAATATAAATCTGGAAATATCAGTTATCAATAGGTCAAACATGATGGTCATTATGGCATCAATTTAGATATTACTAAGATGCCTGTCTACATCAATTCCATATATTAGAAGAGAGAAAAAAGAACTTCATGAACATTTGTGGCTATCACATGGAAAAATACTAGTCAGGAAATGCTCCACACTGCACACAAAGTGTCAAAATTATTTTTAAGTGGTTCTTTCATACAATACATGAGAGTACAATGTTAAGGTACACTTCAAAAATTCTAAGTACCAAAGAGACAGAATTCTTGCAATACTAACCTAAACTCAAGCTGAGTATGAAGCTGACCGCCAACAGTCCAATCTTCCCTGGTTCCAGCAAATTTCGGATCGCCACCTTGAATTACAAAGTGTTTAATAACACGATGAAAACACAACCCATTAAAGTAACCACGATGACTGCAATAACAAAAGCATGGTGAGATACTCTGAAAAAGCAACAGCTTGCTGCTTTTAAAATTGAACTGGTGCTACCCCAATGTCTACAGTTAGTTTGGACAAAGAGATCAAACATTCCAGACAAATTTTTCTATTCATACCTGTATAGATTTCAATTTCTAGTTGACTCATGCCAGATAAATATGACAAAGGGTGTGCTTTTTAAGTGACAAAAACCGAGAAATTATGGAAGGACACAACGAAAACTAGCTAAACTTCTAAACCATTTCATAATCATGACTTGACACGGCAATTTACCAAAAAAGTCACTAGAAAATTTAAGAAAGTTGCCAATTTAAGGTCCAAAGGCGTTAGATAAATTATTCCACATTAACATGTTATTCTGAAATTGCATATGCCCAGACCTCTAAACTTCCTACCTGTTCTCCAAAATGTAGAAAAATTAATTTAGAATATTTACAGATTACATTTAAATTGCCTGGTCAACGAAATCAAAACTAACTTGAAACCTTCTCCAAAGATCTTTCTAAGTTGCATTGTGAATTCTCTCGCACCCAATATTGCATTTTACTTCAAAACAAGGCTGGTAATTTCATAGAGGTGGCAAAAAATAAAAAAGATTCCACTAGGTTGCTACTCCAAACTTTATTAGATTTATTGTTGTAAAGGTGGTTAATTATGTTACTATTATTTAGTAGCAAAAATGACAATGTAGGCTATTCAACAATATCAACCTTTACACCAAGAAGAAATAATTACCCACCATATAATAATGGCAATGAGCATCATTTGCATGTTTCTTCAACAAGGTGAGCTTTGGAAGCACTTACTACTCATGTTTCATCAACAAGGTGGGCTTTGCAAATTTCAAAATATTGATAGGAGTTGATGCAAGAAATTGTCTAGAGAAGTAAGGGTTCATACAGCCATTGCAAGTTTCAAATGTCATCTTGATGAACTTGATGGATATGTGAGGGATATATTTGTAAGGTCATCTTCTCCTCAATGATCATTTGGGTGGTTGATAAGCTTAATCTACTGTCATCCCATAAGGCTAATTCAGAGATATAAAGGATAGAAGGCTTGCATTTTCAATTATTTCTTGATGGGGAGATAAATAATATTATTTTGACCCCATAAAGTAATATTATATATAAAGAGACTTGAGCTGTAAACTGAAGTCATAAAGTGACTTTATTAAGAAGGTAATAAATATAAAGTCACTTTATTGTGAAAGCAAAGTTATGAAATGAATTTATTTAATTTATTAAGCCTTCTAGTAGTGGTGCAAATCCTTTCGGAGGGAAAAGTTTACCAAATATCATACATTGTGATTTGAGGTACAAAGGCACCTTAGAAAATCTATGTAAGGGGTTTCCTTCTTCAAGGATTATGAAATGTTGATTTGATACTTGATAATTTCTCCATCATTATTGGTTTGACAGTAGCAGCAATATCTAATGATAGAAACCCTTGGATATTTGTTGAATGGACATCAACCAGAATAACAGAACATACAAGAACATACATTCAATGTACGGGAATCAAAAGAACAATTAATGCAATTATCATACATACCAAAGTTGGCGAGGGAAAACCATATATTTTATTGATTACCAACAACAATTACATCATTCATATTTCGAAGTTCTTAAATAGAGATCGGTTGGTTAGGAAGACCAATTGACACTTGCCCTCGCCAACAACTACTCATCCCCAAAACTATCTATCTTTAATTACAACATTGCATCATTAGGCCCTACATCTATCCCCCCAAAAAAGAGACATCTTCCAGACGAGTGGCCCACAAAACCAAAAAGAAACTATACTTCAAGAGGCTGGAACCTCAGTGCTGAATACGCTCAACTCTTGCTCGAAAGCCACGTACTTAGCTCAAAATCCTTGAAGTAGGCGTAGGGCATCCATTTTGTCCTTTTTTGCTTCTGCCAATTTATTTCCAAAGTTGCTTTTTCAGCATGCCATTTTGTGTCCTTTTGCCTTGCTAATTCCTTTTCTTCTTTTAGTCGTCTTGCTAACTCCTTTTCCTGTTGCCATGCCAGAGAGGTGCCTCGGAACGCTTCCTCTATCCGTGCAAAGGAGTGCATAAGAGGTGGTTGCTCAAGTGTCCAAGGGACTATAGTTTTGGCCTTCCATATCTCTGTTGCCTCTTCATGCACGACTCCACTCTCCATAAGTACACTACAATCTGTATGGCAATTGGTACTCATAAATGCCACCAGCGACTCTACTGCCCGGATGATGGCATCCACATTCTGCCCCTAAACCTATTTCATGATCTCCTTAGTGACTTGCTCCAAGTCCCACAACTCTTTGAGGATATTTTCAGCATTTTCACCAAATGAAGGTATTGCCATCCCTGCTCTGACAGATGCTAATGGCTCCTTGTGAGTTTCTAAATGATCCTCATTTGTCTCCATTCCCAAGGAAATTGGTGAATGGGGTGGTATCATTTCAAATTTGCTCAATAAACTATCTGCCTCTATCAACATGAGTGTGTCCTCATTTTGTACTCCTGGTGGCGTACTTGTATTTGTTCTCTCCATGGATTTCTAGCTCTGTACCACCTTCTTGCCAGAAGGTTGTGTTGGTACCCAAAACCGCAGATTGGAAATCCAAGAGCTTGCCACTTCTCCGGTAGGATTTCTCAATCAAATTTTTGGCCAATGAACAGAAATCGCTTAGATTTCCCTGCACTTTGGGCTCCACTACACCCAAGCGGGTTAACCTTCACCTTAAACACTGGCTGTCCGGTTCAAGGTTTTTCTATAGCGAATTTAAACTTGGAGTTCTTCGACTGGCAAGGTCCTCGAACTTGATGACTGAAACTGGATGCTGAATACTTGATAATTGAATGTTTTGCATAAACTTTGTAAATAATGGAATTGATGCTTGTAGAAGAAATATATAGATTTTCTAACTTCAATAAAAAGACCAGTGCCTTTGCTCATCCGGGTGATAGACACAACTTCGGTAATTTTTTACATACAACTTCATAATGTTCAATGCATTTATACTGCCAATAATTTTAATAATCCAAATGCGATAGACCAATTATAATGCAATCTTAAATTAGTCCAGATTGAATTTTAACTCTGCAGGGAGACAAACTGGACAAAGGTACGGAAACAATTTAATATTTCACAACACCAATGATGATCAAATCTAAAATGCTAATTGACCATGTCCACTTATCCGATATCAAAATCATATACAGAATCCTAAAATATAATTATGAAGGACGATTCACCTGCAGATTAAATCTCCATGCCATTAAAGATAAACAAGAGATATTTTATTTTATTTAAAAATAAAATAATGGACTTTATATTACAAAATCATAATGTAGCCCTTATCCCTCCTTACAATAATAAAATAAAAATACTCGTTTAGATTGTATGAATGTAATTGTTCCGATGATGAATATTGTTCTAAAATACATCTTCTATTTATGTCTTCCTATTCTAAAGTTATGACCTTTTAAAATTAAAACTTATACCCCTTCAGAAATAAATTGCACCGATTAGTTTCATCTTTAGACCTTTTCAAAAGTTAATAATCCTCTTTAACTTTAAATTTATGACTTATCAAATAAAATCATACTTCCTCAAGATAATAATCGCTCCTTTTAATTACCATAAACAAAATCCCCAAGCTCCTTGTCTTAAAATATAATTGCACTTTTCCAATGGCTTACGGGCACCAACAATTTGCCTAATAATTATTATTGGACTTTATCGGCACATTAATCTTTATTCCTTCAATTACTTTTGAATGCAACCTCAATATTACTTCCTTTTGTCGCAAATAACTTTGTCCATCCATTTTTTAACAATGATTTTATGCGCTTCAAAAAGTGCTCTCCATCTTGGACTTCACCATTAACACATACTCGACCCGCTGATAATTTCAAGTCATTCCAATTTGGTGGCTTTCGATATTGACTGGCTCTTTGTTGCTGGCCTTCCACGCTACTTTTGTCTTCAGTCTGCTATCGGGATGCCCAGCACTGTATGCTTTTGGCTGCCAAGAAGTGAATGGTGAGGCTGGGTGAGAACGGTGAATAAAGTCTTCATGTCTGCGATTCAACTATATACTTCCGCCCTTAGAATATAACCCTTTTTTATATTGTTTACTACATCTTCGTGGTTAAACTAGTATTTGAACTTTTCAACATCGTGAATGACATTTGCTCATTGGATGAAATCCATGCATAGACTACTCCGCTCCATTGCGTCAATACAGGTGGAGTTCGCTGCATCCTATTCTTCAACAGTTGAGGTCCTTTCACAATTTCACTGCTTAGGGAAGTGACAATACTACCATGCTCGAGATTGTCCCAGTCTAAACTGCTTATGTATTAGGAGTATTTCAATTTGATGCCTCTGCAATTTATGTTAACAAATTTCATATCTACCATTGTTGCTTTCACGCCTTTCAAGAACCTTTGTCATAATCTCAGACATATCTAGTGAATTTCTTTGTCTCTCAATCCTAGCGGCACTAGAGTAAACTATTTCTAGGCAACGATTCAAGGTTTATACTCCATGTCAATTATCATGGTAATTATTTGTGTGGCTAAACTTTAAGAATCTAGAATACTTTGACTTGAATAGTCACAACACTTTCAAGGCTTTAGATATACATCTTCCAATGCCCAAGTTTCAAGTTTATTCATTCCTCTTTGTGCAGTCATAGATATTATCACTGTTACTTGATTTTCTTAAAGGTTGCAAAGCTAATATTTATAGTGAATCTAACTACATAACTTGCTCAACCCATTAATATGGGGTGAGGATGGCATGTCTCCTACAATTAGAAACATCACTTTTAACAACCTGAACATCAACACATCCAAGACTCAACAAACATCAGACTTGTGAATAATCTGTGGTTCAATTCTGGCATCAACAATACGTCTTTTAAGTCTTGAACATTAATCCTCAAATGGAGATCCTTAATTCACAAAATTTTTGAGCTCCATCAGGTTGAACCAATAGTGTAATTGGTTGAGCCACCTCAATACCTTCTAGTGTTGCCAATCTAACACTCTATGAAGGTTTCTTGTGGCCCCAAAGATCTATCATCTTAGTGTTAGGCAATTGGTCCAGAGAAACAAAGTTCATTGGAATGGAAATGTGTTTAGCACCCCGTTGCAAAAGTAGTTGTCCACCTCCTTGTGTCCCCTCTTCTGTGCCCGTCTGCTCATTATGGATTCCTTCTGCAGCCTCGATGTTCCCTTTCGTACCACTATCACCAATATTTGTACCAATCCCACTAGCAATTGTACAACCACCTTGTACTCCTCCCTCCACTATATGACCTTTGTGTAGTCTTTCCTCCACTGTACGACATCCTTTGCTCACCTCCGTATGGACACTATCCTCTATTTTCTCCTTCGTACGTGTATGGGTACTTCCAAGTGGCTCACCATGGATTTTTGGAACTAGCCGTGGTAGTGGATCTCATTTAGGGGTAAGAATGTGACTTCACCAAGTGTGCCATTTAGATGACTCGAACAAAAGTCCTCTTTCTTTGCTTCCTCTAAAGAAGATGCTCCTACACTGGTCTATTCTCCATCTAAACTCTCATCCTCTTCATTTGTGGTTGGTGCTTGGAGAGACATATCAAGTACTGTCATTTGCCTTGGTTTCTTTTTCCTTGGCTCTCCCCCTCCAGGTCCTATTCCAAAGATATCAACATGGAATTGGTACACCATGGCTGGTTTATAGGGTTTCGCTCTGCTTGCTGGTATAAAGGTCCTTCAATGCGTTGGAGCAACTTGTGTTCGACCTACTTCCAAAAATAATGTTATGGCATGATGAGACATATAAAAAGCTTTATGTTTTAACTCCGAAAATTCCCTAAATCTTTCTGACAGAACTTGTGCCCAGTTGAAAACCCTTCCCATATTCAATGGGCAGCATCCAAATACCAATATCAGATGTGCGACACCCCCCAGTCAGTTTGCTCTTTACCAAGTCTACGATGCACGCTCCATTCATAGTTCAATATGAATATTATCTTCAATCCCCGACTATTATCCTTACCCAGAATGCTATCCTATTCCTAATCTGTATGATCATTCCTACACATCAATCCCAGCCATTTCTTCTTTTCCTACGTTATCATCTTGGTTGGTGTCTTTGTTACATCATGCCCTTGGTTAGGAACCCCAAAATTTTATTTCTCTTTGGAGAATACAAGATAATGAGGGTTTGCTGAAAATATTGAATAACAGATTTATGACTTTTCTTGTCGTATCCAGCCACCATCGTTCTTAGCATAGGGTCAAACTCCTTTAAATCAAAAATAGGCATACAAATTATTTTATCTATATATGTTTTTCGTAATGCCTCCTTCAGTATATGTGTCTCCTCTCCATTCTTCCACCATGTCCGACACTCGCTCCTTGCTACACTTTCCAATGTGATATTGGCAGTAGTAATCCATTCTACATTTTTTCCTTTGTCCTTCGTAGCCAATTTTCTCACCTTCAATGCCTTATTTTTTCTTGAATCAAAAATGATGCCTTTTCTTGGGTTGCGGAGACTAGTCTTCACCATTTTATTGTACTAAACAAATCTCTAGGCTGTTTTCCGGTACTTGGTTATTGCTTCCATGTGCTTCAACCCATCCTTTGCCTCTTGCTCGTATGTGGCCTCCTTGTATGTAATTCCCTTGCACTTGATCAACATTGTGTGCTCCTTGCACAAAAGAACCTCCAATCCCACGCTCTTCCTTTCTACGTACTCCAATACTGTTACGTACCACAATTCCCTTATGTAGACACCATGACTCATATAAAGGAAAAATATTAGGTTTTGATTTAATTAATTTCCTTTTAGTATTTTATTTTATCTCTCCTTCCCTTTTTATGATTCTTTCTTTTAATTCTTTCGTGTCTTTTTCCTCTTTAATGTCTATGAAATGAGTGGAAAGGGACTCATTTCTTTCCTTATAACATTTTAGCATTGACCTGTAAACTAAGTCTTTTAAGGGGTGATTATCCAAAGTTGTCAACTTTATTGCTCCATTCTCCCTTATTTCCATTATTTTATATGGTCCCAGCCATCATATTTTGAATTTACCCGGTTTGATTTTGTTCTTGCCATTATACTGAAGTACGAGTTGCCTTTGTTTAGAATTCATTTTCTTCAAATGTTTATCGTACCAATATTTTTCTCTTTGTGCCACTTTTGTAGCCCACTGAGCCATAGTTCTTTCATCCAATTTTATTAAGGTATTTAGTCGTTCTCTCAAACTTTCCATATCCCCCAAACTATTTTCAACTTCTACTCATAGACTCAGTACTGCATATTCTACTGGCACCACAACCTCCTGCCCATACATAAGATAAAAGGGGGTCTAACCAACGGTGGCCTTGTAAGTAGTCATGTTAGCCCATAAGACTACTGAGAGCCTTTTGTCATGTCCTGTTACATCCCATTTTTTGACCTACCCTGAAATATAGCCGTTGAGGTTTGTATTAAGTCAGTTGGCAGTTTAATTTGGTATAATCTAGCAAAATGGTAAGATAGATAGTCGTTATGATTTCAAGTGAAGATGACATGTTAGTTGATTGTTAATCGCGAATTCATGGAATTGAGATGAAAAGATTACTGTTATGATTATTTATGATTAAATAATTTATAATTTAATTACGGAGAAATTCCTTGCAGAAAGCATGTCGAAGGGGTGGAAGCATTGTCAGAAAAGAATTATGCAGGGCATCACTATCACTGGGCAGACAGGCAGAGGATATAGCGATTTGAAATAGGACACATCTATGGAACCACATGAGTTATTTAAATAATTAATTTAAATAATTAAGTTAAAATATAAAACATCTCTCAAAGGATTTTTACTTTCATCATATTACTTTAATAAATATTTAATTACGTACATTTAAATATAAAATGATGTGGCATCATTATAATTTAGTAAAGTGATGTTGCTTGTTCATATTAGATTTTAATAATATAATAACTTTTAAAACCTTTCATCTTCTTTCTTTCTTTCTTTTCTCCTCCTTTCTTTTTATTCTTTAAGTCGATTGAGTGACTTTTGATTTTAGTCTTGTAATTGAAGGAAGTCGATGAGTCAAGTTAAAACTTTATATTATAGTCTCACGAGTTTATGGAATTCGTTCACTCTTTCCTCTCTGATTTTTTATGACTCTTGGCACACGTCTTTGAAGGAGTAAACTGCGAAGTACATTCTGACTGCTATTTCTTCTTTTCACCATTCCCAAGTTCTGAGAACCACGGCTCAAAGCAAGGCTTGGGTCATTTCCATTGACATAGCAGAATCCAGGAACAGTTGTAAGTCACGTAAGGATATGTTAATACATTTGATATACTTTCATATGCTATGTTTTGAATGCACCATCGATACTTGTATATTCTTATCATTCTGCCTTGCCGACTAAAGGTTTGACAATCCATTGGAATACGGCTGAAGTAGAAGCAATTTCTTTTAAATTTCATTCCAAGATTTTGGATGTGTTGTGTTATATTAAAATGCTTAAGTCATCTTTATTCTTACTCATTGATGTGGGTGGTTCTCAAGAAACTGAGAGTAGTTCCATCTGCGATTTAATCCAACTGTGAATAATTTCAATTGAGTTTATTGCCTTTATTTTATTTCTCCTTCACCTTTCTTGCCATGGGAATCCAAACCAGTAGTGGAGCCGAATTCCCAATTTCAGAGTAACTCAAACAAAATTGAATGTGTCAAGTAAGATTGCCGTTGAACTAGTGTATGCCTTCTTTTTATTTTTCTTTGTAATGATAAGCTTGTCGGAATTCATAGAGTATCCGGAAACTGATAATAATACAGACACTTGTAATCTTTTATTTATTTCCAAATCACATGAGCTGTATCTTTGTGCCATGATGCATCAAAATCATAACATTCGATATCTACTATTTTCAGACCAGATTCCAGGGAAGATTATATATAGATTTTAGAATATTGATGGTTAATCATGAAAACATATCAATCATGTGTAGATAAAAATCTCAGCTCAGAATATAATTCATTCTTTTATATCACATAGAAATGGAATTGAAATCAAGAAACCAAACATCGAGCAATTCACCAGCAATGATGCATTCCCTGATTTTCTATCAGGGTTCATTTGTGAATTCATTTGGCAGTTGTATTAAACTTGATTGAATACACAACAATGCACATGTTTTTTATAAATTTTCCAAGCATGTTCAAAATACTATTAACACCGAGGAATTCACCGGCAGAGAAGCCATGAAATGGTGAAGAGGTGGAATTAATCTGCAAGAACACGAAAGAGAATTCAGTTATGATTATAATTAATTAATTAAACATTTAATTTTGAAAACCTTAAAGAACATTATTATGTTATCACAGATCGTGAAATGTTTAATGCATGTATAATTGACAAAGCCGTCAGCTCAGAGAATACCAAATACCTGGGACTCACCCGGCTGTGTAGCCAAGAAGATGGGTGATGAGGTGTGAGAAAGGAATCATCAATAATATGAATTAGTATCAGTTATGACATTTCAATAATTATCATTTAATAAAATTAATTAATAACTCATGCTTAAATTGTGATCTCCTGCTGCCAAATTGCATGTTAAAATACCATGAAGCCCAGTGGTTGGCAAGATGTCCCCTATTGATTCCGGGTAGGGAGGGTCTTTCTCGTTAGAGATCGTGTGGGGATATGTAGTGGTCCATGGTTGGGTGGTTAAGCCCCTGACAATGTTTCACCTCTCCTCAAGATGTCGGACATGCATTAGACAGAGATAAGCCATGCATTCAATTGTTTATCGGAAACAAGTATTATCATTTTTATTTATGAGGTAAGATTAAATTGAATTAATTCATTGTTACCGTCCAAGGTGGGTCTTAGGCTCTCAACAACAGAAGCATGTTTTAAAGAATTTGTTACCAAAAGACAGCTGTTAGACAATGACTATTAAGGGAGGGTATTAGAATATTATAAAGTTTCTATGATGGTCATCTTAGTCAATCTTTAGTTTATTAGATAGTTTCTAATTATGTCTTTAGTTCACAATTGCTTCTTTAAGAAACATCGTCTTTGTAAATCTATATAAGGAGCTTTCATCTCTATTTAATACAACAATAACACCAATTTACCATAACATTATAAGCATCTCTAAATCATCTTCTAACAGAGCACCTATGAACATATATTCCTGCGATATTTGTGGATGACTACAAATCCTACTAAAATTGGATCCCTATTAAGCCTCATGATAGTTCATTTTAATGATACCTTAGATGATTCAGATTTCTTCTTAACATGTTTATTGATTATATGGTTGGCATTCCAAATTATGATGGCTGGAGACAAGTTGGTTGCAATCACAACTTATTGATGTTCTTTATTGGTGATTAATATCATCATGATTGAACGCTTGCCTTTAAGTGCAATCTGTTGATTCAGATTGTCTTCGTCCACCCAAAGATCAAATGGATTTTCTTATTAACAAAATATATGTTTCATGTACAGGTTCCTAATATTGCAGGTTTTATGTGCAGATATTTTCAACCATAATGGTAGCTACATGAGAACATCAATAACATCCACAGGTTATAAAGGATGTCAACAACAAAAAATGAGTCACTGCTGACTAGCAAACAAAAATCCAAACTAAAACAATAAATATGACAGAACATAGCACAGAAAAGACAAGCCAGAATTCAAAAAGGGGTAATGAACTTAGAACAGCAGTATTCAAGAGAAATTCATTTGCTTGCATGCATTGAAAAAATGTATACCTGCGCTCTATAAATCTGGTAACAGTACTTGGAGAGCTTTTGACATAAAGCTGCATTGTGATCAGACCTTTCGTTGTATTTAAGATCTGCATTTTCCAAGAATATACAAACGTAAAAATCAGACATTATTAGTTTCTGCAAAGCCATATGAGAGGAAAGATAGCTTGAACTGTGGAGAAGGAATTGACAGGAAAACAACAATCATATTAAGGTCAAAATACTTGCGAAGCATGTAAAATTTTACTTCAACTGATTGTGACAAAAATTCGGTTTCATTTTTCCACAGCTCAAATTTCAATCCCAATGACCTTTCATCCTTATCTTTGTTAATATTAACAGTCCTTAGAGGACACTGCAGCTTGTAGAAACCATTCAACCAGAAACTTCAGAAAGTATACAGCCCATCTTTGAATGTTGTTTTTTGTAATGTATACCCCTAAATTATTATTTTTGTGTTGAAGCTGCATGGAATTAATTTTGGTGTAATGACATGAAATGAGTATCATAAGCATGGGTAGATATTGTCTTCGCAATTCATTCATTTTGCATTTCACGATCATTTGCACATGGTAAAACAAGATAAACCAGACAAATTAAAGTTCCTTTCTATTATAGTTTCTGTTTTTTTCATTAACTAAACATGCTATGAATTAAAAAACTTGAAGAGTGATACTCAAAAAGGGCAAATATTACACATGTAAGAACTTTACATAAAAATTAACATGAATACCTTCAGTCTAGACTCTAAATGATCCTATTGCTGCTACAGGTTTGAAAATCATACCAATCACCACAAAACACTCACTAATAAACTCCCACAGGTCTGCAATACAATTTTAGTCACACCCAAATGCCATTTATTGCATTCCAAACCCTCTTCAATCTAAAAGTTAACTACGAAAGTTCTGCTCTTGCCAACCGAATGCCTCTCTTCACCTCAAAAATGCTGTCAACAACTAAAACCTTATTTGTTGAAACCTAGGTGCTACAGTTGAGTGTATTTGCAGATTTCAAAGCAGAAGTTAATGCCTCCTTGAACCCCCACATGTATGAGAATGGAGTGTACAATCATGTCCCTGGCAACTTTATTTTAGAAAATTCAAATACAATCCAAAACTCATAAAATAATATCTTAGTTACCGATGCGTTCAGGAATTCCTTGGATGCTGGTGCAGGTGCTTAAGGATGCGCAAATGCGTTTAAGTGCTGCACAGATGCGCACAGGAAGCTCTTCCAGCGCCTGTGGATGCACACAGGATGCGTCCGAGAGCATCCGGAGAGAACCCAGACAGCATCCGAGTGCATTAAGAGAGCATCTGTATAAAGAAATCTATAATGTTTCTTTTGATCGATGGAATGTTATTCATAACAAATAGCTATGTATAGGAATTCTGAAGCAACCTTTATCTATTTTATAGATGACTGCAGGACTGATTCGCAGAGCTAAACACACAGATAATTCTGCAATTAATTGTCTGACCTTAACGAGCAGCAAACTGTCAATTCTATATATATATGGACGCACCCAAACGCATCCAATATTCCCCCAAAAAAAAAATTGTGCATCAGCACCCCACACCCACATCAGCATCAGAACCCACATCGGTAACTTAGAATAATATATGTTTTTCATCGAACAACTATAGAAAGAAGGATATGCCAATTACCTAGAAGCCAAAAATGATCTCTCCAAGAATTATTATCAAAAACTAAGGTTCCTGTACATCTGACAATGTACAGCCAGCACGAAGAAAACATCCAAAACTCACACCAAAACTTACAAAACCCAAATTAAAAAAACTTATACATCTTCATTTCCATCAAAACCCACATCACCAACCTCAAGGAAATCATTGAAATTCCGACTGAAAATCAATAACCAGCAAGGGTGGATCTTTCACTACTGAAACCAAACAAAATATGTTGAGGGTTTTCGTCCTCAACAATATCACAAGGAACTCTCTAGGGTCATTCGACAGCATTTCACTGGGTGGGCAAATTCAAAATGAGAATGAATGCCCAAATCCCAATATTCAAATATTGGAAAGTGAAATTAGGACAAATTCGAATATTCAAATATAATATTCCCTCAAAAAAGGTCCCATATGACTTTTAAAAACAACTTATGCCTCCCAAGCTTAAGTTGCCCTCTTTCGAAACACTCTTAAGTTATAATAAAGAGTTCACATTTTTTAACATTTAAGTGAGAAATATAAACTATTATTTTCCATCACCTTAGATAACTTCACCACAGAACCAAAAAAGAGAACACACAATAGCAGAGTTGAAATTGAAATTGATGCCAAGTGCCCAAAGCAGCACTTAATAAAAATAGCATATGCCAAAAATAAAATTGTTGTTGAAACCTGCTGAAACTAAAAGTTTAAGTTCTCCATAGAACTTTGAGTCCCCTAACCAACTCCAAATAGCATACATAAACCTTAGAATAGGCTAACAGGAACCACAATCGACTAGGTGCAATAAGGGGGCATCACAATCCACCCTGTCCAAGACTGCTTATCCTCAAGCAATCGTAGGTCTAAATGCTACAAAATCTACTCATTCTCCCAAGTTGCATCCTTCATTGGTAAGCTTTTCCACTTCAACATGTATTTACTAATAGTCATCTTCCATAGACTACACTCCTTGAAATCAATCATTGCCTTTGGAATCAATATTGATTTGTCTTCCTCTAAAAGATGCAAATATAAAGAAGGAATTATGTTATGCCTAAGTGCCTTCTTGAGGTGTGATAGATGGAGAGCACTGTGAACCTTGCAACCCTCAATTAGCTCAAGCTCATATGCCCCCTCCCCTATCTGCTTGGTGGCTCAAAATGGTCATTGAAACGTAGCTTTAACTTCTCTAAGCCACTCTTCTTAAGAACAAAATATATGTAAGGCTGCAATCTTAAGTAGACCATGTGTCCTACCTGAGATGCATGCAATATGTTGATGCACTGCCCCAACATAATCTACATCATCACACTGTCATCAGTGAGCAAGCAACAACTACAATCCATTATCCCCAGTTCATCTGTGGACATCATGACCATTGCTATGGTCTTCCACTAGTTTGACTTGGATGGATCTTACTAGCAGGTGAAGGGCATGTTAAAAAAGCCTAATAGTGTAAGCAAATACTATAAGTCTTATGTCGTATTTATTTTTCTCCTAGTAGAAAGATCTTGTCATTTTTTTTTTGTAAGATATTCTTCACTATATAATATCATGTCGGGTAAAAAATAAAAATCCATCCCAGAAAACCAGTTTCCTTGTCCTCAAAACTCAGGGTAGCATAGTTTGAAAACCCACATATTCGAGGATCTTAACACTGGAAAGTTGCACATCAGCAAACAAGAGAAAAACCAAGTTCTTGTGTTCCATATTATCGCATATTTCAAGCATTTTTCTTGTGGTCCATTTTGATAAAAAGGATGATGATAATGGTAGTGGTGATCAACTCGATCCTCTGCCACCAACATCTACAAGTCCTACATAATGAATATCCAAGCGGTATACCAGCACCATGCATGATGCAAACTTAGATAAAGTTCCAAACACATCAACATCAAGACCAAGAACTCACTACATGGCTCAAGGTGAGATGATTGTAGACCTTATGAGCACAGTTATTAAGAAAAATTCATCTTCAGCCTTAGAAAGATAAATATGGATGTAGAACATTAGGAATTGATCGAACGTGACATATGGAAAGTCGTTGATCTTCCAACAAGAAAGAATGTCATTGATTGTAGATAAGTCTCAAACAAGTTCAAAGCAGATAGCAATATAGACAAGAGTAGGGAAGACTTTTGATTAGATATTCTTGCAAGGTAACAGGTAGAGACTTTTGCCCTTAGAGTCAAGATAAAGACTATTACAACAGTCTATATTGCGGCTGCATAGTTTGGTCAGAAGGTAAAACAAATGGTCATAAAAAGTGCTTCCCTCAACAAAGTTTGCATGACTCCACTAGATGGATTTGTCACGCATTGCCTCTTAGAGTAGAAAATGTGCAGGCTCATCAAATCTCTCTATGGTATCAAGTAAGCTCCTAGACCCCTTGCATATTAAAATAGAGGAACATTTAAAGTAACATATACACTGTCAAAGCCTAAAAGATTTGAATTTCTACCTCAATGAGCAAGGGAGAGAATAGCGATTCTTATCGAACATGTTGATGACTTAGTGATCACAAGAAATTCAAAGATGTTGATTAATGCAACAAAGAATGATCTTAAAATTGCTTCCCAAAATTGATTTCATTGTCATATTGTCTTGGTTCGGCGGTATGGCAAACAAAACATCACATATTTCAATCTTAGATGAAATATTCAAAGAATTGGCTCAAGAAGTTCCAAATAGTGGAATGTAAGCCCATGTAAACACCCATGGAGAAGAGACTCTAGTTACCTTGAATTACACATCTCTTGGATTAAAGGCACTCTCTTCGCTTAATTGATTTTGATTCTTATTTAACTTACACACACAATATAAGCTGTGCTATCATTTATTTTTCACAAATCATGCACAACCGTAAGTTATTTCAATGGAACACAAAAAAGAAAGTACTAAGGCACGTCTTTGGTATATGGAGCAAGGCCTGAGTACAAGAAGAATGGTTAGTTCTTGTGCGGTTACACAGACACAAACCATGTATGATCTATTGCTATAAGGAATTTACATTACAATTTGACTTCATTTCAGATCCAATTCAGTTTCATGGGGAAGAACAAAGCAAGACACAAATGCTCAATCTTCAGTGCGGCATAATATCATGCCACAAGTAGAACTCTCTATGAGAAATATGATTCTATCTATCTATACCAAAGTTCCTAGACTCAATCTTGGCTCAGACTCAGCAAGGCTCAAGACTCGTGACTTAAAACTCGGCAAAGTAAAAAAAAAAAAAACACAAGAAATTTTGAGATTTTTTTAAGATTTAAAACTCGTCTCGTATACCCTTTTATTGAATAAAGCTTATAGACATAATAACATCATCAATAGAAGCTACTTTTGGAATTTTGATCACATACATGAATATACATTGGTCACATAAGTGTAAACACAAAATGCAACTTGAGGAAATAGAAAACTCAGATATGTATAGGGGATGAAGGGAATTCTTGGAAAATCCAAGTATATCTTGGAAAAGTAACGAAAAGCTATGGGAAACAACATTGATGGAAGCATGTTGATTACTTAAATATGCCTATGTCTAAAGAAATTTAGGATCTTCCAAAATCCAAAATCTCCAGTATAACACCCTAAAAGCATTTATGTAAAATATAACTTTAAAGCATAAGAAATGAACATATGTAACATATACTTTGATGTTATATTTTGTATGAGAAAAAAAACATAATTTAAAACACCCAATCTTTTTTTTGGGCAAATAACTCAAGCTCTGTTGGCCGAATCTCGTCATCATGACTCGGTGAGTCATGCTATGACTTGTGACTTGGCGAGTCGGGGCGGCAAGTCGCATCCTATACTTGTCCGGATCTGAGTCTGGTTCCCTAGGACTTACCCAAGGTTACCCAAATTGTGACTCGCCCAGTTTAGGTGAGTCCCGGCAAGTCTGGGAGCTCAGCAAGAATATATACTACTACAGATTGGATGTACAACATGAACAACCAACAATACGAAAATAAGACAACTGAGGATTTCTACAACTTGTCTATGGTCTCGTTTTCAGTTATTGCACAAACCACATAGAGGTGCAATGCTACTTCATATTCAAACATTTACAGCAATATGATATTCAACACCAGTTTTGTTGCACTCAAGATTGATATAAAACATCTTTACCAAATCATTTGCACACATAAAATTTGGCTCATTTCAAAACTAAATCTTTCACACTCTTAAGACTGTGATGCATTAACTCTTAAGACTACGATGTACTAATCAATTGATCTAACACATTGACAATTTCCAGCTGCTTTATGTACATTCAAGCAAGAAATTGCTAGGCAAGGTGCATAGCAGTAAAGCACAACTAGTAGAAGCCAAAAGTTTCATTAAAATTCAACTAATTGGAGAAATCAACATATGGACAACAAACACAAAAGAAGGGAAGAGCAGTTATTTTGTGAGTAACTGAAGAGCCAAATGAAAATGTAGACTTGAATATTTTGAATGTTCATGAACAAGTTAATGTCAATGCTCAGACAAACGTTACAGAAAAAGTTGACAGGGTGACTAAGAAAAAAGGATAGTGAAATGATACAAAAATATGAAAGATGCTGGCATCCTCATTAAGCAATATCCTGATGATGCCATTGCTGTCAACAACTGTCACAGAACAAGCAACCGTGTCAACAAGGACGAAAATGTATAAAGCTACTTCATCCCCTGTCAGACAAAAGAAGAAGATAACGGTTGATCTTGACGCACATACAGGCAGATATCAAAAACTTAATGATGAAGGTTGTGTTCCTGCTGGCTTTTCTCTATTTTGAGTATAGTTTAGCAATATGCTTTAAAAATCTTGTTATAGATCCCAAGATGAGTGTTAATGCACTTGTGTATGATGTCTCACGCATGTCTTTGACTCTACTCTCCTATGTAATGTTGACATATTTTTCATCTTGGCCCAATTATATAACTTTAATATTTTATATTAACAACTTTCATTATTTGTAAGGCAAAAGAAATGTCACAAAATCATTACTGCCAACAAATCTAACATGTGTAAATCACTTCAAGCCAACGCATAAAATGGGCATTCATAAAAAATTGAAAATGAATTTTATTTACATAATCTGGTCCAAAACAGACTTACTGCCTGTTGTGGAAGGTGGCTTTCCTCATGCGGAAGGGTGATCCCCCCCATTTCATCCATGTTTTCAATTTCCTGCAAAAGAGAAAAACAAAGAAGATGCGTTAAATGCATCCATTTTCTTGCATCACTTGATATATTTCTCAAAATGCTTGATATCTCTGCCAAAAACCACAAAGAAGGCAATAAAAATCAACTGAAACATAGCAATATCAGATATGAGCTAAAAGGAAAATGTTGAAATCAATATTTTGCAAGTAGAAAGGTTCCACATTGTGCTAGGAAATGGAATTATAGCAAAAAAAATCCCCTTGTTCGTAGAGATAAGGATACCCCCAAGATTGCTGAACTATAGGGAAATGGCCCTCTACCATAGCAACACCATCACCACCAAGCAGGAGATATCCCCAAGATGTCTGCTTAGTAACAAAATATTTGAAGACTATCCCATCTAATGGGAACATAGAGGTGACGCATTGACATACTTAGAACCGTCAAGAAGCTCAACCATATTCATTGTACATCCCCTGCAGCCACACCCACATCTGGCACTTAAACAAACATTTTGTTTAAACTAAGGCATTTTCAAAATTTGGCCCACTAATCCTAATCCCAAAATTATAATGGGCCCCGCCCACACCTAAGCACTCAAAAAAAGCTAAAATAACTCTATAGCCCTCATCATTTAATTATTTTAGACCAATCATTTATTAGTCTCTGCCTTATCTATAAGGCAGGGAACTAAAGTTCCCAGTTGTGGTCGACAAATTAATTTTTATAACTAAAGTTACCCTATCACTAAAGTTCAAAAATGATTTATTTTTGAATTAATTTTTACACATTAATTCCTTAATTTTGATTGGCTGACCTCAATTTTCCTAGGGGTAAAATTGATTTATTAATACCAAAATTTCCAGAAATTAAATTCCAGAAACTACTTTTAAATCTCTGGAATGTTGGTTGTCTGGTGCGCTTTTCCAGAAGAAATCTGATCCTGCTTTGTTCCTTCCTCTCATGCAATCACCCCATGCTTATCCAGCTTTGAAAGAAAAACTCTGCAGAAGTGCCCTGCTGACCTGCCTGCCTGCCATGCCAATCTCCAGCAGTACTGCTCAGAAACCCCCAACAGCAATCAGCAATCAAAAGATGATAATACTAACATTAACAGTGTGCTTTCTCAGAAGAGGATTAACAATAAAAAAGAATGGAGATCCGCTGCCCTGAACAGCGGCCAGTCTGCTCCCTCCCAGCTTCTTCACCCTCAGCCAGACATCTAACCCAACTCTATTCGCATACACCCTCCTCTGCTCACATAGTGGACTGGGCGGAATCACCGGACATAATGCTGAATTTGGCTTGCGTATTGCGCAGTCACCATACCAAAAATAATAATATTTTTTCCTATATGCGTTTTCATTGGGAACCTTAAAACAATATCATAGAACACCTCCATGAAAACGTGGCATAAAATATTTTATTTATTCTTTTCAATTCATACAGCTTGTTACTATTATAACTATTCAACAACAAAACAATACTAAATTTCTAAGGTTTGTTTTAAATGTTAGGACTTGCATGTTAAAGATAAGTCTAATGTAGTACTTGTTGGAGTAACCACTGACATTCCCCTTAAGGATTGGTGACATGGCTTAACCGCCTCCTGTGTTCTATAAGCCTAGTGGTTGTTTCGGGCATTGACAGGTTGATCTTTTGATGCAATGACAACTCTAACTTGTAACAAGTGGTATCAGAGCTTGATCACAGGGTTGAATCTCCCCAGGTAACGCGAAGGGGGGGATTGTTGGACTAACCGCCAATGTTCCCCTTCAAGATTCATGACATGGCTTAACCGCCTCCTATGTTCTATAAGCCTAGTGGTTGTATCGGGCATTGACAGGTTGATCTTTTGGTGCAACAACAACTCTAGCTTGTAACAGTACTTTGTACCTTAAAGAAATTAGTTCGATTGCACTCGGTGGACAAGGAAATGATCATATGCAGCCCCACAATTTTTAGACAGTAAACAATTTTCCACAAATATTTACGACATCTTTCTTTTCAAGATAAGATTTGACAAGAGGGGTCATCACTATTCTTTATAGCCTTGTTTTTCACTTGAATTAGGCTGGTAGATAGGGCCTCATTCACTTTAACAACATGCTACTCAACACAGTAATGAGAAGCATGATATAATATGCCACTGATATAATTTGTCTCTTTTTTAATTGGTAGGAGCAGCATTTAAAGGTTATATGTCAGATTGTAGTAATGAGAAACATTGAAAAGTTGAAAAAATTAGATGGTGGTAATGAGAAGCATGATACAACAGCATACAAATTATTATTTTTATTAGTGGGGAATCAGCATCATTAACTAATAATAGTAATTCTGGGCTATAGATGGAAAAATATTTTAAAAATTAAAAAATATTTTTGATTGATTCATAAAAGTCAATCATTTGTAAAATGTTTGATCAGAAATTAAATCTTGTTCAAATAAGATCAGTAAACTTTTAATAAAATAAATATTTTTTAATCATATCTGATAAGTTTGAATAGAATAGACGACTTTATAATCATAGAATTTGTTAAATCAGTAAATATTACAAAATAGATCAAACAAAAAATTATAACTCCATTAAATTATATTTGATAACACTTTAATAGAATAAATACCTTTTAATCATAAGCTTTGTAATGTCAATTACTATATTACAGAATAAATAATATTAATAACAAATAAAAAATTACGAATTCCCTCCAATCATATGCAACGGGATTTTAATAAAATAAATACCCTTTAATCATAAACTTCATTATGTCAATTAATATTAGAAAATAAACAATACTACAAAACAAAAAAATAACTTGTTGCCTGAATAACATGGATGATATACTCATACCATTAATGGTGAAGGTTGACAATGGGCAGGCTGCAAGACATTTGCCATGTGATGATGCATACATAACAAAAAGTGAAGCAAAGGAAATATTTTCCACTACATTTGAACTGACCTGAACACTGAGATCTGCTCCAATTTTGTTGGCTCCTGAATTTAAACCAGATTTTCTATATACCATTGTTTGGTTTACTTTGTCTCGTCGTAAAAAGCTTTAAAAAATCAAGGCCATGAAGACCAATCTTTATAAAACAAGATTCCTGACATATTAATCTTAAATGATTTTAAAATAATATTGTTTGACTTATACTATAAGTTTTTAGTATCTTGCAATTATCAGGATTTTTTACAGTTTAATTGTAATGCATTAAGCAAAGCATAGTGATTAATGGTGGAAGTCTCCCTCTTCAACCAGCAGATGCCTATCAAAGCTACAACTAAATTTGGTGCATAAAAAACCCTGGACGCGGCAATTCTCCACATCTGATCAAAATTTTAGCATAATGAATTTTAGATCTCTCGTTTCAATTAAAAAAACAAATAATACAGAGGCCAGAATCCTAAATTGTAAAGTGGATTAGGTTGTATATTTGTTGCTAGAATTGCAGGAAAGTGAAGATTTCAAACGCTGACCCAACAGCCAATAAGCAATTTCACAAATCTATTCTATTGCTGTGAAAAAGATGCAATTTCATTTCAATGACATTGAGATCCAAAACTCAAATGCACCATAGCCAAGCTAGAAGTTTCTAGAATTAAGATTGACATTCAGAGTTTGGGAATCGCCGCCTATTGCAGCGACAGCAGCCAACATTCAGGTTCTCTCTTTTGCATTCAATCACTATGCTTCAACCAGAGAAATAATAATCAACCTTCTCTTTTTTGCAAAAGGCAGGGACTCTAGCTCTTTCAGAGCTCTTGTTGTATGTGATGTCCCCTTCTTAGCCAGTAACTATTAATCAGGGTTAGTCTATCAAAGGTCCTCATAGACTAACAGGACGGATAGAGGATGAATTGGAGGTATCAGTTATTATCTTCAAATATATACCAAGTTTAAGCGATTTAAGCCCAAGTAATATTCTGTCAAAAAAGGATACAATTGTAATATGAGTGTAGTGAGAGAAAGAGGTGTTTGGAGAGAGAATAAGGTATTATGAGTTGGTGCCTTTCTAGGAGAGAGAAAGAGGAGCTATACGTTAGGTGCCCTTTGCGGAAAGAAAAAAAGTGACTATATATTAAAAAAAAAGAAAAGAAAAAGTAAACAAAAGTCACTTTACTTGGGGGTTACTCCACTTAGATGGAAACAATAAAAATAGAATTAAATCAGATTTAAGTGGGAAACCCTAAGAAAACCTTACTGGGGCACATGGTTTTGGAGTTTGATAAAAAGGTCATTTGGAGATCATTTTGGTTATGTTATATTATTATTCTCTCTATTGGCTGTGAAAGGAGCTTAGTTGAGGCTGAGGGTCTGACGCAACTTGTGGGGATGAAAACCTACACAAGGCATCACACCTACAATTGTGAAAGATCTTCCAAGGGTGTTTACCGCATAGATCAAATGATTAATGCTCACAGACAATGAACAAGAACAGCAGTACTTTTATTATTCGCATATGCCAAGAGATTACATAATGCTTCCGATGATTACAATGTTTTCCCACGGTGTACATATACTGTTCCGAAGAACCTTCCCAAGGGGGTCCGTCGACTACATAATAAATAATTACCATCTGTCGGCTACACAATATCTACCGACGACAAAGGGTGTGCAAGGAAATCCTAAGTCAAAGGTTACATTTGAGCAGTAATGAAATCAGCTTTTTTGAAGCAGTTTTCTGATTATTTTTGTGAGAGCACCCTTTTTGACTAGCTGCACCTTCCTTGGCCTAATTTTAGAGCTGAAGAAGCCCTTCTACTGCTGTTCAATGTTGGTCTACAACAGTTTCTACATTCTCAGTGGTTTGGAACACGGGTTTCATCAATTTCAGTGGTAAAAGGTTATAAAAAGCAAAAACCAGACTTAGGCCAATCCATTCAGCACTGTAAAGGCGAGTTTTTTCTCAGTCAAGTTACCTAGGTTTTGAAGTCCCCAGTTAAACTTCTTGAGTGGCCAAATCAAACTACCCTATTGAGAGGGTTTTTAGGTTGGAAAGGATAGATTTATTGTAGCTTCAATAAGTTTTCTGAGTGACCTATGTGGCTACCACCATGTGTTTCAGACCTGCAGTCAACAGTTTGTAAAGCTATCTTCATCATAGTGCACAGATCTTTTTCTGGGTATGTCTAAATCAGATATGTAAAACATTTTGCTAAATTGGGTTACTTGTTTCTTCATCAAATTTTAAAGTTATAGCTCTGTAGTAAAATCTAGAATTTGTTGCTATATGAGGCTATTACACGATTTCACCTATTAATGGTATTCTAGTTGATAAGACTTTTCTAGGTATTTGATAAATTGAGTTTTGAAGCTATCTTAAGTATATTCATTGCAAGTTCTTTTAATAATCAGAAATCAAACAAGAAATAACTTTGTAGTTTACAGTGCTCCAACTTTGAGGCGGGACAGTACATTGTGCAATTCCATTTCACGTAGCCAGATGAATAATAATTAATTTTGTTTTGAAGAATATTAGTTGATTTATTTCTCTACAATTCCTGAATTAAGAGATTTGTAGTATTGTACTTGTAGAATTTGATTTTTAAACTCTAAATTTTATAATTCCTACAATATTTATTTTATTTGCTTTAAGCCTCCTTATTGGCAAAATTTGGTGGATGTCATTATTGTTTGTGAGTTGGGGTTCAACGTCCCCAATGGTAAGGAGATGCAACATTCCATTTTCGACCCAAAAGGTGGTTGATATGAATGGCATAATTAGGACTTGATGTGAGTTTTATTCCACTAACACATGCAAAACTGAGTACTTAGTATTTCAGGATAAAACACCAAATCTCTAACTCTCTCTTGAATAAGGATGCTCAAGAGCATAACAATGTAGATGAATTGTGTGATCAAAGTTCCTTGGTATTGTGTACTTTCACTCAATTTTATAATGTGATATGCTAGTTATCAGAAAGGGGCTAATGCAATTCATTCAATGGATGCCAACTTGATTTTAACTTCTTCCAATGACAAACTACTAAGGGAAAGGGTTTAGAAAGCTAATCTAACTCTAAGAATGTAAAGACAATGTTGATGATTGGGTGAGTGTCATGTCCCCTGTTTTGCCAATAGAATTTAAAAATAAATAAATGAATCAATGTAATAATTTTGGTGAGTGAGAGAAACAGCCTGGACGATCACAGCTTTTTGCTCATTCTCCATCACTCCTTATATTCTATAGGCAACTTGCCTGCTTGCAATATCATGATGATAATTTAATTGAGTGTTCATTGTCAGAAATTTAACTGACATAACAAGAATTCAATTTTATTCAATGAATATTATTTAGTAATAGCTGATAAAAAAAGATATTAATGAAAAATAAAAATAAAATGAAATGCAATAATATTATTAACTGAATACAATATAATAATAATAATCAAATAAAGTATAAATGAATAAGATGATAAAGATGATAAATAATAACAAATTAATAAATAAATTATATAACAACTAATATTTATTCCTTAGCCGACTGAAACCAAAGGCTGTGACTCTTGAATCACTCATGATTATATATAAATATCATGATTCGACAGAACTGAGGGATATGGAAAAAATAACATGATAAAGAAGGAAGCAACAGGTATCCACATCTACAAATGACATTATAAAGAAAGCAACGATCACACATGGAACATGGCATTCAACCAGCGGAAGGGGAGAAAAGGCAGTGACAACTGGAGAAGGATACACATGGAAGAAATAAGGCGATAAGGGATTGAAATTGACAAGGAATACTGCGTGTAGAAAGCCATTTGTCTTCTAAATTGGCTTAAATGAAAAATATAATTAAAAAGTTTGAATCGTAGACTTAGGGAGATATATATATATATGGTAAGGTACGCCAGGTAGACAACAAAATATAGCAGAATAAACATGTTACAGATATTGCAGAAGTAATGCTTAAATTGCAGAAGATAATATACTTATTGTAGAGGAGGTATCTAAGGAGAACCCAAGACGGTGATAATGGGAAGTATATTATATATATATATATATATATATATATGGTAAGGTACGCCAGGTAGACAACAAAATATAGCAGAAAAAACATACTACAGATATCGAAGAAGTAATGCTTAAATTGCAGAAGATAATATACTTATTGTAGAGGAGGTATCTACGGAGAACACAAGACGGTGATAATGGGAAGTATATTATATATATATATATATATGGTAAGGTACGCCAGGTAGACAATAAAATATAGCAGAATAAACATGCTACAGATATCACAGAAGTAATGCTTAAATTGCAGAAGATAATATACTTATTGTAGAGGAGGTATCTACGGAGAACCCAAAACGGTGATAATGGGAAGTATATATATATATAAGGTATCGATAAAACATGGAAGATGTCAAATATGCAATGGACAGAAACTGACACCATGATCCAGCACACAAAGAGTACTGTGGTTGAGAGGAAACAGATGACAATGATAGTCAAGTTAGCAAAAATAAATATCATTTGGTGTGTTATTTAATAAATTTCCACCGTACACTCTGAAGATAGAATCCAATCAGCACTGAGTTAGATAGAAGATAAAGGGCAGTGAACAGGAATTCAGTCGCCAATGTTTCAGAGGAGATATCAATTCATTATGGGAGCCAATCTCATCGTCTCTGCAGCTTTAATCATACAGTGAGTGGTCTATGTAGACAATCAGTGTTAGGAATGGATATGTATAAGATTGATGCTACGATCAGATTCGTGTTCATTAGATAAATATCCTTGCAAATACTATCACTCGACCAATTTCCAGATTACAGAGTATTGAGATTGGTGGGCTTCTTTAGAGTATCAAAGTAAGATCGATGAATGAGTGCGTCTATTCTCTCTTAAGTTCAAACTGAAAAAACTAAATTCATACTTTGCAGAGTTGAATGCCTTCATTACATATATCTCCAATCATTTAGTACAATATTCTTTATTTCTTTCTCCTCGTTGGATTATAGCAATTGTATTCCATCGGATTTGCGAATAATGAATATTGGATCAGAGGACTGTTTGAGAAAAATAAACCATAGCAGAAGTTTTGTTTTAGAAGTACTAATTAAGGACATCAAAATCCCTGAGTATATAAATCTGTGGGCGATGGTTGATATAAAGTTGATAGAGGCATTATAATTATAATGGAGTTGTGTGAAGATTTTAATATAAGAAGATTGCAGCAATATGATTCATGAATGACATCTGCATAATATAGATTTTATAACAAAACTTTGGATTTAATTAAGGTCTATGGTTCATGAAGAAATTCAGTATTTATTACATATAAACAAGAAACTTACAATTGAAATATAAGAATTAAGTGCCAAATCCTATAGGATCGGATAGGGGACACCACAATTAGCCTATAATCAGTCCTTGTTTTGTCATGTCAACTAGGCATAGGAGGGTACTATCTTCGAAGGATGCGAGACTGGTTATCACAATGTCAATAATCATTCTGTTGATGTTTTGTAGCTTCAGTCGGATAAATCCTATGAGACTAAACTATTGAAGATATATATACACATATATTTTATTATGTGAGATATAATTTATATATAGATATATCTAATATACAATCAAGAGAAATCAATATAATTATATATATAGATAGATAGATAGATAGATAGATAGATAATCAATTGTCATATTAATCACCTAATAATGAATATAGAGATCGCTACATTTGAAAAACACTGAATTTACAGGCAGTGCTATTACATTTGCAATGATCCTAAACTCAACATGGTATCAAAAGTCAAGCTGCAAATGTAAGAGAACATGTTTTGGAATTACTAGAAACTTCTTTTGTTGCAAAGAGGAATTAAGAGAACATCAAGTACAGATGTATTATTGACAACTATGATGTGGCAAATTTTGGATTGGACTTAACTATTGTCGAGTCTATTATTGTCGTACCTAAACAGAGAAATCACATTAATGAAATTTTAAGGAATTGAGCTTTTTTTTGTGTTGGGATTCATTCATGACAACAATCAACATTGGAGATTATTGTTGACGGGTTAGTTACTTCATTTGGGGGATCATTCATACTGGACACGAAGAATCTTTAACCTATGCATAAAGAAGAATAGTAGACCACTAGTTTTGTGGACAAATGAACAGTTTATGGTGAGGCTTGCTATCATTCTCAATCATTACCTATGGGAGAACAGAGTGACAATGAGTGTGGAGGGAGAGTGCATTGACCGTTCCGTATAAAAAGTGGGAAGCGCAGAATAAAGACACGAGGTTGTACAGAAGGGATCGAGCAGGGGATCAAACCCAACAAAGATAAGTGTTTTAAGGAAGAAGGAATAACCTATGCTCCACGGGGACGCGTCCCCTGCCTCTGTACCCTAGTACCCGTACCGGGTACGAAACGGGGACGCGGGTACGGATTTTGGCCGTACCCTGCGACGTCCCTTTTTTGAAAAATTCAGAAACGTCCCCGAAACGGCCAATTTTTTTGGGCAGGAAACTTGGGGACGGCCAGCAGTATCGGGGACAGTTTTGCCGTCCCCTATCCGTCCCCGAAACTGCTGGCCGTCCCCTTTTTTCCAGTCAATCTGGTAAAGGCAAACCATCCCCAAAAAAACATTTTTTCCTAATTTTTGTTGTTCGTGTGGTCCCTAGTCATCTTAAAGACATAATAACAATATGCAACCCATATTTGGTCCATTAAAACACTAACTCTTCTACTCATTTTTCGATTTAACATACTTGCTAAGAGGAAGGAAAAAAACATAAGAGCAGTAGCAGCAATGAGCAAAGATTGTGTTTAGTGAGGCAAGACTGCGTTCGGTATTTACTATTTACTAACTATTTTAGTTGGACTTCTCTTTATTTCATTCTGATTTCAGCATGATACTTGAAGCCTTTAGGCATTTTAATTTTTGCTATATATGTATGTGATATTGTTATAATGGAAGCACTTAGTATTTGCCATTTGATAATATTCCATGTATTTATCTTCTAAAATGTCTATGGTGAATGGTTTATCAATGTTATGATATACATATTTGAATTTTGTCTCTATATTAAAAAAAATCCCCTATGTTTTTAATCGCCGTCCCCTGATGTCCCGTCCCCTAAATTTTAGCTTCGACCCGTACCCGTACCGGAAACACGTCCCCGTCCCCTAAAACATCCCCGTCCCGGAAACTCCGTGGAACATAGGGAATAACATTAACACATAGACCTTGCCACATCTGTGCACAATTCCATGTGCATGCAAGGTGATCGGCAAAGGTGAGAAGGACAGCGACTTAAGTGGGAAAAGGAACCATTGCATAGAAAGTGGAATTGATAGCAATACATCAAGAGAAGAAAAACACACAATTCAATAGGAAGCAGATAACAGGCAAATAACAGCTGAAGGGCCTATGTAAGCACGTACATGATCCACTATTATAAGCACATCGTACGAGGCTTAAGCAGCAAACCGAGGGACATTTTCACAATAAAGGTGATTGGAAAGATTAAGCACAGTGACATAGGAGAAACCATTGCATAGAAAGTGATTACGATATTAAACAATGTTTGACTCTATGTTAGGAAATGCTTGGAAGCGATCAGTTTCTAGATCATTAAAAGGCATATTATTCCACGTGGTGTGAGAAATGTTTCACTAGCAAAGATGTTAGAGTAGATCTATTAGATTTCCACAATCCATAATAGTAGTGCTATTATTTTTGGGTTCAATTGTAGGAGAAATTGCACATCAACGTTTTAGATCACACTTTGTAATTCATCATCAGTATGTAAATGTAACAAGAGAGCAATAGGAAAATAGGATAATGAAGATATATATGGAGGTTATTTCTTATACCACTTCAGGAGAAGACTTGGTATGGTTGAATTGTAATCCATTTGTACTCTTTAAATTATTAATAAAGTAATTTTATTGTTAGGATATTGACTATTATGGGCTCCACCATTTGTAATCATTATTTAAGAGGTAATGATCTCTGAGATAATGAACACTTGTATAAAAGACATTATGCGAGATGACAATCTCTTAGATAATATGCTAAACAGTAGAGTTTTATTCTAAGATCTAGATGAGTTCAAGATCATATTGTGATGTAGACATTGCTATGTCAGTCACAATTTGGATAAAGGAAGAATTTTATTATTCTCTGGGTTTTATCATGTGTTATGGTAGATCTTAACTCAAGATCATGTTGTGTTATAGGAATGTATTTGTGAATCACAACTGGATAAATGAAGAACTTAATTATTCTTTAGATTTATCCTGTATATTGTATTCTTTGCAATACTGTTATCACTAGTAGCAATGATTTGTCATATCACAAGTTTAGTAATATGACATTGTATCATGTGTTCTATGATACCACATGCTAAGAAGATTCAGATAGATATATAGTATCAATTCTTGCTTGTTCATCTTTATTGATGTTGCTAGATATGCTATCTCTCAGTATGATTATCAAGTTAAGAGGGAGTGTTAAATTTGTAACTTATAATCTTACTGATCTGATAACAAATCGGTCTGATTTGTTCTTACATGACATAGAGCAATCCAAATATCTTTACATTATCCTCTTAGGGATATCGGCATCTACCCTTAGGATTAGTTTGGATTTAACTAAACTCATTTTGTGTTAAGTTATTTTTAAACTTATTGTTTCTTGGGAAAGTCGCCAACTTCTAGGATTAGCTAAAGAATGTTTTCGAAGGGACATGTCCCTAGGTCTCTCTATTTATAATGGGTACGGTTGAAGTCTAAGAGCACACAATATACAAAATAGTCTGCTCCTTAGTCAATACTGCCCATATACAATTTGCAGAAGAAAAGACAGTTCTCAAAATTACATTTCTAATTCAATTCAAGACAATACTTTGAAGTTATTCACAGCAAGACTAAAGAACATAGAAGAAGGTTGAATCTAATCTCTGATTTAATCATAGAATTTGCAGAAACTTTACCATTTTTAAAAAATTGTTAAATATTATTATTACTTAAGAAATATTCCTATCAAAAATGTTTCGGAAATTAATTAAAGAGAGAAAGCAAATTAATTTAATTAAAGATATTTTAAATTGCAAAAAGTGTGCATGAAAATGTAAAAGTTAATAAAATATTAAAAAGAATTTGATCAATGAGTTCCCTCGCATGATTGCACAATCAAAGCCCCAAATTAGGGGAGAACTCTTTATTAGAGATCTGGAGCTCATTTTTCAAGGACTAGGTCTTGGAGAAGCGATTTTCAAAGAAGGAAGTTTTCATAAGAAAGGGGTTTTCTCATGTTCTTCATGGGATTGCGTGTTTGCGTGTTAGCATCAAATTCAGGTAGAATCTTGTGATTAATTTACGCAAAAAGATTTCCATCTTTCCAATCTTCTGTCTGCTTCGTGTTTGGATAGATTCGTTCTCAAATATTTGTAGATTTGTTTGATATCATTGATTAAATCATGTTGTGAATCTTAATTTATCTTTGTATCGAAGTTATTTGTGTTTGAGGAATTGAGTTTGGAACCCTTGTTCTATGAATTTTAATAGTTGGGTATTTTTAATTGGGAAGGGTTTTGAAAAGAAATTGAATTATAGCATGCAAATTCGATTGATTCATTAGGTTTTCCCTATTATTAGATTAAATCCGAAATTTTTATTAAAAAAATATATTGAGGGGACGTATTTTGTTTTGTTTTTTATAAAACAAACAAAAAATTAAAAAATAAAATAAAATATATAATAATTGGTGAGTGGGGCCACCAAACCCCCACCCACCTACCACCTTGCCTTATAGTGGTCGACAGCAGAATATGTTGCGTACACAGCAAGTACTATCGTTGTCACAGCAACACCTTGTTGCAGTCGCAGTACGCCTTGCTACAGCAGTTATACCATTTTGCAGGTCGGCGGGCCTTTAAACACGCCAATTTTATTTTATTTTTAGTTTTTAAAACAAGAGACGCAATGCGTCATAGTTCCTGCCTAACGCATAATGGTTGTAGAAGTGTAGATGAGTGAGAATCCAAATTAACATTGTGAATGCATTAATTTTTGCCTAGAAATGCACTTGTGATCTGATAGGATTAGTCATATTTTGTTGTTAAATTCTCGTCCTAAAAATGCGCTTGTAATTTGATAGGATGGCTTATATTTTGTTGTTAAGTTCTCGTGCTATATTATTATATCTTTGGGCATTTAAGCCCAAGAATAAGAGGCCAAAGTCCCCAATATGGCACTAAGTGCTTAATATCATACTACAAGCAATACATATCCTTTAGACAAATTTGAACCTTCTACATTGACAACTTAAATTATGTGCAATGAGGAAAGATATCCATACCAATATTTGAATTATAGAACTTGAAGAAGTGGCGAAGCATTTGGAGTATCACATTATATGTTTAAACATACCATGCATGCTACTAGAGAACCATAAGTAGTTGGAATAACTCCCCCAACTATGTATTATTCTCATTTTGATTATCAAATGGAACTCACACTATTTTTAATCATTAGCACTAGACAAAAACTAGGATAGAGATATGGATAAAGATAAATAGCAGTATACAACAATAACAACATAAACATATATGCTAAGGAAAAAAAAAAAAGATAGATAATATAGAGGAAGAGGAAGAGAGATAAAATAGTAAGATAGAGTGATAACAACATAGTTGTGTGTGTGTGAGAGAGGTAATTAAATATAATTATTTTTCTTAATAAAACAAATAGTCAAAATAAAATTATGGTTATAATAAAAAATTAAAATATATTATATTTTAATTAATGAAATTAAAAATTTAATTTTTATATTAAAACTCACATTTCTATAAGAAAAAATGAAATGTATTGAAATATAAAAATATTTTATAAGTAAAACTAATTGTTTAATTTTACACAATTAGAGAAGGTTTACTATTTAATGTTTTGTATTTATAAATTTTTCATAAAATCAAGTAAATTTTAATTATGAAAAATATCTATATAGTTTAATATGTACATTTGTAAATAATAAATAGATGTAATACATATAAATTTGATGTTGATGAATAAATATGATGTAATAAATAAGAAATAAAATATAACTATTTAATTTTAATACATAGTTTATAAAAACATAATAATAATTTATATATCTTTTAGAATTGAATTATTTCTTTTTTTGGTTATTTCTTTAGTATTTTTTTTTATATAAAATATAATTATTAATTTAATATTATAATATATATTTAAGTTTTAAATGTATTTAATCTAAATGATAAATTGTTTAAATAAAAAATAATAATAATAAATGATATAATTTATAAATTGTAACACTTATCAATTATACATATTACAAACACTATTATAAAATATAATTAAAAAATAATATTTTTTAATTTATTTTTATAAAAGTAAAATAATAGTAATAATTTAACTACTTTTATTAAAAAAGTAAAATTTAAAAAAAAAAATTAGAAATTCAAATGCTAAGATATAACATATTGAAATTATATTAAAAAAAGCGCACACACAAACACACATATATATAAGAATAATTTGAACTTATGCATTTGAACTTATGCATTAGATGAAGTTTTAAGAACAAGTTATATTAAATAGTAAAAAAGAACATCAATGTAAAACTAATAATAAATATATTTAAAATTAAAAATTAAAAATATTTAATAGATTGTGATAATTAATATTGATTAGACATGTTGTTTGAGATGGAAGATAAAATGATTGAAAAAATAAAATCTTATCAACTTGTCACAAATGTGGAAAAGATAAAGTTGTAATTAATACATTCATTAATGCAAGATAAAGTTGTTAGAAAATATTTATATTTTTTGTTGAAGAAAATTAATTTTCTCCCCCACTAAAAATAGTATGGACTAATAGAATGGATGAAAAATATGATTTATAAAATAATGAAAATTTTGAAAAAGATATAAACATTTGAAATCTCATATAATCTTTTAAATTTTTTGATTTGATTGGTTAGTGTTAATGTCATATTTGCATTGACATGAATGCATAAGTATTCCTGCCTTGGCAGGAACTAAAAATGTTTTATTAAATTTAAATATTATTAATGTGTTTTTTAATAATAATTTTTTATTTAATTATTAAATGTATTAATAATTAATAATTTTATTTATTTTAGTTTAGTATTTATTAATTAATTTAGTTTAATTTAAATTTTATTAATAAGTAAACATGATTTTTATATGTTTTAAATGGAAATGTTATTATTTAATGATTTTGATTATAAATAATCTTATGATTATTTTATGTAAACTAATCGATAATTATTATTTAATAATTTAGTAATAATTATTTAAATTACTTTATGATATTCAATCGAGGCATGATTTTGTGAGTTAATGGTAATTGTGTAATCGGTTATTAAAAAAGGTGAAAATGGGTTCAATTATATAGAGATTTTATGAACTTAATCAAACCAAAACTTTCAACGAAATGAAATCTCAAACCTTACTGTAAACTCAAACTGTGTGTTTTCAAAATCAAAGAAAACTATGAAACTACACTATTAGTTGTACATTTTCTTGTATGTCAGGTTTGGGGTTGACTTAAGAGTGTTGACCAATTTCAGGATCTCTACCAAAGGCCGGGCGTATACTATTTTTGATGATGTCATGTTTTGTTGCAAGTATGTACTTGTTTTTGAATCAATCCTGTTAGGACGATTGTTTGGGTAAAATATGTGATTTTGATCAATGATGCCTTTTCAGTCTTTATGGCTATATGAGACTTTTTGCTTTTATTGAAGCCTAGGGTAGGTTATATGTATGTGAGGTTGGGAAGTGGCTTGCAATGGAGGCCAAGGCCCTAAAGAGGTTGACGGGTAACCCATTGTAGGCTATTTTAATAAGTGATAACACTACATTAAATGAGAGTAAAATAAACTAATAAGAGTCTTTTTCTTTCCTTGCCTATGCCTCAAGTGCTAGTAAAGACTAGGATGGGAGTAGAGAGGACGCTTGGTTGCAACCTTACTTAGTTAGTATGCTTTGTCAGTACGAAAGGATACTAGTGCCGCATAGAGTCACTAGGGAGCCGGAGTATTAAAAGACTAGCCGGGTAACCTTAGAGTTGGCTCATGCAATGACACTTGCCCACTTGCATAGTAGATTCCCTACATGTCTTTGTTTGCCCCTTGGTTTAGATGTTACTTGTGTCTTGGTACCCTGAGTGAGATTGCTTTCAGGTTTTCCCTTGACCTAGATATTACTTTTGACTTTTGGGATTGTTATCCTATTTGGGAGTTGAGACTATCTCCTCAGCGCGGTGGGAGTGGACCCTTTTCCAGTTACCACGAGGTTGGGTGGTAGTGTTTTTAACTTTTACCATTGAAATCCATCAGTTCGATGCCGTGGCTGGAGTTCCTTGTTCTGTATTTCCTTTCATTCTATCTTTGTGTACTATGTTAGATGGTTATACCTATTGTATGTATTTTATTTCATGGATCTTAAAGAAATGATGTAATCTATTTTATGATGTATATTCTTTCAGCCTTTCATACCCTATGACCTGTACAGTGGATGATTGTGTGTTCCGATTATTGCCAAGTGACATTTGAGACAAGTATATTATTTAAATAGATTTGAACGTGTAGTTAATCTTTAATGTGGATGTTATATATATATATATATATATATATATATATATATATATATATATATATATATATATATATATATATATATATATATATATATATATATATATATATAGGTTTTAGTATTAATTAAACTTAAATTTGATTCTACATCATGGGGCCCCTAAGAATTGTAATTTGTTCTGTGGTATGTGTTTATGTGTTTATGTGTATGTTATTGCTTCCACTATTTTATATCTGTTGTTGTTATGTTATTATCTTCTTCTTTTTTTAAAGTTTGGCAAACTTAGTGAAACCTTAGGTTAATTTCTTTTTGGTTCCTTGGCAGGGCATTACACAAGCAGATGAAAAAAATGAGGCCTTTTAAGTTTTATGAAGAAAATTTGAAGGCTCAAACATGATAAGTTTTGCAAGTATACTAGAAAATCGAAAACTGGAATTCATTAAAAAGTGAAATCTTAGAATGTTTGTCATAAAAAGGAATAACATTCGAAAAAAATAGAAATAAAATGTCTTTTGATAAAAAGTCCCTCTTGCATTTTTACTTTTGTTCATTCTTAGCATATTAGTTTGGCAAAAAAAAATTAAAGAAAATTACAATGCTATTTCAAATAGAGAAAAAAACGCTCCAGTCTTTAATGCTAAGTAAACATTTCATAAGCACCTACACCTTTCTTAATAGTTCTGGTAGGGAAACATTTCTTGGCATAGAAATGCAAAGGGCATGGAATATGAAGGACAAGCTTTGATGAATCTGAAATTGGGATTAATTTGTGGTCAGGTAAGATAGTGAAACATATTAGGGAAGGCTTAGCTATTGAAATTCTTGCCTGGTAGTATTCAAGTAATGTGTGAACTACAAAGTTATAGATTCAACCACTATACTTAACATTATTCCTCTAGACCAAAGATTTTTGTTGACATTTCTCCTCCATCATTATAGCATTTGGCATGCTAAATTACAAAATTTTATTCACAAAGCACACCTGACTTTTTAAAGAATACTAAACAAAAAGATATCTTTTGGAGATTAGCAAATATGTATGCAGATATCTAAAATATTATTCTATTACAGGTTTGACATGTCTTACAATTCAAAAACAGAAAAGTACAATGATGAAACCTGCATTTAGGCTTGTTATACATGGAGTGCAATGCCTATTCTCAATTGACAAAAGATTCAATTAGACATTGGTTTCTATCTTTTCTACTTTTTAATATGAGCATTGTGTATCTAGAACTCAATTTTACGTCACTGCAGTTTTACTATTAATTTAAATAGAGTACTTAGCATAGATGTTTAACTTCTCTTATAAAGTAGACTAACCCATGCAAAACAAGAGAACAACCCAATTAAAGACTTCAATGCCAATTGTGTCTTTCTTTGGAGTCTATAGATATGATTACAGAAGAATTGGACATGGTTAAACCCCATGTTACTTTGTAAATTTCAATAGAGTAGGCTATACTGATATATGCAAGTAGTGTAGAAATAAATCAGCAATGGGTCATAACCAAAAAACAGAGTCAATCAATGTAACTTGTGTTATCTCGTTAAGGAAAAGTACAGGAAAATACCTCCGAAATATTCGATCCAGAAGACATTCCATTTGTTGTCCTTGAAAATATGAAATAAAACAAATATTATGTCAAATCGTCTGGCAATTCTTCCTTTATATGCAAAAACAATGTTAGATTGCACACGGAAACAAAATCATTTTGATTGCTCCTTTTGAGAAAATTCATCACAAAAGATTCACAAACAACACTTCTAAGAATTTCATCAGCTTGTTCATAAATAGGAAAAACTAAAAAGCTGAAAATGGATGCAAGTTAACCTGACAATACCTGAAAAACCACAAAAGTTTCCAGAACTCCACTAATCCAGGACTAAATATTTCATATTGCAGTCTTTCTCGACAGTTTTCCATGTAAACAGAGTGATAAGGTAGAATTTTCTTCAAAAAGAAAGCACGGTATAAGAAAGAAAGTGACTACAAATCACCAGAATTGGGCACACGTGATGAAAATCTGTTGGTCACTTTGGTTCTCTGTAGGTGTGGACCTATATCTATTTAGGGTGGTTGTCTAATGTCTACTGGAAGATGTGAGTCTTGCTCAGCAAACATCCACTGAATAAAATGGATCAAACAAAACTAATTTTGAAATCCTAATACAAAACCTCCACATTATGAAACTTTAAAAAACGGAATTGCCATTATGATTGCATTAAACTGAGGAGACAATGTTTCCTTAAATAAAAAATCACATGGTAGAAGTCACTAAAAATAGCGGACTGAAGTACTAGAAATATCTAAAAATCTAAATATAGAACCTAAGATGACCATTATAGTAAATATAATATTATTTTAATACCCTCCATTAATGGTCATTGGACTACCCTACAAAAGACTATACATGTCTTGTGCTCACAAATTCTTCAGAACATTCTGCTGCTACTGAGACCCACCTGGATCTGCAGAATGTCAATGACCAAGAGTAGACAAAAAACAAAGAAGGTTGCCCCCTTCTTTAGAATCTCTACAACAAGAGGGTAGAGCCTGCCACTGACCCTCCCTGAAATTGCAAAACCAAAGACTACAAATTTTCACAAAAACAACCAGATTCGAACGTGATGCTGGATAACTGAATTGTCCTTCCCTGGAAACAGACATACACACTGAGAGCAGCTGCCACAATTTTGAGGAAAAATTGTCAAACATCGCAAACTTTTGCAGATGAGTAGAATGCCCCCAAACGGACTGCAAAATATCATGATTTGAAGATTACAAAGCATTGGTTTTTCGGAAAAAAAGGTAAAACCCCAAAAATAGGAACACTTGACATAATATCCCACATGAACTTCGCGGATAACAGGGATTTTTGAGGTGAAAATTTGATCAAAACCAAACAGATAGCTAGCACAAAATCTGAGGCACAGATACAAAAAATCATTTTAAAGAAAAAACAGAAAAACCCAACAGAAACTAGAGAGCCCTACTGAACTACAGAAACCCTGGCCAATACACAGGCAAATCCTTAATTTTCTAGGAAAAAATTATAAACCCTAGCAGATAACTTTTCGGGAAAATTTATTAAATCCCAACAGAATTTTTTAAGGGAATAAATTAATAAACCCAACAGATAATTCCTGAGGAAAAATTATTAAAATTTCCATGAACCTGGGCTCTCCCAAGAGGGAGTCATACCTAGATCGGCTCCCATTCTGATACCATGAAACTTTAACAAACAGAATTGTCTTCAAGATTGCATTAAACTGAGGAGAGAGAGTCTCCTTAAATAAAAAAATCACATGGTAGAAGTCAATAAAAAGAGTAACACTAAAAATTGCAGACTGAAGTACTAAAATATCTTTATCTAAATATAGAACCTAAAATGACCATTATAGTAAATATAATATTATTTTAATAAGAGTGTGAAACTTGGAAAAAAATAGAATGAACATTGAATTAACAATGAACTCTTAAATAGAGTTTGCAAATGCTAATTATAGCATAAACATAAAAAGCAAAGTTGTCTAAACAAAGACCACATCTGAATAAAGAACTGAAAGCACGCTAAACAAGAAAGCCTAAATGACCATTAACTAAGATTCTAAAAGAACATGGTAACTACAGTGAGATACTAAAAATTCTGATACTAAACCTCCACATTATGCATTCAAAACCAAGACTTGCAGCTCACAAGAAAGAAAGAAATCTAATCAGGCATAAGAAATTATTTCTTGAGGCTAGACAAGATAATCAGTGAAAGAAAAAGTAAATGAAATGGAACTTGCTTAGCCATCTTTCCATTATTTCTGTCCTCCTATCTCTTCCTTCTTAGAAAATTAGCAATGGATTCGTAAATCTGCCTTCTAAACATCATTGAACAGTTGATGATCTAAAAATGTGTTTTCAAAGATTAAAAAACCTTGCATTAAACATTCAAATGAAGTCATGCAATTTGCAAGTAATGTAAAGTTTCTTCTGAGCTTAAGAAACTATTAGCAAGATTAAGCAAGATAATCAGGGAACCAAAAAAGGTATGAAGTGAAACTTCTTGATCCTTTTGTCCTTAATTTCACCCCTATCTCACTTTTTATGAAAATATGATGCAACTTAGCCCACACAGGTAGCAAAGTTGGCTTGGGCATCCAGTTTGACTCCAAATCTCAAACTGACTTGATGCACCTAGCTTGCAGGTGGCTTGCAGGTGGCTTGCCCCTTCCCGACCCCAACTTGGCAAGTAAGACCAAGGCAAGGCAGGTTGGGCACTCAGATGGGTCACGGGGATACTACTAGCGCAAATAAAAAACAATATGATGCAACCTTGCTACAAGACCGTGAAGATGGCACCCTATTTTCAATCTCCCCACTATGTCAAGGACTATAACGCAACCAAAGCACAACAAATTTATGGACCAAAAGCTCACTCCAGTAAATCAATGGCATGTTGCATGAACAAGCATAAGTACTGTAGGGCCAGCCTAAGTAGGTTTTCATATCTCTCAATTGGGCCTGGTGATATGGGTAAACAGTATAAAAGCATATGAAATGGAACTTGTTTAACCATCTTTAGGTTCTTTTTGTCCATACCAATTGAACTGGTAAATCTGCCTTCCAAACATCACTAAACAGATGATGATCTAAAAAGGTGTTTACAAAACAAAGAACCTCCCCACTAAGCATTCAAATGAAGACTTGCAATTCACAAGTATAAAACAGTTTCTTCTGAGCTTAAGTAACAATAATTAATTAATAGTTAATCAATACAATATTACAAATTAATGTTATTAATCAAACGTATATTATTAGTCCATATATATAGATATTGTTAACAATCAATATTATTAATTAATATAATATCAATGTATAATTAATTAATATCAAAAAAATATAGACAAGAGCCTACAACACAACGGTAAATTGTGAGCCTCTTCTCTGAGAGGTTTTGGGTTCACATCTATTCAAGTATAACTAATAGCAATAATCATAATAATTAATCACGACAAATAATAATAACTAACCTTGGCTTCAGCCTCTTACAGATCAAAAAAAATTATCAATGTTCATAATATTATTGATCAACATAATCTTAATAATATTAACCAAATCAAGATTATTATATAACCACCACCAATATTATTATGGACAAAAGGGACAATAGCCAAAAAACACTATGAGACACCGACTCTCCACGTCACCATCCTCATGCAACAGGAAGGATGCGACTATTGCAAAACCGGGATGCTTCCCTTTCCACACACACACAAGTATAAAACAGGGTGAAACTTAAAACAAGGGATCATCTCCACTGAGAACAAGCAATCCACATAGACAGAGGGAAATGGAATAACCATTGCAAATGAAGGAAATAAGAAACAACTATCACTGAACAAATAGATTAAGAATGATGCTTATTCAATAATAGAAGGGTCCGTACACAATGGGATTGGAAGCATCGAAGATCATAACAATATACACAGTAATCGGGATATTGATCAAAGGAAATATGAATAGCCATTAAGTCTATGGTACTTGCATTTGGTGGAAGACAAAGAGGTATTGGGATGTAAACTTCCTTAGTAACAGATTTGAATGTATATACATGGGCTGGAAATTGCAGAAGTTAGAATCAGCATAAGAAACATAGAACTAGGGGAAAGACATTTATCTGCAGTCTATTAAAGATAGAGTTAAGTAATGTAAACCTTCTCTTGACTATTTTGAATACACAATAGGTTTGTACATATCTCAGGATACAAGATAAAATATCCTAGATATTCCCTTAGAAATCATATTGATATGGAATAGGAATTGAAGAGAAGAGAATCCAGATAGGATAGAGGATGACAAATGTAATGGATACCCTTCAAGGAAGAGAAGAGAAAGGAAATGAAGCATTTACAATGCTGGTAAGCATTGTGTGATAACAAAATATACTGTAACGTATGTATGAATTAAATATTGATTGCCAGAGTGTTATATCTGAATCCAATTAGGAATAAGGAATATAAATGAGTACTCAGATATGTATAAAACCATACTCTCTCTTAATACTATTTCTGCTCGAGAAGAAAGGGCTATTAATTATAATATTTCCAAAGAGGGGCTTGTCTAAATTTAAGCAATGGCATCAGTCCCAAGACAGGGTAGGGGTCAGCATCCCAGAAGCCTTGAAGGCAAGCTCAAGATAGGATATCGGCTTGGACCAGTAAACTTTGAGAAAACCCATTGTATTTTGTCTCTAGGCACCTTGCTTATACACATAATCCTTCCTTCCACAAGTTGGAATGCTAATGAGGTCAGTATAGATGTCAATAAATCTACACAGATAACTTGGATGGATTAATTGAATGAATAATTCTCTTACTTTGATTGAACTGTTGTACTTTAATATTTATCCATTTTGCTTGGACATAAATATTAGAATCGGTTTAAACTGGTAATGACTAAGTCTAATCCTATCAGGGGACATTACACTTGTTACAAAAAGTAGTATAAAATCCTACCAATAAAAAAAAGGAACAGGTGCTAGTCTCAATAAATAAGATCTGGGCCCTGAAAGAAACACGTGTCACTTAAAGGAAAGCACAGGGCCCTGCCCTGTGAGATTATCTTATATGAAGGTTCTAATCCTGAAGCTGAATGATGAGACTACCGCAGGAAGATTACTTATTTGAAAGATATAAGTAGAATTACTCAACAAAATCAAATGCAAAAATGAGAAGAGACAATTTTGATATAGCAACTGATATTGCAAATACATCTCTTAAGTTTTATTGGATAGTTGATAATCTTCAAGGTTTTACAAAAAGAGAAATCAATTGATGAGCCCTACACAAATGAATGCTAATTCTAAATATATACATATAATAATGTTGAGCAGACACCCCAACAATGCAATGAGAAATATATACAATATCAAAAATTACTCTTCTTTCTAGAGAAATAAATTCAGGCCTTCAGTACAAACTACATGTATTTGCTTTCTTAACAACTAACCTATCAAAGAGATGCACAAGGTTAATGCTTTTTGCCAAAAGGCTACAATGAAGTCCCTTAATCCAGTCTGTGGCAAAAAAATGACATGTTGTGGAGTAATCCCTAATTTGTCATCAAATCAGAACTGATATGAAATATTAAATGGGTTTCGTGAAACATTAAATGGCTTTTAAATTTTGAAGTTAAACCATTTGAAATATTCCAGCTTCTGGCCCATCTTAGTTAAGTCTCCTAACCTTCCATCCAGAAATTTTATGTTATATATATATATATATATATATATATATATATATATATATATATATATATATATATATATATATATATATATATCATAACCTTGTCATCCTAACCGACCAAATCAAAGTGTATCGAATGAGATAAGTATGAGTATCGGGCATTGAGTATAAACCGATACCATGATCCATCACAAATCTTAGTTAAGGCTGTGATTGTATTAAATGAATTGGTAACATTGATCGGTGCTTGCTAAGGTTTTAATTATGCATTGGGGTATGGTTACATAGGGTCATACCCCTACGTAAACATATCTCAATGCACACACACACATATATATATTGTATGCAATTTTGAATTCTGAGATAATCAATAACAAAGGCAATTACATCTCAGTCTAATTCAGATCTGCATATTATATATAAAACTGAATCAGTACAAAGACAAAAGGAAAATCTGTTCTTATCATATAAGGATATTTATTTCAGTTCAAGAAATACATACATATATATATAAGAATTGAATTGAAGATTGCTCAGTATACTTACATAGACAGATTATAAGTTTAGTTAGTCTCCACCAATAAACAATCATTAAAACTTTACATGGTTTCAGAGCCTAATTGGTAGAGAGACTTCTAAATTTAAATTCTTGAAACAAAAGTGATAACACGTCAAACAATCTTAGAGTAGAATTATAACAAATTCTCAAAAAATTAGAACTAGAATCATTCATTTTATCAGATATTTCAATACCTGAAGATGAGGCAGAAAACACCACTTGAAAAAGACGAAATAATAAAGCCAGGAAAATCGTTGTTGATTAAGTAAAAGATCATATTCTTCCATCCATCTTAAATCTCAAAAAGGCATTCGAAGTATTTGTTGGTAAACAGATTGTTCTTTTCGATTTAACTCTTAAACGGCCAAATTTGTGAACAACGTCTAATTACAACAGTTGGAAAGTTGTTATGAAATGACTAACTTCCCTCTAAATTCTTAGGTACAGCTCCCTATTGCATAGTGATTTGCAATGAATTATATTTGCTTCTAAATCTAAAACGGGGTGTGTTCTTAACCCGAGAACAGAAAAGGTAAACCAAGCTAGGCCTAAATAGGGACTAACTTAGGCAAGAGTTGGTATTTTAAGATTAGTTAAGTCTATGGATTCACACATCTTATGAACCCGCAAAGCTTAACGATTCAACAATGTATGCTAACTAAAACTAAACTGATATCAGCAGGAAACTAACTACAGAGAAGAAACGACTGACTTGAAAGAAAACGCAAAAAGGGATTTCTCTTGAACCTATGATAACAATACTATTATCTTCAATTTACAGTTTCGAAACAGGGGAATAAAACTCCATTCATGCCTTGATTCAATTCAGACGAAAGAGAAAACATAAAACTAACATAAACAAAATGGAACAAAAAATAATTAACACAAAATACCATTCAATTGTCTTTGCAACATCAAGTATTTCACACCAAAAATTAGCCAACCTTCTATTAATCTTTCGATTCAATACATATAGGATTTTGAGATGACCGTTACAAAATGGGACTAAAATTGGTTCATCTCCTCAAAATTGACAAATGGCAAGGAGCAAATTTGTCTATTACAATCATTACATCAAAATATGAAAGGGCAGGATATGAATCACTTCGCCTTCTTTCCCTTTTCCGACTTTGCCTTATAGGCCTTGGCGGCAACAATGATTGGAATTAATTCTTCATGTCTATGAACATGGACATTTGTGTATCTCAAGCGCCACTTGGAATGCTCTCTAGCTAAATCTTTAACGACATTTAACCACTTCTATATCTCCTCCATAGCCACATGTACACACACCAAGTTTTTGGAGCTTGGAAACTCTATTTCGATGATTGGAAGATATCTCCATCAAGCCATCTATATAACTAGAGAAGTTCTTTTGCATGACAACCACTCCAATGATCCCCTTTCCTTGTCCACTAGTCTAGGAATCTATATGTAGACCTCTTAAGAATTCATAGTTTCTGTCTTGATCCTTTTTTCACTTTCGCTTCTGTTTCTTTAAGTCCTTCCTCTATCACCAGGATCATCTCAAACTTGAATTGCATGCCCTGGAGCCACTTAAATAGAGGCTTGTCTCCCTTAGGCAGAATCTTTACTTCCACAGCCTCTTTAGCCTTCATATGGATAATCATCTTCAATAAAGAAATACAATCTTCACTCTTAACTTTTTCTACTACCAGGGTAGCTCAATTGGCTGAAATATTGTCCTCTGTTTCGAGCCTCAGTGTTGCATTGTCAATCTGCTCTATAATAGCAAGTCCTTCTAACTTGAGTTTCCCACTCCATTCTCTACCAATCTGCCCGAAATGTTTGTCTTCTTGTAACTGGGAGATGAGTGCTTGAACATCAGTAGCAGTAGGATCACTAGTAATTGACATTCCAAAGATACTTGCCGATGGGGTGACTAATTGCCTGATAAAGCCATTAAGTTCATGAGTTTCCACCTTCATTCTGACTTTTGATAATTTAAGGCTTTCAAATTGTCCTTCTATCACATCGTTTGTTGACTTTCATAGGCCAACCTTGGTGTCATGTCTGACCTCCCCGAGATCCACAGAATGCAAGGCAAAATCATCTGCAGGCATATCTTCAATTCTTCCCTCTTTAGTGGGTTTGGCAATTTCCATCGTTAGATGCCCTATGTCAGGATCTTGTCCAAGAATTGACAAGGTCTTCTGCTTTTTTACTTTGCTCAGTGTTGATCCAGAGCGGATAGCCAAAGATAAAGTCTCTTTATTAGGAACTCCTTCCTCTCTCCTCTTCCTTTTTCTGTCCAAGGTGTCCTCCAGCCATGACTTTGTGTCGATCACCTTGTATGCAGTCCCAAGTGTATCTATACTAAACATCTTTCTCTTGACTAGGGTCAGTGTTTTTGTGGCTGAAGAGAAAGGATTCTTCAAGGCTTGTGAGATGAGCTTTGAAGATTTCGGGCCCTTTTCTATCTCTATAGTCTTCTTTGTTGCTTCATAGGATTCAATTGACTCACTCTCACTGCTTCCACCATCTCCAAGATCTACTACTTGTACTTGGGGACTACTTGGAAGGAGTAGCGTTGCACTCACAGATGGGATCAGACTGCTATGTGGTGAGAGAGCAAGTGTTACTGCACCATCTTTTAATTCCTCTGCCTTCTTCTCGGCTTCTGTTGGAGTTCCAATCGGGTAGAGAGTCATCCTAACAAGTTTTGCCTAGGAGAATACTTTTTTCGGGAGGTTAATCACCTCCATCTAAGGGTATTAACCTCCATCTAAGGGTTGTGTTGGCCCTTTGGTAATAGCCAAGGTTGCACCTGATGTGCCACCTTGGGAGGAGGAAGGCGCTGCAACTTTTGGGGAAGCTTGAGCGGATGTGCCTTTGCTCTAACTCCTAGCTGTGGTCCATTTGACCCATTTTTCAGTCCTCTTGTAGATTTGAGCCATCATTATATCTAGCTCTTCCCCAGAGTCTTCATAAGGTTCTGAGCTTATTGGAGTGCCTCTGAGCTTTGTCAGGTAAGTGTTGCTATACATGTTCTGGCCATCATCCTCTACTCCTACATCAATGTTGACATTGTACATTTTCACCTAATCAACTGTTAATCTAGCGAAGGCTTGATCACAGCTCTCGAACTCGTTCTTGTAATCGGCCCAGTAATCCTATTTGGTGGTAATATGCTTAATTACACTTTCGATTTGCAAAACATCCCTTGCATAACCATTAAGGTTGAACATGGGTCTCAAGACTTTGTAAATGTCCAACTTATACTTCATCTCGAACACCTTCAACAGGTTCTTGGCGTTAAAGCAGGTGTCACAACTGAAAGCCCCCACCTTCATGGGGAATTTGCACCCTTTCTTCTTCAAGCTCCCACTCAACACGTTCACTTGAATGGCCTACCGCACGATCTCAATCAGCACGAGCATGTCATTAGGATATCTTGGTAGCTTCAAGAGGAAACCATCGAAAGTTGCAAGATGCAAATAAGAAAAGGATGAGAATTGGATGAAATAACTTCCAAATTGGCTGATGGCCGCCATGGCTTCAGGACTAAATCTCCTTTCTGGACATCTATGTAGCTCCCTGCAAATCCTCATAGTAAATGCATTATTAACTTTCACATACTCCACATAGCTATTTTTCAACTGTAAGAATGGATAAAACTCATAAGACTTCACATCATCAGGAAAATTCTTCACTCTTGGGAGGCTTGGCCATAGTTGCAATGAGGCTAACATATAGATGAGGAAAGAGGATATATAGAATGTGTTGTAAAATTTTGCAGCACGGAGGGCATTGGACAGAATTTCGCTTGCCTCATGGGCCCAATCAATATATTGGGTGTCAGAGCAAATGACTTGCACTAAAAAGAAATACTACTCAACGAAATTCAAAGCTTCTACCTCACCTTTCAACCTATGTAGGAGAACTAGGATATCAATAATCTCTTGTTTGAGGTTGGTCCCAAACAAGGTCTTAGGAACCTTACTCTTAGCACTCTGTGGTTTCTAGAACCATGTCTACATGATTTCTTTCCTCTAGGTCATCTTCTTTGTGGAGAACTGGAAAATGGTTCCTCCAAAGGCCAAGTCTGAGAATTCTTTCCATTCTGGTACTCAAAGGCAATTCACCACAATTTGCCTGTCGATTGAAATCAACATTGTGTCATCCGGTAGCACAATCTGCCTTGTCTCCAGGTTGTAATGATGTATACATTCGTAGATTAACTTCGGGGCCTGAACTGCAACCAAAAAACTAGCCACCTCGACCAACTCACATCCTAGGAGTTTCTCAATGATGGGGTGAATCCATTCAGACCTCACTCTCTTTTGAAAATCCTCCATGTCGTAGAAACGAAGAGAGGTGTTTGTGAAATTCAGCAATTGGGATTTGATTCCAGTCAACCCTTCAAAACCTACAAAACTAGTTGCCATGACTTTGAGAGTGAGACTTGAAATGAGAAAGTGAAAGGAATGGCTAATGCAACGATTACTAACTTTTCAAAAGTTATGCACATTAACAAAATAGCAGTTCAAAGAAAGAGAGGTAGTTTGTTCAACTGTTTATGTTTCCATATATATGGGAACCTTGATTCATTTGTTGATCTTCAGAATTCACGCCACACAAATGAATTGAAAGAGAGATCCGTTGAAATAGTAAATGCGAGGGTTTAACGGGCATCTAGGGGTCTTTTCACTGTTCTGTTGGGTTCAACGATAACTTTCTATATCCCCATAACTTACTTTCCCGTTTTCCTTTAAGTCCCGGGAAGTTGCCATTATAGTACTCTGCAGGAGAATGTCCGCTAAGTCGAATTATGATCATTATCTCTTTTCCGTAATGGTTAGGTTCTCTCTATTATCATTCTGAGATGTTTTATGCACAAATTGCGAATCTAACTTGATCATCGGCTTGATTTTCTTTGGAATTCGGGAAACTGTCTTCATGGGTTGAAAACCCACCGAGGAGAAGATAGTTTATGTTTCTCTGCCAACATTTCCTTTCTTAGTTGAATTTTAGACCCTTGCCCCTCTTGGAATTGGAAATGTCTAAGTGAGGTGCGAAGACCTATCAAGGACCACTTATCATACCTTTTCATCCTAAACTACCTTTTTGGAAAACCAACTTCATGGGTTGAAAACCCACCGAGGAGAAGTTAGTTCTAAGTTTTTCGCCGGGGACAATTATGAGAGCCACGACAAATCTGAAACATTTTTTGAAGTCATAATCACAAAGTGAGCATTGATTCACCACAAGATGCCTTGTTATTTTCATGTTTTTTATCTGTGTGCATCATTTAGTGCCTTTCACGGGAAATCATCTTCATGGGTAGAAAACCCACCAAGGAGAAGACAATTTTTGATTTTCCACAAGCTTCTATTTTTTAAAATAGTGGTAGGCCGTAAGCGGATATAACTTGTAATTAATCATTGAATGAGTAACATGAATCTCCATCGAACTAAGCACTAACCTACCCATAAGATCACTCAACAAAATGAAGAACCACCCGGCTATGAATGAGGAGAGGGAGAAAAGGGAAAATCCGATGGAGACTCATCCAAACTGAGAGGGTTTAGACCTAGACTCAATCACAACTAAGAATTCACTCCTCTCATTAAAACACAAATATTCACTTTTGTTAATTGGTTAGAGAATGAAAAGTGGGGCAAGAGTATTCAAGACAATTAAGGATACATTTGAAATCGACAACTCAAGTAGACTAATTACATTAAAAAATCAATTGATGAAAACAAAAATGAATAAAGGAGAGTCAATTTCATCCTACTTTGGAAAAATTCCCGAAATAAAGAATCATCTATCTTCTATAGGAAGCAAAGTAGAAGACCTTGAACTATCCATAATAGCACTTAGAGGATTACCTATATCTTGGGAAGCATTCATTCAGTTGTTAACAGACCTTCAATACCAGCTTTTGATCAACTAAAAAATGATTGCACATCAGAAGAATCAAGACTAATTTCTAGAGGGATCATTTCAAATCAAGAGGGAGAAAATCAAGCTATTTTCTCAGTCTTCAACAACAAAGGAAAGAACAGGAAATTCAAAGAAAAAAAAATATGATAACGGGAAAGGAAATAATAATTACAAAAGAAATGACTTCTCCAAAGTTCAATGTTATAAGTATGAGAAATTCGGACATACTTCCAGAAATTGTCTGGAAAGGGAAAAAATTCCTAGCTTCCTTAGCCAAAACAAAAAAGGATAAAAATATGTTATTCTATTCTACTAAATCAAGTGAGATGAAATCCAACGAAAATGTGTGAATAATAGATAGTAGTGCTTACCAACATATAACAGGATTCAGAGATAACTTTGGGACTTTTGGAAATTATCTCACTGAAGGAGTCACCATTGGAGACAACTCCACATATCCGGTAAAAGGAATTGGGACCTGTTCTATACAACTAAGAACTGGGGTTACACTAAAACTAAAAGATGTCCTTTTCGTACTGGACATAAAAAGAAATCTAGTATCGATCTTTGGACTTGTTGATGAAGGGTTTCAAGTCACCTTCAATGAAGACAAAATATTGTACTGGCCTAAAAACACTAATCTCAAGAATGCTATCACCGTAGGGACTAGAGATGGGACCCTATATAAACTATGCAACATTCAAAAGCAAGCTCTAAGCCACTAAGTGACAAATTCTAATGAAGTATGGAATAGAAGGCTCAGACATATTGGATTCAGTTCACTTCCAAATGTAGAAAAAATCACCACTAGAACACCTAGCTTAAATTCAAAACATATAGGCACTTGTAAAGGATGTGCTCTAGGAAAGAATATAAAAAGACCTTTTCCTCCTAGTGAACACAAGTCTAAATCAGTTCTAGAACTAGTTCACTCTAATTTATGTGGACCTATGCCAACACTTTCCCTAGGAGGATTCTCTTACTACATAATATCCATTGATGATTTCTCTAGGAAAACCTGGATCTATTTTCTAAAGGTCAAATAATCAAATGAGGTCCTATCAAAATTTAAAGAGTTCAAAGAAATTGTGGAAAATCAAACGTCAAAAAAAAATTAAAACGCTAAGATCAAACAATGGAGGAGAATATACCTTTGAAAATGTCAAATCTTTTTGTACCTCTGTTGGGATTAAGAGGGAGTATATAGTACATTATAATTCTCAATAGAATGGCTAGCAGAAAGAAAAAAATAGAACCATTGTTGAAGCAGCAAAAGCCATGCGTCATGATCAAAATTTACATATCTCATTTTGGGCGAAGGCCACCAATACAGCCGTATACATTCAAAACAAATGCCCACACTCAATACTAGAAAACATAACTCCTGAAGAAGTCTTTACATGAACTAAACCTAACTTAAGTCATCTTAGAATATTTGGTTGCCCTGTTTACATTTACATACCTAAAGAAAAAAGAACCAAGTTAGAACCATCCGGGAAGAAAGGAATATTTGTTGGGTATAGTGAGAACTCCAAAGGGAACTCCAAAGGGTATAGAGTCTATGTACCTGGACAAAGATCAGTTGAAGTGAGCAGAGATGTCATATTTAAAGAAAACGGTGTTTTAAAACTATCTACAAGTACAGAAGATGAGTCCATCACAAACTTAGATGAAAAACTACAAATTGAAATTTAGAGGGAGAACATATTAGAAGAGAATGAACCATTACCAGATACAGAAAATAGAGACATCACTAATATCAAGAAAAGACCATTAACGGCAAGAAAAATGATTGAAGAAAATAGTGTTGAGCCAGATGAAATTTCTAGGGAAAGTAAGAAAACCAGAAACAAATCTTGTTACACTGCACTAGTAACTAAGCTTACTAAATCTGAATTGTCAACTGTTGAAGAAGCCCTAACTTGTCAAGCTTGGAAAGATGCTATTGTTGAAGAATATCAACCTATATTACAAAATGATGTTTGGGATATTGTACCTAGACCAAAAGACAAATCAGTTGTTTCATCAAAATGGTTATACAAAATAAAATATGCTTCTGATGGCAGTATTGAAAAACATAAAGCAAGGTTTGTTGCTTGAGGCTTTTCTCGAAAGGAAGGTACTGATTATGAGGAAACCTTTGCTCCAGTTGCTCAATACACTTCGGTAAGAACAATTATTGCAATTGCAGCATCCAAAGGATGGAAGATACTTAAAACTTTACAAAGCAATGTTCTTAATTATTGGCAAAATATTGAGCAGATTTCAAAAGGATCTCCAAAAAAGCAGAAGAAATTATGCATCATAGAAAGATGTGCATTAAACTTGATCTGAAAGAGGGTTTGTCAGAAGCTATCAAACTGAACTTCTTGCAGTGTATGGAGAATAATCAATTCAACAAAAAGGACAAATGACAAGCATATCATTACAATGAGGAGAGTTATAATTTTTTTTTGAGAATTCTATTCATTGGGGGGCAGGGAGAGGGCGAACTACTAGAAGAAGAAATTGTTGAAAAGGGGGAACATTAAGGGAGGAATAACTGGCAGGGAAATAAACATGTAGAGGAAGTGGACTTTGTATGAATATCTTCACGTATGACAATGGATTATTGCAGAAATAAACTTAAGGATGTGGTGTTATTGGTAAAGTAATATCCTATTATCCTAAGTCTGTCAGTGACGAAATTTAAGAAAGGAAAGTAATATGGATGGATGAGCAACAACCACAAATCCAATAAACTAGTAGGACAACTACATCTGTCTACAAAAAGGAAAACTAAATTTAAATAATCTTATTATACAGGGAGATTTTTCACAGAATCAAGAGTGAAGACAGAGATCTCTCATGTTTAACCTCCAATTCAGAACAGGAGGAATATAGAAAGATGAAGTGCTTTTATGGATGATTAGGATACTAGTATGCATAGCTTTGTTGAATAGAATGACAGTGTTAAGTGTTGCGGTTTTTGAGTATCAATTGCTGTTAAAGAAAGTACACTTGAATTGATTTTAGAATCCTTAACCCTCTATAACATATGTAAGTGATTCCTGTAGTCATTCGATATATAAAAGTTATTTGTGTAGCCACAGAGACGGGAAGGAATCAAAGATTTCTATATTGATAAATTCTTAGCAAAACAATCTCAAGCTGAAGACATGCAAACAGCTTGTGTGATAAAAACAAAATAGACCAGGTTCAAGTTGAGAACACCCATTATTCTATTGAAGCAGGTTAAAAAACAAGCCGCTCTCAAATCCCAATTATACAACTTAAAACTTTGATGTTTGATTGTAAACAATATGAATATACACAAGAGCTTCATAGAGAAATTCCGTACATCTTTGACCAGAGAACTAAAAAGCTATAACTTTTGTTCAGATAAGTCTTTAATTGGAAAATGCAAAATAGGTATGTTACTAAAGGATAACAGTTTCGGGGAAAAATCTGCTTAATTGATTAATATTTGCCAAGTATTCTCATGTTTGCACGACCTTGTCGCAGACCATAATCCATAGAAAAGAATCTTACGAGCTGCGGCAGTACCCAGTTTCCCCATGGTAGTCACCCTTTCCTCAATGTCTATCCTCCAAACCAAAAAATCTAACCTTCGCAGTTGATACTCAAAGTGACACATACTTAAGAGCCTCCACTCACTAATGACTGCACTAAAAAAATTCAAATAATCTGATCAATAACCTGGAAAGACGTCTATAAAAGCAGCTCCACGTCTTATAAATCATTGTCTTTAAGTTCATTTATATGTGCTTGTTACACTAGGGTCAGGACTTCAGTTGTTACCAGTGGCACAACATCAGAATTCAACAAAGGAATGATTTCCCATGAGGTGGTCATGTATGAAAAGATTGACATGATAGCGAATGCGGTGAATGGTTGATTTTGGTGTCCCAGAAATCCAGAATCCATATTAATTAGCCGATGTAGGATGTCGAGGAGCCATACCGATAGGTCCAAAGGTAAGCTATATATTTCACGCCCCAGAATAAGCTATATGCATAAGTCAACGGCATTATTGCTCCATGTGCAACAGTGGAGCCTTGTCTACCAAAAATATAGTTCTAAACGTGAAAAAAATAAACACCTCGCACACGTTTAAAACGATTCGCCCTGCAAAGTCTTCAAAAGGACTTATTGAAAACAGAAAACAAATATGATTCGGAGTACTTACGGTTTAGCCCGGTGCCTGTAGATTGCCACTAGAGAAAGCATTAAGAAGATGATGATCAAATTGCAGACTACAATTGTAGAAACACTGATGCGTGTCGGCCCCTTCTTCTTCTTGCTCTGCTGCAACAACGTCTGCGGCTTGATTCTCCCCATTCTCTCAATCAAATAGAGATCGACCTTATCACAAAATCAAGATTTAGCCACCAGATTTACAAACTACGGCTTCGCATATATGTTAATCATATTACTCGAGAAACAGAGACATCAGAATATAGTTAGGTCAATTTCCAATACGTCGTATTTTAAAGATAACTTCTTCCAAAAAATCCCTTCACTGAAATGTGAATAGATCCTATTTAGCCAGCGTATTGATCCGGAAAACCGCAAAATAATAACAATGGTTACAGAGTACTTACTTTGAGCTGGAGAGCTGGCAATGGATCTAAGGAGAAAAACGAATCAATGCATGCGCCCAATTCCACCCACTAGAAACACTTCTTCCAATTTTTTTCTCTACGATAATCAGAATTTTATATTTACAATTTCGTCTGTCCCGCCCTCTAATTTTCCAAAATTACTACGTTGTTCTTCCCATGTTCGAGCCCAATTCTGCAGCCTAAGGCACAAATCTGGAAGTATGGTGGCAATGGATTATAAGGATGAGAAAATTTAACTATAGAAAAGTGTCCTGCCGTCTGTTCGGTCTCTTGCACCTACTCGACGTGTCCTAAGTTTTATTTTGTAATGTTTAATTAGCTCTATTTTACCTACAATCTGAATAATTATTATTATTCAAGTTTTTATTTTATTTTTTTGTATTTTTATTAATATTAGTTGTGACTTTTCAATTCATATGTCAAACATTTTGACTTGATCGTTAAAGGGGTTCAGTAAATACAAGTCTTATGTATTTAATATTTAATAGCATCAAAATAAAATTGTTGTTCCTTTAAAATAAACAACTTTTAAGGCAGATCAACCATCATAAACACACATACCATTAACATCAAAACCAAAAAGCAAAGTCTAGTAGCATAACACTATAAACTACTACAGTCTTAATTGAATAAACATGCAAACTATTATAACTCTTGTTGGTGTAATTAATTATTCACCTACTTACATTTTACTTTAGCTTATTTAAGATTTTGTATGTGTAGTAGTTTGTGTACGAGACACTTACGAGTTTGTATATTTAGTTGTGCATGGCATAGGAGAATTTCCACTTTAGGTGGTTATAGTTGTACACATTCGACTTTATATGTTGTCTCCACTTTTAGTGCACTTGTCACTTTATCATCCTCCACATGTTGCACTTACTTAATTGCACAAAGGAGGAGGATCCACCCTTCATAGACTTGTAATGCAGGAGCATCTTTGGGTTGTTGGCAACCTTGCATCACCCAAAAATGTTTTCTTTTAGTTTATTTGTTTACTATTCATTTGGATAGTTTTCATGTTATTTTTGCTTGTGATTGATCTAGTTGGCTCACATTCTTAAGTAATCCTTATGGCATGGTCTTGTCATCATGAAGATCGTATGTCTTGCTTCACATCATGTTTTGAGATTCCCAAATGAAGTTATATTAAGATTGGTTTGGTCCTATATTGGCTTTCTTATTCTAACGGTCACGGTGGCAAGTTGTGGCTTCCAGTGAAGATTTACAGTGTATGATGTGTAATGGTGCATTGTTCCATGTTGTAACACATTTGATCAACCCTTGTTTGCTTGACATGATAGATTCATTTGGGGTTGTTCTTATGGTTTTGAGTCCTGGCCTATCTATTTGTCATATGTTTCATTAATCATGAAAATAAATGATCAAATAAGTCAATTTATGGATGGCAATCTTGTATATGAGTATGGTAGTGGTTCTTCTTTAGGTAGTGCAAAGTGTGACAATTGTGCTACATGAATAGGAGATTAGAATAGATTTAGGGAAGCAATTGGGATAACTCTAGTCTATTTGAGGTTAATTAATTATGAGGGATAATGAGTTGCAGACCTCTAGTAGTTGTAGATCGATACTAGTTATATAATATCTACATTGGCAAACCAACTTGATGGTAGTTCTTCCAATTGTGTTTAATGCTTATTAGTTTTTTGGGCATTTTTGTTGTTGCATATTCTTGCTACAAGGATAGACATCTCCTTTAAGGATTATTTATCCTTGATTATGTCAAGTGGTGTCAAAGCAAGTTACAAGTTATACATCAAAGAAGAATAAGCACTTAGAATTTTGTGCCTTGACTTGCATGTCTTGTTGTTGTGGGGTGGTAGAAGTTGAAGTTCTCATATGCATCAACAAAGGCTAGTACAAGGTGGAAAGAGAAGGATTAACTACTAGAAGATTAGAGTTCACACTTGTGAACCTAGTTGTGGGGTGGCAAAAGATCGGACCTAACCTATAATTATGGAGGTTGCATAAGGAGGATTGGTTAGTTAACAAAGTTGATAAGGGTTTTATTTATCAAATAGACCTAGTTGATTAAGCTATATTATTAGTGTTAGTAGGTAGATTGTGAGATTAGATTAGGTAAATTAACACTTGTAATCAAATTGTCAAATATAAGGATTTGAAGATTGACATCTCGATAAACATGTCACCTGAAAGAATGGATCCAATAAGATAGAGTAAATGATGGAGGATTTTAGAAATGAGATAAGGGTTGAGATCCAAAATGCTTAGTTGGGGCTAGGAGAAACCCTGAGACTAAAGATTTATTTGAGGAAGTTATTGAAGATCTTGAGACAGTTGAAGTTGATATTCTTGTCCAAGAGGAAATATTATTGAGAGTTATGGTACAAATGGGTAAGATTCTTAGGCTTGATGTTGTTGGCAATGGGCCAATGACCCTTGTCAAATTCATGATATGGTTCAAAAACCTCTTATGTCTTTTATAAGTCTAGTGGTTGTATCAGGCATTAACAAAGCAAACTTTTACTATAACAAAAACCATAGTGGTTAACAAGTGGTAGCAAAGCTTGGTCATAGGTATGAATCCTTACAAGACGCAATGAGTAACATTGAGAAGGGAATTGCTGACAATAGTCTAGCATGCCTTGTTGAATTTGTGACATGGTTTAAAAACCTTGTGTGTCTTCTATAAATAGGGTAGTTGTATCATGCATTAATTGGTCAATCTTTTGGTGTGTCTACAATCCTAACCGTTAACAAATGTTACATGCTTTTTGGGATCTTTACATCTAGAAGAATCGATAGATTAATTTTATGAACTGAAGGATTACTTTGGGCTTGAAGATGTTAAATATCCACAAATATTTAGGTTATCATAGACTAAGTTAAAGGATCATGTTGCCTTATGGTGGAAAGAATTGTAGAAAGATAAGAAAGATAATGATAAACTAAGATAACCAAATAGAGGGTTACGATTTCTAGACTTAAGAATAAGTTCATACCAGAGGGTTATGAACTGGAATTGTTTAAGAGATTTCAAAATCTAAAGCAAAAATATCTGACACTTAAGGAGTGCACCAAAGAGTTCTACAAGATGACATTTAGCTCCGAACACCAAGAGTCATCTAAGGAAAAGGTGGCTAGATATGGTAATGGTCTGAGACTTGACATTCTTGAGATTAGTTAAGTATGTTGAGGATCAATACAATTAAGGATTCTTACCATAATGTTTTGAGGGTAGAAGATAAGTTAAAGAGAAGACAAACTACCCCTAGGGTTAGGGATAAACTGATTGTTGATAAAGGAAAAGATAAAATTGGGACTAAAGAAGAACCTAATCAAATGATTCATAGAAGTATAAGCAATGGAGAATTCAAAGGTACTTGTTGCAAATGTGGAAATTCTAGACATAGAGATTTCCAAAGCTCAGTTGGTTCCAACAAGGGAAAATAAAACCTAGTGGCACATAAGGAACAATCAGAGAAGGATGAACTTGTTGAAAGAGAATATGCACTTGATATGGGAGAACCTATAATGTTTAGAAAATTTATCCAAAGTGACAAGGACTCGAAGCCTATCAAGCTAGTAGTTATTTCAAACTGTTTTAAGTCCAATGTAAAATGTGGAATAATTGATGGTGGAAGTACAAATAACCTTATATTTGAAAAAATGGTATAGTAGTTGGGACTGAGAAGATTTAAACATCCTTTTCCTTATGGGATAAGTTTGTTTCAAGATGGTCATATGGTGGAAGTGAAAGAACAATGATGGGTTAATTTTAACATTTGACCATATCGAGATGAAATATTATATAATGTGGTTAACATGAATGTTTGCCATTTTTTATGGGTAGACCTTGGCATTATGATGTTGATACTATTCATGACTATTGAAGGATTCATATGTCTATCATCAAACATGGAAGAAGATTTACTTTACTTCCTTTGAAGGAGGAACAAATGAAAGTTGAGAACCTAACTGTGGGTACTTATATCTTAGGAGATCAAACTATTTTTTTTTATAACAAGGTGATGCATCTGCAACATGTGGTTGAAAAGGTTTATGAGGTTTACATGTTGGAAATAGAAGATATTTTTGGCACTTGGAAGTGTTATACAGGTGTTGTATCAATTACAAGTTTTTTCAATGATGTCAATATATGTTCTTTGGACCCTTATAGACTCAGATTATGTATATCACAAGTTATTGATCAGTTTAATGCAAATAGTGGTTGACAAATTTGGATGCGTGAGCTTAATTTATGTAGAATAATGATTGTATGCATTATGTTTATTCTTGTTGTACTCTATGTGCTATTATGGATGAGTTACAATTAGTTTTGTGAAGACTAGTACTAGACCAGTGTGTAGGAAAATATGATAGAAATAGTTGCAGTATTTTTGCTATATCTTGATGGAGAAAAAAAATTAATGTTGGAAAGCATGCAGAATGATAGAAGAATTGTTTGTGCATGTATATTTGGATTTGTGAGTCATTTGGCTTATGTTGGGAAGGTCATTGGTGTTTAATGTGCAATGAAAATTATTGGTATCCGACTGGATCATTGTAGCATGTAAAATATCATTGACAAATATTAATTTCATATTATATCATGTGAGAAACTTCATATAATATTTGTATAGATGCTTGAGAAGGCATGTATGCCTTAAAATGGTCCTGTGTAATTTTTTGTACATTGGGGAAGCTCTAGGAGGCTAAACTAATTAATAGTTTGTAAAGGGTGTAAAGAAAAGTTATTTTTCTCATTGTAATGCATGGAATCATAAGTATATATGCAAGCCTTGATATTGGATTATCATAGAAGATCAAAGAATTTTCTTGGATGCTAATTGTGAAGAGGTATGAGTGTAATATATCATTCCTAGTGGACTTTGTCAATAAATTTATAGATCAGTTAGTTGATATTGTTGGATTTTTTATCCATTTGTAAAGGTGGTTTAACCTTTCATTCTTTGAGTAGTGTGCTTGGGCAGAGTGCCTTTTGTTTTCACTGACCTTTAATAGTGTTATAACCCTGTAACAAGGGTTTAAGGCCTTTGAATAGGAATATGTCCTTTAATAGGGATAATTGTACTAAATGCATTGTATTTGACTCCTAACAGGGTCATATCCTTTCACAAGGAACTTATGTAGTAGTATACTATTTTGTGGGTACTATCCCCATCAAATTTTTTCCCTCTGATCAAGGGTTTCCCTCGAGAACTAAAATCAATGTGTTGTGGTGTATGGTTTCTTATTTGTGTGCTTCATTATTTTAATTATCGATGATCAATTTTATAAGTTTAGAATTAATTATATTTTCTCACAACTGATTCAGCTCCCCACCCCACCCTCTGGAGTGTGGACTTTACTTCTTAACAATACAATTGTTGAAGGATTTGATGGATGGATGTGAACTAGTAAAATTGAAAATTGGAGACAACTAGATGTTGATGATACAAAAGGTTATCAAAGAAATAGTAGTGTCAAATGAGAAGTAAATTTTGTGGATAGATTGAAGATTGGTAGCTTGGATGACAAAGATTGGAATCAAACAATATAAGATGAAGCAAATATTGGTTGCAAGATGCAAAAGCAACACTGACAATAACAAGTAGTGTAGGATGGATAATCATAATAGAGGTTGTGGAAATAGTAGCAATAAGATATCTGGTGGTGGATGTTATTCTACCAAAGCTTTGGTAAACACTTTCATCAACAATAATAAGAGTGGTCATGATACATTTTAGAGCATCCATTATTCTTCTAATGAAGAAGACAAGTGGGTGAAGAATGGATATGGAATTTATTCTGAATCTTGTTAGATGTTCATAAATTAATATTACAAAATATCTTCTTTTTACTAGAGGTGTCTGATGCAAGAGCATTCTTGGGTCATTAGCAATCTTGCATCACACAAAAATATTTTATTTCAAATTATTTGTTTATTGTTCATTTAGACATATTTGCTATTATTTTAGCTTGTGAGATCAATTTCGTTGGATCATTTTCTTATATGATTCTTTTGGCATGGTCTAGGCATCACGGAGATCTTATGTCTAGATTTGCATCATATTTTGATGTTTCTAGACGAGGTTATCTTAAGATTGGTATGCTCTTATACTGACTTTCCTAATCTATCTGTCAAGGTGGAGAGTTACAAATTGTGACGAAGATTAACGACATGTGATGCATAGTGGCACATTGTTCCATGGTGTAACTCATTTGGTTAACCCTCTTGTATGTTGCAAAAAATGATGTATTTTCCTAGGGTTGTTCTTTTGGTTTTGGGTTATGACCTATTTGCTTGTAATATATTTTTATCCTAGAAATTAATTATGAGATTAATCGACTTGTGGATAGAGATCTTGAATGTAAGTAGGGTAGTGGTTCTTTTGTAGGTAGTGTGGAGTATGGAAATTGTGCTACATAATAGGAGATTAGAATAAATTCAAAGAAGCAACTAAGATAACTTCGGTACATTTGAGGTTTCTTAGTTTTGAAGGATGATCACTTGTAGACCTATGGCAATTATATATTGACATTGGTTATGCAAATATTTTTATTTTTAGGCCAAACTGATGGCAATTCAATGACATTCTTACTAATTGTATTTAATGTTTATTAGTTTGTTTCTGCATTTTTGTTGTTGTAATCACCCTAATGAGCTAGTTAACCGAAGGCCCTATTTACCCTAATTTAGAACCAACATCCTAATTATTCTAGTCCAATTCACTTATTACTAGCATAATTCATCTAAATCATCAAATCAAGCAAGATGATCATCCAATGTCATCAAAGTAATCAATCCCCTAATTAATTAATTCAATTAATTCAATTTAATCACATTGATCAGTTAAAAATGAATGACAACCCTTCATCATGGGTTAATCCCAACCACTTATTTGATCTTTAATTCTATAAAAACTTATAATTCTAACCTCGAAGAATCTACTTCCATAATCATTAACTACATAGTGTACGATTAAGAACTCATTTTGCATTTATTAATGTCATCTTTATTAATTGATTTTTAGCTTAATTCAATCATTTTTTAGCATAAGTGGATCATTCCTAGTTTATTAATTATTTTTCAGACCCTCTAAATCTTCCACTATAGCGCTTTAATGTCACTATTGGATTAGAACTCTCTGAGAGCACATTCAATTCTGACCATACTTTCTCCAAATAGGAAGCAATTGGATGCTCTTTGTTAGTTATTTACTCTCATTATTTAATTTTCACTTCAATAACTAATGGAATTAATGTCCTATTGAAGTGTTGTATTTGTTTATTTAGGAACTGTTGGTGTAAATAAGTATTTACTTATTACACTTACTTAAGTTTTACTTAGGTTAATGCATTATTTAATTATTTTGCATTATTTTATTATTATTTTAGGTGAGACACTTGGGAGTTTGTGTAATCTCATTGAGTTACGTAACTCTAATTATGCACATGGTGTCTACAACACAGGAGTATGCATCATTCACTGAGTTGTAATGATGACAACACAGTTATCCGCACTCTTCATTTAGCACATGTTGTCTACACCACTAATTTGCGTGCTACACCATTGTAGGCTTATCCTCACATCATCGCACTTAATCCCGCGCTCAATGGAGGATAATGCATATCTGGTGGACATGTGCCTGGTTGTATGACATATCATGATGCTAACTTCTATGCATTCTAGAAGCTCTCCTGAGGCCTTTATATTCAGGCACTCCTAGTGTACTCTCATCTAGTTATTGAATGAATATCCTCGTTCTAATCATACTCTGTCTATTTTGGTCTACTGTGTGCTTGTGTTGAGTTCTTTAGTTCTTGGGTGAATTCTGGCCTAAGCCAAATTCTTACAGGAACAACAATAAAAGTACACACATGACTAACACCCAATGTAGGGAACTTGCCCTAATTTTCTATCATTTTGATTCATTTCTGGTAATCCAATTTTACAAGATAGAGTGGCATCTAGGAACAATAGTCACATCTCATAGTTCTTTAGTCATTTCCTATATTTTCCAAGTCATATTTGGGAACATTTGCATTTGGGGAGTAAAAAATTGCATTTAGTAGGCTTAGTTGCATTTTGTAAATCTTGGGTTTCATTTCATGGTTCTTTAGTTGCATTTGGAAAGGGTCATGTTTGGTCTATTTCTTGAGCCACTTCCTAGATTTCCTTAGTCATTTTTGGTACTAACACTTGTAGGGTTATTTGATTTCTAACTACTAATCGGTGAATTTAATATGTCTCTTTGATTTTTAAACAATATAACACTTATCTACAAGATGGTTTTTAGAAATTCACTAGTCAAAGATATGAAACACAAACACATTCAAATTACTAATTAGAGGAGATCAACTTGACATTATGTATTGTTAAGATTTCATAAGCATCTAGTAATTAACATTTTTTTTTGGTGATGTTTTTTTGGCTTCTAGGGGTTTATGCTCTCCTCCTCCTTAGGGGAATAAAAAACCTAGAAGGGTTAAATAGGGTGTAATTAGAAGTAATAAGAGTTTCTTTGTTAATATTTTTATTGATTACGAGGGAATTAAGTTCTTCACCTTCTTGGGAGAATAAATTTTTTATAAGTTATCAATGAATTATTATCAAAATAGCTAAATTAAAGAACATTTCTTGATGTGTTTGGGAAAGGTGAAAAGGTAGAGTTCCACTAGGAGAGTCAAAACTTGAAACCTTTGAATCCAATCCACTATTGTTTCTTTCAACTTTAGAAGGATTTTCGGTCAAGGTAAAAAGCTCCCAAGAATGACCCAAGTAAGGATAGGTGGATGCCAACCCTTCCACCTGACTATAATCAAGACACTCACTTCATATCAAAATCTCAAAAAGACTTACTCATTTTATCCTAAGATCATTTATTTGATCTTTCCTTGAATTCTTGGGTATTGTTAAGAGTAGACACATTCACGTACTCATAGGGCTAAGATGCCTCAATCTTGTCTTGCATGAGACTATAGGAAATGGTTATGGACATATGCCCAAATTAGAAACTTTATGTTAAAGGCCATCCAAATCTAAAATATTAGTTATATTTGTGTGAGGCAAATAGTAATTTTTCCAATAAATTCACCATATTGAACCCTCATTGAGACTAACGCCTAGGTATATGGTTGCCAACATCCAACATCAATGTTGGCATGTTTCATATCCTAAGGATTCTTCGAGTGTTTTCCTAAATCAATGAACAAGGGTTTCTAACATTTACCTAAGATAGGTGTGTTTAGAGTCATAAACAACATTTCTTGACGTGTCTTAATTTAAATGCAAGATAATAGACCTAATTTACACTCCCTCTGACATACAAAAAACATTTGTAGATATTTTGACATACTAGATAATATAAGAGAAAACCTCAAATCCTTTGGAAACTATTAAATTTGACCAATTTTTTTACCAAGTAGAAAATTTATCCTAATTCCATCAAAAGGTTGCATTTTGTATCCTTGATCATTTATGGTGTCTTAAGTTGCATCTGGTTAATCCTAAGTCACATTTAGTAATTCCTAGATTTCAAGTCATATTTAGGCTATCAATAATCATCTAGTATAAATCTCGAGTCACATCTTGGGTTCTCAATTGCATTTGTTGAGTCACATCATATATAATGAGTAGTTGTACACTTGTCATTAGTTAACTCTTTGCATTTTTGGATACTCTTGTTGGAATTCATTAGAATAACTGAGAGGGGGGTGAATTGGTTATCTAAGGTCCAGATGTACAAATAAAACTTTTCACAGCTTACTGAACCCATATCCATAAAACATATTCATCATGCATGCATCCATTACATCATACAATCACTTAAACTTGTAGGTTACTGTCAAATCAACTTTGCAGAAATGTAAGCATGAAACATACTAGATTCAATAACATATTTGATACAATAATTTTATGTGGAAACCCAATTTGGGAAAAACACCAATAACATGCTACTCATTCTCACTCTTCTGAAGTGATGCCCTATGAAAAGCCAACCCTATTAAAGGTTACAATACACATTGGTAAATGTGACCTGGTTAGAGGATTTCAATCACCTTGTTAGGAGTGAGCCTTGTTAGAGGGCTTTAGATCATTTGCTTGGCATGTCACCTGGTTAAAGGATTTACAAATTATTGTTAGGTCAACCTTAATCCAAAGGATTTACCCTAGACTAGAATAATGATTAGAAAGTAACAGTAAGGCTTGATCTGATAACAACTTACAACTCACTTTGTAGATTACAAATCTCTATTTTGTTCTCCATTTTGCTTGGCTTTCACACACTTTAGCTCTAATAGCTTATTCACCCTTCAAGCATCCATACCTTTAAGCATTCTTGCTTTGCTTGCCAATAATAGTCTCTTCTATTTGCTTACTGAATGAAGCAAAACCCTAGACTCCTTGTCTTCCTTAGGTTCCCACACATGACAACCTTTTTTTTTTGGCCAACCATCTTTAGAAATAAAAAATTAAGATCTTTTTTTGTTCAACCTCTATCGTTAATTTTAGGGTTAGGTAGGATTAGGTAGGATTCAATGAATCTACTCATATTTTCATTCTATTCCCTTCTAGAAACTTCTCCTTCAATCTTCTTTGAATTCACTTCACAATGGTTCATCTTGAATTCTATGCCACCATCTCATCAAGTTTATCTTCCACATGATTCACACAATCCAATAAATTAAACTTGTCAGCTTAGATTCATCGAATTCACGATCTTTCTCATAATGTTGTCACTTGGCATTAACTTGCTTCTGATGCTCGACACATACTGCATTGCTCAACATCCACTATCAAATCACTTGGCATGAACTAGAGTTTACTAGTGCTTGACATCAACTAAACTTTACTTGGCTTACACTGTATCACTCAGCATATACTGAATTTTGACTTTGCTCGGTACCTACTGTGTAGATTGTTAAGCTTAGTAGACTTAATTTGTTTGAATTGTTCTTCTGAACTTAATCAGTGTATCCATCATTTGTTTAGTGCCTACACCTAGTATACATTCAGTTATTGTTGCCAAACTCTTTTAGGCTAATTTATGTTTATGGTAGATGATTAGTTGCAGTGTTTTCTAGATTATTAGATATTGTTTTCATACTTAGTTGATTATATGATGAGACTACTTTGGTACTAGTTACTTTTATGTATGCATGATTATACTTTGATGATGATTATTTATAGTGATTTTAGTTATTTGATGATGTTGGTTAGATGGATTATTTGTATGTGTTTTATATGGTACTTACCCCATATTGCATGTGTATGGTGTGCGTGTATGTTTTCTTTATGTACGACATTTTTGATGTGGTTAAGGAAGGGAGTCACTGTCACCTACTAGTTAGGATCTACACGATGTACCACTTTCTACCATTGCCTGTTTAGTTTAGAATATTGTGTTTGCATATGGGTGGATTTTATGCAGATTGCAGGTATCGGGTGTCGACTTCCCTAAATTGCTAGGATGAGCATACCCTATCGCAATATCTCAATGGTAAGAGAGGGGAGACAAATTCTTGAATCCAAATCCTAACCTTTAAAACAAATTGTCCTAGAAAATTAGGACAAGTATCTAAGATGTTTACCCTTCTGAATTCTTCATAGGACATAAATTCGCTATTATGACCCTTGAGTTTGATTTTGTATGTTGTATTTTATGATGGGTTTTCATATTTTGTCTTGTAGGTCCTTGGTGATTTTTCTATTAATTAAGTCAAATTAAAAGGATAATTAATGATTTAATTTAATGGAAAATTATTATGATAATTTCAATATTTAATTATACTTAATTAATTGATAAATTAATTAAATAAAAGAATTAAATTTAAAGAGAAATTTGTAGTATAATTTTAGAGTGTAATAATATTAATTTAATTTAATAATAATATATTTAGGAGATTATTTTTAAATAAATGCTAAATATTATTACTTAAGTTAATAAATATTTTATCAAAAAATGCTTCAAAAATTAATTAAAGAATGAAAGAGAAATTTATTTATTAAAGATATTTTAAAATTGCATAAAGTGTGCATGAATATTCAAAAAAGTAAATAAAGAGTTAAAAGATTGTGATCAACAAGTTCCTTCTCAGTGCCTCGAATTTAGGAGAGAACTCCATATCAAAGATTGAGAGTTCATTTCACAAGGACCGAGGATTTTTAGAGAAGGGATTTTTCAGAGAGAAGGTTTGGAGAGGAGAATTCTCTGACAATCTTCAGGGTGATTGTCTATTAACATCAGAACTAGGTAGAGCCTCATGTTTTATTCACCCAATGAATTATATAATTTAATATTCCTATCTATATCGTGTTTGTTAATCTTTTTTTCCAAATTTTGTTGTGATGAATCTTTCAATCTTTCATTGTGAATTACTATTTATCGTACTGAATTCTTTTGTATATAAGGATTGAAAATTAGGAAACCCTTGTCTATGAATTAAATAGTTGTTATTTTAATCATAATTAGTTTTGAAAAGAAATCAATATTAGATTGAAAATTCGACTGGTTTATCTGGGTTTCCCTATCAGACTAAATTTGTAATGTTTATATATATATACATAACGTTTTCCAAAACAAGCCCCTCCCAAATCATTTTTTTTGGAAAATGTTATTAATATATATATATTGGAGAGGAGGCAGGGCCACCAAACCCCCACCTCCCTTTATTCTCCCCTGCAACCCTTATTCTCCCCACGGGGTCTGTGCATGCGCAGACGTACTACTGCATGCAACAACAATAATATTAGTGCTGCCTATGGCAACAGTTTGTTTATAGCCGCATGACAACTTTAATGGCCGCATCATAGCCTGTAAAGGCCAACCAACGGGCCCTATACACATTATCATATGTGTTTTTTAATTGTTTATTATTTTAATTTAATTTTAATTATTATTTATTAATAATTTTTATTAATAGTTGTTATTATTATTTATTAATTTAATTAATGATTAATTAATATTAATATAGTTTTTTTAGTAATTATTAATTAAATTTAGTTTAATTTGTCATGCCCAAACTACGAGGAAAAAAAAACACACAAATTTTTTATTTTAAAGATAATTAAAATGCACAAAGATGATAAGGTTATGCTCACAGTTTTAGGTAAAGGTTTTCTACACTGTTAAATTAATACTCTCGTTATCAAGTTGATATCGACAATAGTTACATTTTAACTTTACAATGATAGATTAAAATAATTTGAACAACAATATATATAAGTCTTAAAGGTAACTACGTACAACAAATTACCTTATCTCAGTAGTCTAACATAACTTGTTATGTACACAAACATAATGATTAACTTTCTTAATAGCTAAACTAAATTTTTATTTAACCAAAGTTTTACTAACCATTATATAAATGTGTAACATGCATCGATTTGCAAAAGAATATCACTAACTACGTTACAGTTATGATCAAAACTATTTAATATTTATTTACCAAAACTAAACTAAGTAGCTTACATAACTTTTAAACTAATTAACTTTCTATCGATTAAATCTACTAAGCATTGTAAATTTATAGTAATTACTAACTAATATTGAGCATACATAAAACTTTGAATATACTGTTTAAATCTACTACTTAGTTTTAACCACACACATTTTAAAACTAAACTAAGATTTAAACTAAACTACTTTAATTTAAAAGAAAACGTTTACAAAACTAAACGAAATTGCATTTTAAAATATATTTAGAACACTAACTAAATTAACTTAGCTAACCTAAACTAATCTAAATATTATATACTAACAACTTAAAACTTATTTAAAAATTAACTTACCTTCTAACTTAAATGCAAACTAACTAAATTTTAAAAAAAAGCATAGAAAATATCATACTAACATTTTAATTTAAAAATTAATACTAAACTCACACATCACTAACACCTATACTAACTTAAAACTTAACTAAAAACATAAATAAAACAAAATATAATAACTAAACTAACCCCCCATACCCTAAGCTACCCCTACACACCTACACCCCACCCTACACACCTACCGTGTGCTGCCCAAGGGACAGATGTGCTTCCCAAGCGCTGTCCTTGGGACAGTGGCGCTCTGTCCCAAAATGAAACCTGCGCAGGCCTCCCAAGGTGGGCGACCAAAATGGCAAGGGGGTGAAAAAAGGTTTGAAGTTTTTATTAAACAAAAAAAAACTTAACAAATGCTTAAACCTCCCATCCAAGAACATGGAAAGCGCGCTAAGCAAGATGGTGGGGATGGGATGTGGTGACAGTGACGTCACCCTCCCATCAGGGCAAGTTGACTTGCCAAAACAAAAATTTAATTTAAAAACAAACCAAAACTGACGTGCAAGGGGTTATTAATGAAAAAAAAAGTTTCTTAGGTAAGAAATAGATATTGATTCATTTTATTTATATAAATATCTTTTGTCTCTTATTCTTTTAGAATTATAATAGAACATATTTTGGATATGAAATATATTTAAGAGAATCTTTTAAAGATTCTCTGTCTCAAAGGAGAATTTAAATTGCTCTCCATACAAAATCCAGAGAGTTTTTACTCTCTTGGTAAAAATTTTTTTTTAACAATTTTTTTTCTAAGTATAGGTTTTACAAGGCAAAGTGTGTGTGTGTGTGTGTGTGTGTGTGTGTGTGTATATATATATATATATATATATATATATATATATATATATATATATATATATATATAAAATTTTATTTTCTATATTTTTGAATAGAATTAAAACATGAATACAATAATTTGTGTCACATTAACACCAAAATTATTTGATCTCTTATACAACTTGAATTGAAATATATCAACCATAGCCATTATTTTCTTTCCTTAACATAATTTTCATTTAGAACAAATAAGGAACTTGAAAATTTTGCTTAATTGAACCATCATCATTCATCCTATTTTTAATGAGCATCCATATAAATTTAAATCATGATTAAATCACATGATAACCAATTATACTCAAACACCAATTTTATTGGCAAACCTGATTCAAAGGCTCAACCGGGAAAGAACCAGGAAGAAAACCCGATGTCGTGGCCATTACAACAAAGTTTTGAGATACAAATTACGTAAGATTTCAATCCTGAATTACAACACTTAAATTAAATTTCCTTCATGACCCTCATCAAGGGTTCCATATCAATTTCTGCAACACATTTCTAAGAACCATGGAGGGAACAAAATCTGATCAGGTGACCATAAGCATGACCAAGAAACAAATCAAACATACATATTCATACAAGGCTTTCACAATAGGATTCACAATGAATCAAAACTAGGGAAAGGTGGATTTTTCCAATAGGAGATTTCAGACACAACACCAAACCAGGTGCCCAATCGGGGCTATAAACCAAGAACTTCCGGTCTTCCTTTCTTACATGCCAAAACTCATACGTGGTTTGTGCTGACAGGTAAGGGCCCATAACACCCTGCCCTCGCTCCCTCTTCTCATCCTGAGAAGAGACTCTACACTGTTGGAGTCCAACTAAAATGCCCTTTTTCGAAATTGGCCACTTTTGCCCTCTCCAAGGGTGAGTAATGTGAAAACACCCATGCAAGAAAATCTCAAAATTCAAACATAAACATGAAAGGAAATCATTCAAAATAACATGGTTTTCAAATATTCCCAACATACCCACAATCATACAAGCATTCAAGTAACAACAAGGTAGAATAAGCATGAAACAAACATGAAATATAAACAAGGGAGATGAGAATTCCTACCTTCACAAAGAGGTAATGGCAAATGAACAAGTTTGAGTAGAGCTTTTCCCTTCCTTGCTCCAATCTTCCAAGATTCCTCTCTAAATGTAGAGATTGGGTAACAACCTCAACTAGACCAAGAAGGGCCTCTAAATAAGACTCAAATTCAACCACCAAAAAGGGCAATAACTTCTCCCACCCACCTACAAATCTAGAAGCTCCTAACTCAACCCATACTATGGTTAACCACTAAGTGGAGGTGAGGTGAGACAACTCATGGTAGCCATAGTCAATTTTTGCACAAAAGCAAAAAGAGACTTTTTGAGTGGCCTCAAAAGTCAATAAAAGGGGCTTAGGGGTTGGAAAAGACCCCCAACCCATACCCATACCCATACCCCTTGGGTATAATTATTTCAAGTTTTAAAGCCTTAGGAAAAGGTTTGGAGCCAAACAAAAGCTAGGAAAATAATAAGGGCCAACTAACAACTCTAAAATGCAGATTAAGCACTAATCCGGATTAGGGTGACTAAACTCCCTTAAGAACCAAATTAGCAAAAAGACACTAACTTAATCCAACTTAGGTCCAAAGGTTACACAACTAACCCTAGCTAGCACGCTGAAGAACATAAACAATTCATGAGTGTCAAGCGACACTAAAAGATCATAGTTACGAACATTAACATTCACTAAACATAGAAGGATACATACATACATCTCATAATACAATACTTGAATTATGAACAACAAGGTTTCCAAAATTAGCACATAGGGATTAGTTTTGTTCCTCCGTCGATTTCCTCGGCTAAAATGTCTGTACACTCATTGCACACATCAGTAGTCCCAAAAATCACATGTACATATGTATATATACATATCAGGAATCACATAAATTAAAACATCCATCTATAACAAAAATTAGGGCTCCTCTCATCCTATTCAATTCTTAACCATTTAAAATATCTTAAACAAAAATGTTAATCCTACCTTTTTTCTTAATTTATCAACATACATATACATAAAACATTAAATGACAAACATCAAACATATGAAAATAACATCACACAGCATGAAATAATATAGTATGTTCTAGCATCAGATAATGTCTCGACATCTCGAGTCGTGAGTATCAAAATGATAAAGTAACAACTACGGCTACGAAGGGTCGGGGCGAGGCCTCACATAATTAATAATAAATATTATCCAATAAAATTTTTAATTTATTTAATTATTATTATTAATGATTTTTTTTATAGGTAATCGGCCAAAGCCTTGATTATTTATCATTTATTTATTATTATTTATGAAGATTAATTATTATCATTTGTTAAGCTTGAGTAGTTTCAAACTCAAGACCTCACTAATGAGAGGCTCACAAATTACCATTGTTGTATGGCTCTTGCCTCATTATTAATGATTTTGATTTTTAATAAAATTGTAATTATTTTATTAGATAATTAATAATTATTATTTTAATAATTTAATTAATTATTATTTTAATAATTTAATAAATTATTATTTTTAAATTATTTTAAAATATTTAATTGTAATCAGATAAGGAAAAATGTGCTTTATGTTCAAATATGGGAAATGGGTTAAGCTGTAAGGGTAAACTATAAATCTCATCTACTCAAAAAAAACTTACATTGAAACAGAAACTTAAACCTTACTATTAACTCAAACTATGCATCTTCAAAATCAAATCAAACTATGAAACTACATTTTTAATTGTATGTTGTCTTATGTTTTGGGTTTGGGTTGACTAGAGCATTGACCAATCTTAGGATGTTGCCAGAGGCTTGGGAATTCTGTTTCTATGATATTATAATGATTTTATCTTTGATCTTTTTAAACTCAATCATGGCAATGTGTCTAGTATGCTTTATGATGAGTTTGGATCTATTGTTTGTTACTGCTTGCAATGTTTTTGTGTGAAACTGAGATGAATGGGATGACCTATTTGACTTAACCTTTGAGTCTTTGATCAATTATTTTTGGGATGCTTTCCAGCTGCTTATAAAGAACTGAGGTGTTATTGTGAATTGTCTTTTGATGCTTTCCAGTCACTTGTATAGGACTGAGGTGAAAACTATGTTTCTTTGATTTGTACTTTTATGAGCTTAGGGTAGGTTATCTATATGTAATGTCGGGAAGTGGCTTGCAATGGAGGTCAGGGCCCAAAGTGGTTGCCAGGGTAACCCATTGTAGGTTATTTAATAAGTGGAAACATTACACTAAATGAGAGTAAAATGAACCTAATAAGAGTCTTTGTCTTTCCTTGCACATGCCTCGAGTGCTAGTACAAACTAGGATGAGAGTATAGAGGATGCTTGGTTGTGACCATGCATCATTAGTATGCCTTGTCAGTATGAAAGGATACTAGAACCACATAGAGTCACTAGGGGGCCAGGGTCAAGTTAGACTACAAGGGTAACTCTAGAGTTGATTCATGTGATGACACTTGCCCACTTGCATAGTAGGTTCCCTACGTGTCTTTGTTTTCCTCTGGGTTTAGATGTTGATTTATCTTGGAACCTTTGAGTTAGATTACTTTTAGGGTTTTTCTTGAAATAGATATTACTTTTGATTTTTGGGATTGATACCCTGTTTGGTACTTGAGACTATCTCCTCAATGTGGTGGGAGTGGACCTTTTTAAGTTGCCATTAGGTCAGGTGGTAGTGTTATTTACTTTTGCTATTGAGATATGTCTGTAGATGCTGTGGTTAGAGTTCCTTGTCTACATTTTCTTTCATTCTATATTTTTGTATTATGATGGATGGTTATATCTATTTGATGGCTGATTTTACTTATTGTATTGTATCTTGTTTTGTGGATCCGAAAGGGATGATGTAATCTATTTTATAAATGTATATTCTTTTCAGCCTCTCATACCCTGTGACATGTACAGTGGATGATTGTGCATTTTGAATTTATCGCCAAGTGGCATTTGGAACAAATGTATATTATTTAAATGGATTGGACTTGTAGTTATTCTTTTATGTGGATGTGTTATTCATTGGACTTAGTATTAATTAAATTTAAATGCAACTCAATGTCTTGGGATCCTTAAGGAATGTAATCTGTTATGTTTGCTCATGTATGATTGTATGTTATTGCTTCTGCTACTTTATGATTGTTGTACATGTTATTCTTTTAAGAAAAAAAATGTTTGGAAAACTTAGTAAAACTTTAGGTTAGTTCTTTTGCAACCTTAAGTAGATAATCAATGCACTATAACATCATTGTCTTAACTAATCTTTGTACTCCTTTTTCATACCATAACTCAACCTTTCCTCTAGGTGCTATTGTTATCTCATTTGATCAAAACCTCCTCATCAATCAAACAAATGATAGTACTCAAATCATTTAAGCAATTGTCTTACCAACAAGTAGCAAGTTTGACATGAGTGATAAAACAATGATTGAAACACATTCTCGTACTTGATGGCAAATCGGTTCAACTAGTACAACCAACAATAATACCAAAAAGAAAATAATTCCTTGTATTGAAATCTCTCCCTCTATCAACAACTTTTATCATCTATATAGGTTACAAATTTTTTTTTTATGATGATCAAACAATCAACTCATCCTTATGACTCCCTCTTGATCACTTCTTATATCTTCCTCAACACGATCTCCCTCTTACTAGGTAGATGTAATCATTTCTTTTTCTGTAGTAACCATCGAATACACTATCTCCCTTTGAGTAGATAATTCATGTTTCTTCTATCTATATAATATTTCCACCAATATCTCCAATAACTATCACCTAAATATCTCCCTCTTTGACAACAATGCCAAAGACTTGCCATCTTAATATGCAGATATGAACATTTTCAGTTTCTTCCTCAGTCACCTAGTTTGTGACTGATTTGTAGCTCCAGCTCTTTGATGACTTTAGGCAGCTCCTAAAGTAAGATCCACTGCATCAATGTGTAACATATGTCAATCATCTTGTTTGATGCAAGTCACTTCTCATGTTTCTTAAATAGCCCTCGATAGCAGTGTCACCCCTAGTTTACTTCTTAGATACTCATGAACATCCTCAGGTAATGTTTTTGTGAAGATATTAGCAATTCGCTCTTTTGTATTAACATATTCCATCTTCACCTCTTTATCTTGAACTAAATCTCTCAAGTAATGATACTTGATTGCAATGTGCTTAGTCTTTATATGAATCACATGATTCTTTGATACATTTATAACACTTGTGTTTTGATTAAATAAAAATAGGTTTTAAAGGACTTGAAACCTTTACAAAATAACAAAAGTCTAGAGATAAACAAGAGATGTAAACATCAGAGAAAAGTAGCACAAGTCAACATGAAATAGACCTCCAAAAAGAACAACCATGAGGTCACCCAAGATAGAGCTGGAAAAGATAGCAAAAGAATAGAAAAGGAATAGCAACCAACTAGCTAAGAAGTCTTTATTAGGTCAACAGGTTGATCCGCTAGAATATGCATATTATCAGCACTAGCCTTCACCTCATCCTTCTTATTGACATCCTCATTCTTCTTAGAATGAGCGCAGGTACATTTTCTTGGTCCCCAAGTCTCTGCCACCAAAGGGGAGTCTTGCCTTTTGTCATTCTCATTCCTCTTCAAGAGGTTACCCACATTGTCCACCATTTGTTTGAGTAATTTTTCCAAATTTCCCAGTTTAGTTTCCATTTTTGACACCTTCCCCTGAATAGCACTAATCTCTTTATCCATCACCATTTGTTTGGCCTCAAGAAGTGGTATCTTATGCATGAGGTTTTTAACTTCTTTTGCATTCCTAATAACCTATGAAAGTCTATCTATGTGTTGGCCCAAAGTACACTCACCTTTAGTATTTTTGCTGACTTGCTTTATTTCCTTGCCCAACAACTGCATTTGTTGCTTAAGGAAGCCAATCTCCTTTAGAATTGAACCAGGGTTACCAAAAAGACCCTTGGACGACTTGAGCCCACCTTCAATATTATCATCCAAATCTAGAATGTGCCCCTATTCTACAACATCCTCATTATTTGAGTCCCCATGCTTCCTAGTCTATAACCTATCCTCCTGTCGCCTTAGAGATTTTCTTTTCCTTTCCAACCGATGAGCCAGAGGCTCATCATCAGAAGGAGGAGAAACTTGATCATCTTGAAAGCCCTTACTACTCTTTCCTTTACCTCCACTCCTCTTATTAAAATGGCCTCTCACTAATTTCTCCATGAAGTTGCTCTCCCGGTCAGAATCACCTTCCTCAACAATCTTTTTCTTCTTTTTGGAACTGCAACTCGAGCCCTTTTTCAAACTACCCAAACCCCCTTTAGCTTCATCTTGGGTATCAGAATCATAGCCCTTATCCAAGAGACTCCCTTCCATATCCTGATCTACCCCTTTCAAACTACCACTGGTTTTCACAATCTCTTTGGACTTTAAAACATTCACTATCGGGACCATAAGACCCTCATAGAAAACATGCTCACCATTCGGGTCTTTCTGAATAGCCTGAGTGGAAATACTAAGAGACTACAATAAATAAAATGGAAAATTGATCCTAACATCATGCTGAAAATGATTTGCCAACATGAAATGGTACCCATACAGCTTAGTGAATCTCCCATCTAAAGTTAGATATTCCATTATCACAAAAAGCACAAATTGCCGTGGTCGAGAAACAGAGGTCAAGTTGTAATATGAATTATCTATTTTAACTAGGCAATTTTTCTCTTGCTCTATCTCCACAAAATCATTGATGGCCCTATCTAAGAGCTTCCTCTCCTGATAAAAATTAACCTCCTCCATGTCCAACCTTGTGGCCTCTGCAATTACTTCTTCGATAACATCCATTTGCTGGTTACCAACCATCACAGACCATCCTTCCAGGATTTGATAAATTGGTGCATAATGGCCAAATTGTTACCTCTAATCTGTTCCATATACCCTGTGAAATTGCCTCGCCTTAGAATATCCCAAACCTTCGTCTTATTCCTCCACTCCGAGCAGCTTGTTGGATCCACACTTTTCCTTTTTCCTCCCATATTCTCTACATCAAATTCATTGGTTTTTGTTCTCTAAAAACCCCAAATCGCTCTGCAACTAAATGCCACACCACAAATGAAAAGAGGAATGGCGAAAATGGCCTGGAATCCTTGTGAAATGCTCAACTTTCTAAAAATCATAACCCAGCACACTCCAAATGAGTTCGTCTCATAATTACAAATCACTGACACCATCATACTTAAAATATTTTTGCTTAGATCTCCATTTATCATTCTTGATAAGTTGGCGACCATCTGGAGGTAAGGACTCATAAAAATCCCAAATGATTTTATGATCACTGATACAAGCCACATTAGCAGCCCAATAAATAGTATGGTTGGCTTCTCTAAAATTATGAGTTACAATGCAAGTTTGAAAAGAATTTATAATGTTAATAGCCTTGAAGATAATATTGCTGATAGTCCACGATGGATTAGTAATTTTATGTAAACAATTAATAATGTTGAGGGAGTCACCTTCCACCCATATGTTCCTCAAATTCATACTTTTGGCATATATAAGACCATGACGAGCAGTAGAGGCTTTTGCAACATGATTAGTTTGATCCCCTATTGGAATAGCCATACATCCCACATAGTCACCACTAGAGTTTCTAATAACAACTCCACATCCTGCTTTGCCCGAGTCCCCTTTCGAGGCCTTGTCAAAGTTTATCTTAAACCAATTCGCTGGAGGATAGTCTCATCTAGCATTATCCCTTGGATTAGGACCCTTAATATTCATTCCCAAACTCCTTATACTCTAGCTATTAAGCACCCCTTCTTCCCATTCATTACAAGGTTGCTGTCCAGAACCAATAATTTTACTATTTTCAATCATAAGGACCTTAATTTTATAGAACACCTGATCAGGGCTAGATTTTACTCCTCTAAATATCCTATCATTGTGCTCCTTCCAAATGCCCCAACACATATAAGAAGGGATGAAGTCCCACAAGTTGACAATCAAAGCATTCCTAGAAGGAGCCATCCAACTAGTGAAGAACAATTGGATGGTAGCATTGAAAACTCAATCCACTTTCAATAAGCTACAAACATTTTCCTAAAGCTTCTTGGTAAAAGGACAATACAACATAATATGATCCACCGATTCTTCATCATTCTTGCAAAGAACACATCAATTAATAACGATAAACCCTCTCTTCTTAAGATTATCAAGAGTCAAAATTTTATTCTACAGAAGAATCCAAAAGAAGATATTAACTTTGGGTGTCATGCCTTTCACCCAAGCCTTAGCCCAACAGGGTTCATCATGATCATCAAAAGAGTTAGCATAGGCTGAGGCAATGGAGTAATACCATTGTTGTTAGTTTTCCATATCAAAGCATCCTCTTCATGGTTTAAAAAGAATGCATTCAAACACTTTCCAAGCTCAACCAAGTTAAGTTCCACACTGTGAAGATCCACCCACATATCATCCTTCCAATGATCACCCAAAAAAGTACCAAACTAATTCGTGCATTGCTCCATATACCTATTCCACCTTGGATCATCATAAAGAGGGTGGTCCAAGATCCATATGTCTTCCCAAAAAAGAACTTTTCTACCATTACACACCTTCCATTTAACCCCTTTCCTTAAAATACATTTGAATTTCTGAGCATTCTTCTAAATTAGAGATCCCCCTTGTTCTAAATCACTATTAAGGAAATGATGAAAATCAAAGTGGTCCCTATTATACTTATCAACCCAAATATTCTTCCATTCCCCCTCTTCCTTGTACCATCTTAATAATAATTTAGTCAATAAGAATTCATTCATTATGGTAATCCTTCGCAAGCCAAGCCCTCCCTTCCCTTAGGGAATACAATCATTTTCCCAAGCAATCAGAGAGAGTCTTTTTTTAGTCTCCATACCAGTCCACAAGAAAATATTCTAAATTTTCTCAATAGCAAGAGAAAACTTTCTCAGAATTTTAAAAACACTCAAGACATAAAGTGGAACACTTTGCATGATAGACTTCAAAACAATAACCTTACCAGTCTAACTGAGGAGAGAACCTTTCCAACCTGCAAGTTTCAAGTGGATTTTATCAATCAGTGAGTTCCAAAAGCTATTAGGAGGGGCTAAACCCAAAGGTAAACCCAAATAGGTTCTAGGCAGAGAATCGCTCTCACAACCAATAATCTTTTTAATCTTATTTTGTCTTGCCTCACTAACATTAGTAAAGTAGATCACACTTTTACTCTAGTTAATGATTTGATCAGTGACCATCCCATAGTCATCCAAAGCCTTCTTAATGTTCCTAGAATTTCTCACCGAAGCCTCCCCCATAACAATATAATCATCTACAAATTGTTGATGAGAGCACACTAGAGCAAAAGATGAGGGATTAAGGCCCACAAAGTCCCCTTTCACCACCATATTATCTACAAATCTCCCCAAGCATTCAACCAAAATAACAAAAAGAATGGGAGAGATTGGGTCCTCTTGTCTAAGATCACTGAAAGCCTTAAAGAAAGAGGTAGGGGAACCATTAACAAGCACCAAGAAGGAGGCCGACGAAACTAACATGAAGATAAGGTCCCAAAATCTCTTATTAAAGCCAAATGCTTCCAATCTATGGAGGAGGAAATTCCAATCCACTCTGTCATAAGCTTTTGAGAGATCAAGCTTAAGAAGAAACCCTTCCTTCTTCGACACCACAAGAGAATGAATATTTTCATGAACATAAATAATGGAATCCAAGATTTGTCTACCAGGAACAAACCCATTTTGCTGCCTTGAGATGATAGTCGAAAGAAGGTATAAAATTATGAGAGTAAGAACTTTAGAAATAATCTTATAAAAAGAATTGCACAAGCTAATAGGTCTAAATTGATCCAATCTATCCCCACTCGACTTCTTTGGGATAAGGGCAATAAAGGTGCCATTTAACTCTCTAAGAATGTTTCTAGAACCAAAAAATTCCTTCACTCTATTACAAATATCGACACCAATGATATTCCAATATTTATGAAAGAACAAAAAAGGAAACCCATCAGGACCAGGGGCTTTGTCACCCTCAAAAGAGAAAATAGCCTTATAAATCTCATCCATGGATGAAATGGAAGTGAGGGACAAATTTTTAGCCTCAGATATACAAGTTGGGATGCACTCAAGAAACATATTATGCTTATCCAAATTCAAATCAGGGTCACCTTGAAGCAATCTGCTAATGAACTCCATAGCCTCCCTTTTGATAATCTCTTTATTATTAGTCAAACCTTCATCTGCATTAAGTCTAGAAATTCTATTAGCCATCCTATTCTTTAAAGTAGTCAAATGAAAGAACTTAGTATTTTGGTCACCTTCCTTCAAAAAGACCTTTCTAGAACACTGTCTCCAGAACATCTCCTCCTTGGTAATAAGGTCATGAAGTTCAACCAATTTGCTACTTTCCTCCTCCCTTGGGACCACCTCATAACCATCGGTCTAAATCCTATCTTGAATATCTTTAAGTTCCTCCAAAATCTTTTTTTTTTATTCTCAAAAATGTTGCCAAAGGTATGTTTAATCCATTTCTTAATATTCTTCTTTACATTTTTCAATTTGGCAACCACTCTAAACATTGTTGTACCTTCCATATTGATATCCCACCACTCCTTAATGAGGTTCTCCAAGTCCAGATGAAGAGTCCACATTTTCTCAAATTTGAAGGGGAAATTCTTATGAAAGTTAAGCTTATCAGCAATTGGGAAAATAGGGTAATGATCTTATCCCACACGAACTTGAGCATTAAGTGCACTTTTATAATTCAGGAACTAGTCATTACTAATAAGAGCACGATCCAACCTGACCTGAATATGATCCTTTCTAGCTCTTCTATTAGTCCAGTGTACTCAATCCCATGCAAGTCAAGATCATGGAGAAGATGAATATCAATAAAGTTCATTAAATCTAATCTGTGATCTAGATTGGTCTAACTGCCTCCCCATTTTTCAAAATCTTTTAAAGGGGTATTGAAGTCCCCCATCACCAACTAGTTATCCTCGGGAAAAAGCTTTCTTTGATTAGAAATTTCTTTTTATAGGGCCTTCCTTCCCCATTTGGAATTAGGGGCATAAACATTAGTAAGGACCTAGCTAAAATCATCTTTTGAATTAAAGAATCTAACATTCATCATATTTCTATTTTGAGAGATGAGCTCCCCTTGAATCCATCTATTAATCCAAAAAACCACCATCTCACTTGACGCTCCTTCTGAATCATTACCAATAATCCTCCCTCCTTTGAAAATAGGAAGACATTCACCTTATCCTTTAGCATCTTGGTTTCTTGAATAACAAAAATGTTTGGCCTATTGCCCCTAATCATATTTTTCAAAATGTCATGTTTATGAGGGTTATTTAACCCTCAGATATTCCAAGAGATAATATTCATAATTTATGAATTTTTTTTGATTCAAGGATGGTTCTTTGACTACTATTAGCAATGCCTCTATTTGCCTCAGCTGTTCTTTTCTGCAAATTGGATGGTCTTCCAACCGATGATGGAGAAGACCCAACATCACCATTCTTGAGGGTTGAACCAACATTCTTAGAAGAAGAACATCCATGTCTACCCTTAAAAGTTTTAAACTCCCCATTTTTAGAGTCCGCTTTGGGCCCTTTCTTATTATTTTTCAATGGAGCAGTCTCCTCATCTTTTTTACCACCTTTCTTCCTACCTTTAGACTATTTACCAATCAAAATCCAATTGGCATCAGAATTGTCATCTTCCCAAACTACTTCCTCATCATGAGATACAGTTAGAAGGTCCTCAACTTCACCTCTAACAAAGTTTCCAGCCTTCACAGACTCCTAGACCCTATGTTCTGTAGGCAAAAACGTATCCCTTTGGGTCCCCTCTTTGACTATATCCCTCCCCTCCTTGGTCATGATCACCTTATCTTCTTGGTTCCTCTTTAAGCTTTCACTATTAGGGATCTCTAAAAGGACCTAGGTAGAGGCATTTGAACCACTCTCCTTCTCCATAGGTGAATCAAAACTAGGATGGGGAGCCCCCACATCATAGTTTGAGCTATCAAATTGATCACAAAGAGAAGCATCCTCCTCGCAAGGTTTTGGGAGAACCTCCACACCCTCAATCACACTACCCACCACAACACCATTTGAACTCTTAAACTATTCATTTGGGGATGCAGACTCATCTAAATCTACCCCCTTACCCTTAGAGAGTTCCTTTCTTAGCCACACTTTCTTGACCTTCTTAGCCTTTCCTTTCAGAGAAGGACATTTCTTAGCCCAGTGACTAGCTTTCTTGCAATGAAAGTAGGCAAAAGGAATAGATTCATACTCAATCCGTTGGTCCCAGGTACCAAGTTTAGATTTTAAAGAGATAGATTCGGGCAAATCCACACCTCTTGAAAGTCCAACACAAAATCTGGCAAAGTTCAGTCTCCTCCTAGAAATAGTCACAGGATCTAAAGAAAGGAGCTCCCCAAAAGTATTGGCAATGCCCTTGAACACATCTTCCACCCAGAACTCAAGAGGGAGACTAGGTAATCTAACCCAAATAGGGGCTTGAATAACAGAATCATCCAAAGAGTAAAGGTTGGGGGTCCATTTCTGTAACATCAGGGTATGCCTTCCCATAACCCAAGGACTACTACAGAGGATATCCTACTTATCCTCCTCACAAGAAAAACAAAAGGAGAGACACCCTTTAGCCATCGTTGAAATGTCAACTTGACCTTTCAAAATCTATTTTTTTATAGACAAAGGCCCACACATCTTCAATATTGGGTTTGGCCCCAATGAATCTCCCCACCAAAGTCATGTCCATATATTTTGAAATGTTTTTGTCAATAGTCTGATCAAGGATTTCGATTGAGTACATACCTTTATCCCTCGCAGATATATCCCCAACTGGTAGGAAAGTAGACTTGCTAGTAGGGCGTACCCCAAATAAGCTAAACCATTTTTTAATCTACTTGGGCCCCCCTCCTGAGTCCTCCAAAAGCCTACCATCATCAGCATCCCCAAATTCAACAAGGGAATCTCCAGTTGACACAGATCGCTCACTCGGTACAGAGGAATTCAAATTCAGAATCTCGCCTGAACACTTCCCCCCACTCCCACTTGCCATTCTTCAAGTTAAAAATCCCCCAACATTTGTGATGTGTTATAAAAATTTCCAAAAATAAATCCTCTATCCATTTATAACACTCGTGTTATCACAATAAAGTATCCTAGGTTCTGTGATTTCCTCCTTCATACCTTTGAGTAGTTGTTTGGTCCATATAATATTTTTACAATTTATTATAGCATCAACATATTCAACTTCAGCAGTAGATTGAGATATGCAGTTTTTTTTCTTGCTAGTCTATGTAACAAACCTTTTTCCTTAAAAAAATGCTCTTCTACTGATGCTCTTTCTGTCATCAATATTTCTAGCCCAATCAACATCAATGTAGGCTCTTAATTCAAAATTTTCATTTTTCTTGTAGTATAGACCATAGTCTTCTATTCCTTTCAAATATCTCACTATTCTCTTAACAACCATCAAATGATTCTCCCAGGGATTAGCATATAATCTTGTAACTATCCCAATAGATAGTGCAATATCAGACTTGCTATGTACTACATATTATAGTTTTACAATCATTGACTTGTACAGTGTTTGATTTACCATAGTTGAATCATCATTCTTTGACAATTTATGTTCTTTCACCATAGGTGTGCTTACTGGCTTGGAATCTTCTAATCCAAAAGTATTCAATATCTCCTTTACATATTTTAACTGAGTAATGTATATACAATGTTTCATCTGATGTACTTGCAAACCCACAAAGAACTTGATCTCTCCAAACATAGACATCTCAAATTCTTTCTTCATTTCATTTATGAAAGCTTTACATAAAGTATCTTGACCTCCATGGATGATATTATCAACAAAAATTTTAGATAGTAAAATATCTTTTCCTTACTTTGTCTTCAAGTACAAATTGTTGTTATCATTAGTCCTCTCAAATCCAGTCCTCACAAGATAATTGTGAAGCCTTTCATACCATGCTCGTGGTGCTTTTTTCAGACCATATAAAGCTTTGTGTAGTCTAAATACCATATTTTTGTTATTAGCATCAACAAATCCTTCTGGTTGTTCTATATAAACCTCTTCTTCCAATATGCCATTAAAAAATGTAGATTTAACATCCAATTGATAAACTTTGAAACCTTTTTATGTAGAGTAAGCAAGAAGAGTTCTTTCTCCTTCCAATCTTGTAATAGGAGCAAATGGTTCTCCATAGTCTATCCCTTCTTCTTGTGCATATCCCTTGCAAACTAATCTTTCCTTATTTATTGTGACTTCACCATTTTCATCTAACTTGTTTCGGTACACCCACTTGGTGCCAATAACATTTTAATCTTCTAGTCTAGGAACTATAGTCCATGTCTTATTTTTCTCAATCTTTTCAATCTCTTCTTTTATGGTCTTACTCTAGTCCACATCTTCTAAGGCATATTTCACTGTTTTAGGTTCACGCATGCTAAAAAAACATGTATCATTTCTCAACTCATTCCTTGTCATTGGTCTTGCATCTTTATCTCCAATGATTTCTGCAATAGGGTGATGTCTCTTGACATACTTTGAAAATCATGGTCTTGCTCTATTTTCCTCATTTGGTCTCTCAACTTCTGATTCATTATGTACATCTCTATTAGGTAGTTCAACATCTCTTTCACATACACTAATCTCAAAATTAGAATGTGCCTCAACTTTATTCTATAACTCGACACCTAATTATAGCTTGATTCTTGAATGCAACTCAACATTCATAGTATGTGACTTGACAGTCACTGAAACTTGCTATTGATTTGTAACTTGACTTACAATAGCTTCACTAGTAGGCATACCTTCATAAAAGTACACAAATGATTTGTATTCCTCTAGTTCCTTCATAGGTTCAGCCTCATGTACTTTTGTATATTCATCAAATTTCACATTTGCACTTTCCACAATTTTGTTAGTGTTAGTATTTAAATACTTATAAGATTTACTTCTTATGGAATAGCCAAGGAATATACCTTCTCCAAATTTTGCATTTAGTTTACCATTCCTTAAATCTTTGAGAATATAACACTTGCTTCCAAATACCTTAAAATATTTTACATTGGGTGAGTATCCATACCATAGTTCAAAAGGTGTTGAATGAGTACATTTCTAAATTGCACATGGTTCAATGTATAGACAATTGTACTTACAACCTCTCTTGAGTATTTCAAAGGAACATTCTTCTCTATTATGAGTGTCCTAGCACAATCCATTATAGATGTGTTCCTCCTTTCAACAATTCCATTTTTGGAGGGGTCCTAGGGGCATATGTTTTTCTTCTAATTCCTCTATCATTACCAAACATATCAAACTCATTTGATGTAAATTCTCCTCCTCAGTCAGATCTCAAACATTTTAGAATTTTTCCTATTTCCTTCTCAACTCTCGCTAAGTACCACTTAAACATTTGAAAAGCATCATATTTTTGTTTCAAAAACATAATTGTCATCATCCTATACTAGTCATCAATAAATAACATAATGTACTTATCACCTTTTATAGCTTTGCACATCAATTGGTCCACACAAGTCAGTATGAACAATCTCCAAAATACTTTTAGAGGTATGAGTCTTACTCTTAAAACTTGACTTAGTCATCTTCCCTAACTAAGATTATTTGCAAATTATATTGTCAGGTTTCTTCAACTTAAGAAAACCTCTTACTCCTCTCATGTTACTGATACTAACCAAATTATCAAAATTAAAATGACATAAGCTCTTGCACCATAACCATGCATCATCAAATTCTATAATTAGACAAGTAGCATCATCTATATCAAGATAGTATATATTACCTCTAGTTTGATCACCTTTTCCAATTAGTTTTCCATTTGTATCATATATCTTAGCAATCTTGTTCTCAAACTCAACTTTACAACCTAAACTATTCCGTTGTGGCACACTCAACAAATTATAGTTATCCTTCAAAATAATAAGCATTGTCACATAGAATCTTTTTTGTGAGTTTGATAGAACCTTTTCCTCTTATCAAACGGGGTGCATCATTACCAAACCTTACACTATTTCCATCACAATAATTCAAGGTAATGAACTTACTTTTATCTCCAGTCATGTGATGTGAACACCCACTATCAATGATCCATCTTTCATTCTTGTTCACACAAGACACTAGTGTAGTTGGCTCATCCTCATCATAATCATCCTTCATTGCAACATACACCACTTCATCATCATGAATGTCAGATCTATCTTTATTTTCCTCTTTAGCAATATATCAAAACTTCTTGCCTTTACCTTTGTAATCTTTGATGTATTCATCACTTCTACTTTCGTACTCATCTCCACCTCTAAAATTCTTCATCTCTGGACATCTAATAGCAATATGACCAACCTCATTGCAATTGAAACACATGATAGGTAGCTTACCTTTGAATTTTCATTTACCTCTATGAAATCTCCTTATCAATAGTGCTTCGAGTTGTTCTACATCGTCCTCATTTGTATCACTGTCATTGGAAACATATTTTACCTTTCTCTTCTTCTTCTCATTAGGTTCCTTCAATGACAACTTAGCTTTGAAAGTATGTTCAACATTGTTAGATTTTAAGTTATTAAAATTAGATAGCTCAAAAGAAGTGAGCCTAGCTACCAAACCTTCAAGAGTTGGATTAGAACTTGGTATACATCTAAGTTCTTGTATTGCAGAAACTCTAATAGCATATATGAGTAGTAGTATTCTAAAAAAATTGCTTAGTACAATCTCATCTTCTATCTTACCAGTAGCTCCTCTTATGGAATTAACAACATCTTTTATCCAAGAGAAATATTGAGCAACATTCTCACCTTCTTGCATTCTCATATCATCAAACTTACCTCTAAGACTTTCAGATTTGGCTCTTAGAACATTTCTGTCTCCTCCATAAATGGTCTGAAGAGAATCCCACATTTTCTTTGTCTTATCACAATCCTTTATGTCATCAAACTTGAGATAACTTAGGGTAGAAGCAATCTCCAACATTGCCTAGTTGTGTTCTTTCTTCTTTTTCAAATCTTCAACAATTAGGGCTCTAGTAGGATCAACATGCTCTGTAATGATGGTAGATTGTGCATGATCTCCAAGATCTCCTAGGTGTAGCTTCATCAAAGTTTTCCATGCAGAAAAGTTTTCTCTATTAAGCTTGGGTACTTCTCTTTTTGACATCTTGATCTATTGCTTCTAGGACCTTCAAACTAGTCCTCTTAAGAAGATGACTCTAATACTAATTGTTGGAATTCTTTAGAATAACTAAGAGGGAGGTGAATCAGTTATCCAAGGTCTAGATGTACAAATAAAACTTTTCACAACTTAGTGAACCCATATCAATAAAACATATTCATCATGCATTCATCCATTAGATCATACACTCACTTAAACTTGTAGGTTACTGTGAAATCAACTTTGCAAAAATGTAAGCATGAAACATAACATATTCAATAATACATTTGACATAATAATTTTATGTGGAAACCCAATTTTGAAAAAGCCACCAATAACATGCTACTCATTCTCACTCTTTTGAAGTGATGCCCTATGAAAGACCAACCTTATTAAAGGTTATAATGCACACTGTTAAATGTGAGTTGGTTAGAGGATTTCAATCACCCTATAAGGAGTGATCCTTGTTAGAGGACTTTATATTATTCACTTGTAATGTCACCTAGTTAAAGGATTTACAAATTACTCTTAGGTCAACCTCAAGCTAGAGGATTTACCCTAGACTGGTACAATGATTAGAAAGTAATAGTAAATCTTGATCTAATAACAACTTATAACTCACTTTGCAAATTATAGATCCTTGTTTCAGTCCTTCATTCTTCTTGGCTTTCACACACTTCAGCTCTGATAGCTTGTTCACCCTTCAAGCATCCATACCTTTAAACCTTCTTGCTTTGCTTTCCAATAGTAGTCTCTTCTATTTGGTTATTCAATGAAGAAAAACCTTAGACTCCTTGTATTCCTTAGGTTCTCACATATGACAACCATTGCTTTTGACCAGTCATCTCTATAAATAGAAAATTAAGATATTTTGTCATCCAACCTCTATCTCCATTTTAGGGTTAGGTAGGATTAAATGAATCTACCCATCTTTTCATTTTATTCCCTTCTAGAAACTTCTCCTTTAATCCTCTTTGAATTTTCCTTAAAATTGTTCATCTTGAATTCTATGCCTCCAACTCATCAAGCTTATCTTCCACATGGTTCACAAAATCCAAGAAATCAAACTTGTCAACTCATATTTATCAAATTCATGATCTTTCTCATAATGTTGTCACTCAGCATTAACTTGCTTCTGATGCTCAACACATAATACTTGCTCAACATCCACTATCAAATGACTTGGCATGAACTAAAGTTTACTAGTGCTTGACATCAACTAAACTTTATTCACTTACGTTGTATCACTTGACATATACTAAATTTTGACTTTGCTCGGCACCTACTATGCAGATTGTTAAGCTTAGTAGACTTAATTCATTTTACTTTTTCTTCTGAACTTAATCAATGTATCTATCCTTTGCAACCTTATGTAGATAAAAATGCACTATGATGTCATTGTCTTAACTAATCTTTGTACTCCTTTTTCATACCATAACTCAACATTTCCTCTAGGTGCTATTGTTATCTCATTTGATCAAAACATCCTCATCAATCAAACAAATGATAGTACTTAAATCATCTAAGTAATCGTCTTAATAGCAAGTAGCAGGTTTGACATCATTGACAAAACAATGAGTAAAAGGGATTCTCATACTTGTATCAATATATTTTCAACAGCTCTTTTTTTTCCTCTATTAGAATAAGTTGTTATAATTATCATACTTGAAAGTGTTTATCTATTAGTTCTTATATGTACCTGATATAGACTTGGTTTTAAATAACTTGTTGTCAAGTTACTTGGTCTTGTCATTAATCATTCCAATCAAGTTCCCAGTTCACTATTGGGGCATTCTAACCCTTTGACATTGAAACTTATCAATAATATTGTCCTATCTCACACTTTGAAACCATGGACAAGTACAATTTAACACCTTCATGCTTAATTTAAACCTTGGGAAACTTAGAAAATATTCTTTATCATGCTTTCATGGTTAACATAAGATCCAAATTATGTGAATTCAACCAAGATTTGCTAATCAAAACTCAAAAGAACTTCCCAAACTGATTACATTCCAACAAGAAGAGACATTAAGGAGAACTGCCATATTTGGATAACCAAATTAGTATACAAAAAAAAAAACTTCCCATATGACAAATATCTCACACCACCATTATGACTGGGATGAGAATAATAACCAAGATAATCAAGGTAATCAAGGAGAATATAATAATCAATTTGATAGTGATGAAGACCTAATGGAAGATGATTATAGGAAGTTCCAAACAAATAAAAGAATTGACAAAATTATGGAGAGAACTTTGAATGAAGACAAAAAGAACTACTTATTGAAGTTGAAATCCATGATAGTCAATCCCTAAAGACTTTGATGTTGATCAACTAAAATAAAGAGAGGTGGAGACACCTATCTCCATAGTGTCCAAATAGTTACACTCCAAACTAAAGTATAAGAACAAAAGAAAAAGAAGGACCCACTAGGACAACAATACTCTATGGAGCACATCTGTCCTTTCCATTTGAAAAAGACCTGCACATGGTTCTATTTCTACCTAATGTTTAAATCTCCAAGTATGACAAGTACATGGGAAACACAGATCCTCAAGACCATGTTAGAGAATTGTGCACTCTTAGCAGGGAATCTATGCATGAGAAAACTTACTTAATGAGATTGTTTCTACAAATCTTAGGAGGAAAATCATTGGAGTGACTCTTAAAGCTACCAACTAGGATCATAACATTTAAAAATTTGGTCATGATATGGTATAGAACCAACATATCATTCCAAAAATTAAAATCTTTCTTTAGCTTCTTCTTCATAATAACATCCTTGTGATCACCTTGGAGTATGAAGGGAGCGGGAGCGCAAGTTCAAATTTCAAATCTGGAGACAGGCGAGAATTCACAGGGAGGCAGACCTCGATCACCAGGCACGTAGGAGGGGATCCAGGCAGGCATCAGGGAGGAGTCAAGTGATGGGGACCCACGTGAAGACATTCCAGGGATTCTCCCAAAGCGTTGGGCCTCACTCTTTGGAGTCAAGCCATCAGGTAAATCCTCTTTCCCTCCGGTTAAGGTTGTGTCAGGTCTGGAAAAGGGATCTTGCACGATTGCTATTCCAGATGAGATTGTTGATCACAGCATTGCCTCTACGGCCTCAACACTTGTCAAAAAGTTTATTGGCCCTAGACCAAATATTGATGTGGTCCGAGCCTATACTCTGAAAAAATGGAGCTTGAAAGGTCAAGTCTCTGTCACTACAATGGCTAAGGGTTTCCTTTCTTTTGAGTTCTCCTGTCATGAGGATATGGTTGAGATTTTGTGTGATAGTCCCTGGAGCTTTGGAAGGGCCACCCTCATGCTTCAGAGATGGTCATCCCAATTGGAATTAAATGAATCTTTCCTCCAGCAAGCTCCGGTATGGGTCAGACTCCCAGAGCTACCTTTGGAGTTTTGGAATGAGGATGTCTTCAAGGGAGTGGCCAGCTCTTTCGAAGAGCTTCTCTCCATCGACCCAATCACTGCTTCGAAGAGTAGGATGACTTATGCGAGGATATGCGTTGGAGTAAGGGAAGGGGAGGATATGCCCGAAGTGGTTTGTTTTCAGTCCAAACTTGGTACCCATATCCAGCAGCTGGACTTTGAAAGTGTTCCTTTTGGGTGTTTTCACTGTCTAAAAACCAGTCATAAGGCATTTCGGTGCCCGAAAGCTAAGATGACTAGTAAGCAGAATCCCCCTTCTTATTCGCAATAGAGGTTGAAGAAAGTTTGGAAAAAAAGGACCACAACTCAAGGCCAGAAGGACCTATCTTTGGGGACCCAGGTTGTAGTAGAAGCCCCAAAGAGGTCAGACCAAGCTCCTAAGGGAAAGACTAGTGAGGAAGAAGAGTTTCCCAATTCCTCTCTACCTTTAACTAAAACCCAATCGTTAGTCGATGATCAAGTCAAGGAAAGGACCCTTAAGCCTGGAGAAGAGGAAGTTAAGGGTGTCTCGCAGAACGATCTTCAAGAGGATGGTTTAGACCTTCCCCCTAGAGAGGAGTAGTCGGTTCTGGGCTCCATGGAGGAGATCAAGGAAAGAGATAATAGGGAAATTATTGTCTTCCAGGATCTAGAGGAAAACTTGGTCTCCACCATTGATGCACCGATCCAAATAGGAAATAAGGAGGATAAGGAGATAGATCAAAACCAAAGGGTTGATCTTCATAGCACCCCAAGGAATGCTAATAAGGCTTCTAGATCCCTGAAGTTCACAAAGAAGGAAGAGATACTAAGGAAGAATCAAATCAGAGATCCATCCAAGGCTTCTCCAGTAGCGACCAGGAGCAGTTGCAAACTAGATGTGGGCTCTACAACCAAAGCAGGCAGGAGATCAGAAAGGGAGTCCAGAGAAGAAGAGACTAGAAGATGTTTGGTGAATGGGTGCCAAAGCACCCTGAAGGAATTTTCCAAGAGTAAAAAATGAAGATCATCTCATGGAATATCAGGGTCCTAAATGATGCCAATAAACAAGAAATCATTAGGAATTTGATCAGAGACCAAAGACCAGATATTTTGATGATCCAAGAAACAAAAATGAAAAAGGATTCTTTGAGAAACATAGAGTTCAGTAACATGATGAGTGGAGAGGCTACGGACTCAGATGGAGCCTCTGGGGGCTTGCTAACTTTATACAAGTCAAATCTTTTCAGGGTGGAATCGGTTTCCAATGCTAGTAACATTCTATTTTGTAAAGTGTACAATACTCATTCTAATGAATTTTGGTTCTTGCTCAACATTTATGCCCCCAACAACAAGAGAGAAAGAAATTCCTACTGGTCCAGAGTAGTAGGGATGGTTTAGAATAACAACTTGAAAAAAGGCATCATTATGGGAGACTTCAATACCCCTCTTCTGGATAAGGAGAAGAAGGGCGGTCTACCTCAGGACTGGGAAAACAAGCATGATCTTTCAAACTTCATCAATGATTTGGCCTTTTTGGATCTGGACCTCATGGGTGGTAACTTCACTTGGTCCAATAAACGCTTAGGTAAGGAGTGTATTCAGGTTAGACTAGATAGAGTCCTCATTTCTCCTGATTTGATGCAGTCCTCTTCCTGCAAATTAGCTCTTTTGCCTAGAATTGGGTCTGATCACTCCCCCATTTCCCTCTTGATTGTCCCTTTTGACCCCTGTAGACCTCCTCCTTTCCATTTTGAGAAAATGTGGACCTCCCACCCTGACCTTCTAGAGAGATTAAAGGGTTGGTGGAGCATAGATGTGGAAGGCACTGTTATGTTCAGGGTAGCAAGGAAACTCAGTAATGTTAAAAGGATGTTAAAAGCATGGAATAAGTCAGATTTTGGTCATTTATTCTCTATGAAAGAAGATCTTTCTTCTAATCTCTCTTCCATCCAAGCCTCCATTCAGGAAAATGGGTATGATGCCTCAAGTAGAGATGTAGAGCTGTCCATCCTGTCTGATTTACATGACATCATTAGTAAAGAGGAAAAGTTTTGGAGGCATAGATCTAGAATCAACTGGCTCAAGGAAGGAGACAAGAACACAAAGTTCTTCCATTTATCCACACTTAAAAATAGAGCTAACAACAGGATTTCTAGCCTGAAAAAAGACCAGGGTGTGTTGACTAAGGAAGATGATATTTCACTTGAAGCTATCTCGTTCTTCTCCTCCCTTCTTTCTTGGGATCCTTTTTTCTCTAAGGTGGATCAAGATGATATTGTCTCTTGCATCCCTCAGATCCTCCAACCGCACCATAATAATATGATCTGGGCCATTCCTTTTGATTCTGAAGTGAGAGAAGCTCTTTTTTCTCTTTCGACGGACAAGTCACCTAGACCTGATGGTTTTCCTACCTTCTTTTTCCAAATGTACTAGCCTGTCATTATGAAGGATGTTGGTAAGGCAGTTCAGGAGTTCTTTGGAGCCAGATGCATCCTGAAGGAAATCAACTCCACTTTCTTAATTCTTATTCCCAAAGTGCTAGGGGCTGACACTCTGGATAAGTTTAGACCCATCAGGTTATGCAACTCATTTTATAAGATCATCTCAAAGGTGCTCACTTTGAGGCTGCTTAAGCTCCTCCCCTTGATCATCTCTCAACAACAATCTGGTTTTGTCCTAGGCAGAAAGATTTTAGACTCGATTATCATGGTGCATGAAGTGATTCACTCTATGGAAGCTGGTAAGAGAGAAGGGATGTTACTCAAACTTGACATATCTAAAGCTTATGACTAGGTGGATTGGTCCTTTTTAGAGTTGGTGTTGAAGGCTTTTGGCTTTGATACCAAATCTTGCAAGCTAATTTCCCAGCTGGTCACCACCCCCTCGCTAGTTGTTTTAGTGAATGGATCCCCCTCTGATTTCTTCAAACCCACTAGAGGCCTTCATCAGGGAGATCCTCTATCACAGATTCTCTTCATCATCCTGGCAGAATGTATTGGCAGATTTATGGAGAAGAAAAAGAAATATGGGAGGATCAAAGGCTTTAAACCTTCTTCCAAATGCACTCCCTTCACGCATTAGCAATTTGTTGATGACACCATTATGGGAGGTGAGGCTTCGGTCAAGGAAGCCAAGGCTTTGAAAGACACTTTGGACACCTATTCCAGAGGGTCGGGGTAGCTTATAAATTGGGAAAAAAGCTCTGTTTTCTTTATCAACACTCCACAAGGAAGACAACAAAGAATCTTTAGAATCCTGGGTTGTCAGGTGGGGAAGCTTCCTTCTTCCTACCTTGGTCTCCCCTTGGGCACGGCCCCTTCTGATTCCTTCTGGAATGACATCTTGGATAGGTTTAGTAGGTTAAATCCATCCTTCAAAACCCTCCTATATATGCCTTGAGCCTTTTCACCATACCTGGAAAATACGTCGAGAGAATGGAAAAAATCCAAAGGGATTTTTTTATGGACGGGAACTGATAGGAATAAAAGGTACCCTCTTGTTGCTTGGGACAAAGTTTGTCTCCCTAAAAAAGAACGGGGGTCTAGGGATCAGGAAGATCACTCATATCAACAAGGCCCTCCTGGCAAAGAAAATTTGGCGCATCTTTAGTAGCACAGGGGAATGGAGAGACACTGTGGTGAACAAGTATATAAAAAGGCCCTCTTTACAATTCACTCTTTTCAGTGAGGATTTACCCAGAGGCTCAGTTGTTTGGAATGGCTTCTTAAAAGCTAGGGATTTGGCTAACTCTAAGGTCTCCTGGAAGCTGGGAAATGGGGAGAACATTCTTTTCTAGTCAGATAGCTAGCTTTCTTAGGGCCCACTCATTAATAACCCCACCTATGGTGATTGGGCTAATGATTGCATCAACTTTTTTGGGCACAAAGTTTGTAACTACAGGACTGATCAGGGATGGAAGGACCTTTCTATCATCTCAGAGGAACTCAAACCAATTATGATCATGCTTAACTCCTTATCCCTCCACACCAACAAGGATGAACTGGTTTGGAGGGATAATGCCAATGGCCTCTATTTGGTTGCCTCTAGGTACTCTTCTTTATGGAGTACTAATGCATCCCCCCCTTGGTCGAGGGCTTGGCTCCCGGGCCCAACGCCAAAAGTCAACATGTTTTTTTGGTTTGCACTTCAGGACAAAAATCTCACCCAGGAAAATCTCATTAAAAGAGGTCATATCATGCCCAGCAGATGTGTTTTATGCAAAGATGAGTGAAAGACAGGCAATCATTTGTTCATTCATTGCTCTTATTCGAGAATAGTCTGGGACTTCCTCACCCAAGACCTTGACCATAGCCGGTGCATTCCTTCCAACCTCCTGGACTTCTTCTACTAATGGCAAGGAATTTTCAATGGGACTTCCTTGAAGGAAATAAGCTCCTGGCTCCTGCCCCATTTTTGTTGGAGCATATGGAAGGAGAGAAACAATCAAATTTTCAGAGATAGGGAGGAGCCGGCTTTGGTTGTTGGAAGGAAGATCTTCAGTAACATAAAGGAAAATATTTCCATGATAAAGGGGGGAGTTTTTGAGACAAGAGGTAGGAAGAAGGAGAAGGAAAAAGACAAAATGAGAAAAAGACGGCAAGCCAAATGGCACCTCCCCCCTGAAGGCTGGCACAAAGCGAACTTCAACTGAGCGTCCAAGGGCAACCCTGGATCCTTGGGTAGTGGAGGTGTGGTTAGAAATAAAAATGGTGATAGTATTGCGGCTTTCGCTCTTCCGCTGGATTTCCAAAAAAATCATTTTGTGGAAGCCAACACCGTGTGCAATGCAGTTAAGCTGGCTTTTGAAATTGGGGTCACCAATTTATGGTTGGAGGGGGACTCGAGTAACATTATTAAGTGCATTAATGGCAATTTGTATCCTTCTTGGATGATTGCAAATCTTATCAATGAGACGAGAGAGACACTTGCCAATTTCAAAAAATTCCATGTCACCCATACTTTTCGGGAAGCAAACCCGATTGCCGACAGGTTGGCAAATATAGGGGTCAACATAGACCAAAAAATGACATGGCTTCCCGAAACTTGTTTGCCGACAGATGTCAAGCGTCTGATCGACTTGGAGAAAATCCAAGGAAGTATGGAGGATATCAAGATGTAATTATGAATATGAAAGGGTTAAGATATATGGGTACTTTTCATAATAGAAAAATGAGTATTAGTAAATGTAGATATCCTACTATGATTAATTGCCACGCTTTGTGGGTTCTTCATTACAGTCATTTTAGGGGCAACAACAGAGTTATTTTTCTCTGCTCCTTGCTTAATCTTGGCGATCCTTTCCAGTCTCACAGTGAAGAGCTTATGAGTAAAATGGGTACGCAGAGTGAGGAGATGGTGGGTGAGAGATGTAGAAAGGAGCTAGCGGGGGAATTTGAGAAATGGAGAAGCAGGCCAAAAGTTTGGGAAAAGCTGGAAGAGGGTGGGGTAACCAAGTATCTCATGAAGTTGCATGGTTATGATCAGGAGGTGACTAATAGTATGGTGGAGTCATGGAAAGAAGGCAGGGTTAAGGTGAATGACATCAACTTTTGGATAACGGAGGAGGTTATCACGGCTGTCACAGAGATCCCAATTGAGGGTTTCAAATTCTTCAGGGACAAGAAGCTCTTAGCCAATGTGGTAAGGGATTTTGTGGAGAGTGAGAAGGAATTGAAGGCGTTAAAAAAGTTTGACACCTACTATGTCCCCGAGTCCATGAAGAAACGATGGAGGTATGTGTTGAAAGCTGTCATTGAATATATTACTTTGGACCCAAGATTTGATAGAGCCCGCACCCACCACTTTGTTATTTTAAATCATTTTCGAAAGAAAGCCAAAATTTCTTTGCCTTTTTATCTGTTAACCTCTATGAGTAAGGCGATGGACAACTTCAAAAAGAAGCCCATTACTAACCCAACTCTGCATGAAGGGCTGTTGCTTCTTATCCATGAGCACTTCAAAGCCTAGACCATTAGTAATGCCCCTCCTTAGACTGAGACTATGGAGTCTGGAAGTTCCAGTTACTCCTCAGACTCAGATGACATTCAGAGCCTCAGTTCTAAGAAAGGAGGAGTCTCCTCCTTAGGAAAAGTTGCGACTGTTAAAAATTCCCCCTTCCCCCATAACCCCAAGTAGAAAAAGCCCTAGGGATCTCAGGCAGAAGCAGGTTGAGAAGGTTGAGGAGGGTAGCAGTGATGATGAGGAGGATCCAGAGTTTGAGGAGGTGGTGAAGGAGACGTAGGAGGAAATAAAGGTTGATAGTGGAAGGAAGAAGCACAAGAGGGAGAGCTTGGAGGATGTGCGCTCTCATTATGAGGAGATGTCTGCGCTGCCCCTTTCTCCTGTCCATCTCCACCCTGAGGATCAAAAAGAGGAGAAAGCTAGGTATGCGGAAGGGGAAGTGCAAACTAATGACAGGAGGAAAGCATGGATTAATTTCAATGTCAAGACCGCTAAAATGGGAATCTTTAGGGAGGCCATGAATCCCCAAATCCTAGTGGATAATCAAGAAGAGTAGCGGCTAGAAGAATTAATTGATCCAGTGATTGTGGGTATTTCGGACAGAGCCAGGGAGATAGGGATGAATCTCTTAAATAATGCTCGCAACAACATGATTGATAATTTTAGATCAATCAAATGGCTCTTCCATGAGCTTGAGGAGGTTAAAGACTAGGTGAAACACATTGAGGCAACAAGGGAAGGAAAGGATGCCAATAGGAGGACAGACTCGGCCAATAGGCTCACTCTGGTAGAATAGAGGATACACAATCTGGAAAACTACAATCACAGCCTTACCAACCAGACGTTTTCCTTGTTAAGCTCCATCAACAACAACATCATCTCTCTCATGGGCTGGATCAAAGACAGAGAAACACATGAGGATGAGGATGGAAATGACAGAGATGAGGCCAGAACGAAGGACGACCCTGCAAAGGACAACTCCACTCCTACACAGGACCAGGGGAATCAAAGAGGGCAACAGATGGAAATAGAGGAGAATCAACAGGCCTTTCAGGCTACTCAGGTGATGCAAGATCCGGAGCAAAAGAACGAGGAATAACTCTTGCCTGTTCCTTTGTTTTTCACTGTATTTTGGCTTTTTGTGCTGGCTTTTGGCTGTGGCTTTGTCTGTTTCCTTTTCCTGGTCTTTTCTCATAACTTTTTCCTTTGGCCGGGCTTAATGCTTATTATCAGCCTTTGAACTTAAACTTTTTTCGCTGGGCTATCACGCTTATTATCAGCCTTCTTATGTACTAACTTTCGAGTTTTAGGTTCCCTATAAAACCTGTTTATCTAATCAAAAACATTTAAAAAGTTGGTCAAGAAATTCATTCAACAATACTCATACAATATCCAACATATAGTAATGATGATTGACCTATGCATCACAAAGGAAAGAAGTGGAGAACCATTTGTTTCTTTCTTACAAAGACATATTTTTTTTGCAATATATGCAAGGAAAATACCTAAAAATGAGAAGATGGATATCTTCATTGACAATCTAGTTCCTGAACTAAATTTTCCAATTCAACTTCAATATCCTACAAGCTTTAACAAAATGATAGAAAGTGTAATCAAAATTGAGGAAGTCCTAATCAAAAAAGTGGAAATAACCATTTATAGGGATGATAAGTTTTCAAACAACCCCAACAACAAAGACAAATACAAAGTATGAAGAAAAAAAAATGTGGTCCATGATGGAGTTGTAGAAGGTACCAATGGAGAAAAAATAAATTCAACATTTCCACAAGTTTACAAGCGAACAAAACTACCAATACAAAAATATCTCCAAGAGCATAATGAATCAAGCAAAAAAGATAAACTTTTGTTATCTAAACCAATATGTAACTTCACTCCATTGGGAAACTTACTTGAGGTAGTGTTGAAATCACTCTTAGAAATCAACATTATCACACTGCCTGAATCAAAACCATGGGAGCCAATAGTTACAACTTAAATGGTGGAATGATGGTGATTACCATGAATTCCATAAAAAAAAAAAGTACAAAAAACCAACATTTTCATGAAATTTAAATATATCATCCAAGATCCCAACGATGATGGAAAAGTAAGGGTAGATATCCACCAAACAAATAGCAATCACAAGGCATTTAAATAATTGTTGCCTAAATATGAAAAAGGTGAATCATCAAACACAATAGGTAAGATCAATTACTCATACACAAATGACAAAAACATGATGAACATGTTGGAAATGTGAACACAATCAATCAACACAATTACCCTAAAAGGTTTGAAAGAAAAATAGGAATTTTCCAAAATAGTAATGAGAAGTCAGGCTAAACTCACCATCAAGGAGGCTTCTTCATCAAAAAAATTGGTAGTAACAATTCTAAAACCATCAAAATCAAAATAACTGACACCATCATCATCAACTAATTATATATTGGTGGACCAACTACAATGGACTCCCACTCAAATTTCTATTTGGGAATTGCTAAAAATCTCTTTGATTCATCAATAGATCTTTATTCAAGATCTACTTGCAACCAACATTCTAAAATACCCATATGTTGATAGATTTCAAGCTATGGCCGGTCACATGACTTCCACACACTACCTGTAATCACCTAAAAATGGTCATCTAGACTATTAGCTCCCTTCTTAACATTTTGGCTACTTTAATTAAGCATTTACCTAGGTCAAATTGCTAATAATAATTAATTTGATTATAACCTATAGTTTGACTATGCTATCGTAAGTTCATTATTTGATTAAAAGAACACGTCCCCTTTTAATTAAATAAAAGGCCCCATTCTTCTAACCCACTTAAAGTGCACACATAAAGTCCTTTTTCTATTTTGCAATTAAAAGAAAAGACTTGTGAGACTTTTGTCTTATATGACAAGTCAACTTATTTTCTATTAGCTGACTTGTGTGCGCACATGGATCCCTCCCATTTTTGATTTCAACCATTGATCATCCACCCTCTCAATCTTAATCTCTACCGTTCGTACAACTTTTAAAAGGAAGAGAGCTTCTCCGCTCAAAGGATCCACACTCTTGAGTATTGCTATGCTACATGATTTCCATTTGAATGCTTGAGAGCTTTTGTGGAGAATTACATTTTCTTGTCTACATTCCTTGCATTCATAGCATTTTATTACATGGCACCATAGTTTAGTTTGTATATAGTGTAGTTCTTTTTGTAAGTAGCTTAGATCACATAGTCTAATTAGTATGGTTGTAATATTTTCATTTGTGTAGCTTAGTTGCATTGTGCATCTCATTTTAGCATAGTTGCATTCTTGCATTGCATGCATCAAGAGTTCTTTGAAACTAGAATTCTTTCTCTTGCTCAAAGAATCTCCCATTTCATGGTTTACTAGCAAGGGTTTCATTTCTATGGCTCAGCTGAGAGCCATTCTATGCATATTTGTATGCTTTTGCATTCCATGACTAGGGAGCTCCAAGCCGGCATTCAAGCTTTCCAATCCATGGAAAACTTTGGATAGAAGGGTTTAGGGAAGTACACTCTTTTTAGTGTACATTTTTTGTGCCCATTGTGGGGTAGAACATCTTAGTTTTGCTCTACTTTTAGCTATATTTTTTTGCATTTTTTGCATTCTATCTGCAAGTTTCTTTTTTTTAGGCATAGTTTTTTGGTGACATTTTTCCAGTTTCATATGACAGTTCTTATAATTGTTGGGTGATACTTTTTTTGGAAACAATGTCACATAGATATACTAAAAACTGTCGCCTCGATATAGTAAATTCTATTGCCTGGCTTAAGCAAAAATATCGCACGAATAAAAACTATTGCATGGGTATACTAAGAAGTATTGTAGGACAGTCTTCTAGCACATACTATCGTCTGGCCTAAATTTGCTGGTTATTTGGGTAATTTTGTCAGTTTTTTAGTTGATACTTACTACTTATTGGTTTTTATAGGTCTATGATTGTTTGATAGAGGTCTCTTTACAGTTTTTTTTTGCTCTTATCTTGGGACTAACTTGTGGTATACTAAAAAAAAGAGAGTATTAAATGAAATTTGACTTTTGATGGTTCCGTGGGATTTGGCCTTTTCTAAGTTGTTTTACATGTATAAAAAATGACAATTTCCACCCCCCCCATTTAAGCTCTCATGTTTATTATTTAGTTTCATGCACTCTAACTTGTCATTTTTGTAGGGAATGCATGTCAAAGGCAAAAAAATAAAAACCTAGCAAAAAAGAACTCATGTCAAAGCTTCAAATGCACAAGGGTTACTAATGTTTTGTTGTAGGGTTGCCCAATGCATAAAAACCAAAATTTCTTGCTTTTTTCTTTTATTCCATGTGCGACATCTGCTAGTTATTTCATTTCCTAGGCACATTAAACTTGCAATTGAGATTCCTCAGTGATAGGAGAGTATGCTCTTCACCCTTGCGGTGAATCAAAAATCTTGACCCACCTTTGGATTTCAAAAGAAAGTAGATAATTCAATCTTCTTGGCATGTTTGGGGGAAGCAATCGAGGTAGGAGAGTATGCTCTTCACCCTTGAGGTGAATTAGAAATCTTGACCGTTGAGAGTGGATCCATTTTGTGGTAGTTAGGATCCTTTAGAGGGCCTGCTCTTGGACAACCTAAGAGGAAAGACCCAAGTGGGGACAAATAAATTACCTGGCTATTCCAACCCACTATAATCTCAAGGCTATTAAGGACACAAAACCTTGGTAGACATAACACTTGTCTTACCTAGTGTGATTGCTTATGGGATTGCAACCATGAGGAGATCACTAGGGAAGAATGCTTAAGGTACTCTTATGGTCACAAGATCTGTTACTCATCGCAAGGTGAGGTGTCCTGAATCAAGAGCAAGAGGAGTGCTATGAATGGAAACCCTTTCTAGACACCCTAGGTTAGTATCTACCCTATTTTTCTGCTCAACTTCTTGGTCCAAGGATCGATCCTAGTGGACTACAAGATCTACACTCACAATATGTGTTCCCTTAGTTGTGCTTATGTAACTTCCATGAAAAAGCCAATATCTCTTGTGGGAAACCACTTGGTGTGAGGTAAAGGAGCATCAAGTGCGAGCCAAGTTATTGAGTAATGAACCATGACTTCTAGGTAGATATTGCTTGATGTGTTCTTGAATGTGCTAGGCCTATGCAAATCTTTTGAACATACACATGAAGATAGTTCTAGGGATTTCTTTTGAGACCTCACATATGCTTGTATCATGCAAGGTTGCTTTGTCCCTTGCTTGATTGTTTGATTACTACTCCATGTGTCACTATCTTTCTTGGAAAGAAATTTATTTTGAACATCAAATTTTCTATGCTATGAAATATTGTCAAACTTTTTCAACCAAGTCAAAACATCAAGTGCAAGCATTTTATTGTTTTGCTTACTAAGGGGAGTTTCATCATTTGGCTTTGATTTTTGATGTCTCTAGTGCTTAAACATGCTTAAAGTGGTTCTTTGGTCTTACTGCTCTTGGTCTTTCTATCTTCATGGTCTATGTCTGCTTGCTAGTTATCCTTTTGCTAAAATGGTTACCTTAATTTCTTGACTACACTCTTAGGTTGGGAAAGTTGTTCACTTGTCACCCTGCTTGCTCTATCTACTTTTGGACATTTTCTTGACAAGTCGCTTTACTCTATCTTTACTATTTTGGCAAGTGAACACTCTACCTTTCTAGTTTGGACATCAAGTTATCTTGTGTCACCTTCTAAGCTTCCTCTAGTCTCCTTCATGATTGATTATCTATCTACCACTATGGGATTCAAAGCTTGTGCTACCAAATCTCAACCAAATCTAGATTATCATGATATCCTTCATGCCATTAAAGAGTTTCAAGATCTATATGCTCAATACTAAAAACTAGAAGAGACAAATGATCTTTCTTACCTTCATCTCTCTAAGCGCATGACATAAATGAAGTCTAAACTTGAGAAAAGGTTAGAGGAGAAGATTGCATCATTACATGAATCTTCCTTAAGGTCTTTACATGCATGTGCGTCACCTTCTTTAAGGTCATCCTCTTCATCTAGGTCTACATGCTCTACTTCAAGACATCAAATGTCTTCATCTTCTAGATCTAAAGACCTCTTTAGAGAACAAGCAAGTGATACCTCCTTTGAGCCTATGCCAAAATTTCATGATAAAACTATCTTTGGCCAAGAAAATGATGAAGACATAGATGCATTCTATTCACTTGAGAAGCAACAAAATGACTCTAGACATACTTTTGATAGAACTTTTGTTCCCTTGGAAGATTCTTATGATGACACTTTGTAAACACTTCTTGGCACCAAGCTCATCACATTACCTAAGTCTAGCTCCTATGGAAATCCTTTCTTGGATGATTATTATGCTTATCATCGATCTAATGACCATACTACTTCTGATTGCATTGAGCTAAAACATAAAATCCAAGATCTCATTGATGATGAGATTGTTGATCTTGGAACCTCTAGTGACTCATGTGGTGAGGATACTTATCTTGAGCAATATTACATTGATGAACCTATGTCTAGTAGTGGCTCTATTAAATCTTCCACTTCTTTCAACACTCATGCATCTCCCAACACTTCAAAGCTTTCCAACATGCCTCCATCAAATAAAGAACCTAATGCTTTCCACATTGACTACACGTATCCTCAAGGGCTACCTCTAAAAGAAACTCAAGCTAACCTTCACTTGGCTACAAACCTTTTCCATGCTACTAATCCTAAATATCCTCAACCTTCATGCACTATTGTTCCTACTCTAAACACTACTCCATTCACTCTTCATTCTCCCTTGTCCTTAGAAGTGGCCCCATGTTAAGAGGACTCTCAAAAAGAAAAAACTATAAATATCAAGAAAGATCAAGATCAAGCACCCTTTTATCTCCTTCAAAATTTCACCCGTCCGCATCCTATTTCCTTTCCATCCCCCAAGTATGATGAAGATACCACTTCCATTATCTCCCTCAAGCTTACTAAAAATTATGAGAAAAGTTCTCTTCCTATGCTATCCGAAGCTACTTGTCAAGATCAAAGTGTCTCCTCATGTTCCACTTCTCCATATTCACTTCAAAATTGTGCTCAAGCTTCAAGTGCTCCTATTAAAAATGTTGTTCCTATCAAAGCTACTCATGAGTCTATTGATGGATTTGACCATGTTGCTCACTCTAAAGATGTTGATATTCCTTTCCACTATCCATTTGCATCTCCTAAGTCTATCCTTGGTCCTCATCCATCAAAGCTAAATTTTTCAAACATTCCTTCCATATTGGGACCTTATGTTCCTTTGTCTCCTACATTTTCCATTCTTAGCTCTCCTATCACACCTCAAGATCAACAAAGGCACTCATCCTTGATGAATTTTCACTCATCTATCCATCTAAACCAGTCATATCAGCCTTATTCATCCACAAATCCTAGGTCCTTTGGGAGTGAGAATACACATAAGAATCCATTGAAAAATGAAGATCACTATGTCCCATCTAATTGACATGTGAATTGTAAGAAAGATAAAATATTCAAGAGACTGCAAAGGTCTACTACCCAGAGAGCTAAATCAAAGAAAATATGGGTTCCTAAATCCATCACTGAAGAAATATGCTCTCAAGCATCCAAAGAAAAAGAAAAATATAAAGCTATATGGATTCCCAAGTCTCTTTTGAAGGACTTGAATATTGAAAACAAATCAAAGTTGACATTCAAGCTTCCAAAGGCTTCCACTCCATCTTCTTCCAAACATTTTCCTCAAATGCTTTCAAAAATTTCTACTCCATCTTCTTCTAAAATTCTCCTACCACCTCATACATCTAAACCTCAAGCTATTTCATCCATAATTCCTCCATCATTACATCACCCTTCAAGGTGTGTGTCAATGTTGATCTTGCCCACTTTTTCACCTACCCTCATGAAATTCTCTAAAAATTACACTTACTTGCTATCCATGCTCATTTAGTTCTTCCAAGACATGAACTCTTATCCTCCATATACTCTTCCTACTATTATCTCCCTTCCATTACCCTATCAACATCTTTGAGCATACCTTTCTATGGTCTTGGATTATCATGACTTATTCTTCCTATAGGAGCACTATCTAAATTGACAAAGCTTGAGCTCTTTCTAAAAATTCAAAAAAAAGAAGAAGAAAAAAGAAAGAAAATAAAAATAAAAATGTGCCTTGGTGAAAACCACTTCTTGTGGTGCCTTGGTAGCAAAAGTAAAGCGAAATAAATTCATCCTATGGTGAAAACCACTTCTTGTGGCACCATGGATAAGTACCATGATGAAAACCTAGTAAATAGGCATCATGCATAATTCTTCCATCATCCATCTATTCCCTCTTCTCTCTTTGATCTTGACAATGTTGAGCTATCCTTGCATATTGGCTATCTTATCCACAAGATTCTCTATTGTGATTTCTCATTCACTCATAGCCTCCATCTTGAGCTTTATTCTTATTGCTCTATTCCATTACTATCCTATCTAGTTGACCCCTTAGTCTTGATCACAATATATAAAATATGGTTCTCATAGGTCTCTTGACATGGCTACTCTTTTAGACTACGCACTTTCATGCTATCTCGCTTATGAGCTTCCATTGCTTATGCCATATGCTATCTCACTTGTTGGCTTCACTAATTATCCTACATGATATCTTTCTTATTTGCTTCCATCAATTATTCTATATGCTATCTTTCTCATTGCTTCCATTTCTTATCAAAAACCAACTTCCTATGACTATCTTTCCGTAGCTTGGGTACACTTGAGGAGCCAGTCCTTAAGGATCACTTTCACTTGCTTCATACTCCTTTCTTATCCATCTTTACTTATCTACTTGCTTTCTACTCCATATTCTACACCTTGCTAGACATTGGGACAAATGATGTGGTCTTGCTTGAGAACTAGTAATCTCTAAATCATGCTAAAAATTCCCAAAAAAATCATATATGATGCTGAAAAAAATCCTAAAAATCATAAATTTTTTTGAAAAAATGATCATCTTAGTGAAAACCTAACAATAGACACTTTGATGTATCACCAAAAAAAAATAAAAAAATAGAAAAATTTGAAAAAAAGTCCTAACAAAATCTTTCAAGTGGTGAAAACATGGAAACAAGTGCTACTTGAGACCCTTGCACCTATGTCTATCAATCTCAATTACCCATTTTGCAACACATTTCCTAGCTTGGGATTGTTTCTTGTCCCTTTCTTAGGGACACCTCTACTTAGCCTATTCTAGGTCTCCTTGTGCATTAGGGTTTCTTTAGAAACTCACAAAATAGTGTTTCTCAACACTACTCCCCCAACTTGACATGAAGTGTTTCTTAACACTTTTCAGATAGTTTACCTATGGTCTTTGATGTCGTGATATTTATCACTATCAGAGTTAAGTCTTGAAGAAATGGCCAAGTAACTTACACACACACACACACACACACACACACACACACACACACACACACACACACACACACACACACACACACACACACACACACACACACACACACACCTAAATGATTGAGCTATGTTGATCTTTATTTACTTTGTGTGTTGTCTATGACAATTTCTTTACTATCTGTTCCCTCCCTAATAGTTTCTCGAGGATGTCATTGACTAGAAGACAGGGGTCATGTGGCACATTTTCTTGATTTCTGCTTATGGGTATACTTTATTTGTCTATAGTGTTTTAAGAATTCATGCTTTTCCTATTTGACACTTTGACTTATAGATGTATCATCCTTGACTATTTTTTACAAGACTGCACTCGGGGGTTATCCTAGCGCTTATGCCTTGATACAGGTGTAGTCTTGCTATACTAAACTTAGGGAATCTAATCGTGTAGTCATCTTGACTTCTATGTCTTTGATGCTTAGATTGGATTTCCACATACCTATATGATATTGATCATATTAATATCCTCATAGTTATACTAGTGATGGTTGTATGATCTCACGATGTCCCTAATAAATGCCCAATGATGAAATTAGAGTCTAAATATTATGCATCCCTTTCTGTAAAACACTTTGCATGTTAGCTTGCATTATAGGTTCATTTTCTAGCTTAGTCTTCCATTCCTACATATGGGGAGAGCTCTCTCTTCATCTTTTTTTTTGACATATTGACTAACTGCTTTCATATCTTTCTTTGCTTTCTTCTTTGTCATGTCTTTTCACCTTCTTTATCTTTCACTTCATCTCTATTCTTTGCTATCCTATCATCACCTTTTGACCTCTTGCATAATTTTGACGTCCTGGATCCATTTTTTAGGATCAAAATTGAAATCTTAGTTCATCTCGATGGTCAAAATCATATTTTAAAATTCTACCTTCTTCGGAGCAGTTAGTTGACCTTTTGAGGTCTAATCTATGAATCATTGTTGGGGCATCTTCATTTCTTCATATCTTCACCATTTCTATGCTTTATATCTCCTTCTATTCACCTTTTCATGCTTAAAATCACTTTTCTACTTGATTTGACCTAATTTTTATGCTTTATCCTTTGTGGTCAACTTTGTTCAAATTGGGGCATTCTATCAGTTTCTTATAGTCACTCTTTGGTTCTAATCATTTATCCATTATCTTGGAAATTGCTATATCTCAATTTATTCATATCTAGCTCATTTCTGCATCCCCCTTATCTCATTTTGATTTCAATCTTGAGGGGGGTAGAAATACTCTATCATCGCTTGCTACAACTGTCTATTTCTAAGGAGCATATGATTGATCTTTTCACTTGCTCTTGATCTATCTACTTTTTTAGGTGTTAGGATCCTTCTTGGATTCTAACATTATCTTTATTTTCCTAGTGTTAAGTACTATCACTATCAGGCTGTACATTCAGGATTTGCTATCTCTTTCTTCATTTCATTCTCTGGAATTAGATATCTATATCTATTGCTACCTACTTAGCTTCTGTTTTATTTGACATAATGTGTTTAGAAATCAATCACACATTAGTCAAAGAGGAGAAAATGTAATCACCTAAAAATAGTCATCTAGACTATTAGCCCCCTTCTCAACATTTTGACTTATTTAATTAATCATTTAACTAGACCAAATTGCTAATAATCAATTAATTTGATTATAACCTATAGTTTGACTATGCTATCCTAAGTTCATTATTTGATTAAAAGAACATGTCCTCTTTTAATTAAATAAAAGGCCCCATTCTTCTAACCCACTTAAAGTGCACACATAAAGTCCTTCTTCTATTTTGCAATTAAAAGAAAAGGCTTGTGAGACTTTTGTCTTATATGACAAGTCAACTTATTTTTTATTGGCTGACTTGTGTGTGCACATGGATCCCTCCCATTTTAAATTTTAACCATTGATCATCCACCCTCTCAATCTTGATCTCTATCATCTGTACGACTTGTAAAAGAAAGAGAGCTTCTGCCCTCAAAGGATCCACACTCTTGCGTATTGTTATGCTGTAGGATTTCCATTTGAATGCTTGAGAGCTTTTGTGGAGAATTCCATTTTCTTGTTTACATTCCTTGTATCCATAGCATTTTGTTACATGACATCATAGTTTAGTTTGCATATAGTGTAGTTATTTTTGCAAGTAGCTAAGATCACATAGTCTAATTAGTATGGCTGTAATACTTTCACTTGTGTAGCTTAGTTACATTGTGCATCTCATTCTAACATAGTTACATTCTTGCATTGCATGCATCAAGAGTTCTTTGACACTAGCATTCTTGCTCTTGCTCAAAGAATCTCCCATTTCATGGTTTACTAGCAAGGGCTGCATTTCTAAGGCTCAGCTAAGAGCCATTTTATGCTTATTTGTATGCTTTTGCACTCCATGACTAGGGAGCCCTAAGCCAACATTCAAGCTTTCCAATCCATGGAAAAACTTGGATAGAAGGGTTGTAGGGAAGTGCACTCTTTTCAGTGCACACTACCTATCATTTTAAGAAAAAAATTACAAGTTATTAAATCACCCATACAATAAAACTTTTCATACTAAAGTGATTATATATAAGCATAGAGGAAAAGATCTCTTGATACATAGAGGCACCAATTTGAATATTTGTACATTCAACTTAGTGAAATAATTGGATTCTTTAGATATGCAATTGATCCTAATAGGAAGAAAATAATAAAAGCATATGATGAAGATGAGAGATCATCTAAATTATTGGTGATTTTTGCAATTAGGATAGGTCTAATTAAAATAGATGTGATTTGTCAAGTTCTTAATCTCCCTCTTGTATATAAAATTCTTCTATGAAGGCCATGTATTTTATGTCATGCAAGCAATTCCTTCTACTCACCATCAATGCATAAAGCTCCCACATAATGGATAGAAGTTTTAACGTGAACTAATAATAGTTACTCTTGTAACAACCTTAAGAAAGATGAAAACATGATGCTCTACAACAAATAAATCTCTAATAAGTTAACTTTCAATTAAATAGTCCTAAGGAGCTTTACAAAGAAATTGATAATCCAAGATAATAACATTGGGAAATACAAACTAGTCACAACCCCATCTTTGGCTAACCTCCCCTATCTCCAAGGTCATATGGCAAACCATTAACATTTTTCAAACCATCAAGTTCAAAATCCCCAATTATAAATGAAGCAACTAGCCTTGTAAAAGTTAAAGTGTTCTTAGTTGATCAAAATAAGAAAAAATATATTTTAGCATGGTTATGAATAATAATAAGATATCAAACATGTTATCTCTCCTAATAAATATGGAAAATGATACGACTTCCTCAATAAATGGGTTATTCATGTAAATAACACATTGGAAATAACAAAGATGGATTAGTTGAACCCATGGATGTAGAGTTTAGGAATTCCAAAGTCAAGATATGGTTGGGCTTCAAAGAATAAAGGTTTCACCCTAAGGTGGCTATAAATGACAATCCCATTGTTGATGAAGAAGAAAGTGAGATTGAAGAGGGATTTAATCTCTCCCACCTAACATATTAGAGATTTTTACACTTATAAACAAATGATCCTGAATATCAAGGAGAACTTTATAAACCAACACATTTAGTGAGATAGAAAGCAACAACAACACACCTATTAACTTCACAAGGAGATTCCACTCAAAGACAAGAATCTAAAAATCCAAGCAATCCAAGCAATTAAGAACAACAACCTCATCATGGATCTAAAGAGGATAATGATAAAGCTAATCAAGAAATTGAATAACCTCAAGAAGAACTTAATAAGTTCTAAGGGGAGGAGGAAGAAGAAGAAAGTGTTGGAAATATGAGAGGAGTAATTGAGAGGGGAGGGGTGAATCATTTACAATTAAAATAAATCCCAGATCCCTTAGATGTCAGTACATAACATAAACTTCACTAAAATTACTAATGCTTAGTAAACACATAGGCACTTAGTTTACACTAGTAAATGTTGTAACACAATAAGCATTGAAATAGAAATTGTAACTCAGAAAATGCTTAATATGAAAATCTTAAGATATTATCTATGATTGAACTTACTTAACTTACTTTCATACACATAGAAGTAATAACATGAACACAAGTGACACCAAGATTTAACGTGGAAACCCAATTTGGGAAAAATCACCAATTGTAACTAGTTACTGATTTTCACTCTTCTGAAGTGAGCCCTGTTAGGAGCCAACCCTATTAAAGGTTACAAAACACACTGTTAGGTGTGACCCTATTAGAGGATTTAATCACTCTGTTAGGAGTGGCCTTGTTAGAGGTCTTTAGAAACTTCAATCTAGAAATGCCACCTTGTTAGAGGATTTACAAATAGTTGTTAAGCCAACTCTATCAAGAGATTTAGATCACTACTACAATGGTTAGGGAGTAATAATGAGATGACCTTATTTCTAATACAACTGAATTGCTAATTATAGATCTTAATTCTGGCTTGTATACTCAATCCTTTCTAATCAAATGTATCTTTGCAACTCCTTAAGGATATTCTTCTTATCCTTCTAATTGTCTTCTTCTAAGCATCTTCAAATCTTCTATTCACTTGCTCACATTCAATCCTTAACTTGACCTTATATTTATATCATATACATTTTCAAGTCGGCTTAAATACAACTTAGAATACTTAATATTCATATCCTTAGTCGGCTAGGACCAATAAACAAAACTATTGAATTCAATATGCCAAAACAAGAATATCCTTTGTTAGCTAACCCTGCTTAGTAGACATTAACTTAGAAATGATTTTCCTATGTTAACCCAGTGAACTTGGTTAACACTACATTTTTACAAAGTTTCTTTGGTAATCGGGTGAGCTCGGTTAACACTAGTTCCATCCAACTTTTTCTTCATTAACTGAGTGAGCTCGGTTAACACTCAACTTTTGTAAACTTCTCTTTGTCGCTCAAGTGAACTCGGTAGACACTGTCTTTTGAACTTGGCAAACTCTGGAATGCTCGACTGACATAGAAAACTGTCTTCAATACCTGAGTGAGCTTGACATACACTGACTAGTAAAGATATGACATTTTGTGTAACATCAAAGATAATACACAATTAATCAACTATGTTCAACAATCTCCATCTTTGGTATTGATGGGAACACAACATATCATAATATAATGAAATTTTTAGAGCAAGAATAAAGTAAGCATCATGTCCTTAGTTTCATTCTAATTCTCATCTATGAGAACTCCCTCTATCACTATGAACTCCCTCTGCCAACAAACTTTGGCTTCAATATCTTCTTTTGATAGCAAACTCTCCTGCTTCAATATCATACCAAGTTCGTCTTCTTTCTCTAACATCTTCAAACAATTTTTTTGTGAAATGTGTACTATTCCTCTTTAGAAAATTTATGTGATATGACATCAAACTCTCCCTCTTTGATATCTCATACCAAAGGTAATATTTAGAGAATATCAACATACCTCATGTATCAATTCATATGCAATGTTCCCTTTTCAACACTACATCAACTTAACTGATGTTCAACATGCTATGGTTGATGCATCAGTAAATTTCATATAGTGAGCTTCAGTTAGGAGAATGACCCTTAACTTACCTCTTAGATACAAAAATGCATCCTTAGGTAATGACTTAGTGAATATGTCTGCAATTTGTTCTTTAGTATTCACATATTCCAACCTTACCTTTTTATCTTGCACCAATTCTCTCATAAAATGATACTTTATAGAAATGTGCTTGGTTTTGGTATGTATCATAGGATTCTTTGATATATGAATTGCGCTGGTGTTATTACAAAAGATAATCACTAGATCCTTTATTTCTATCTTCATACCTGCCAATAGTTGTTTGAACCAAACAACATTGGAGCAATCACTTGTTGCTACCATATACTCGGCTTCTCTTGTCACTAATAAATACAATTTTACTTCTTGCTTTTTCAAGACACTAATCTTTTACCAAGAAAGAATGCTCCACCACTAGTGCTCTTCTTGTCATCAACACTTCCTGCCCAATCAGCATTTGTGAATGCTTTCAAATCCAAATTGCCTCCTTTTTTGTACCATAATCTAAAGTCTTCAGTACACTTTAGATACCTCATGATTCTCTTGATTGCCATCATATGGTTTTCTTTAGGATTCACTGAGAATCTTGCCACCATACCAACTACTAATGTAATATCAGATCTTGTATGTACTACATATTGCAGTTTTCCAATCATTGATCTGTATGTGGTTTTATCTACCTGGAGACACTTAAAATTATCCTAAACACTATATTAATTTATTTAATATTTCTCTTGATATTATAATTAATTATATTTTTCATATTCTTCTACTTATTTAATTAAATAGGTTCACTTTCTTAATGTGTTTAAATTTAATTTAAATACTTTCATCCCTAATGTATTAAATTTATTTAATATATGATCTCCCATAAATCCCCTTTTGAATAAATCTCATTTATTTAATTCCCTCCATCTCCATTAAATTCTCTAAACTCATGATTAAATTAAATCCTATTTAATTTAATCTTAAACCTATCCTAAAACCTAGTCTACACCCATCACTTTCATCCTTCTAAGCCTACCCACTACTTAATCTCACTTATTTATCCTAAACACCTTTCTAAACCCCTTTTAGTTCCTAAGTGTGTGCTCACACATGTGTGAGGAACCCTTCACACTTCTCACACCTCTCACATCTTCCACACTTCTTACACCTTTTTCCCCCACTCCTTCCTTCAAGTTTGCTCATACATGTGTGCAAACTTTGAATGTTGACTCTTGCAGGACTTGTCTCCATGTCCCCCTTGTGGAACCTATATGGATGCTACATAGATGCCACCTCACCAAGGCCTCTCTCAAGCCTATAAATAGAGCCCTTATTTCAAGCATTCTACATCTCCCTCATTTGCATTGTTATCATGCTAGTTTGTTATTAGAGCTTTTAGTGATTTTTAGAGTTGCATTTGTTACTAACCTTTGGTAGTTGTTAGATTTTCATCTTATTTGCATTGTTAGCTTAGTTTGTCTCTTGCATTTCCATACTCATATCCTTTGAATGCTCTCAAGCATGGTTGGTTCCATAGCCATTGTTTGAAGCATTCTCCACTCATTTAGCATAGTATCATTTTTACATTGCATTTAATATCAAGGGATTCACATAGTTGTGTTTTAGGAGAGCACATCATATTCCTCCAATCTAAAGTACACCAACAGGGCCTCTCATGGGTGTCTTCGTTGAGCTACTTTGAGGTTGCATGAGGACTTTGCTTTTTGGTTGCATTGAGTTGGAAAACCCAAGCATAACATTAGTTGTGTTCTGTTTTGTTTTGAATATTTGATATATCCATGCAACTAATGTGTGTTTGTTTACTCTTGCTCCCAATAGGTTAGGTTTTCATGTATACATTTTGACACACCCAGTGGGACCCATATCCCTTTTCCATTTCAAAAATTGATAAAAAATATGACATTTTTGGTAAAAAACTATGCATTGTTGTCTCTGTTAGGATGCAGTGTCGTCTGCACGGACAATATGTCATCTCCATGTTTTGGTGTCTCCGCCAGACTCAACTCACAAAAAGTTGCAAAAAAAAATCAAATTTTGTTGCTGTTTTGTTGTCTCCGTAGTTTTTTCGTCTGCACCTACTAAACTGCCATCTGTGCCTACTAAACTGTAGTCTCTGATGTTTTGTTGTCTGCACCTACTAAACTGTCATCTTTGATATTTTGTCATATGCATTGTGGATGGCCAATTTTTTTTAGTATTTGTTAACTGTCGTGCTCAAAATTTAGTGTTCTGTTGTCTCCATAGCTTGGTGTCTCTACTTGTTTAAAGTTTAAAAAAAAATTCTCTTCTGTCGTGTTCATAGTTTTTTTGTCTTTGAGTTATAGTTTACATCTCCACAATTTCATTACTTTGTCATCTGCATTGTGGGTGACCAAAAACTAGTAATTTTGATAGACTGTCATCTCTGTAGTTTTCATACTCTATCATCTACATAGTTTGACATCTCCAATCTACATTCTGTCATCTACGATCTACAAGTATAAGTATCAGGTATATTATAGTACTTTTGATTCTATCATCTCTAATTTTTTTCAACTCTATTATCTATCATCTCTACCTGCATTTTGTCACCTGCGATTTAAACAATTTTTTTTTTTTTAAAGTGTATAAATCAAATTTTGACTTTTGGTGGTTCCATAGGATTGGAGTCATTTTAAGCTCATTTATGTATAGAAAAAATAACAAAAAAAGTTAAAATAATTTTTTTCATAGTAAGCCCTTCATTTTGGAGATTTTTTTTTGTGAGGCTAATCAAGTTTTTTTTGTAGATTGGAGCATTTTAGAAACACCTAACCATGTTCTCTTGCAGGTTTTTCTTAATATTTTATTTCTCTTAGGAATGAAATTGAATGCTTAATCATTTATATTTGAATGAATGTTTCACTTAATAGGATAAGTCAAACACACTCTTGAATGGCTAAACATAAAACAAGCAAATTCAATCTTGAATGCATAATTGATTGAAAAAAACCTTTCATTGAATGTTGTTAAAACACAATATTGAATGCCTTAAGGAAATTCACAAACATTTTTTGGAATGAATGCTTAGAAGTCAAATACACTCTTGAATGCATAAAGGTCAAAGAACAATGCTATGATACACATTTCAATTTGGGTTTAAAATGAATCTCATCAAGTCTTGAATGCTTAACGATCAAAGAACATTGTAATGAATATTTGGTTTTGGTTCTTAAAACAAACACTCACTCAATCTTGAATGCATAAAGGAATTGACTCTTTTCTTATCAAATTTCTTATGTTGATGATGCTCAATTTTTTTATGTTGGCAAACTCTTGATTTTTATTATATTGATGACATTGTTAAGTTGGAAATAAAATTGTATGCTATAAACATGAGTGTCTTCAAGAATAGATTAGAAAATCTAAGCTTCAATTGGTAAAGAACAAGTGTCTTTTAACCCCAAGGCCACTTACATATTCTCTCCTCTCGCACCTTTAGGTGATCTTGAGTGCACAAGAAATAAGTGGTCTTGTTTAATTTTTTGGAGACCTGCTTGGGGATTTTATCATCCCTTGGGATGACCTCAACTCTAGAATTTTGGTAGAGTATAAAATTAGGAGGTGAATCAAAAGACACCTCTCTTGGAAGAAAAATCTTGTCACTCTTGGCTAAGCCCCAAAGAACTTTATACCTTTGGGAAGTGAAAGTGGAGATTTGGGTTACTGTCTCCTCCTAGCTATGTGGCATTATTTTCTTTCATCTACAAATTTGGGCCTCACATACCTTGTGTATATTGAAGACACCCTTAGCTGAGCTTATATATCCTAGTCAAAACCTTATAGGATTGTTGGTGTGTTCAACGTGCTAAGTGTTCAAAAACCTCCCCATTTGAAGGGGACACACCATCTAAGATTTTCTTGTATATATATTTCATTGTATGTTTTGCATGTTATGTTTCAAAAAATCCAACAAACATCATAAAAGTTCAAAAATAAAAAATCAAAAAAAATCTCAAAAACAACAAAACAAGTTTTGTTTTAAGTCCTCTTAATCAAGTTGTCCAAATCAATTCCACATCACTTCTTCTATCCATCAAATTCATCACCATCATGCATCTCTTGTCATAATCATTCAAACCATTCCTCAAAGTCTTAATTATCTCTATTTGTCCAAATTATTTCCTCATCTTCCTATTCATTCAATCAAATTCCTAATCTTCATTCTAGTCATAATTCATAAGCCACATCAAGATCCAATTTTATTAGCCAATCTCATCATTCATCCTTAATTACATCCTTTAAATCACCATCCTTCCAATCCAATCCCTTGTCAAACTCATTAATTTCTAATCAATTCTTAATTCAATCTATTTACATCTTCATCCAAAATCAATCTTTCTAACTTCATCTATTCAAATATTTTTCTAATTCAAATTTTCATAAAATCTTCTACTTTAGACTTAGGAGCACCATCATCAATATCAAGTCAAATTCAATTCAAATCAAGTCAAGAAAAAGTCCAAAATTGCTCCTATTCCTAAGGTCATATTTCATCTGTCATCAAATCTTTGATCACTCTTTGTCTAAGTTCCATGGATACAAATTGGCTTAATCAAATGGTTAAAGATCTTCAAAGGAAATATGGATTTATACCTCCCATTCAACCTACATATCAAATCACTCTAAAAAACTTCATATCCAATTCTAATCCATCTCACATTTTCTATTCTTCCTCTACCTTTGACAAGGGAAATCCACCTCATTATCCTTCATCCACATACAATTCCATTCATAGCCCACACAATTCCTCAAACATAAATGTCATTGCCAAAGAAATTGAGAAACTGAAGAATTCCATCTTGAGCCTAGCAAATCAAAAAGAAAAGTACACCTTCCATGACATATGTCCTCTTCCCCCATGTTTCAAAGACCATAATCCTCATGTCCCATCCAATCCAAATCTTCCATGTAGTTCCCCATACTTCCATCTTAATGTCCAAAACCATCATCCCAATCCCCTACCCATACCTCCACCTCTACAAAATCCTACAATCCTAATCCTCCAAAATCAACATTATCTCAACCTTGTAATAAGTATGTCTTTGTCCCACAATCATTGGTAGAAAGCTTGTCTAAATACAAAACTAAAAATGAAGCAATCCAATCACCCAAAGTCATACATCTAATGCCATCTCAAGAACTTGTTCCAAAGCATGTCATTATAGATTCCTCTTCTCCTCTAGATCTGAGCATTTCTCCATTCTATTATTCCCTTATTGCTCAAGATCCATTTATCCCTCTTAGTTCATCTCATGATTCCCTTCCTAGTCAAGATCAAGACATCCCATGTACCATGCACAGTACTGATTCCATTTCATCTCAAGAGTTGGCATCCATATATTCTGCACATCATGAAGATGCCCCTTCTATAGAATCCACTAGATCTCCTCCATGTCAAGATCAAATCACTCCATCTCATGGTTCCATTCCATCCACTCTATTATATGATCCTATTCCACTAGATGGTCCAATAATTCCTTCTATCCCACTACATGATCCTCCTTTAAGTCAAGATCAAAGTAACCCTTCATTTTCAATTCATGATCCCAATCCATATCAAGATCCTATTATTCCTCATAATCCCCCTCATAATCCTAATCCTCTGCATGATCCTATCATACCTATCCAATCCACTCATGAACCCCATATACATGGACTCGCATCTTGTATTAAAAATGATAAGTATCCCATTAAAGAAATAATGTCTCAAGATGTTGGTACACCTTCCACTCCTTCCAAATCTGAAATTCCTCCTTCCCAACCTAAATATTCCCATCATCTATATTCCAAGTCCATTTTGGGCCCTTATATCCATATTCCCATTCCTTCCTTATTTCCATCCATTTTGGGACCTTATATCCATCATTTGCTTCCTTCCTCAGTTCCATTCATTTTGGGTCCTTATTTTCCAAAGCCAAACCCTTCATCCCTTCCATCCATTTTGGGTCCTTGCATACATCCATCCATCATATCCAATTCTTCCACTTCATCCCCTCATATACCTATTAAAGATCAACACAGGCATACATCCTTAAATTCCTTCCAATATTCACCATCCATAAGCTCTCCATCCCATTTATCTTCATGCACCCATACCATGGCCAATGGAAGCAAATTGGATACCAAAGATAAAGTGAATCAAGCCAAAAATCCACAAAAATCCAAGGATCAACATGTTCCCTCTAAAAGACATGTTCAAGAAAAGAAAAATATGATCCAAAACAAAATATCAGAAGGCTACAAAGGCTGAAAATAAAAAATGCAAAAATTATGTGGATCCCAAAGCTACTTAATGAAGCAATGAATCTCAAAGAAAGATTCAAAAGGGCATCCAATTTTACTAACCCAAAGGTTTCTCTCATTCATAAATCATCCAAGCTTCCATTTTCCAAATCCATTTTGGGTCCTTACATACCCAAATCCACCATCCTAAATCCATCATCTCCTTCATCCATTTTGGGTCCCTATATCCCAAAATTCAAACTTTCTCCTACATATCCTCCAAAATTTCCTCCTTTCCATGACCCTTCAAGGTGTGTGTCAATGATGATGTTTCCACCTCCTTCATCCACTCATTCACAAGTCTTCCAACCTATCATCCATCAACCATATCTTCCTCCCAACCAGTCCACCCCCTTAATCTAAACCTTTTCATAAGTCCTTGACCTCTATTTCCCAACCCATTTCATCCTTATTTTCACCATCCTACCAAAATCTATGAGAAAATAGTAAAAATTCCTTGAAAATAACAAAGAATGAGAAATAGATATCAAGGGATCCCATCCATGCAACTAGATGCTTGAATCCTCTCTTTGTTTTCCTTATGATGTATCCATTATCTTCCAATTCGACTTATCCTTCCATTCACTTATCCTCTTCCACTTGCACTCTACACTATAAGCAAGCTCCATCCATATCATACTACCTTACATATTTCCATATACCATCCATCATCATTTTCCATCTTTCATCTTGACTATCCTATTTCTTTCATATCTTCATGCTCACTTTTCATATCCATCCATTATCCTACATATTTCCATCCACTTTTTTGTATTTGATCTTGACATCCTATCCATGTCTTGCATCCCATAGTCCTTGTCATGTTCATTTCATCCATTTTCCAATCCATACTCCTACATACTTCCATCCTTCTTTCATATGTCCTTGATCTTGGTTATCCCATCCATCCAATCCATTTCATATCCCACATTTCATCCCTATCCTTCATATCATTACCCGTATCATATTCATACCCTCCCTCCCATATCCCATATTCATTCCCTTTTCATGCCCATGCTCGTGATCCATACTAGAGGCACAACAACGAACTGTTCATCCATGCTTTGGACATCCACTTGCTTTCCCTTCCTCCATATAAGAGCCTTTACACCATCTTTCCATTTCCACACATCGTTTCCCACATATTTTCTTTAATTTTTCTATCCTTAGTATGGGGCATTTGAACTCCTTTGAAACATGGTCCTTGGGTCCCCATTTTCCTATACCAGATCCAATGGTCCCCCATATTATTCCTCCATTTAGATATCCCCACCCTTTTTATCCATTTACCATTTGTTAGATCTCCCTTGTAACTGGTCCCAATCTAGTCATTTTCATCAATTCAATCAGCTCATTTTTCCTCTAATCTAATCAAATCCCCTTCTTCTCGTCATTTCCTACAAATCAATTTACATCTTATCTAAGTATCCTTTTTCTTCTAATCACCATTATTCAACTCATTCAATCAAATTCATCCACCATCTTATCATATCTTATCCAAATTCTTCTAGTTCATCATCCAATCTCATGACATTGAGCTTCTACCCATCAAACTGAGCTTATCAACATAGTGATTGCAAACAAACTTACACAAATTCACACTAAGACTAAATGATTTGAGAACATCATTCTTTTCATCGTAATTGCCAGCCAACAATCACACACTTTTCAATCCAATTCAATCAAACAATCAATATTTTCCTTACAAGATGCATCCTTCCTACACAGGCTTAATAAATTTCACTATCAGAATCAGGTTCATGGCAAGCACTGTGAACTGAATGACTACTTGGTCATAAGGTCTTTTGTTGATTTTTGTGTGTCAGTGATAGTCTCCCCATGTGTGCCTCAATCTTCAATATCTAGGTATCACTTGAATGACTTGACTTGATTACATGTATCATTTTGCAATATGATTTATTTTCATGATTCTTTAGCACATCTATGCCAATTTCAAGTTATGATTATGCATTGCTCACTGGGGGCAACAGGTTAGCACATTTTCCACCAAGATCCCTAAAGAGAATTTGGGTGTGCCCAAACCTCTCCAGTGTGTATCTGTCATTTGTTCCATCATGACTCTAAAACCTACATCTATTGTGTGGAGAGTCTATTCCACACAAATGAATCTTGTCATATATGCTACTATAGCATTTGATGCATAACTCCTCTTCCAATATCAAACTAGGGTGGGCTCTCCCATATGAACATAAGTGAATCCCATGCATTCATATAGTTAAGCTACATTTAGATTAATCATTATCCAATTCACCTTGCTTCATTCCACTTTTACCAACAAGTCATGCCAAGTCATTTTTTTAAAGCCTTTTCTCTTTCCCTTTTCCTTCCTATGTCTATTTTCGAGAAAATGGGGCAAAATATATTCCTTTTTCACCCCATTTCCTCGAGGGGGCACCCTCCTCCCTTGTCGTCACTTCGACACCACTCCTAGGACTCCTATCCTTTTTGGGGCAACCTATATTTTCTTTTCTTTGATATAATGTCGTCCCGACATCACATCAAAGAGGGGCAAAATGTAAACACTTAAAAAATTGTCTTAAAAACTATATTAATTTATTTAATATTTTCCTTGAAATTATAATTAATTATTTCCTAATTAATTACATTTGTCATATTCTTCTACCTATTTAATTAAATTTATTTAATTAATAGGTTCACTTTCTTAATGTATTTAAATTTATTTTAAATACTTCCATCCCTAATGTATTAAATTTTTTTAATGTATGATCCCCCATAAATCTCCTTTTAAATAAATCTCATTTATTTAATTCCCTCCACCTCCATTAAATTCTCTAAACTCATGATTAAGTTAAATCTTATTTAATTTAGTCTTAAACCTATCCTAAAACCTAGTCTACACCCATCACTTTCATCCTTCTAAGCCTACCCACTACTTACTCCCACTTATTTATCCTAAACACCTTGCTAAACCCCTTTTAGTTCTTAAGTGTGTGCTCACACATGTGTGAGGAACCCTTTATACTTCTCAAACCTCTCACACCTTCCACACTTCTTACACCTTTTTCCCCCACTCCTTCCTTCAAATTTGCTCATACATGTGTGAGCAAACTTTGAATGTTGACTCTTGCATGACTTGTCTCCATGTCTCCCTTGTGAAACTTATGTGGATGCCACATTGATGCCACCTCACCAAGGCCTCTCTCAAGCCTATAAATAGAGCCCTTGTCTCAAGCATTTTACATATCTCTCATTTGCATTGTTATCATGCTAGTTTGTTATTAGAGCTTTTAGTGATTTCTAGAGTTGTATTTGTTACTAACCTTTAGTAGTTGTTAGATTTTTATCTCATTTGCATTGTTAACTTAGTCTGTTTCTTGCATTTCCATACTCATATCCTTTGAATGCTCTTAAGCATGGTTGATTCCATAGCCATTGTTTGAAGCATTCTCCACTCATTTAGCATAGTATCATTTTCACATTACATTTCATATCAAGGGATTCACATAGTTGTGTTTTGGGAGAGCCCACCATATTCCTCCAATCTAAAGAAAACCAACAAGGCCTCTCATGGGTGCCTTTGTTGAGTTACTTTGAGGTTGCATGAGGAATTTTCTTTTTGGTTGCATTGAGTTACAAAAATCAAGCATAACATTAGTTGTGTTTTATTTTATTTTGAATATTTGATATACCCATGCAACTAATGTGTGCTTGTTTACTCTTGCTCTCAACAGGTTAGGTTTTCTTGCATACACTACCTCCTTTGTATCATCATTTTTGGAAAGCTTATGTCCAATAGACATAGGTATTCTAATTGGTCTTGAGTCCTCCATTCCAAACTTCTTTAGTATCTCCATGATATATTTGGATTGAGTAATGTAGATACCATATTTCTTCTTTTGAGTCTATAATCCAACAAAGAATTTTGTCTCTCCAAACATGGACATCTCAAATTCTTTACTCATCTCTTCTAAAAAATGCTTTGCATAAGTCATCATTTTTAGTAAATAATCTGTCATCCACAAAGATATCTGCCAACAAAATCTTTTTGTCTAGTCCTTGTTTGATATACAGGCTATTGTTATCATTTGTTCTTTAAAATCCAATCTTCATCAAGTAGTTATGAAGTCTTTCATACCAAGCTCTAGGATATTGTTTGAGACCATACAATGCTTTGTGAAATATACAAACCATACGCCTTTTTCTAGTATCCACAAAACCTTCAAGTTGTTCTATGTAGACTTCCTCTTCAAGAATTTCATTCAAGAATATAGATTTCACATTCATTTGATAAAATTTAAATCCTTTATGTGCAACATAAGCATGTAAAGTTCTTAACACCTTGTAATCTTGCAAAAAGAGAAAAAGTTTCACCATAATCAATACCTTCTTCTTGATAATAGCCTTTGCATACTAACTTGTCTTTATTTTTGGAAACTTCTCCATCTTCATTCAACTTATTTCTAAAAACCCACTTTGTGCCAATTATATTTTTATCCTTGGGTCTAGGAACAAAAGTCCAAGTCTTATTCCTCTCTATTTCTTCTATCTCTTTATTCATAGCTTCAATCCAACTTTCATTATCCAAAGCATCTTTTACTGATCTAAGTTCAAATTCAGTAAGCAAACATGTACCTTTCAATTTGTTTCTTGTCATTGTTCCATCTGACTTGTCTCCAATGATCTAATCAAGTGCATGGTGCCTTCTGAAATATCTTGCTAACATAGGTACTGTGGATTTAGAAATTGCTCCACTTGCCTCTTCATGATCTTCTATATCAATCTCATGTCCTACTATCTGTGACTCAGGTCCATTAGAGTTTGTTTGCTCTGGAAACAACTTGATAGCTTCTAGCTATGGCTTAGGTCCTTTAGACTATGACTTAGGTTATAGTGGTTGCAACTTGGTAGCCTTTGGAGATTTTGGGGACTCAAAAGGTGAAGTCTTCTGACTTCCAATTGGATTTGGCAATGGATCAGGTTCATAGTAGAAAAACTTTATGTAATCCTCAAGTTCTTTGCTGCTTTCTTCTTCACTCTTTTCTACAAACTCATCAATTCTGATATGTGCACTTTCTATGATCTTATGACTTGATAAGTTCAAACATTTATATGCTTTACTTTTGTAGGAGTATCCTAGGAATATGCCTTTATCACCTTTACCTTTCCTAGACTCTTTCAGAATATAACATTTTCTACCAAATGCTTTCAAGTAACTTACATTAGGTTTGTACCCATACCATAGTTCATAAGGAGTTTGATTTGAGTCTTTCTTCAATTGTACTCTATTTAAGCTATGCATTGGAGTATTGATTGCTTCCTTCCAGTATTTGATTACATCACTCTTTTCTATCATCAAAGTTCTTGCACAATCCATGATGGATCTATTCCTTCTTTTAGCTATACCATTCTACTATGGTGTACTAGGTGCTAATACTTGTCTCTTAATTCCTTTTTCAATGTAGAATTCATTGAACTCATTGGAAATGAATTCACCACCTTTGTCTGACCTCAAACATTTTAGCTTCTTTCTAGATCCTTTCTCTACTCTTGCTAGATACCATTTAAACTTTTGAAATGCTTCAGACTTATCTTTCAGATACATTACAGTCATCATTCTAGAATAATCATCAACAAAAAGAATAAAATACTTATCACCACTATAGCTTTCTATTCCAATAGGTTCACATAAGTATGTATGTACTAGCTCTAAGACTTCTTTAGAATGATAGTCCTTTCTTTTGAAACTTATCTTGCCCATCTTACCAATTTGATAATTTTTGCATAGGTCCATATTAGGTTTCCTAAGACTAGGAATACCTCTTACTCTTTTGTTCTTGCTTATCTTGATTAGATTATCAAAGTTCATATGACATATCCTTTTATGCCATAACTAACTTTCTTCTACTTGAGTAGTAAAACATGAACTTTCACTGAGATCTAGGTAGAATAGGTTACTTTTTGTTTGTTTATCAGAACAAACCAAATTTCCTTTTCCATCTAGCAGCTTGGCCTTCCCATTCAAGAATTCCACCTTGAATCCAATGTTAGTCAATTGTGCCATACTCAATAGATTATGGTTTAGTCCTTCAACCCAATAAGCATTATCACATCTAAGTTCATTGGTTAGTGAGATACAACCTTTTCCTTTTATGCAACATGGTTCATTGTTTCCAAATGTCAAACTTCCACCATCATAATGTTCCATATGTTCAAAATTTGTTATATCATAGTCATATGATGTAAGAAAACACTATCAATAATCTATGTATCATTTTTTCTAACATGAAAGATAAGTGCCATTTTATGTCCTTGATCATTAGATTAATTTTTACAACAATATAAACCATTTCATCATCTTCACTACTATCTAAATCTTTAACCATGATACAATATTTCTTTCCTTTGTCCTTGTAATCCTTGAAGTTCTTGAAATCCTTCTTGCCTTTGTACTTGTTCTTCTTCTTTTCATCTTTGTCTTCTCTATTTGAGCATCTTGCAACAATGCGTCCAACTTCTTCACAAGTGAAATAGATTAAAGGAATTTTAGTTTTGTACTTTCCTTTGCCTTTGGGATACCTTCTTGCAAGCAATGCTTCAATGGCTTCAAGATCACTATCAGAACTGTCTTCCTCTTCACTTTTAGATTGTTTGCTTTTAAACCTTCTAGCTTTCTTCTTGAGTGTTTCCTTGGCTTCAAATGCAAACTCAAGATCACTAGAACTTGGAGTATAATTATCATAGTTATCTAATTCAAATGTAATCAATCTTTCAACTAGAGCATCTAAAGTTATCTTGATATTTGGATCACATCTCATCTCTTTAATAGCAGATAGTCTGAATGTATAGATAAGAAGAAGGGTTCTAAGTACCTTGCTTACCATTGTTACATCTTTAATTGCTTCTCCAGAGGCTTTGATAGCACTGACACTGGCTTTGATTCTCTCAACATATTTTGTAATGTTTTCATCCTCTTTCATTTTCATTTGATCAAACTGACCTCTCAAGATTTCTACCTTAGCTCTTTTTACATTATCATCACCTCCATAAATATCCTTTAGTTTGGTCCACATGTCATGAGTAGTAGCACATCCTTTGACCTCATCAAACTCAACATAGTTAAGAGCTGATGCAATGTCAATCATCATGATGTTATGATTTTTCTTTTCAACAGTCTCTTCCATAGTCAGTGTTCCAATGATAACCTTGTAAGAATTTTCCAAGTATTCAAACTTGAATCACTGATGGTTTTTAAGCGTAACTTCATGAGTTCTTTCAATGCTTGGAAGTTATCTTTTTTTAGCTTGGGAATATCTCTCATGTAAGACATCCTGATCATTTCCAAGTACAACTTCATAAGTTCTTTCCATGCCTGGAAGTTACCTTTGTTTAGCTTGGGAATCTCTCTCCTGTAAGACATCCTGATCTTTAGCTTAGGTCCTTGAAACCTTTCTCTACAAGCACCAAGAAGATATGATACCAATTGTTGGAAATATGAGAGGAGTAACTAAGAGGGAGGGGTGAATTAGTTACCACTAAGATAAATCCTAGGTCCCTTAGATGTTAGTTTATAACATAAACTTCACTGAAATTACTGATGCTTAGTAAACACATAGGCACTCGGTTTACACTAGTAAATGTTGTAACTCGGTAAGCATTGAAATAGCAACTATAACTCAATAAATGCTTAATATGAAAATATTAAGCTATTATCTATGATTAACCTTACTTAGTCACATAAACATAAAATAAATAGCATGAACACAAGTGACACTAAGATTTAATATGGAAACCCAATTTGGAAAAAACTACCAATTGCAACTAGTTAAAAATTTTCACTCTTCTGAAGTGAGCCCTATTAGGAGCCAACCCTATTAAAGGTTACAACCACACTATTATATGTGACCTTGTTAAAGGATTTAATCACCTTATTAGGAGTGGCCTTGTTAGAGGTACTTAGACGCTTCAATCTAGAAATGCCACCTTGTTAGAGGATTTACAAATAGCTGTTAAGCTAACTCTATTAAGAGATTTAGATCACTACTACAATGGTTAGAGAATAATAATGAGATGACCTAATTTTTGATACAACTGAATTTCTAATTACAAATCTCCATTTGGGCTTGTATACTTGATCTTTTCTTATTGAATGTATCTTTGTAGCTCCATAAGGATAATCTTCTTATCCTTCTAATTCACTTCCTCTAAGAATCTTCAAATCTTCTATTCAATTGCTCACATTCAATTCTCAACTTGACCTTATATTTATATCATATACATTGTCAAGTCAACTTGAATACAACATAGAATACTTAATATTCATCTCCTCAATTGGCTAGAACCAACAAACAAAACTATTGAATTCAATATGCCAAAATAAGAAAATCCTTCATTAGCTGACCTTGCTCGGTAAACACTAACTTAGAAATGATTTTCCTATGTTAACCAAGTGAACTCAGTTAAAACTACATTTTCACAAAGTTCCTTTTGTAATCAAGTGAGCTCAGTTAATACTAGTTCCATCCAACTTTTCCTTCATTAACCAAGTGAGCTTGGTTAACACTCAACTTCTATGAGCTTCTCTTTGTTGCCTAAGTGAACTCGGTAGACACTATCTTCTCAACTTGGCAAACTCTAGAATGCTCGACTGACATAGAAAACTATCTTCAATGCCTGAGTGAGGTCAACATACAATGACTAGTAAAGATATGACATTCTGTGTAACATCAAAGACAATAGACAATTAATCAATTATTTTCAATAGAAAGTAGACCCATAACTATTATTGAGCACTTTACATAGTCCATTTATAGTTAAATAAACTCTCACAAGTATGAATTTGGGCAGGGAATACAAAGAGATGAAGATGAGAGACATCCATATTGAGGGTAATTGGTCAATTTCACACATGTGGTACATATGCCTCATACTCCTATTTCAATTTCAAATGAGTATGAAAGGGAATAATCTTCTAATAATACCATTGCCATAGAAGTTGACATGATACACAAGTATGCTTCTAGAGCTCAAGTGGAAGAAGAAGAAAGATCCAATAGTAGGTCACTTTAGTTAGCTTCTCATAATAATAACAATAACTCTAGTGAGATCTATTAGATTTCTACAATCCATGCTAATGCTTTCAAATTTTTGGATTTGATTGTTAAAAAAATTATATATAATCAAATCTAGAAATTTGAAAGCAATAACTCTAGTGATGATGATCATAGATTTGATTCTTTGAATAACTCTTTAGAAGAGAACTTGATAGAAATTGTCCCTCTAGTTCTTTACTTTGATGATAACACACTATTTTTTCTTGAACCTCACGAGTCCTTATCCTTAACTTCTTTGGACTAAAAATGAGCCTAAAAACTACTATTCTTTTTTAATGACTACATATTACCTCTACCAAAATGCTTATGACCACCTCACATATTCCACAAGTGCAACAAGTGTAAACATTATATAAGGGGATACCAAGTTTCTTAATCTCAAATAGAAAAAGAAAAAGAAAAAGAATTATGATTGTGAAAACCACATTGTGGTAGTGTTGGACAACAAAATAGTAAAAATAAAAGATGTATCCAATGGTGAAGACCTCCCAAAAGTGCCAAAGGATGAGACTCTTGATATCCTCCCTAATCATTTTAAAGAAAGCTGTTTAGTGCTTATTGAACCTAATAAAATAATAAATCATGGGACAGCTAAAACTCCACAGATTTCACACATTGCTTAACCCCCATTAGAGGAAGAAAATTAATAGTTCATAGAGTTTTTCCAAGAGAAGAAGATTAACTTTGCATGGTCGTATTCTGACATGCCTAGTTTAGACAAAAATTTGATAATGCATCATCTCTCCATTAGTCTTGGAGTAAAACTAGTTAAACAAAAAAATACAAAGAGGCATCTACATGTGGCATTTCTAGTCAATGTAGAGCTAGAAAAATTATAAAAATATGGATCCATAAGAGCTATTGACTATGTAGGGTGGATGTCTAGTATTGTCTTAGTATTAAAGAAATACAACTCAATCAAAGTTTGCATTAATTTAAGAGATTCGAATACAACGTGTTTGAAAGATAAATTTCCACTCCCCGATATAGACCTGATTCTAGATCTCAATGCAAGCTATGAGATGTACTCAATGATAGATAAAATATTTGGTTATAACCAAATAAATTTTTCTGAAGAGGACCAAGAGAAAACTTCCTTGACATATGCATGAGGCAGATTCTGATGTCCATTTAGTCTCAAGAATATAGGTGCAACTTATCAAACAGAAATAACTTCCATATTCTATGACATGATGCACACGAATATGGAGGATTATGTAGGTGACACCATAGAAAATTAAATAAGTAGAACGACCCATATTGAAGATCTCAAAATAATATTCGATAGAATGGAACATTTACATTTGAAACCCAATCCCAAGAAATACACATTTAGTGTATCATTTGGAAAGCTATTAGGATTTAAAGCTTTAGATAAGGGGATTAATGTTGATTCAACTAAGGTCAAAGCAATATTAGAGATGCAACTTGAAAGAAAAATTAGTCAAATGAGGAAAATACAAAGAAAATAAAAAATCTACCAGACTATTCATATCTCAATTAGATGATAAGACTCAACTATTCACCAAGTTATTGTATAGTAATCACCTTCACATGGGATGAAAAATGTGAGAAAAACTTCAACTAAATCAAGAAATATCTAGTGAATGTGTTTATTCTAATGGCTTTGGTTCAAGGAAACCCACTCTTTTTGTATTATTCAATAATTGATATATCATTGGTTGTCCTACAAGCACAAGATGAAAACAAAAAGGAAAGCACATGAAATTTACAAGAAAAAATAGTCAAATGAGGACATTACAAAGAAAATAAAAAATCTACCAGAATATTCATATCTCAATTGGATGATAAGACTCAACCATTCACCAATTTATTGCATAGTAATCACCTTCACATGGGACGAACAATGTGAGAAAAACTTCAACTAAATCAAGAAATATCTAGTGAATGTTCTTATTCTAATGGCTTTGGTTCAAGGAAACCCACTCTTTTTGTATTATTCAACAATTGATATATCATTAGTTGTCCTACATGCACAAGAAGATGAAAACAAAAAGGAAAGCACAATTTACTACACAAGCATTAGATTGGTATCTTATGAGCTAAATTATATTATGATTTAAAAATCATGTTTATCAGTAGTGTTTGTGTCTCAAAAACTTAGACACTATATGATATCATGTAAACAAAATCTAATTATGAAGAATGTTACACTCAAGTATCTCTTGAATTAAGTAGCACTAACAAGATGATTGTAAACTTGGTCCCTTAAACTTAATGAGTTTAACATTGAGTACATTGATTGAAAGTCCATCAAAGGACAAGTGATAGTGGACCATCTAGAAGAATCACCTCTACAAGATAATGAGCCTTTACATATTAAATTTCCTGATGAAGCAATCATCATCTCACTAAATATCCATGGAAACTATACATTGATGGTGCATTCATGCAGCAAGGATTAGAAGATAATGTTTCTTTCATTAAAACTCATAGATAAAATATACCAAATCTTGTAAAATGATTTTTCTTTATATGAACAACAAAGCAGTGTATGAGCTTTGGTTAATGTATTTAAACTTTCCATTGAGTGGAAAATTGTTGAGGTGTACATAAATGGTGACTGGTAGTTGGTTATCAACTAGGTTAGTGATAGTTATCAAACAAAAGATGGCACATTGATGCCTTACAAGAGGATGGTTGATGATCTCAAGAGTTGTTTTGTCTATATCACCTTTTAACAAGTTCCAAGAATAAAGAATAGATTAGATGATGCAATGACTACCTTAGCATCCATGTTACAACTTGAAGAGCACCAATTTTGATATGACTACCTAGTTAAGAACTACCCTTTCTAGCACATGATTCCCTTGATTTCTATCTTTATTTGTACCATTGTAGCCCAATGTCCTTCCCGATATAGCCATATTTATGCTTATGTTAAAAATTAAATCTTTTGTAAAGACTCTTAAAATAAATGAGAACATGTGCCTATTTTGAGAAACATCATGCTATTTAATAATTGTGAATGACCTATATAGACGTAGTCTCAACAAGATGTTACTTAGGTGTTTAGAATGTGAAGGGTCTGATTGTACACTATGAGGGGTCCACAAATTTGTATGTAGATCTCATTCAAATGGATTTTTGTTGCCTCAAAAATTCCTAAGGGTGGGATATTATTGGCCCATGATGGAAAAAGATGCCAGACAATAAAAACCATTGAAGAAATGCCAAGTCTATGGAAATATCACACTTCATCCAAGGAGTTAATACCTTTTATAATACATTGGCTACTCCAATAATAGGCCTTTGACCTCGCTAGTCATACATATCCAAACTCATCAAGTGGGAATAAATACATCATCACTACCACTAAGTGTTTTACGAAGTAGTTGAAAGTTGTTCCCTTGACCAATGCAATAGGGAAATAAGCATCAGTCTTCATCCTCATCTATATCATTTTTAGGTATGGGGTACCCTCTTCAATTGTAAACGACGATGAAGGAAAATTTAAGAACAAAGATGTGGATGAATTGTAGCTACATTTTTGCATCAAACAAAGTTTTTCACCAATCTATTACCCTAAAGGTAATGGATAGGTTGAAGCTTATAACAAAAAAATCCTAAAAAATATTACACAAAATAATGAGAAAATCAAGACATGATTGGCATTTGTACCTAAATCCCACACTATGGACATATCATACAAGCATAAGGACATCAAGAGGTGAAACACATCGTGCACTAGTCTATGGGTTAGAGTAAGTGCTACCTAGTGAGGTTTAGATTCTATCATTGAGGGTATAATTTATAAGGACTACAAAATTGTACATATAAAATAGCTTGAATTTCTAGATGAGCATAGAAAATAGATATTTGATCATCTTCAAGTACACCAAAAGATAGTTTCAAGAGGATACAACAAAAAAGTAAAACCTACAAAAAAATTGGATGAGAGACCTTGTTTTATGAAAAACAATCGCAAAAATTAACAATATCTAGAGCAAAAAGGAAAATTTGAACCCAACTAGTTGGCTTCCTTTCTTATAACAAATTCCAATGGATAAAGTGCATATTAGTTGGATACACCTAAAGGAGATATACATTCATATCCTGACAAAAATATTCACCTTAAATAGTTTTATTCTTGACATTCTTGGGGATGTAACTCTTGCATAACAAAACTTGATCACGAAGAAAATAAAAAAAGTAGTGAAAACTGATCTTGAAAAAAAAGCTGGAAAAACATTTTGGCATAGGGGCACATAGGTAGGCTCATGGAAGACTTAGGGCTCCTACAATATTTTGGCTTGTAGTTGTTCTAGCCACACCACTAGGATAATTTTAGGTCTAACCTAGTCCTAAGGTGAAGTGTGTTAAGTTTGAAAAACCTTATGAGGTCTTATTTGCTCATAGTTGCATGACTAGGTCAAATAGGGCATTTTTGTGTTTTGGAGGTTTAGATGGCCAAATAGGTGATATACGATCCTTTTTAAATATATTGATTAAATTTGAGGCTTTTGGCAAAGCTTTGTAACCTTTGGAGCAAGGTTGAGGGTCAAACTCCAAAAGATATAAAAGTTGGTAAAAAATTGTAAATTTTGTCATTGACAACATTGACAACTTTTTGTTGCATTCAAGAAAATTTGAAGTTAGGGATTGATAAATATATGAAACAATTAGGATTGAATTTTGAATGTGTATTTAAGGCCATCCTTGACCTTTTGGAAGGGTTGGAAGTTTTAGCCATTTTAGTGTGTACGGACTATCAAGAAAGATATAGTTACAATTTATGTTTTCTAAGGTTTTTGGAATTTACATGGATTGAACTTGGATCTGTAGTATTTGGAAGTATTAAAGGAGTTCAATTTAAGATTCTGTATAAATTTAGTTAGTGATTTTGTAAGGTTCTTGTTAGTTCTAAAATTATTTTGTTTTCTATTTGCCTGCTGTCCTGAATCAAGGAATTTTGTAAAATGGAGTCATAACTCCTCTTCCCATTGTAGGTTCTATATAGTCTCTTGGGATTAGGATAATGGCTCCTTGTACATAGTGTATAGTAAAGGAGGGGCCCTAAGAAGAAAAGAAAGAATTTTTGTGGTGATGCCCCAGGCAAGCCAAAGATGCATGGCTAGGGATCAAAGTCAAGTGCATAGTTGATGAGAGGGATTGAATGCTTGGATTGCTTCAATAAAAACTTGGAATGTGATAGTAGAATGTGTGGTGGAGTCCCAACTATAAGGGGAGTCATTGGTGAAATTTTTAAGGAGGGTAAAACTCATTTCTTGCCAGACAACTTCAATATCCTTGCAAACCCTAATTTCTAGGCATGAAAGTAGGCCATACTATACAAATATTTTGAGAACTTGAGGCCTCAAGAATCCCTTAGTACTCTAAAAAGGGTGTTTGAATTCATGATTGGTTTACCCCCTTATTAAGGATTTTTGCAAGATAATCCATTTTTCATCAAATGGAGGGCTAATTACTTGTAACCTTTTTGCAAGCAATTTTGTGCAACGTTACATATTTCTTGGGACTTGATTAGGGTTTTAGTTCCAATTGTAGTAGGAATTCTTGGAGAGTATCCTAGTGCCTTCTAAGATGCTCATACTTTCACTTGGGGTGTTAATTATGAAGTGGATTGTTTTTGAAGTTAATGAAGAGGAAGTAATAAGGTCAAAGCAAGCCTAGGAAGTCATAAAGGAAAGTTTGTTCTACCTTGTTGGTGTGCACTGGTTGAATGGAATAGGACCTCATAGATAGCATCCTATGGAGATTAGGGTAACTAGAAACCCTAACAGGTTAAAAGAAAGACCTAAGAAGAACATAGAGGGAACTAGAGTGGGGAAAAACTGGTTATCACATCAAAGTCATATTAGAGCAAGTTAAAGACTTAAGAACTTCGTGTATGTCTGTAGCTATTGGAGAGTCAATGGATGAGTCAAGTATGGTGACAAATGTAGAACTATTCAAAGAGGTTGATGAGAAAAAGGAGAAGAATAGATTCCTTGAAGAATCCTTGGAAGAGGTGAAGATAAAGTTGGATATAGTTGCTAATGCAACCAAGAAAAAGGAAGAAGAAAGCAATGTTAGGGGTAAGGATATAGTAGAAGAAGATGTTGTCCCTAAGTTAGATGTTGTCTTGAATGAAGATCCTTTCTTGAAAAACATAAAAGCCCTAGGATGGAAGGCTTTGGAAGGTGTGCCTCTATTTAGTGGGAAGATGGACATAGATGTAGTCATGGGTTATTTATATGGGATGGAGAATCACTTTGAATGTAAAGGGGTGTCAGAGGCACAAAAGATCAAAGTAGCCAAGTCAAGACCCAAAGGATCAACATTTACATGGTGGAAATATGTCCAAGATGAGAGGATTAGGATGGACAAGAAGCCTATAGCCAATTGGAATGCCATGGTAACCAAACTTAAGGAGAATTTCCTACCATAAGATTTTAAAATTCAACTTCACAAGAAGAGACAAGGACTGAAACAAAGAGACTTGGATGTGGCCTCTTATATAGAGGAGTTTAAGAGGTTATGTCTTAGGTCCAAGAAGAAAGAAGAAGAGCCAATAAAAGTGGCTAGGTATTTGGGTAGTTTAAAGTGGAATCCAAGAGGAACTAAGCTTATGGACAACTACTATTGTTCAAAGGTGCCATCAACTAGCCCTATGGGTGGAAGAGAAGTCTAGAAAGAAAGGTGATTCTAACTTTAAGGACAAAGCAAGGGAGGAAATTAGAGGGGAAAAAGAGGAGGATATAAAGGTAGAGATAATGAGTAGAGAAACCAAGGTCAAAGCAAGCTCCCTGAGTAAACCACTGAAGACACTCCTAGAGGAGGTTATAGTAGAGGAAGAGGTAACCAAGGAGGTTGTAGTAGAGGTAGAGGTAACTCTTTGCTAGCATGAAGTGTTATAACTATTGTTAATTAGGCCATCTATTATATAGATGCCTTGAAAATATTTCTTCTTCAACCCATGACAAAAGAGTGGCATAACCACAAGAGGATAACTCTAGTGGCAAGGAAAATGAAATAGATCACTTAGAATCCAAAAAGGGTGAGAAACTCATGTTTAGGAGGGTATTGATCAAGCAACCAGCCCAAGATGAACCTAATTATTGGAGGGCTCTATTTAGGATTAGATGCAAGATTCTTGGAAAGATATGCAAGGTCGTGGTGGAATCAGGATCTATTGATAACATAATATCAAAGTAGGCAATCAACAAGCTCAAATTGACCAAGATACCCCATGTGAATCCATACAAGGTGACTTGGCTCAACAAGGGTCTAAGTATACTGGTGATTGAACATACTTGGGTTGATTTCTCCATAGTAGGGTACAACAATAGGTTATTATGTGACATATTACCCATGGGTGCTTGTCATCTACTATTAGGAAAGCCTTAGAAATTTGATAGAAAAGTAGTATATGATGGGAAGGAAAACTCCATATCATTCAAGAAAGGAGGCAAAACTTTCAAAATCCAATCTTTGTTGGAGTGAGATTAACCATGGTCTAAGGTACCTAGTGTATTATTATGCAATGGAAAAGAATTTTTCAAGGTTCTCAAGGATGATGAGAGCCAAATCTATATAGTGGTACTAAAGTCTACGAGAGAAGACAAGATAGTTAAGGAGCCATTGCTTGTAGAGGTAGACACATTTCTTGAAAATTACAAAGACATTGTGAGTTATGGAACTCCTCCTCCAAGAAGGGTGATAAGCCATCAAATAGACATTGTTCCTAGTTCATCCCTACCAAACAAAGTAGCATATAAGCTTACTCCAAACCAAAACTTGGAAGTAGCAAGACAAGTATAAGAACTTTTGGATCAAGGCTTGATCAAGAAAAGTAACAGATCATGTGTAGTCCCCTGTTGTACTAGCATCCAAGAAGGGAGGAAAATGGAGGCTATGCATAGACTCAAATGCTATAAACATGATCACAATAAGGTATAGGTTTCCCATACCTAGGATTAAGGATCTTATGGATTGTCTTGGAGGGGCAATGTACTTCATAAAGTTGGACTTGAAGAGTGGATATCACCAAATTATGCTTAAGGAGGGAGATGAATAGAAGAAAACATTCAAGACAAAAAATATGTTGTATGAATAGCTTGTGATGCCATTTGGTCTATCAAATGCTCCAAGCACATTCATGAGGCTCATGAATGAAGTGCTTAAAGACCTGACTGGAAGATTTGTGTTTATGTATCTAGATGATATACTAATCTTCAACAAGACAAAGGAAGAGAACATCAAACATGTGGAAGTAGTATTGTAGAGACTTCATGAGGAGAAGCTCGCTATAAACCTTTAAAAGTGTGACTTCTTCAAACAAGAGCTAGTGTATCCAGGATTTGTGGTGTCAAAAGGGTCCTTAAAGATGGATCAAGAGAAGGTAGCAACTATCCTCAACTGGCCACCACCTACTACATCTACTAAGGTAAGAAGTTTTATGGTCTACCTCAATTTTATAGAAAGTTCATTAGGAATTTTAGTAGCATCTGTGCACCTTTTGTAGATACCATTAAGGGTGGAATCAAGTCTAAGTTCAAGTGGCCTCTAGAAGTAGAGAAATCCTTTGAGATGTTAAAGAAAAAAGTAGCTACCCAACCTATTTTGCAATTGCCTAGTTTTGAGAAACTTTTCACCATAGAGTGTGATGCAAGTGGCTTAGTAGTAGGAGGAGTGTTGAGTTAGGAAGGTGGCCTAGTAGCCTTCTTTAGTGAAAAAATAAATGAAGCTAAAAAGAAGTATTCTTCATATGACCAAGAACTCTATGCCCTAGTTCACTCTCTTAGGAAGTGGAGACATTACCTATTGCCCAAGGAATTTGTTGTATTTACTGATAATTAAGCTCTTAGATATATCAATACTCAAGAAAAGTTGAGCAACAAGCACTTGAAATGGATGGAGTACCTAAAAGCTTTCACTTTCATAATCAAGCATAAGAAAGGGTAGATGAACAAAGTGGTAGTTGTGTTGAGTAGGAGATTGCTAATTGTCCAAGAGGTTTAGTTGCATAGCATTGGGATAAAGATCTTCAAGAGTCTTTATAAGGAGGATAAAAATTTGGTAGAGGCATATAAGGTATGTTTTGACTTTGAGAAACATTTCCATAGCAAGTTCTCTGAATTTACCTTATAGAACAAATTGCTATTTAAGGGAAATCGGTTGCATTTACCAAGGGGATCAATAAGGGAGAACCTAATCCTAGAAAAGCACAATGGGAGTCTAAGTGGTCACTTTGATGTGAGAAAAAAATTAGAATTAGTGCAAAGATTTTATTATTGGCCAAAACTAGTAAGGGATGTGATTAAGCAAGTTGAGAAATGCATGGTATTAATGAAAGCCAAGGGTGGAATGAGTAATGCAAGTCTCTATCAACCCTTACCAGTTCTAAATAGACCATGGGAGTGTGTGAGCATAGAATTCATAGTAGGTCTTCCCAAGAAAAAATAGGGGTATGATAGTATCTATTTAGTGGTTGATAGATTCAGTAAGATGTGGCACTTCATTCCATGCAAGACTACCAATGATGCTAGTCACATTGCACATCTATTATTTAAAGAGGTTGTGAGGATTCATGGACTTCCATTTGAAATTGTGTATGGAATGCATCCAAGGGGTGTATGTCAGTTGAGGGATCTTAGGGACTGGACTATAGAAGTGGACATGCTAAAGATTTTGCCCAAACCATGAAGGAAATCCAAGACCAAGTGAAGAAAACTATCCAAGATTGTATCCAACAATTGAAAGCCTAGGTAGATTAAAAGAGGAAGGAAATTCCTTTTATTGTTGGAGATTATGTCATGGTGAATTTGAACAAGTCCAGGTTATGAAATGGTGTGCCAACTAAGCTCTGAATGAAAAGAGTGGGGCCTTGCAAAATCATAGCCAAATATGGAGCCAATTCTTATAAGATTGATTTGCAATCATATTTAGGAATCTCTCCTATTCTCAATGTTCAAGATTTTTTTGAATTCAAGGGTACACTACCTCAGAGTAGTCAAGGAGTTAGTGTTTATCTAGAACCTATAGAAGTACCTTCATCAAGCAAGTTGGAGGCTGAAAAAGTGGACTGAAAAGTCAAGAAGGCCACTAGACACAAGGTGTGCATGAAGAACCTCATCAAGTGGAAAGACAATCTAGATTTAAAAGAAACATGAACTATTGAGGTAGACTTTGACAAGGCAGGCATCCCCCAAGATCTATTGTCCACAAGAGTGACATAGTTTTCTTTTGTGGGGGAGTATGGTGCAGGGGCACCTAGGTAGGCTCATGGAAGACCTATAGATCCTAGGATATTTTGGATTGTAGTGGTGCTAGACACACTACTAGGATAATAATAGGGATAATGTAGTTCTAAGGTGAAATGTGTCAAGTTTGGAAAGTCTTATGAGGCCTTAGTTGCTCATAGTTGCGTGACTAGGTCAAATAGGGAATTTTTGTATTTTGGAGGCTAGGATGGCCAAATAGGTGATATAAGGTCCTTTTTACATATATTGAGTCTATTAAAGGATTTTAGAAAAGTTTGGTAACCTTTGGAGCAAGGTTGAGGATTAAATTCCAAAAGACGTAAAAGTTGCTAAAAATTTGTCAATGTTGTCAATGACAACATTGACAAATTTTTGTTACATTCGAGTAACTTTGTAGTTAGGACTTGATAACTATATAAAATAGTTAGGATGGGGGTTGGGATGTGTATTCAAGGCCATCCTTGACCTTTTGGAAGGGTTGGAAGTTTCAGCCATTTTGGTGTATATGAATTGTTAAAAAAGATATAGTTATAGTTTTATGTTTTCTGAGGTTTTTGGCATTTACATGGATAGAACTTGGATCTACAGTATTTGGAAGTATTAGAAGAGTTCAATTTAAGATTCCATATAAATTTAGTTAGTGATTTTGTAAGGTTCGCATTAGTTTTAATTTTTTTTTTTTGTCTTTTTGTTGTCCCAAATCAAGAGATTGAGCAAAATGGAGTCATAACTCTTCTTCCCACCGTAGGTTCTATATAGTCTCTTAGGATTAGGATAATGACTCCTTATACATACTACATAGTGAAGGATAGGCCATAAGAAGAAAAGCAAGAATTTTTGTGGCAATACCCTAGGTGAGCCAAAGATGCATGGCTAGGGATCACAGTCAAATGCAAAGTTGATGAGAGGGATTGAATGCTTGGATTGCTTCAATTAGAACTTGGAATGTGATAGTAGGATGTGTGGTGGAGTCCTAAGTATAAAGGGAGACATTGGTGAAATTTATAAGGAGGGTAAAGATCATTTCTTGCCAAACAACTTCAAAATCCTTGCAAACCCTAATTTTTAGGCATGAAAGTAGGCCATATTGTACGGATGTTTTAAGAACCTAAGACCTCAACAATCCATTAGTACTCTAAAAAGGGTGTTAGAATCCATGATTGGTTTACCCCCTTATAAAGGATTTTTTCAAGATAATCCAATTTTTCATCAAATGGAGGGCTAATTGCTTGTAGCCTTTTTGTAAGCAATTTTGTGCAACTTTATGTGTTTCTTGGAACTCGATTAGGGTTTCAATTCCAATTATGGTAGGAAGACTTGGAGAGTATCCTAGTGCCTTCTTAGATGCTCATACTTTCACTTGGAGTGTTAGTTATGAAGTTGGTTGTTTGTGGAGTTAATGAAGAGGAAGCAATAAGGTCAAAGCAAGCCTAGGAAGTCATAAATGAATGTTTTTTCTACCTAGTTGATGTGCACTAGTTGAATGGACTAGGACCTCATAGATAGGATCCTAAAGAGAGTAAGGTAACTAGAAACCCTAACAAGTCAAAAGAAAAACCTAAGGAGACCTTAGAAGGAACTAGGGTGGGGGAAAAACTAGTTGTCAAATCACATAAATTAAAAAAAGTCCTGAATAAATGATGACTATAGTGAAAAACTTGGCTAATAGGTACTTTGATATATCAAACTAAAAAACAAAAAAAATTGAAAAATAAAATAAAAATTGAAAAAATTTGAATTTGAGAAAAAGTTTCCTTGGTGAAACTTGGTAAATAGGTGTCTTGGTAGAAAAATGATACAAATGTGCTAAGTGGTAAAAATTTGGTAAATAAATGTTACTTGTAATCAATGCTCTGTATTATGATATTGCTATGAAGATTTAACTATGTAGTTTTTTTTAGTCAAACTCATTGATTGATATTACATGAGTAGTGGTTCACATAACACATCACTCATGAGAATGAATGGAACACTTAACACTCACTGGAACTAGGTGATGCTCATAGAAGCGAAATACCAAGACTTCCTAGGAGGTCACCCATCCCAATACCACTCCATCTTGAGTGTGCTTAACTACAGATTTTCCTCCATTGTTAAACCCACTCTTCTTGCAACCCCATTTGCAAAACCTTCACCAAGAATTTTGCCTTATGAACCCTACATTAGAAGTCCCCTTAAGCTCATCATTTGATAAGTAGGAGATATATTTCCATAGGAAGTCAAATTATGATATTGCTATCAGGATTCAACTATGTAGTTTTTTGAGTCAAACTCATTGATTCATATTTCATGAGTAATGGTTCATAGAACCCACATCTCATGAGAATGAATGGAACACTTAACACTCATTGGATATAGGTGATGTTCATAGAGGTGAAGCACTATGACTCCCCAAGAGGTCACCCATCCCAGTACTACTCTAGCTTGAGTGCACTTAACTACATAGTTTCCTCCATGGTTAAACCCACTTTTCTTGCAATCCCATTTGAAATTTTTTCAACAAGTGTTGTGCCTTATGAAGCATTCATTAGAAATCTCCTTAATCTCATCAATCGATAAGTAGGAGATATATTTCCATAGGAATTCAAATTATGATATTGCTATCAAGATTCAATTGTGTAGTTTTTTTAGTCAAACTCATTGACTCATATTTCATGAGTAGTGGTTTACAGAACCCAACTCTCATGATAATGAATGGAACACTTAACACTCATTGGATCTAGGTGATGCTCATAGAGGTGAACCACTGAGACTTTTTGGGAGGTCACCCATCCCAATACTACTCCATATTGAGTGTGCTTAATTATGGAGTTTCCTCCATGGTTAAAATAAATCTTCTTGCAATCCCATTTGCAAAACCTTCACCAAGTGTTGTGCCTTATGAACCATTCATTAGAAATCCCTTAAGTTCATCAATTGATAAGTAGGAGATACATTTCCAGAGGAATTTAAATTATGATACTGCAATAGGATTTAACTATGTGGTTTTTTGTGTCAAACTCATTATCTCATATTTCATGAGTAGTGGTTCACATAACCCATCTCTCATGAGAATGAATGAAACACTTAACACTCACTAGATCTAGGTGATGCTCATAGAGGTGAAGCATCGAGACTTCCTGGGAGGTCACCCATCCCAGTACTACTCTAGCTTGAGTGTGCTTAACTATAAAGTTTCATCCATGGTTAAACCCATAATGCTTGCAACCCTATTTGCAAAACCTTCACCAAGTTTTGTGCCTTATAAACTATTAATTATAAATCCCCTTAAGCTCATCAGTTGATAAGTAGGAGATATATTTCCACAAGAAGTCAATATCATAATTTAACTTCCTATTGAAATATATCTCCTACTTATTAATGCTCCATATATCAATAAAATACTTGATTACTTGACCAATCTCAAGGTTCAACATGTACATATGCTCCAGTCACTTCATGACACCAAAACTTGACCTGATCTTTTATGTCCTATCTTTCTTGCTTGGAATTTGTGTTTACTCGAATCCTAAAACAATGACACCTCCCTTAGGGCATTATTCCTTAAAATCATAACATTCAAATCTAGTCATCAGTGGGTTTTTCCACTAGGATTTGTTAGTTGTTCCTAGTTATCATCATGAGAAGTTTTCCTCTAACACAAAACAATGTTTTGTAACATTTATACAAAAACAAAAAATGTCACTATACAACCAAGGGTGTTTTTTAACACCACCTACCTAACACTAAAACAAACTAGTGTTTCTCAACACTTTACAACAATAATATTTCTGAACACTTATAAAATTACAATTAAGACTAAATCTAATCAAATTTATCTCTAAACACTACACACACTCAAACAGACATCTAGATACATTTAGAAAACATATCGCACAAACTTGAACATGATTATGCTATGATGATTATGTATTTTTGGTAACTTGATGATGTTCTTGGAATTAAAATAACAATAAAAATATGAATCTTCTTTGCATAATATCTTTTTCATTTAGCAATTTATAATTGTCATGTTCCATGAGTAACTTAAGGATGTTTAAATGACTAGAGAAGAAGGACCTAGGAAATGATGTTTTCTTTATTTTTGTATGTGGTGATTGTCTCAATAATCTTGAGAATCCAAATAAATCAGGTGTTTATGGTAAGAGCCTCCATCACGATTGGAACATTACATATACCTCAACCTTCTTTGTATGGAAATGATGGGGAGGCTGGAACTTTCTCCTTATCTGTTTGTTTGATTGAATCAAATTTCTAGTAACTTGTACTTAATATTATGTACCCAAGGATATAAGCATAAAAAAAGGGTTATTTAGGGTTACATATCATTATATTTCACAAAAAAATACAAACTTCATCATTTAAAAAATAAAGTAACTCAAAAGTCATTCTAACCTATATGCCTTGATGCTTAATTTCACTTTTGGCATTGGCTCTAATCTAGGTAGTATTAATAGTCATGCAAACTTCATCATATAAAAAAGAAAGTAACTCAAAAGTCATTTGAACAATAGAAGGCTATGGTATGTTTAAGGAACTTAATCTTCCATGTAAGTTATAATCTATTATGATCTATTTCAAACATCATAAAATGCCTATCATAATAGAAGATTAAGTTATTAAAATATTGTCACCTTCCAATAACTTCTATATATATATATATACATGATAATCACTTGGAATTCATCAATTCATCATGATGTGCACAAGGGGAAAGCTCATGGAATCATGTAGTCATACACATGGATTTTTAACCTCCCTTTGAAAATCAATCTTCTGAACTGCTAAACCAATGACACCTTTGATAAAGTGTTAAAATCTCTTTGAATCTAATATCAGCCATCCTTTTCTTGCAAGAACATCCTTGAATAGAAATAAAAGATCAAGGAAAATGTCTCTTATTTTATGTATAGAAATACAAATAATGTTGGGAGGTTATTGGGAAACTAAGATACTAAGAGGAAGAAGGGGTGAATAAGGATCTATAAAACTTTTGTACCTTAAAACAACTTTATTGTATTCACTACATTTTCCATCTCATATCTAGTTTATGCATAACATAGCTTGTAAAATCAAATGTTGTAACATGTAGATCTAACTATCAAAATGTAAACACATAACACAAAGATTTGATTACCCAAAAACCCTCCAAGGTGAAGATAAAATTGGGGTGGGGATGACACCCACAAATCTTCAATACTGTAGTAATAAAGTTAACCTATCAGGGTTCTAACTTTGATCACTTCTGATGATCTACCCTATGAGGGATCTTACCTATTAAAGGCTATTAAGAATTTTAGGTCTTATATTGTGAGAGGATTTTACACTTACAATAAAGTAACGAATTGTTTAAAAGATTTACAAAGGTTTGTTAAAACCACTCTATTAAGATATTATGCCTAACTAAGTTATGATGTAGTACCTAATTCTTTGGTTTGCACTCTACTAATCTTTATGGATCTCTTCTCTCTAATACTAATATGATCTTCAATCTAATATATCTTTACTTTGTCCTTTACTACTTCATAAGGTCACTATCTTTGTTCTTCACAACTTCTCTCTTACATGTAATATCAAAACTTAACTCCTTTTCCTACTTTGCAATGTTTTCTCTTTCACCTTTTGATATTCTCTATGTCACACACATATCTTTCTCGCTCATTCTCTCTCTAAAAAATAGGGTTAGGATCTATCTATTTAAATATTTGTAAAGAAATTTCTAGACTCTTCTCTTTTCCTTTGAATAGTTGTTCACCGCTAATAGGTTTCTGTGATCCATTTCATAAACATGTAACAATCTCTATAAAAACCTTTACAAATATTAAATGTCATGTCTATGTTAGCTTGAAATTATTTACCTCAAGGTTTGTATCATTTCAGACTTTAATGTTTACTCTGTGTTGCTCGACACTTACTATCTCTAATGCGTGGTCATATATTTTCTTCATTCTATTGCTTGACCTCAATGTGCTTTGTCTATTCAACATTCGCTAGGTTTGAATTCTACTCAAAATACTTGGTGAATAAATAATTTCTTAGCTCTTATAGAGCTTGACCTATACATGTTTATTTATAGGTCTTCATATGACTCAACATATGTAGAGTAGCTCGGTCCTAGCGATGACCAACTAACTCTACCTTATATATGACTAAGTGTTTAACACTAATAGACAACAAGATATAGAGATTCCAACAATATCCCCCTTTTACATTAGTGGAAAAAACACTTTGTCATGATTACTGTGTTACAATAAAAGAATAAGAGTATTCCTCCTACGCCTATGACTTAGTTCTTATAGAACTTCAAAACTTTTGTAGACTGAACAATCAACGATACATGACTCTAAATAGTCTAATTGTGTCTTTCGAACTCTGAACTTTCACTCTTATGTACTCCCTGATCTCATCATTATCCCATTCAATACATGATAATCAATATTATATCCCCCTTATTTTTGTCACTCATGGCTATTGTTGGGGTTGAGTGGGTGGAATGAAACTATAAATTTCAATAAATAGTTTGTGAATTTGGTTGGTCATGGCAAGAGGATGATCCCGTGTGGTTATAGTTGATTCCAAGACATGAATATGTAATTTTAGTCTTGCTACTAAGTTAATTAAACTATCAACAATTGAAAGATTATGATCTCTCTAAATTAGATCCTTTTTTGGCCTCAGTTCTCATTGCATAACCTCCACATGAGGTATCAACATTGACTAGATTAAGACTAGTTTGGCTTGCATACTACTATTAGTTGTTTGTATTTTGACCAATTTTCCTTGTGCAAACAATAGCTTATTATAATGCATTGTATTAGATTCTATTGATTGTGAAATAAATGCTGGAAATACAATATGGGAAGTAAACTCTTGGGGGGGGGGGGGGGGGGGTGGTGAATCAATCCTTCAAAATTTTAACCATAAATTCATTCACCACACATCCATCTCACAATTTGCATCTAAACTAAAATAGCTAGCTAAACATATTCATCCATAGCATGAGAAAAATAACATTCAACATATATGACATAAGATATGATTACCCAAAAACCCTCCAATGAGAAGGTAAAATTGGGGTGGGGATGACACCCACAAATATTCACTACTACAGTTGTAAAGTGTATCCAATGAAGGTTACCATGTTTGATCATGAGACATGATCTACCCTATGAAACATCTGCCCTATTAAAGGCTTACAAGATTTTTAGATCTTACCTTGTTAAAGGATTTCAACACCCTATTAGAAGTGTGCCTAGTTAAAGGACTTTGACTTACAATGAAGTAAGCACCTTGTTAAAAGATTTACAACATCTTGTTGAGACTACTTTGTTAAGAGATTTAACTAATTCACCTATTAGAATGTCTCAGCAATGATCCTGTCGTTAGCATTCTAATGCTAGATAACAAATCACCTCTCTGCATGCATCCTTGATCCTTCTTTGATCAAATGTATCACTTCTTTCCTCTAACTCCTTTCCTCTATTCTCCTCTAACTGATTCTACAATGTATCTCAATTCACAACTCCTTAGCCACCATGAATACTTTATTTGCACATGTAAACTTCTCTCTTTGCTCATTCACATTCCTTACAAAATTTAAGGTTTGTCCTCCTTAGTTAGGTATGAATCAACGATTGTAATTCATCCATCTAGCCACTCAAATCATCCCTTTAATTGAATAGACACTCATTTATCAAAACCAATCTAAGATCAACAATAAAGATGCCTATTTTCTGCATTTCAACCTGAATCCATTGCATGTTTTCCAAGAAATCATTTGAGAATCTTGGCACATCACATAGAATATCATACATATGTTGTATCTTGTGTACAAGCTCTTTTGAATTTTGTACACATGCCTGCAATTCAACCTTTTTCTCTGTAATGGTTGTAGAGATTTTCTCTATAATGTTATTCTCAAATTTCTCTGTTGACCACACCATTAATTTCTCATTTGCTTTAATATCTCCAACATTTGTTTGTTCAACAATTTGTACTAGCTGGGAGATAATTGGGGCTTGCCCATCAATATTTTGTACATTAAAAGCATCAATGAATATTTCCTTTATATCATGCAACAATTGTTTTTGTTGCTGATCTATTTTCATTTCTTCTTGTTTCTTCTTCTTTACTAAAATATCCTGTAAAATGATACTTTGCTCCAATGTGAGATTTTCCAGATCCCATTTTGGCATCTCAATGGCTTCATCCAGACTAATAGTAATATCTGGAGAACTGTCTTTTATTTATTTTCCTTTACCTGGCAGTGAAGTGTTGCTGCTTGACACTACTTTAGTAGGAGTAAGTGATGAAGTGTCACCACTCGATCTTGTGTGAAATTTAGTGCTTGCAAAAAAAATTGTAGTACTTGACACTATATTATCTATTCTTTTTCCTATTTCCTTGCTTGCCTCAATTTAAGGTCCTGAAACATTTGGTCCTTCTTGACCTATAGTAGAAATTTCTAAATTTGTGTCTTTAGTTGTTTTCTTTACCTCTTACTTTTCTCCTTCAACATCTGAGGTCTTTTGTTTCTCACCAACTAGTGTGTCAGGTGTGGTGGCATGAATAGGTGAAATGTTTCCTTGAGGACTTGACACACCTAAGCTTTCTTCATTACTATGATCACCTTCAATGGTCACAGTCTCCACTAGTTTCTCCTATTCCACTCCTTTAGTGGTTAGACCAAAAATAATTTTCCACAATAACTCATTTTTTTGTACTACAACTTAAATCTTGTTATGAAGAACCATGAAAATTGTAAACTTAGGAACAAATTGGTTCCTATACTTTTCCAAAAATGTTCACTTTTGATCTCTTGACAACTCAAGCATAATTTTTGCCAAAGTGCCTTCTCTCCTTTGTTTTCTACTTCTGATGCATGTTGCCATCTCTTGTCTAGTTTATTATACAAATCAATTATAATATTCTTACTTAATTCAATAGGATCCAATTTATTGTTATCCATCATATCTATCATGGCCTCTTCTAGTTTGGATTTTCATCATTATTCAATGTATCATATTTTATAAATGTAAAACTTGATAAATCTACAGAGCTTGTAATGTTAGGACATACCTCATAAATATTCTTTGATCTTTTAGGTACTGTGACTCGGTGATGTCCTAGTTCATCTAATTCAGTACTCTCTACATTTTCTTCTTGACTAATCATCTTCTCTTTGTCTAGCTCATAGGGGCTTGAGTTTTCTTCTTTTTTGTACTTGAGCCACTAGGTTTGGTAATGTTGACTACCCTTTTCTTGGTTGTATGGCTCGATACTAGCTATTGTCACCATGGTTCTTGGCTTAGTTGGTGCATGAGAAGAAAGGGGTGCTACTGTTGGCTTCTTTGTAACCTCTTTTGCTTTAGGCTTTGTGATTTTCATAGTTTTAGCCTTCTTTGTTGGTAGAGTGACCACTACTAGGGCTTTTCCATAATCTTCTTCTCCTTCTTCCTCTTCCCAATCACCATTTTCTTCATCTTCATCTTCACCAAGACCTTGAGTAAGCTTCAAAGGTTATTGCCTTTTTTGTAGGTGCCTAGTTTCTCCTCTAGGTCTACAATCATTTTCTTTCTTTTCTTCTCTTTTGAAGTAATTTTTATATCAACAAGGATTCTTTCCTTAGCTTCTTCATACTTCCTAAAGGGTTATGATTTTGTATCAATTTCTTCTTTAAGTAGTACACCAATATTTGCACTCACATTGTCACTATCAACTTCATAATCAAATGCTTTGAGCTATGCTTTCCTAGGATTCACTGCCTATACAAATGTATTATCTATGTCTACTAGAAAACATACATCATTGCAGTATTTCATATCTATCTCTATTGGAATCCTCATCCATTTCCTCATCCTTTGTTTGAACTCCTCAAAATACATATCTATAATGTTCTCAAAATTTTCTCTTGAGTTATGTATTGACTAATCTGTCTTGTGACAAGTTTGCCTTACTCCCAAAAAATATTTCCAATAGCAAGAAAATAATTCTAAACATAAAAGAAAATAGACATAATCAACGATCTAAACTTACACATTGAATTCTTCAAATTCTGATTGATGTCAAGTTTTCTGCCAATTGTAATCTTTGTATCTCAACAAGATCATATTCATGATCCTTCATGACAATCTTCCACACTTGGTTGATTGCCATACATGGCACATTTTTAGTCTACTCAACTAATAGAATTTGTGAGAAATGACTATCATTGTGAACTCAAAAATTAGATCTGTGATAGTAGAGATGGACATCCATCATTCATTCCATTCTGTCTTTGTATTAGCCTCAATTTCTTCTCAGCTCAGACAATGCACATTCTTCTTCTTGTCCAATGTTGGATGCTCGATAACCTTGTGAATTTTCTTCTTTGTTATCTCAATAGGTCTTTTATCTAGTCATAACTTCATATCATGGATTCCATTCAACACTACCTTAATACATTCAATCTTGAACTTCCTTGAAAAATCTAGGGCATGAGTTAACCCTTTCCTTTCATCAATTTTGAATTCATCCTTTAATACTCCTTCATCACATAATTTTCATATCTCACAAATCTCATAATCACGAACTTCACCAATCTCACACATGTAACAACTTCATACATAATGGATCATAATGAATTGAGGTAGTACCAATGATAATGCACTCATTGGATTGCCTTTCATAGCAATCTTAGGAATAACACAAAAATTTGGTGGATGACATGTGTCATTCTTCACCAATTGAATGTAACTCACCTCTACTCCCTAATTCTTCACTGCAAATGATGAAGATGCCATATTTCCTTGCTAGGGTTTTGAAACTTTGTCCTTTAAACAACTTGGCACAACGTGAATCTTCACTTGATCAAACTTTCATTTCAAGTTTGCTTTGAATTGCCTTAGAATCACATTTGCAAATCACTCAAATTGCTCTGTACTCTCAAAATTTGAATGTAAGATGTGAAAAATACCTTCAAATTTTTAATATATATTACTCCCATTTTCTCTAATTAGGGTCTCCATTAATGTCGTGTTTACTGTTAGGTGGAATCTAGCTATCTTGGTTGATATTGTGCCTTTGAACTTAGTCCTCACTATACATCTCTTTGTTGGAATACTTTAGAATAGCTGAGAGGGGGGTGAATTAGTTATCCAAGGTCTAGATTTATAAATAAAACTTTTCATAGCTTAGTGAACCCATAAGACATTTATACTCATGCATGCATCCATAAGATTATGCAATTACTTAAAACTTGTAGGTTACTGTCAAATCAACTTGCAAAAATATAAACATGAAACATAATAGATTCGACAACACACTTAACAAAATGATTTATGTGGAGATCCAATTTTGGAAAAACCACTAATAACATGCTACTCTTTTCACTCTTGTAAAGTGATGCCCTGTGAAAGGCCAACCCTATTAAAGATTACAATACACATTGTCAAATGTAACCCTGTTAAATGATTTCAATCACCTTGTTAGGAGTGAGCCTTTTTAGAGGACTTTAGACCATTCACTTGGAATATAACCTAGTTAAAGGATTTACAAATGACTATTAGAGCAACCTTAATCCAAACGATTTACCCTAGACTGATACAATTGTTAGAGAATAACAATAAGGCTTGATCTTATACAACTTACAACTTCATTTGTAGATTATAGATCACTTCTCAATCCTCCATTCTTCTTGGCCTTCATACATTGCAGCTCTAAGCATTCATATAACTTAAGCTTCTTGCTTAACATTCCATTGTAGACTCTTTTCTTAGGTCACTTGATGAAGTAGAACCTTGACTCCTTGTCTTCCTTAGGTTCTTGCACATGACAACCTTGCTTCATGACCAACCATTCCTATAAATAGGAAATTAAGATATTTTTCTACTCATTTTCCATCGTCCAATTTAGGGTTAGGATGGATTAGGTAGGATACAAGGAATCTATCCCACATTTCATATCTCTTTTAGAAAATTCTCCTAGAATCAATTTTGAATTCGCCTAAAAATGGTTCACCTTAAATTTTGTGCCACAAGCTCATCAACCTTATCTTCCATCTAGTTCACACAATCTAAGAAAATAAACTTGTTGGCTTAGATCTATCAAATTCATGATCTTTTGAATAATGTAACAACTCATCATTATCAAGCTTCTGATGCTTAGTACACACTGCATTGCTCGACATCCTCTGTGAAATTACTCGGCATGAACTAAAGTTTATTGGTGCTCGACATCAACTAAACTTTAATCTGTATCCATTGTTCTACTCAACATACACTAGAATATTCTTTTACTTGGCTCCGACTGATTTTCTACTTAGCTTGCACTGACTTTTCTTGACACCTACTATCCACTCAGTCAAGCTTGGCAAAAAAACTTTGTATAACTTATTCTTCTAACCTTTCTTAGTAAATACATCATGTTATCATTATCTTAGCTAATTCTTGTATTGTTTTGCATAATTGTAACTCAACCTTTCCTCTAGGTGCTATTGTTAAATCTTTTGATCAAATCCTCTTCATCAGTCAAATGAGTGATAGTACTTAAATCTTACAAGCAGTTGTCTTACCAAAAAATAGCAAATTTGACATCAGTGACAAAATAATGATTGAAGCATATTAGTCATACTTGTATGTTCTCAATAATCTCCCTTTACAATCTCTCTACAATCTCCCTCTTTGGCATTGATGGCAAACCAAATTGATCAACCAAATCAACCAAATGGTAAACACCTTGTTCAACCAAATCGACTAAGTTAAAATAGTAAGACAATACTAAAAAGAAAATAATTCCTTGCATTGAAATCTCTCCTTCTATCAACAACTTCCATCTTCTTTTGAATAGGTTATAAAAACTCTTTCTTATAACTCCCTCTAAGTTTTCTGTATAACCCCCCTCTTAGGTTTGCTCCCTCTTTCTTGTATTTTTCTATCTCCCTCATCATACTATGTGTTCTCCTCTGATCAAAAATATTATTTCTTGATATCTCCCTCTTGATCAGTAAAATTCTCCATCTTTGACAACAATGCCAAAGACTTGTCATCTTTATCATGATAGATATAAGCCTATTAGTTTCTTTAATTTCCCCCTCTATCACCTTGCTTATGATAGATTTGAAGTTTCAACTCTTTGATTATTTTAGGCAGCTCCTAAAGTAAGATCCTCTGCATCAATGTGTAACATATGAAATTCAACTTGTTTGATGTAGGGGACTCTTCTTTATTACTTAGATAGCCTTTGATAGGGGTACCACCCTTAGTTTACCTCTTAGATACTCATGAGCATCCTTAGGTAATGCCGTTGTGAAGATATTAGCAATTTGCTCTTTTGTGTTAACATATTCCATCTTCACCTCTTTATCTTGAACTAACTCTCTCAAGTAACAAGGTAAAAACACAAACTTGTGTCACCTTTTTGTAAAAAAATGCTAACAAAAGTATAACTCTTCACCTTCAATGACACAAAAATGGTATTATTATTTAAAATTTGAAAATGAAGTAAACTAATGAAATGAGTAGAAATGGATGAAGTTTAGGATTATAGTTTTTAATAATTATTTGGCATAACAATTGAGATATTTTCCTATTTTTTATAGATAATTTTTTAGTTGCTAAAAATCGCTAAAAATTAGGGGTTTAGTTCCCACCACAAAACTATATGGAATTAAACTTATTTCTATTTATAACATAGTCTAAGGTAGAACAATAAAAAATAAAAATTGACTTTAAACCTATATTTTATCTTTTTATAATGATTCAAATTTCAACTCACCTAAAATCGATAGTTTTCATCTCCCACCACATTTTTCAAAACAAATCTATTCTAACCAGAAGAAAAATTGTACATTCTCGAAGATGACTCTCTCCTCTACAACGTTATATAATTAAATTTTTTTTTTTAATATGATTTAATATTTTTTCTTCTCAAAATCAACATCTTTTTGACTGTTAAAATATGTAGCTATATAATTTTTTAATTATAATATTCTATATCTAATTAAAACACTATAAACTCTATATAAGAATATTCTTGACTTTGAGCTCTATAAAATGGTGTTTATATGTTACTAAAAATGTATCATAAAAAATAGTAAGAATTATTGAAACATTATTTTTTCTGAAATAATTTTATTTCTTTAGTAATTGGATACAAACTAGTATAAAACATGTATTTAATTGACATTTTCAATTGGAAAAGTGTGAGACCATATATAACTTAGCTAGAATTAATTTATCTAGATCATATGTTTGAGAAAAAAATATTTTTGGATAGAAATACTCAAATTGAGTCATTTTGATAAGTTAGTCTAAAAGGTGACATAGCTTTGTACTTTTAGATACTTGATTTCAATGTGCTTAGTCTTTGTGTGCATCACTAGATTCTTTGACATATTGATAGCACTTGTGTTATTGCAATAAAGTATCACTGGTCCTATGTGTAGACACCTAAATTTGATTACACTACTTTAGTAATCTAATTTAGCCATCTCTAAAGGCATCATTAATTAAATTCTTATTTAATTAATCCTTTGCCATCCCTAGTTGATTAATTTAATTAATCATCTATAGTCCTAATTGATAAATCAAATAATCTATTATTTATCAAATTAAATCCTTTTCTCCTATCTAATTCCAAAAATCCCCATTTATTAAATAAATCTATTTGATAAATGAAATCCTCAAATTCAAAAACCCCTAACCTATCTCTAATCCTCCACTTAGCCTAATCCACCCCATCTACCCATACTAACCAAGCTTAGCCACTAACTCACCCACCCTCATTAATGCCATCCACTTGCACATCTCTAACATCTCTAATCTAATCCTAAACCCAAGCCTAATCCACCCCCTAATGTTGTCACATTCCTTAAACAAGTTTAAGACTTTCCTAATCCAAACCAAAGTCTCCCCTCAAAAAACCCAACCACTAAGTCATGAGTGCTCTTACAAAACATAAAAGACTCTTACAAGCCCACTCATGACTCTTACACCCATCTTCCACACTCTTCCCTCTTCCACACTCATTCCTCTTACATCCCTCTTACATACTCAACCTCACTCATCATGCCTTTAACCAACCCTTTACCCTACCCTCTCACACTCATCCTCCTTGTGACAAGTGTCACCTTCCCATTGGTGCTAAACAAGCACAATCCATGTGCTCCCCTTTGAGTGCATCTTAGCCCTCCTTAAGCCTTCATCCATCCTTGCATCTAAGCCCTCCATCTCTCTACCCCTTAGCCTATAAATTGAATCCCATCCCAAGCCATTTCATCAACAATCTTTGAGCTAAAGTTAACATGCTATTTTGAGAACCAAAGCCATCAACCATACCCTTATAATGCCAAATTGAGAGCTCACAAAGCTACCAATTTGCCATTACCCATCTCCATTGAAGCAGCTTTTGAGCATCTTGAGCATACATCCACAGCAAAAGGACACATCTACAGAATCAAGAAAGCATGGAGTGCTTTTTCTTGTGAGGTTTGCACTTCTTATTTTCTTCCTTTGTCTAAGCATATATGTGAATTTAGTTTTTGGTTTGTGAATGTTTACTTTATTTGTTAATGTTCTTTGCATACTAATTCTTGTTCTACACTATGATCTCTTCCTTCATTCCTTTAAGTAGCTATTTAATTCATACAATGTTTGTACAATTTATAGCAACAACAACATATTAAGCTTCAATAGTAGATTGGTGCAATTTTGTTTCTTGCTAGTCCATGTAACTAGCCTCTTGCCTAAGAAAAATGCTCCTCCACTAGTGCTCTTTTTGTCATCAATGTTTCTAGCCCAATCAACATCAGTGTAGGCTCTTAATTCAAATTTCTCATTCTTCTTATAGTATAGACCAAACTCTTTTGTTCCTTTCAAATATCTCATAGTTCTCTTTATAGCCATTAAATGATTCTCCCTGGGATTAGTAGAGAATCTTGCAACTATGCCTATAGATAATACAATATTAGGTCTGCTATGCACTACATATTGCAATTTTTCAATCATTGAGATGTACGATGTTTGATTCACCTTAGCTGAATCATCATTCTTCGAAAACTTGTGTCTTGTCACCATAGGTGTATTTACTGGTTTGGAATCCTTTAATCCAAAAGTCTTCAATATTTCCTTGACATACTTTGAATGAGTGATGTATATACCATATTTTATTTGATATACTTGCAAATCCATAAAGAATTTGATCTCTCCAAACATAGACATCTCAATTTCTTTCTTCATTTGATTTGCAATATCCTTACATAAAGCATCTTGACCTCCAAATATGATATCATCAACAAATATCTCAGATAATAAAATAACTTTTCCTTTCTCTATCTTCATGTATAGATTGTTGTTATCATCAGTCTTTTCAAATCCAATCTTCACAAGATAGCTATGAAGTCTCTCATACCATGCTCTTGGTGCTTGTTTTAAATCATATAGAGCCTTGTGTAGTCTACATACCATGTTCTTCTTGTTGATATCAAAAAAACCTTATGGTTGTTCTATGTAAACTTCTTCCTCTAATATGCCATTTATAAATGTAGATTTAAAATCTATTTGATAAACTTTGAAACCTTCGTATGTAGAATAAACAAGTAGAGTTCTTACTCCTTCCAATCTAGCAATAAGAGCAAATATTTCTCCATATTCAATTCCTTTTTCTTGTGCATAACCCTTGCAAACTAATCTCTATTTATTTCTTGTGACTTTGCCATTTTCATCTAGCTTGTTTTTGAGCACCCACTTGGTAACAATAACATTTTTGTCTTTTGGTCTAGGAACTAGACTCCATGCTTTGTTTTTCTCAATTTGTTCAATCTCTTCTTCCATGGCTTTACTACAGTCTATATCTTCTAATGCATCTCTTAGTGATTTGGGTTCCTTCATGCTCAACAAACATGTATCATTTCTCAGTCTATTTCTTGTCATTGGTCTAGCATCTTTGTCTACAATGATTTGAGCAACAGGATGATGTCTTTTGACATATTTAGACAATCTTGGCTCAGTTCTTGTTTCTTCATTTTATCTTTTAGCTTCTAAATCACTGTGTGCATCTCTATCAAGTAGTTCAACATTTCTTTCATGTACACTAATCTCAGAATTAGAATGTGTTTCCTCTTCATTCTATAACTCGACATTTGAATGCAGCTCAGTTCTTGAATGCAACTCAACTTTCATAGTGTGTGACTCGACAATCATTGAAACTTGTTGTTGGTTTGTAGCTTGATTTGCAACATCTTCTTTGGCAGGCATACCTTCATAAAACTATACAAATGATTTGTATTCTTGTAGTTATTTCATAAGTTTAGCCTCATACACTTTAGTATATTCATCAAAATTTACATTTGCACTTTTCACAACTTTCTTAGTGTTAGTATTCAAACACTTATAAGCTTTACTTCTTGTGGAGTAGCCTAGGAATATACCTTCTTCACTTTTTGCATCAAGTTTACCATTCATGAAATCTTTAAGAACGTAACACTTACTTCCAAATACCTTAAAATATTTCACATTGGGTGAGTATCCATACCATAGTTCAAAAGGTGTTGAATGAGTACCTTTCTTGACTTGTACACGATTCAAGGTACATATAGCTATACTTATAGTTTCTCTCCAATATCTCAAAGCAACATTCTTTTCTATCATGAGTGTTCTAGCACAGTCTATTATAGACCTATTCCTCCTTTTAGCAATTCCATTTTGTGGAGGTGTCCTAGGGGTAGATGTCTATCTTTTGATTCCTTTATCATTATAGAACATCTCAAACTCATTTGATGTGAATTCTCCTCCTTTGTCAAATCTCAAACACTCCAAAGTTTTACCTATTTCCTTCTCAACATTTGGAAAGCATCAAATTTCTGTTTCAGAAACATAACTGTCATCATCCTAGAATAGTCATCAACACATAGCATAATGTACTTATCTCCTTTGTAGCTTTGCACATTGATTGGTCCACATAAGTTAGTATGAGAAATCTCTAGTATTTTTTTAGAGGTATAAGTTTTACTCTTAAAACTTGACTTTGCCATTTTGCCTAACTGACATTGTTTGCACATTACATTATCAGGCTTCTTCAACTTAGGCAAACCTCTAACTTTCTTCATGTTACTAATACTAACCAAGTTATCAAAATTGACATGACATAACCTCTTGTGCTATAGCCATACATCGTTAAATTTTACAACAAGACAAGTAGCATCCTCTATATCAAGATAGAATAGATTACTTCTAGTTTGATCACCATTTCCAATCAATTTTCTATTAGTGTCATATATCGTAGCAATCTTGTTTTCAAACTCAACCTTACATCCCAAATTGTTTAGTTGTGACACACTCAACAAATTATAGTTAAGTCCTTCAACATAGTAAGCATTGTCACACAAAATATTATCTATGAGTTTGATAGAACCTTTTCTTTTTATCAAACATGGTTCATCATTATTGAATCTTACACTATTTACATCATAAAAATTTAGGATAATGAACTTAATTTTGTCTTTAGTCATGTGATTTGAACACCCACTGTCAATGATCCATCTATCATTCTTCTTTACATAAGTCACAAGTGCAGTTGCCTCATCTTCATTAGATTCATCCTTCATTGCAACATACACCACTTCATCATAATGTTCATCAGAATCATCCTTTTTTTCCCCTCTTTAGCAATGTAGCAAGCCTTCTTTCCTTTGTCTTTGTAATTCTTACTATCTTCATCTCTTTTACCTTTGTACTTATCACCATCTCTGCAATTCTTCTTCTCTGGACATCTAGCAACAATATGACCAACCTCATTGCAGTTGAAACAAATGATAGGTAACTTACCTTTGAACTTGCCTTTGTCTTTGTGGAATCTTCTTGCCAGTAGTGCTTCAAGCTATTATATATTCTCCTCATCTGTATGACTATCACTAGACACATAATTCTTCTTTTTCTTCTTCTTCTTCTTATCAGGTTCCTTCAATGATACCTTATCTTTGAAAGTAGATTCAATCTTTTTAGGTTTACTAATTATCAAAGTTAGATAGCTCAAAAATAGTGAGTCTACCTACCAAACCTTCAAGTGATAGTTTATTCCCTGGTATACATCTCAGTTCTTGAATTGCAAAAACTTACTTAGTACAATGTCATCATCTATATTACTAGTAGCTCATCTTATTGCATTGACAACTTCTTTTATCCTTTCAACATATTGAGCAATATTCTCACCTTCTTCCATTCTTATATCATCAAACTTACCTCTAAGACTTTCAACTTTGGCTCTTAGAACATTTTCATCTCCTCCATAGATAGTGGTTAGGGCATCCCACATTTTTTTTGCACTATTAAGACTTTTGATATCATCAAATTTGACATAACTTAGGGCAGTGGCAACCTCCAACATTGCCTAGTTGTGTTCTTTCTTCTTTTCCATATCCTCAGTAGTTGGGGCACTAACATGATCAACATGCTCAACATAAATGGTAGATGTTGTATGATCTCCAAGTCCTCCAAGGTCTATCTTCATCAAACTTTGTCATATAGGAAAGTTATCTCTATTAATTTTGGGTACTTCTCTTTTTAGACATCTTTATCTTTGTGCTTCTAGTTCCTTCAAACTGGTCCTCCTAAGAAGATGACTCTGATACCAATTGTTAGAATACTTTAGAATAATTGAGAAGGGGGGTGAATCAATTATCCAAGGTCTAGATGTATAAATAAAACTTTTCACAGCTTAATGAACCCATAAAACATTTATACTCATGCATATATCCATAAAATTATGCAATTACTTAAAACTTGTAGGTTACTGTCAAATCAACTTGTAGAAATGTAAACATGAAATATAAAAAATTCAACAACACACTTGCAAAAATGATTTATGTGGAAACTTAATTTGGGAAAAACCACCAGTAACATGCTAGTCTTTTCACTCTTCTGAAGTGATGCCTTGTGAAAGGCCAACACTGTTAAAGGTTACAATACACACTGTTAAATGTGACCCTATTAAAGGATTTTAATCACCTTGTTAGGAGTAAGCTTTGTTATTGCACTTTAAACCATTCACTTGGAATGTCACCTAGTTAAAGAATTTACAAATGACTATTAGGTCAACCTTAATCCAAAGGATTTACCCTAGACCGATACAATTGTTAGAGAGTAACAATAAGGTTTGATCTGATACAACTTACAACTTCATTTATAGATTACAGATCACTAATCAGTCCTCCATTCTACTTGACCTTCATAAATTGTAGCTTTAATAGCTTGTTCACCCTTCAAACATTCATATCCTTAAGCTTTTTTGCTTAACATGCAATTTTAGACTCTTCTCTTAGGTCAGTTGATGAAGCAAAACCCTTGACTCCTTGTCTTTCTTAGGTTCTTGCACATGACAACCTTGCTTCTGACCAACCACTCCTATAAATAGGAAATTAAGATCTTTTTGTACTCATTCTCCATCATCCAATTTAGGGTTAGGATGGATTAGGTAGGATATAAGGAATCTATCCCACATTCCATATCTCTTCTAGAAACTTCTCCTAGAATCCTTTTTGATTTTTTCTAAAAATGGCTCACCTTGAATTTTGTGCCACTAGCTCATCAACCTTATCTTCCACCTGGTTCACATAGTCCAAGAAAATAAACTTATGAGCTCAGATCCATCGAATTCATGATCTTTTGAGTAATGCAATAGTTCAACATTATTAAGCTTTTGATGCTCGGTACACACTGCATTACTCGAAATCCTATTTTATATTACTTAGAACAAATTAAAGTTTACTAGTGCTTAACATCAACTAAACTTTTCTCAACATCTACTATTCTACTTGGCATACACTAGAATATTCTTTTACTTGGCTCTAACTAATTTTTTGCTCGACTTGCACTGACTTTGCTCGACATCTATTATCCACTTGGTCAAGCTTGATAGACAAACTTTGTGTAACTTGTTCTTCTAAACTTTCTTAGTGTAACCAACTTGTGTAACCTTAAGTAGATTATCAATACATCATGTTATCACTATCTTAAATGATTCCTATACTTCTTTGCATAATCATAACTCAACCTTTCCCCTAGGTGTTATTGTTAAATCTTCAAATCCTCTTCATCAATCAAATAAGTGATAGTACTTAAATCTTATAAGCAGTTGTCTTACTAGCAAATAATAGGTTTGACATCAGTTGTCAAAACAATGATTGAAGCATATTGCTCATACTTGTATGTTCTCAACAATCTCGCTTTACAATCTCTCTCTTTGATTAGCTTCTTCAATCTATTCTCAACATTCTATCTATTCCATCTAACTTGGCTTATACATCATTTTGACATTCAAGTACTTAGTCCTTATTGCAATGATTGGTCAATATGGTCAAATTTTACTGACATGACACTTGTTATAAAAGATTCTTTTGTACCATACTCTTCATAGATCTATTCCAGTGCATCTTTACTTATGTAGATATGAACTTTAGTACATTTTATGTTAGGAATTGATGTAAGATAAATAATTAAATATATAGTTCCTTACACACCTTTCTCAATCAATTTGAAATGGTGTGATGAACTCCTCCATTGGATTGGGCGATCTTAACTACATTTATTCCATCGCCTCTAGCTTCCACCTTTTTCTTCCAGGTTTGATTCATCTCCTTCTTTGTTTGTTCAATATCCACTTTTCATTTACCCTTGTTGTGTTCATTATTTGGTACTGATGTTTTAGTCCTATACTTATTATTCACATGTCTAATCTGATGATAATTAGAAAAAACTTTCATAGGTGTATTCTTGGTTGTCCAGTAGGGTTTTTCTTTTGATCTACATTCATATGCTCTATGTCCAAACTTTTGACAATTGTAAAAATAACCTTCAAATCTAGGTACAGTAGATGTATTTTTCATTCTTGATCTACACTTATGTATTTGATGTCCTTGCTTCTTGTAGTAAAAATAATAACCAATAAAATTAGGTTTAGAGTTTTGCATACCATTTTTGCTTTTGCAGTATGACCAAGTTTGCCATAATGATAGCATGTAGGCTTTCCTTTTGACTTTGCATTCTTCATCTCTCCACTCTTGGATGATTCTTGTTCTTCAGTAGATGAATGTTGCTTTATATGTTCTTGTCCAGAAGTACTGCCAGATGACCTAGGTGATTTCATCAGTTCTTCAAGGTACTTTATTCCTTCATTGGGCTTGTTAATTCTTTCCACAAGTTCTTTCTCTAATCTTAACTCATTCCTTAGAAGATCAATCTATGATCTTAGATTTTCCATGCTCTTCCTATTTAGCTACTAATTTGCAAGCATCAGTTGATTCATCATGTCTAGTTGAGTGTTTCTAAGCTTTTGCACATCAAATGACCTTTCTTCAAGTTACATAGCCATTTTTCTTTTATCTTCATCAACCATAGCTTTCTCTTCTTTAACTTTCTTCTTTTGTTTGTTCACTTTACATATAATTACTAATTGAATTTAATGTTCTCTCTTTAATGCTTTGACTTCTTCATTTAGGATACTGTTCTTCTCAAGTAGATCTACAATCGTTGCATTACTATCATTAAAATTTCTTAGTGCAAGGAGTAGTATGAATAGGTAGGGCCAAGGGCACATTGAATTGTCCAAACACCTTGCTAAGTAAACAAAACAAAATAAAACACACAAAGAACAACACGAAAGAGAGAGAGAATAAGTACTTTTACTGATTCATCAAGTTTTTAGCATAAATGCCCACCTATAAGGCCTTCTGGGTTATGACCATATACAAACATACAACTTCAAGATCTATAATACAACTCCAAATTTGCAACATCTACTATGAACAGTCTAAGTCCTTTTTTCTTCTTTAGTACTTTTAAGTTCTCTACCCTAGATTAAACCAAATACTTCTTATGCTTGCCAAAATGAATTATAGAAGATTCTATATAACATTACATAAAAGAAAGGCCAACCTGAAAATGGTCAACACTCATCCCTAGAAAAGATCCTATTATTAATTCATGATCTAGATCAAATACAAGAGTAAACTCAAATTAAGAACCTAAATGCATACAACTCAGTCGAAGAAGGACCTAGGCATCAACAAACAATAGGTTCATTCGACACATGAAGGAACACTCGACCAACTTTGAACACATTGGTTAACCCTAAAGGAAATCGATCAACATTGATTATCTTGATTAGTACTAAACCATTTGGTCAATATTGCACTTGGCAAAGACTGCAACTTGATAATCTTAGAAAGAATTCAGTCAAAACTGCAACTCAACAAGCACATATGAACTCGGTTAACACTGGAGAACTTGGTCAACATAGCGAGAACTTAGTTAAACTATCAGAATGAAAAAAAGTGTAGGAGTGAAAGGCAACCCAATATCCTCCTACATCAAACAAATAGGGTTGAAAGAAATGACTCTCCTAAATCATACAAGTATCGCCACTTGAGCTAAGTCCAACTCAGATTGAGAAATCCATGTAGCATCTTCAACTGGTCTATTCTTCCACTTCACCAAATACTCATAGTAATATTTTCCTCTTGTGCTCTTACCAACTCTATGATCTAATACCTATTCAATATGCTTCATAAGATAATCATTTGATACAATAACTCCATCATCTAACTCATGATGCTTATACAAATCTGCGATATTGAATATATGAGATATATCCATGTCATTAGGTAACTCAACTTCATAAGCATTATCATTGTCAAACTTCCTCAAGATCTTACAAGGTACAAAATTTTTCATCCCCAACTTACTGTATGTTCTAATAGGAAATCTACCTTTCTTCAAATGAACCATCAACTCATCACCAACTTAAAAAATACGATGTCTTCTAGACTTTTCAGCTTTCTTCTTATACTTCTGATTACTTTGTTCCAACCTCAACTTCACTTCCTCATGTAAAGACTTCATGAAACCAAAAAATTCTTCTCCTTCAACACTTATTTTCTCTTCACTAGAAACATCCGTCAAATTTGATATTCCTCTAGGCTACATTCCAGTAACAATATCGAAAGGTATTTTTCCTCTACTCCTATTCACAAGATTATTATATGCAAACTCATCTTGTGCCAATACCAATTCCCAATTACTTGGTTTGTCTCCAATTAAGCATCTCAACAAATTAACCAAGCTTCTATTCACAACCTCTATTTGTCCACCTGACTATGGATGGAATGTAGAACTAAATCTTAACTTAGTACCCATCTTCTTCAACAAAGTCCTCCAAAAATAACCAACAAATGTACTTTCTCTATTTAAAATAATACTTTTTGGTAATCCATGCAATCTAGTTATCTCTTTGAAGAAAAAATTAGCAACATGATCAACATATTATGTCTTCTTACATGGTATGAAATGAGCCATCTTAGAAAATCTATCCACAACAATAAATATGGAATCATACCCTTTTGCTGTCTTAGGTAACCAAAGAACAAAATCCATACTGATGTCACTCCAAGGTTTTCAAGAACATAAATAGGTGTATACAATCTAGTATTCTGGCTTACTCCTTTTGCAACTTGAAAAACTACACAACTCCTTACAAAATTATGAACATCCTTATACATTTGTGTCCAATAATACTTATCCTTCAGCAAACTCAATGACTTATCAATTCCAAAATGTCTAGCCAATCCACCACAATGCTTTTCCTTAATCAAATTAACTTTCATAGGACTTCTTGTTGTACACAACTAAATTCCTTTGAACAAAAAACCTTCTTAAATGAAACACTCATCATACTTACTCATGTGATTTGATAGACTTGGTGTTCTGCACTCTCTCCATGCCTCAGAAAAATTAGGGTCAGTATCATAAAACTCTTTCATTTCACCAAAATCAAGAACTTCAACCTTCATTGCGGTCAACAAAGAACATCTTTTGCTTGATGCATTAGCAACTCCGTTAGCAACTCCGTTAGCAACTCCAATTTTATACTTGATCACAAATGTAAAATTCTACAAGTACTCAACCCACTTCATATGTCTCTCATTCAACTTATGTTGAATTTCCAAATATTGTAAAGCTTTATGATCAATATACAACACAAACTCCTTAGGAATCAAACAATGTCTCCACTTCTTCAAAGCTTGGATAATAGAATAAAACTCTTGATCATACACAAAATACTTCCTTTTAGCATCATTCAACTTTTTACTAAAGAAAGCAATAGGTTTACCTTGTTGACTCAATACAACTCCTATTGCACTGCCACTTGCATCACATTCAAATTGAAATACCTTATTAAAATCAGGCAAAGCCAATATAGGTAACTCAATAACCTTTTGTTTCAAAGTCTCAAAACTCTTATTAGCTCCATGTATCCACTTGAAATCCTTTTTATCTCCTCCCATTGTCTCAGTCATAACATTACGAACAAAACTGAAATTCTTTATAAACATCTTGTAAAAACTAGTCAAACCATGAAATTATCTTACCTTATCCACATTCTCAAGTATAGGTCATTCCAAAATTTCTTTAACCTTCTTAGGATCCATTCTCAAACCATTATCTAAAACAAAAAATATTAACTTCTCTTCTTTTAATCTTTGCAATACTTTTCTAACATGCTCAAGATGGTCTTCCTTAGTCTTACTGAATATTAGAATATAATCTAAATAAACAATCACAAACTTACCCAATTTTTTTTTGAGAACTTCATTCATCAACCTGATGAATATACTAGATGCATTAGTCAAATAAAAAAGCATTACCAACCATTCATATAAACCATCCTTTATCTTGAAAGCAATCTTCGATTCATCACATTCTTTGATTTTAATATGATGATAACAACTCTTCAAATCAATCTTGGTAAAATAATTTTCTCTAGTCAAACAATCAATTATGTCATCCATCCTTGGCATAAGAAACCTATATTTCACTGTGATCTTGGTAATAGCTCTAGAATCAATACACATTCTCCATTCTCCATTCTTCTTAGGTGCTAATATAGTAGGTACATGACATGGACTCAAACTTTCTTTGATCAAACCTTTATGCAACAACTCATGCACTTTTTTGTTAAGTTCTTCATTCTCTATAGGTGTCAATCTATATGGTGCTTTATTTAGTAAACTATCTCTAGGAATTATGTCCATACAATGACTCATACGTCTTATTGGTTGTAAACCATTGGGTACACATTTAGAAAACTTGTAATTTCTATTGGCACTCACTCAATACTACTAGCTTCTATTGTTAGTCGGTCGCCATTGTTTGTTGCTTAGTTACCACTATTATCTATTACTCGGTTACCCCTTACCTCTATCACTTGGTTATTACCATTGACCACTCAGTCATCATTGTTTTCTGTCACTCAATTATGACTATCATAACTCAATCTCCTAGGAATTATGGAAAAATAAATTTTATTCCTAGTCTTCATTTCCCTTTCAAATTGCTTTCCATTAACCATGCAAATTCTTATAATAGTAAAATTAATCTCATCTAGAATTTCAATCAAAGGAAACAATATTTTCTTTCTCCCATCCACCTAAAGAGTATATTGATTCAATCTTCTATCATGTATAGCATATCTATCATATTGCCAGGGTCTACCCAACAAAATATGACAATAATCTATAGGCATGATATCACACAAAAATTCATCAAAATCATTGTTAACTTACCAATATCTTATGCTCATCCTTGATCCATGAAACATGACAGGGTTTAGGATGCTTCAACCTCTACAACTACAACTTTGTAACCAACTCATCTGATGCCAAACTTGTTGAACTTCCATTATCAATGATAACGTTGCAACATTTTCCAACCATCTTACATATGGTCTTGAAAATACTTATCCTTAGGACAGGTTCTTCATCAATTCCCTTATTACACAAAGTTCTTCTCACCATCAGATTTTCTCCAACCTCAAGTCCACTTGGTGAACCCTCAATGTCTTCTTAAATCCTAACATTTATGTTACCTTGTTCATTATCAAAGGATCTATACTCAAAGGATCTATGCCCTTCTTTGCCATATCTAAAACAATTACCACAAAAACCACCTCTAGAATAAGAATTACCACCTTTCCATTTGTTCTTGCCTTTGTCATCATTTTTCTATTTAGATTTTCCCTTATCTTGCACACAATTGTCAGATTTGCTACCTTCTTCACAAGATCTACCTCTGCCTCTTTGGAATCTACCATCTCTACCTATTTGTCTTTGTTCATGCTTCCTTGTCAAGATCTCTTCAATTTTCAAAGCATATTGATATGCTTCTTCCGCACTATCAAATTTTACAAGACTTATTTCATCTTGAATTCCAAATCTCAATCCATTTACATACCTTGTAACTTTCTCAACATCATCATCCACATATCTAGATCTGATGTTCAATCTATAGAATTCCTCTGTATACTCATTCACAATCATGTCCCTTTGTCTTAGATTTTGCATCTTCCTTAACAAGCTAACTTGGTAATTAGTAGGAAGGAACTTCTTCTTCACCATTTTCAACCAAATCCCAATCTTCTCCTTTCCTCTCCTTCTATTAGTTTACAAATGCTCCCACCATAGTGAGGCATGACCTTTCAACCTAGTGACTGCAATTTTTACCTTCCTATTATCAGGAGTGTTTTCAAACTCAAAGAACTTCTCTACATCACATATCTAATCCAACACAACATTGGTATCCAATTTTCCATCATAAGGAATAACTTCTAGAATAGGCTTTGAATGTGCCTTAGACAATATTCTCAACAATCTTTCCTCATCTTGATCTTCTTCAAGTTTTGGATCAGGGTTTGGTGCTATTTCTTCATCATCACTCACATCATCAAGATGTGCTCCTCTCCTTTGGGATGTCTCCACAACATCTAATCTAGTTACAATTTGTCTCAATGTATTGAATATGGCATTGTCAAAATTTCCTTTGCCTCAAACCATCTTTATAATTAGGTTCCTACAAGATTGTAACCCTTTGCAAGTTATAGATCAAATCTTTAGATCTTCCACCCTACAACATCCAATCTCCACAAGAATGAACCTAAAGCTTTGATACCACCTGGCGCAAGGAGGAGTATGAACAAGTAGGGCCAAGGGCACACCTAACTATCTAAACATCTTGTTGAGTAAACACAATGAAAGAAAACACTTGGAGAATAGTACCAAGGAGAGAGACCAAGAACTTTTATTGATTCATCAAGTTTTTAGCATACATTCCCAGTTGTAAGGCCTTTTGGGTTATGACCATATACAAAAATACAACTTCAAGATCTACATTATTACTTCAAATTCACAACATCTTTTGTGAACTCTCTAAGTCCCTTTTTCTTCTTCAATTGTCTTAATTTCTCTACCCTAGACTAAACCAAATACCTCTACTTATACTTTCCAAAATGAATTACATAAGATTCTTAAACATTACATAAAAGAAAGGCTAACCTTAAAATGGTCAACGCTCATCCCTAGAAAAGATCCTATCATTAAATTCATGATCTAAATTAAATATAAGAGTTGCTCAAACTAAGAACCAAAACACAGATAACTTAGTCAAAGAAGGACTCAAGCATCAACAAACAACAAGTTCACTCAATGTATGAAGGAAGACTTGGTTAGCTTTAAACAAATCGGTTAACCCTAAAGGAACTTGATCAACACTAATCAACTTAGTTAGCATTGAACCACTCGGTCAACACTACACTCAGTAAAGACTGAAACTTAGAAAGCTCAGAAAGAACTTGGTCAGAATTGTAACTCGGTAAGCACATATGAACTCTATTAACACTAGAGAGTTTGATCAACATAGTTGAAACTCAAATAAGCTTCTAGAATGAAAAAAAGTGTAGGATTGCAAGGCAACCTAGGATGCTCCTGCATCATTTCCAGTGTCAAATAGTCCTTGAGTATCAAATTCTTCATTATTTATATCATTTATCTGAGTGACTATATCCTTTTTCTTTCTTAGATATTTCCCCAGTTCCTCTCTTACTACTTCAAGTTGCTATAGTATGAGTTGGATGTCAATCACTTGATTGTCAATAACCTTTCCTAATTAGTAAGCTTCCATCTCCAAGATTTGAACTCCCAAGCTATTAGACTTCCTCAAGAGAACCAATGCTCTGATATCAATTATTGGGAGGTTAATTGGAAAAATAATATAGTGGGGAGGGGGTGAATTAGGAACTGTAAAACTTTTGTACCTTAAAACAACTTTATTGTATTCACTACATTTTCCATCTCATATCTAGTTTATGCATAGCATAGCTTGTAAAATCAAATGTTGTAACATGTAGATCTTGTTGGTGTTTTCACACTATTTAGAAACAAAATACTTAATACCAAGATAAAATGATCACAACAACCTAAGGATTAGCTAATTCCTATAAAGAGTTAGGTGTACTTCAAATATGGACCCAACTTCAACAAAATTAGAAAGTTTTTCTACTCTTTAGGCTCTGCAAAACCAAGGTGGGTACACTTGAGGGATGAAATATTTTCAATCTGATACTACATACATGTTCTATTCATTCCATGACATTTTACAATAATATACATCCCTTATAGTAGATTGGTCACAATTCTTCTTAGATTTACAAGTAATTCTGGACAATAGTAGCTAAGACTCAGAGGTTAAATGTAAACAAGTGTTGAACAACTTTGACATTCTTCAAAAATTAAAGTAAAATTGATTTTGAATTTAAGCTTGATGCTAATTCATGATTTCTTCATATGTAGACTAAACTAGCTGATCAATGCCTCATCAATTGGGATTCAGAGTCTATCCAATTTTCAGACCTAATTAACTACATTACAATCAATATTATCACCAATTCTCACTAAAACTCATTCTTACACATAGCCTCAATACTACCATGGAGACCCTATCATATTCACTAAATCATTTGAATTAAAAGTAATAGTGAAAATAATATACAACTTATCATAACTGAATTCAATTGAATAAGCTTTGCTTATACAATTTCAAGATATCCAGGTAATAACAATGGAGACAAGATTTAGGAAGAAAAGATATGGGGACAATTTATCTATGTATTAATTTACTTTGGAAATTGTATAAAAATCATAATAGGACTCAAAATAACTCAAGATAAGACATCAAGATCCTATAACATCAATGTATTATCAGATACTTGTAGAGGAAATACATCTTAAAATTTGCATCAAGAAATTAGACCGAACAATAGTTAGTAACACTAAAATTGTAAATGACTCAGACCCTTTCTCTAGCCTTGGAATCTCACTTATATAGAATGAAATGCAACAAGCTTCAGGGATAGAGAAACTGATAGCTATCCTTAAGATAGAAAAATATCTACAATGTTACTATCATAAAAGATAAAAATTTGTGCAACAAGAACAACTTTACATCATAATATTCTTTTTTGGGACCATTTTCTATTACACCTTTTGTTGCATTTCTTTGTATGTTAAAAATTTGATGATTAGCCTTATTACTATTGTTGCTCCTTGGAAGTTGTAGCCAATGGGATTGATTGTGATATATTTGGGTTATGCCTATTGCAGGCTAACTTCCACTCGAGGCTCTCCATGTATATCATTATGAACTGATAAGACAACAATTACATTTGATTTCTCTTCTACTAAGTCACCAGTCTGGGTCTTCGTGCTTGCAACTGTAGTTGGTCACTCATCTTTGTCCTCTTCTTTTCTTACTGATGTGTCAATAATTTGTACTTCATCTTGTTACATATCTTGATCATCAGTTTCAACATATTCCAGCTACTTTGCATGAACTAAATCTGCCATCTACTTGTCAGAAAGTGTGTCATCTAGCCAATCAAAATGTAGAATATCATGCCATTTTTTCATTACATACTCTCTAATTTTTTCAATCTCAAACAAATATTTTCTGAAAGAATCAAAGAATAACTGAACCTTCACAACTTCATTTGTAGCTGCCCACCATGCATTTCCTTTTTCATTTATTACCTTATTCATTTGTAGGCACAATAAATCATTCAGTTCCTAGGCCCATTCATCTTTATTATCAGCTTATTCTTTTTGTCTATAGCATGTGGAAACAACTCAAAATTTACACTCTTATACTTGTCAAGGTAGCTTATGATTCTCCTTTGCAATGCAAATCTTTTATCATGGAAATCTAACATATCATTACTTAAATAATAAATTTTCTCTACATGCTCATGAGATGAAAAATAACAAAAAAACATAGAAGAGTAACAACCTTATTTCTTTTAATCCATTTGTTGACAATTGGCTTAAGAGCATCATTATCTTCTTTCAGGTCTTCCCATGTATTTAATACCTTTGTTAGATAGTCATAGAAGGATGCCCAATAAATGTTATTTACTAAATACATAATAGCTCCCCTCAACCAATTCTCATATTGTACATTCAATTCCACATGCAATACCCACAATTTACTCTTTTCTTCTTCAAAATCTTTTGCAGTATAATACTATGGCCTTTGTGGTGTATCCGGAATATCAATGAGAGGAGTGGATTTAAAAGGCTCCATTGGTGGGTGAGGATAAGAAATTATTGTCCTGGAGGATCATCCCATCAATTTATTCTCTAGTTCAATCCTCTTTTGAACTTCTTTATTGTATGCAACCAAGACTTTCTCAAATTTTCCTACAGCTCTAGTTTTTAGCTCTTGTCTCTTTGAGCCATGGCTAAGGTGAGGTTGGTTGATCCAACACCTAGCTTTGCTGCCTCCTCAGTGGTAGTTTCTTCAACTCTCTTCACATTTAGGCTATCTATTAAGCCAATATCATTGGGTTTGGAAGAACCAGTCCTGGATCTTTTTCTCATTGACCAATGACCAATGTAGCATGGTCCTCATTTAATTTAGCACCTTTCATTTCTTTCTTCCCCTTTTCCTCTACAGTCATTTTATTTGTAACAAAATTAAAAACCATAGCATCAACAATATCCCAATTGAGTAGTAGTAATACCCAGATAATTTTATCATTTTTCTCCCTTCTTCAGGGGTCAAGCTCTTGAATTCCTACATCATCTCTTCTTTGACTTGGTTTTTTACATCTACCTCCTCCATTTCTAGATGCTCTATTTTCAATTTTCTATATCTTTCCTCAAACTTTCCAATGTTTTTTCTCCAAGAAAATTGGTAAAAGGCTCTTGATTTGATAAAATTATCATCAGAAATAAATTCATGACAAGCTTGTTCCATCACAAGGTCCAACTCTCTTCCTTTGTAATCTACCATAGTTAACTCAAGGCTTGGCATTGGAGGTTCCTGAAGACTCCCCTCTTCTAATTCTACTTGAGTAATGAAAACTTCCCCTTGGGATCCCAATTGCTCCACTTGCTCCCTAGTGAGCTATTCATCTCCTATTTGTAATGGGGATTGAGTGGGTGAATATTCCTCAATTTGAGGTGTTTGTTCCTTTACTATTTTCTAACTCTTGGGCGATGGCTCATCAAGTCTTTCCTTAAGAACAATACTGGTTGATCCTATTATCTATTTTCCTTTATCTACAGTGGCTCTTTTATTTTGGATCAGATTATAGCCAGGTCTCTTTTGAACAATCAACTACCCTAATCCTACTGTAAGAGTAAAAGATAACCTCCTCATGACCTCTTTAGCTTTTTCTAGAAAAGAATTGATAAAGAATAGTTTATTTTCATTCATGAACTCCATAATTTTAGGAAAAGTGGTCATTAGTTTATTTAACCTATCTGCCTCTATTTTTGCATCAGCTAGAGGCTTGTAATTATTATCAAAATAATGAATGAATTCAAAAACTCTAAAATAAACTCTCCATTTTTCTTTCTTGATCTCTTGCTCTTGGAAAGAGAACTCATTTCTTATTATATCTTCAAAAAAATAGAACTGGTGGTCTTTTGCACCAATTTTAGGCATTTTTTTGAACACATCAAAAAACCCCTCAGTGCCACAAAAATGGGGATGAGACATAACCATCTTGAACAGGTCTAGGAATTTATACAAGAATAACCAACTACCCTTTGTGATTATGAAATGATGGGCCATAGTACAAGTGGGGAAAATTGAGCATCTGCATCTTCTAGCTAATTGTGCTTCCTCCAATCCCCCTAGCTGCCACAACACCTTAGCTATTCCTACCTTCAAAAGCACCTAGTAGGGTAGTACATGGGGAGTCCCTCAAAAATCATATACCCTAAAAACTGTAGAAATAGGGTATGGTATGATATTTTCCCAATTGTGGGACACTTTTTAATTAGAATGATTATCCATAGGTCTAATAAAATCCATCAGTGCCTTGGAAACTCTGGGATTGTCCCTTAATAAGAGACACCTTAATCTAGAGGCAAAACACCTATCAAACCTAACTAAACTAGCCTCCTTTGCATCCCAGGTAATGTCTACACTCCACAACTAGACTTGCATAGCCTCTTCTTCATATTTTTGGTTAAAATATATCACCCTTTTAAATAGGAACATGTGTATTAACAATGAATAATGGCCAAAAGTTTTTTCCACCTTGCTCTTTGCAATTCCAACTAATCCTATGTGGATCTCTTTTGCTATATATGATGCAAAATAAAAAATAATATCAACACCAAAAGAGGAAATTTGAGTCAACATATATACATAAATTTTATTGGCACCTAATTTTTCTCATCCTCACCAAAAATCCTACACAGAGTCATCTATATTTCTATGGCCCTAGAAGTTAAAAATTCATTTTTAAAGGGGTCTTTAGTAAATGCATGACCATTGACAAATTTCCAATTGAACCCAAGTGTGCCCTTAGTGCACCCTACTTGATCTTATCCCTCTTAGACAAGTATTCTTTCTCCATTCTTGACAAATCAATGGTTACATGATAATATGAAAATGGTTCTATACAAAAAAATTCTCAAATTTCTTCAACATTTATTCTTACTAGGCATTCCCCATCTATTCTTCTCACTATCTTGGCTATTGGGTCATAATTTTGGGCAATGACCATGAGTAGGTTAGCATCCATAAAAACACCAAGGACCACTAATTTTCTTAAATCAAAATTCCAAATGTTTCCATGGGGAGCAAACAATTTTCTTTCTAAAAACCACTTCTTAAAAAGATAGAGCCCTTTTTCAGTACTAGTAGCATCCCTAACCCAATTTCCTCTATCATATAAGTCATTCGCAATCTTGAGCTTAGGGTTCACAAAAATTGGCTTTTTCATCTTGGCAAACTCATTTGTAGACTCAGTCAATAGTTCAAGAAGGTCATCATGTATATTTCTACTTACATAATCTACCTTTTCTGAGAAAAATTTCTTTGGAGGCATGTTTACTAATGACGCAAAATACCAAAATTCTTTACTATGTAATGGATTTGGATACTTACTTGGCTATTTGTTATTCTTTCACTGCAATTCTACACACACTGTGGATATTGGAAGTTCTTTTGCACTTTGATCACACAAGGAAAAATTCTTCAATGACTCTTAGTTCTCTAAAATTCTGAAATTCATTTGCATAGAGAAGAAATGGTTAAATCTTTGCAATATATCTCTAGTTCTAGTTTACATGGGGAGCTTTCAATTTTCATAAATGAATTGTAAGAAGAAATAGGGTTGCATCACCTTCTAATTTTGAAAACACACCGTCGATTCTAAAAAGTTCGACGATCTAGGAATAAAATTGTGAATGACTCACCTTCAATTTTCTAGGTTGGTAGTCAACCCAATCAAGTTTCTCCACATAATCTTTTCCATACATTGTTGGCAATTTATTCTAGACCCACTGGCGCTCAAAGAAACATGTCACACTCTCGCTATGTCGCTATGCATAAACATCAAGCAACTTCTACATGTGCGATAGCGACCATCGCTGATGCATATTTGATCTGACAATATACATTTTACAAGTATTTTAATGCAACTGTAGTGGGCCTTTCTTATTTTCCTTTGGTCACCATGTTGCATGCACTAAAGATCAAGCAAGTCCCTATAGTGACATGGCGCCCACCATTGATCTAAGAAGATCTGATGGCTTCAAACAACATGAATCCTCTTCTGAGTGTGAATCCACATGGCATGTGACATCAGACCACCTTGACATGTTGGTATAGTTATTTATTAAAGTTACCCCTTTTGGCACTATTTTTTGAAAATAGGTCCCACCATGTTTTCCTTTCACGAGAGTTCACCATGTTGCTATCGATAAAGTTCTCTCAATTTCTAATGGCGACATAGCAACCACCATATTTTTTGAAGAAATTTAGAATTGTGAAGTAACACACATTCTTTCCATGGTACACTCTTTACTAAACCTAACACATCTAACATTAGATAATGTTGACAAGGCTCATCAATGACAGACAAAATTTGTGGTGTCGTATTGACTTTTGGCTCCATTGTATTTCTCTTTTTTGTGGGAGGTCGCCATGTTGTAATTGGTAAAAATATTTCAACTCCTGATTGGCAACATAGCAACCACTATTGATCCTTGAAAGATCTGATGGTGGAGGCCATTTACCTTCGAAACCATGCTTAAGAACTAACTAGGTCTCGCTCAGTCACCATGTCACATGTAGTAAAGACCATGCAAATTCTGATAGCAACTTGGTGCCTACCATAGATTTTGAAAAGATTAGATGGTAAGGAATATCTCAAGAGGATTAAAAAATAAAGTAAAAGGTCTTTCAAAGGTTCCTGAAAATATATATTATTTCAAAAAGATTTCCCACTTGAATTTAAAAGGTAAAATGTATGACCTAAAGGGTTTTCTTAGGGCACAAATATTGTTTTAATTAGGGATTTTCTTAGGTTTTACCCACTTTTGAAAATACCAAACCCTATTTTTCATATAAGGACCAGAGACATTCATAGTAAAACATGATTAGGAAAACACAATGCAAAAACATGACCAACAAATCTAACTATCAATCACATGCATGAAATGTAAACACATAACACAAAGATTTGGGAGGTGATAGGAGAAATTAAGGCTCTGCCAATAGAAAAGTAGTTGAGACATTTCTCATGAAGGACAATGAAGGAAAAAGAGGAGAAAAATCAAAAGCATGATATAAATGTTCACTTACTGTCTCAACTACTTTTCTTTTTCTGATCGATCTTTTGGAAGAATGTTCTACATACCCTTTTGTTCCCATCTTCTAAGTTTTTGTATCCATTCTTGTTTTGACATGTGTCCTCATCTCATCTTTAGGTTGTTGCAATCCTATATATGGATTTCCAAGATGAAGAGTAGAGGTTAGTTATCTATAGAATTTTCTTATTATCATGTATTATTTTGTAGTCTGTCCATTTGTTCTATGATTATGTGAATGAATTTAGTTATTGCATACTTGAATATACAAAGTGAACATATGGTACCAATGGCTTGTCTATGAGTTATATTATGAGTGTCTATTAGCATTATAATGTTAGTTTAAAGAATAATTTTGACAACTGAGTGTCAATACACTTAACCACTTTTCCACTAAATAATGCTGAACAAAGATCAAGTGCCGAGTAATATGAAGTGCCGAGCTATATCAAGTGCTGAGTAATAGTAGGTGCTGAGTGTTAACAAGTGCCGAGTGTTAATAGGTGCTGAGTGTTAACAAGTGCCGAGTAACAATAGGTGCAGAGTGATACAGTTTTGCTTAGGTGCCGAGCTATCCAGGAAACAACATGTGCCGAGCATCAGCAATGCTTCATGAGCCGAGTAACTCAGAATATCAGCATAAGAGTTTGTAATTGCACAAACTATGATGCAAATAGTTTTTGCAGCCAACATAAGGAAAATCTCGAAGGATTTAATGATGAGATCGAATCTTTTATCTTTCCTATGCAATCTACATGCAACCAATAAGAAAAATGATAAAGGCATGCAACCAATCAGCAAAAGACAAGTATTGAGTGGGAAATTGAGATTCATTGTGGATCGTAGATCCATATCTAACCCTAAGTCTTCAAAGTCTTTATAAGGAAGACAAAATTTCATTGTAAAGATATATGAGTGGACATACAAGGGTGCACAAGGAAATCTATTTTCAGAAGTGAGGGTTATCAGATCTCAAAAGGATCAAGATCAGAGAAAGCGAAAAAGGTGCCTACATTCAGCAATCAAGGATTGTAATCTATCAAGTTCATCATACCTAATACTTTCTAGCAATTGTATTAGAATGAAAATCATATGGTAATAGGTTAGCTTAATAGCTATTTCGTAGATACTTTAATTAGGTGATTAAATCCTTTAATAGGGTGACACTTCATGTGAAGTGTCTGAAATCCTTTAACCAGGTCACTATTGACACAGTGTAAAGCCTTTAACAGGGCAGACCATCAGAAGTGGTTGAACAATATTGCTGCAGTAATTTTTGTGGGTATCATCCCCACCCCAATTTTATGTTCTTATTCCTGGAGGGTTTTTGGGTTACCAAATTCCAGTGTTATGAGCTGTTGATGCATGTGTTTAGTTTCATGTTTACTTGATGTATTTACATGCTTGCAATTTACTTTCAGTTAAAAGTTTTATTGGCTAAAGTGTGATACTTATGATTCACCCCCCCCTCTCATAAGTACTCTTTCCATATTTGGATATTCCAACAATTGGTATCAGAGCTAATCCAGGTTCTCACAAGGAAAAGCCTAACAGCTTGGAGGAAAAGATCTAAAGATGAAAGCTTTCAAACTTGGAAAGATCATTGAAAATTAGGTAATAGATGTGCAACTTGCTCTACATAGCTTGGAGGAATTTAGAAACAAGTTGAGAAATTCATTAAAAAAAAGGAAGGATCTAGCCATAGCCAAAAATGAGATAAACTACAAGGATATTGATACCACCGACATATTTTCCAACAGAGACACTAAAGAGTTTGATGCAGCAATAGCCGAACTGATGGAGAAAAAAAAAGCTCAAACAGAGGAGATAAGATCTCTCAAGATGGAACATGAATCACATGCCATAATGATATGTGAAATTACTGAACAAAAGAAAAGAGCAGTTGATGATAAGGTCATGATGGAAAATGACAAAAGAAATCTTGCAAACAGACTTGAAGAAAAATGTACTGAATTGACAAGGATCTCAAACATGCAGATGGATACACTTGCCCAAATGATGAACCTTCATCATGAACTCAATGCGAAAGATATTGAGATCTCCACTTTGAAGATGCAAAATGAACAAATGCAGAATGAATTGAACAGAGAAAAAGAGGTAGCAGAGAATCTCAACAAGTCAAGTGAAGCCATCAAATATTTTGAGCAATTATTGAAATCCCCAAGATCAACCCATGATACATCAGGACTTGGATACAAAAGCACTAAAGTTGGAGAATCATCAAAGAGTAAGAACAAAAAGTGATAAAGGTAAAGATGTTAAACCTACATGTCATTTCTGTGGAAAGAAAGGACATACATCTAATGTATGTAGAAGCAAGAATGCCCACAAGCATGATAAACCTAAAAGTATAAACCATTGTCATAAATGCAAGAAGCAAGGTCATCAAGCATATGAATGTAGAACTAAAACTACTAAAACATCAAGATTTGATGGACATTTTTATAATTGCAAAAAGTATGGACATAGAGCTTTTGAATGTAGATCAAAGCCTATGTGGACATTAAATCAACCAGCAAAAACATCAAACCATGAATTTTGGGATTACAACACCAGGTATAGTTGTCACTATTGTCAAGAATATGGACATATACCACAGAATTGCATAAGAATAGATTTTAGAGGGAACTACAAAAGATGGTTGAGTCAAACTACATGTTTCAGTTGCTTAAACACTAGTCATGTCAGCAAGAATTTCCCAACAAGGTCAAAGGCATCAAGTTCTAAGTTCAGCAATGGAAAGGAAAAGATAGATGTTGGACATATCAGAAGTGAAATGAATAAGACATGGAAGAAGAAAGATGAGTATAGCACATCAAGTGCAGAGATCACTTCACCTAATAGGTCAAGTGATCACACTTCATCAAATTAAGAAAGAATAAGTGTGTGGGATTGATAAACCAAGTTACATCATACATCAGTCCCAAGACATAGAAGAACTACAAAGAAGGAATCAGCATAAGCAAATATGATAAGTCAAAATTAAGAATTTTGCAAGATCTGTCAAAGCTATCTTCAGGTGCTGAGTAGATAGTTGGCAGCGCACTAAGAGTTAATTACTTTATTTTGAAGGGTACATAAATTTGATTTTTGATCATTTTCCCACCATTCAAATGAGAAGCAAAGTCAAGAAGAGCGAAGAAGATCAAGATCAGCTCAGAAGCCATTTGTGAAGATTTCAACAGTGATTCAAGACAAGTTTCATCGATTTGAGGTATTTTACTTAAGTGCCGAGCTACGTAGAATAACTTGTTTAAATCGTAAACCCTAGTTTGGAAAATAATGGCATCTAGGTTAGGAACCACTAAGGGTAGAGAGAGTCATGAGATACAGCTGGTCAGCAATGAAGTTAAACAACCTGAATTCAAGCCCATTCCAGAAGTAGCATACAAGAATGATCCCATAGGTGCATTATCAGTTATTCCTGATAAAGTTATTATGGTCGAAGATGTTCGCAGATGTTATAACTGCAAAATTGGAGCCATAGGAGATTTAGAGATCTACAATGCATATGACAAGCTATGTGAGAACAAAAGACTGAAAGATGAGTTCTCAATAATAGAAAGAAAAGGACTAACCAAAACCCTAGAATTTTTGATTGTTTTTAAAACTGAATGGGTACAGATAGTTTTGAGCAGAATACACGATGGAGCTTTTTGGTTAGAGTCAGGGCCAGTAAAATTCACCAAGAAAACTGTTCATAGGGTTACTAGTATTCCAACCCTAGATCGGCCAAAGACCCTGCAAAGTGAAAAAAGGGAAGTAATAGAGAAAAAAACATGTGCTAAATGGAACAATAGAGGAATGACTATTGACACAGTCACAAATCCCCTACTAGATTTTGCTGTGAGAATCATTTCACACAAATTCTATCAATCAAGTAGGTTAAACAGTGTGCCTTGTATAGTAGTTGATGTTGCATACAAGATAATTAAAAAGGATCACACATATGATCTAGCGGAGCTCATGTTTCAACAGATTAATGAAAATCTGAGAGCTATAAGGAAGAGTAAGGGAGCTCAGTGCAAATTTGGATTAGTTTTGATGTGCATATTTTTCTATCTGATGAAAGAATTCCCTTCTGTGGGTAAGTAAGATGGAGTCCAGACAAAACAATTGTTGAACAAATCAATGGATACATTGAACAGATGGGTGAAAATTTTGATGCCCAAATGACTAGTTATTTTGAGGACTTCAAAAAGTCCATGAAACAAAGAATGAGGATTCCAATCTCATTGACTGAGAAATATGAAAAGGACATTTGTTTTCTTGTAGATATAGATTATACCTATATACAAGCAGTTATACCTAGATTAAGATGGCTTAGGCCACTAGGTTATGAACTTGATATTGATCAAGCTTCTCCAGCGATAACAACCCTCCTTGCAGAAGAAGTTGATAAAAATGTAAAAGCTTTTGGAACCTATGATGTTGTTAAATCAAGGGTGATAACAGATTTGTAGACTGCTTCTGCAGTAAAGAAGAAAGAAAAAATGGTGAGACAAATCAAGAGAAAATTTGGTGTTGAAGAAGAAGGAACAACAAAAGAGGAAGGAGAAGACATTGAAGAAGAGGGAGATAAACCTCAAGGTCTGACTCAAGGGTTAGGAGAAGATAAAGAGGAAAGTGTTGAGGAAGAAGAAGCCGAGGAAGCACAAGTCAAAAGAAAAGCCACAAATTCTCTTGCTCCTCAATCCAAGGGGAAGAAAGTAGCTGCTCCTATACCAAAGAGACCTACCACAAGGGCTGCAGCACAAAAAGCCCAAGAGGAGGCAAAAGGAAAGAAGAAAGACTCAAAGAAGACTGTTGCCAAGTCTAAGAAAAGAAAATTTATTGCCCAGCCTGAAACAAATGAGGAGAAGACAGAGTTAGAGGAAAACAATCAATTTCAAGTGGTAAGACACAAACCTCAGACTGCTGTTGATAAATTATGTTCAAAAATTAGGAATGATGATTTGAAAGGTTTAAAGAACCTAATTTTTTCTAAGCTTACCAAAGAAGAGAAAAATAAATTAGAGGAATCTGTGTATGCTATGATGGCTGAATATAAGCACACACCTCTAGAATTAGATGAATCAATGCCAAAAGAATTGTACAAAATTGTAGAGGATAAATGGCATTTTTGTTTACAAATGGAAAAGGAGATAAGGGAGTTAAAATTAGCTAGATTTTTGCCTGATTTGTCTAAAGATCAAGTAACAAATGTAGTAAAAAGGCATAATAATAGATTCACTCCCAAACATAGAGCATTCATCATATTAAAGAATAAAATTGAAGAGGTAGTTACAAAATTCACAAGATTGTGGAAAATAGTTTACAAGAAAATAGAAGATGTGTATAATGAAGAATATAAGGCAGAGGCAAGTGCCAAGATAAGAGAAAAGAAGATGTCAGGAACCAAGGAAAAAGAGAAGGAAAAAGTGGAGAAGAAAAGTGAAGAAGAAAAGGAAGAAAAGGCACATACAAAGGAGAAAGAGCAAGAGAAAGATACAATTGAGCCACAAGATCAAAGTATGCGAGACACATAGGTATCTCCTCCTAGTTCTCCTCATGCCACCATCACACCTATAGATATTATAAAAATAAAAGATGTTACATACACTTCAAATCCAAACATCAATCCATTAATTCCAGAGGATTTAGAAATCCTCGACCAATCATCACTAGTAGCAAAATTAAGTTCAAATCCTGTATTGGTCAGTGTCGATGAATTACAGAATCCAGAAGTTAAAACAAAGATAGTCAAGGTAAAAGCACAAGTGCCACCCTCGACCATACAAACTACTGGTATTCTATTTCTTCCACCACCACCTCCACCAAGTGTAGTCACTTATACACTTCAAATGCCGAGTACAACAGTAGGGGAAATAAAAGAAACATCTGAACAACCAACAAGTTCAACCCCACCTAGTGATCATAAAAGGGATATTCAAGCTGAAGAAAAAGATGAGACAAAGAAGAAGGAGGAGTCTATAATACAAACACTGGTTGCATTACCAAAATTTGGTACTCCAACATAGACTCTTCAGCAACCAAGCACAGATGGGTTATAGCTACAAATCAGGACACTAGGCTCGAGCTCATCAAAGGCAGTCAGGAAACTTCACTATGGAGTTCCTGAGCTTGATGAAGAAATAAAGATCCCATATTATGAATATAGCACTCTTACTGAAGAGAAGATCAATGAAATTCAGAGTGCATTGGACAGAAGAAGGAGACAAGAAGCACTAAGAAAAGAACACAAGCATAAGCTTACCTTGAATGAAATCAAAGACATATTTACAAAAGCTTTCTGCTTACAGTCTCCAAATGAGTCAAGACCAATTATAGAGAAACTATTTGATATAGTTGACCAGGTGACTAGTGAAGACCAGGAAACAAATGCTAGATTGCTCGAATGGTCAAAAAGGAAGTTCCAAGGCAAGGTAAATAGTAAAATATTTGGTGATATAGCACTGTCACAAGAAGAACTGGAAAAGAAAATTAAAACAGTTAAAAATGTACTAGGAAACATCTTTTCCCTGTACAACAAGTTGTGTGATTTTTCCACATTCACACAGGATACTAGCCAGAAAATACTAAGCTTGGAGAACAATCTAAAGATTTCTAGCATGCAACTCCCCACAAATCCAGCTCAGAGTGAGAAGCATTTTTCCCAATCGCTTCACATACAAAGAGAGTTAGCTATCTTAGCAACAGAGGAGGCAACCACAAAAGCTAAATTGATGCAAATTCAATCCTCAATAACTCCTCATTTGGAACTACTTCACAAGGAGAAGATAAATGCAGAGACAATCCTCAAGAAAGACCCCAATCTTTCTTCATTTGATGGACTTGTACACCTAGCAACAGAGATTGCCATCCAACATAAGTCATTGGATGTCACACTAGCAAATTGAGATGCAACTCTGAAGGTACTCCTTGAAGTAAATAGTACATTTTTGGCCAATTATGGAATTTTCTTGTAAGACCCTTGACATAAGTGTCAAAAAGGGGGAGAATAAGTATGGGAAGTATGGGGGAGTGATAAGAAGAGATTAAGTATGGGGGAGTTAAGTACAGGAATGAAATGATAAGTATGATAAAAGGGGGAGATAGGAAATTTTGAGATAGCAAATTTTGATTAGTCAGAATGCAGAAACAAGACAGAACTCACTGAGTCTACATACAAGATAAACTAACAAGGAGTCATAAGGATCTTAGTTAATTGTTTTTGCCACTCATGTCAAAGGGGGAGATTGTTAGTTTAAAGAATAATTTTGACAACTGAGTGTCAATACACTTAACTAGTTTTCCACTAAATAATGCCGAACAAAGATCAAGTGCCAAGTAATCTGAAGTGCCGAGCTATATCAAGTGCCAAGTAATAGTAGGTGCTGAGTGTTAACAAGTGCCGAGTGTTAACAGGTGCCGAGTGTTAACAAGTGCAGAGTGTTAACAAGTGTCGAGTGTTAAAAAGTTCCAAGTAATAGTAGGTGCCAAGTGATACAGTTTTGCTTAAGTGCTGAGCTATCCAGGAAATAGCATGTGCCGAGCATCAACAATGCTTCATGAGTCGAGTAACTCAGAATATCAGTATAAGAGTTTGTAATTGCACAAACTATGATGCAAACAATTTTTGCAGCCGACATAAGGAAAATCTTGAAGGATTTAATGATGAGATCGAATCTTTTATCTTTCCTATGCAATCTATATGCAACCAATAAGAAAAATGATAAAGGCATGCAACCAATCAACAAAAGACAAGTATTGAGCGGGAAATTGAGATTCAATGTGGATCGCAGATCCATATCTAACCCTAAGTCTTTGAAGTCTTTATAAGGAAGACAAAATTTCATTGTAAAGATATATGAGTGGACATACAAGGGTGCACAAGGAAATCTATTTTCAGAAGTGAGGGTTATCAGATCACAAAAGGATCAAGATTAGAGAAAGCAGAAAAGGTGCCTACATTCAGCAATCAAGGATTGTAATCTATCAGGTTCATCATAGCTAGTACTTTCTAGCAATTGTATTAGAATGAAAATCCTATGGTGATAGGTTAGCTTAACAACTATTTCATAGATCCTTTAATTAGGTGATTAAATCCTTTAACAGGGTGACACTTCATGTTAAGTATCTGAAATCCTTTAACCAGGTCACTACTGACACAATGTAAAGCCTTTAATAGGGCAGACCATCAGAAGTGGTTGAACAATATTGCTAAAGTAATTTTTGTGGGTATCATCCCCACCCCAGTTTTACCTTCTTATTCCTAGAGGGTTTTTGGGTTACCAAATTCTAGTGTTATGAGCTGTTGATGCATGTGTTTAGTTTCATGTTTACTTGATGTATTTACATGCATGCAATTTACTTTCAGTTAAAATTTTTATTGGCTAAAGTGTGATACTTATGATTCACCCCCCCTCTCATAAGTACTCTTTCCATATTTGAATATTCCAACATATAAATATTGTAATAAGAAGGAATTTCAATTTACTATCATTGTCTTTGAGTTTTTTCTTCTTTCTCATATATTCATAATCTTGGGATTGATATCAACAAGTTTCATTTAGTTTAATGCAAATTACACAAATTGTATATCTCTTATTGATTGTTGCTAATTTAAAGAATTTGGTAATTGCTTTTTGTAATTGATAAGGCTTAGGGTTTTTGGATATGATAAGAATGAAACCTAGAGTTTAATGTTGACAATTTTAATCACAAGTTGATTAAAAAGGTCCAAATCTACTAATCTTTGACTCTATATCCCATTAGATAAGACACTAGTCTATTTTAAAGTTCAAGAACAAGTTTATGATTCACTTAATTGCAAGAAATACATAACAACATTATACCATTTCATGTGCTTAGAGCTAAAAGTGTTGTTCACTACTTATTTTCATTTAGTTTTTGGTTATAGTTAGCTACTATATCCAATAAGTTTATCCGCAGATCATAGAAGAATATTGACCATTTTTGTTGTAGGGAACAATCTTTGAAGAAAAGATATCAAGTTAACAAGATTAATTCCTAAGGTTTTCCCGCTTTGGCCTTGCAGAGCCTAAAGTGAAGTGAGTCCTGATGAGTCTATTAATGTTGTTCCAGAACTAAGATTTAGCCTTGCTGAATATAGGATTTAGCTAATCCTTAGGCTTGTCCTTGTCTTTTTGTTTCCTAGTATTAGGTTCAAACCCACTTGATATGTTACTTATTAGAAATAACTCCAACACTTTCTATATCAAATCCAATTAAGCTCTATAATATAACAACATACCATTAATTTTTCTCCTTTTGCCTTCAACACACTTTTTCCTTATTGTGCTCCAATAGCTTTATTCCAATTCCAACTACTATTTTTCTCTTATCTCACTTCCTTCTCTTTTCTTTTACCTTTTATACTTCATAAACCCTAAACCTAGATCTAATAATCACAAAGACATCTCTCCACTCGTGTAGAATCTTCTTGAATTATATTTTTAACTTGACCTGAAACTTGACTTCACTTTCTTGCTTTATCAATAAAAGATAAGTTCACTGATAAGCATTACATCTCCGATAATTTGATAAGATAATCCATCACTCAAAATTGATTCCATTGATCATTCCAACTATTACCTGATAAGGCACCTTACTTATTGTCTCCTTGATTCCTCAATGCTCCAACCAATAGACTGGCTAAAAATATAGTAACAACACAAAATAATATGTTAACCTTTTGAAATCGAAGACAAACAATGTAACTAATGAACACTATAATACATAGATTTTCTTATTCCATCAAAAAATTGTAAATCAATTATACCAACAACTCATGACTCCATGGATAATGTTAATAAAAGGTTTTCTAGCACTAAAATTTCACTCGATGTTGATCATTTCATTAGTGGAGACATTAATTTAATTGATGAAACTTGTAATGAATACCCCACTATGGTATAAACAATTCATACTTATATTTTTAAGCTATTTAATATCATACGAAAGATATTAATTTATTCTTCAGTGATTAAATATTCATAGATATTTTAGTGGTTAGTAGTTGTCCTACTTCGGTTTCCACCACACTTTTATGTTTGGCATTAGGTAGAAGAACTATTGAGTCAAGAATAGTAGTGTGTGGAGTCATGTCTCCTTTTTTGATATTGTGTATGATATGAATATCCTTTCTATACATAGTTATGGTGACATAATTGACATCATTCTTGTTGCTTGTCTAAGTAACACCAACATTGGTTGCTTCCCTAATGAATTGACCTATGTGCATATGAGATTTGTATTGACCATATTTTTGATGGTCTTCTAGCATAGATGAATGATATATGATAATTATATAATGATACATATTTATTTCCATATCCATAACCAGATGGATAAACTGGCTTGGGATTTGGGTATTGACATGATTGATGCATCTCTATTATGGATAGGGATGATTTGCTTCAAAAATCAAGGTATATTGATTTTTATATCAAAGTGGTGCCATGGATTGATAGAGCATTTTTTTAAAGATTGATATTGGATCCTCATATTGGCATGTAAATTTAATGTTGTTCAAGGACAAGAAATCTCCAGGAAGGGAGAATTGTAATGTCTATCTTTTGACCTTATAATTTAATTAAATAATTAAATTTTTTGAGTTTTCAAAGAATAACAAATTTGATGACAACTTGATTTAATAATTTAATCAAGTATAAGAGTGAATTTTATTGTAAATTAAGTGGAAACTTAATAGAGTAATTTTATTATATCTTCCCTAAGTTCACAATAAATTAAAAGAAAGTGGGAAATAAAAGACTCAATGAAGGGAATATATAGAGGTAAGAAAGGGGGAGAGACAAGAATATTTGTAGTGGATTATAAAAGAACAAGAATAGGTTTATTGAGATAATGCTAGATTTTATTATTTTCTCTTGGATAGCTCAAGAGTCTCATGCTTTTGGTTCAAGAAATCCAAGGACAAAAACCATTGTAATATATTGGTGTAATATTTTGGTGGATTAGATAACATGCATGTTTATCTTTGGTGTAGATCCATCCAAGGTCACCATTGTGATTCATTTTTTAATTTTGAAAATTTAAAATAAAGATATATTTGTAGGATTTGACAAGGAAAATTTGTGAAGTCTCTTTGGGAAAAAATAAAGGTGTATGAACTTAAAGAATTTAGAACCTGTTTGAAGATCTACAATGATTTCTACCTTACTTTGATGATGCAAAATTTTCCATGGACAATGTTGTGAGTAGTGATGATATAATGATGTAAAAATTGATACTCAATATAATGAATAATTATGCTACACTTAAATTTCATTCTTAGAATGAATATTTTTAGGCAAAAGATTCTTAGTTTTGAAGGTTTGTTAGAAGTTGTGAAGATTGATAGTATTTTTCTATGCATTGATTACAATTTTTTAGAGTGCATATTCTATTTTTTGATAAGTGATAATTCTATTCATATTATGAAAATATTAAATTGATTTATAATAGGCCTAAAATCCTTGATTTTTAAGCACCCCCTTACTTTGTAGTCAAAAAATAGACCTTCTGTCCATGATTTGAAAATCCAACCCATAACAGGCCAGTATAAACTTTATGACAACACCTAGCTACCCAACAAAAAGGGTTTAAACATTGCTTCCATTTTTATTACATAGACACCATGAGGACGATAACCATGAACATATAAAAACAACACCAAGCAGACCAACAAGAGATATGTCCTACTATAGAAAATGGGCATCCAAAATAAACCAAGATATAACTCATCCATTCCTTCATCAAACCATCATTTCCTCCCTTGACTCTATGATAATCACTCCACTCACTATAGATAGCTTCTAACTTCCAACCCAACACTGGTGGTAGCATTTCTTTTTCCATTTCCCAAACTTTTCTTGGTGTGTATCTCTTTTTCCACTACCTCTCCAATTCCAAACATCACTGGTAAAAAAACTAAAGAAAGTTCATCTACACCATGAACACTTCACCTCTCTACTTCCAAATTTGATCTGAGGTGACAAAGATGAGGAAAGGATGGACTCCTTCCTTAGGACACTCCACACAACACCAACCACCTTCTATTATTTGAAAGCTGAGACCAAGCTCTACTATTTCTAGACACTTTTCATATCATTGACAATATTTTAGTTCTATGCAAAGCTCTATAATCTTTGCAACCTCCTCCTTGTTCTAGGAAAAAAGGAAGCCCCATGCATAGAACATTGA